>OZ014533.1:153931052-155131052 GCA_963966105.1 Volucella zonaria
AAACCCTAAGTCCTAAGTGGAGGTCTAGCAAAAACTAAGTTCGCATGGTCTCAAATCCGGGCTATTTACTTGCTATTGGCAAGAACGCCCGGCAACGTGGCAAACACTGTCTTCGAAAAGCTACTCACATAGCCTCGAGATCTCTCAAATTCTCACACAATGGACAAGCATACTAAACAAACAAGCCGTCCTCAACTGCAGCCCCAAACGGGCAGCCTCCCACCTGGCTAAGGCCTTTTTTTATGCACTAAAGGAGCATGTTTAATAAGACGAAAGCCCAAGCTGAGGTTAAAGCCCATCGCAAAGCCGCTCCCGCATGAAAAATACATCCTTCAGGAACCGCTAAGTTACCCTACCATTAACGCCGTCTTCACATCAAGATTAGCATCTAGATGTAACGAATTCATCAACCCAGAGCCTTACGCTCCTGTACAGACATCTGTAAGACCTCAGCGTTGGGTATCCAGGCATTCCACACTAGGGGCAAACCTCTCCCAACTTTGAAGCTGATTCCACGTCGGATATCCTCCAAGTCAAGAGGAGTACCTAAAGTGCCCCAGAGAGACAGTGCGCCAACAGGCAAAAAGCCAAGTAAAGACACTCTTTGGCAAGGAAGGATCTTTCAGCGATCCAACACATTCCCGAATATGTCGCCCCACACTGATGCCCAAATTTTGCACAAGCAACAAACAGACTACCACATATGATACGAATAGTACGCCTGCTGAGTCCCCAGTTAGACTGAATAATGTGTCTTACCTATCCTTAGGTAAGATGGTCAGTCTTTCGTCCATTGTTATTCCCTGATACTTGACCTCAGTCACACATCTGAGGCTGACACCATTCAAGGGGATCATGGAAAGTCGGCCAGTTGACAATTTCTTGCAGCAACATTGTGACAGTATTCTCTCTCGATACATTCACACCCACACTGCCACTCCAATCTGCAACAATTGGGAGTAAACTACGCCATATTTCTTCCATATAAGCTCTAGACTGACCTTCAAGGATGAGAAAGCAGATCATCCGCATATACCCAGTACTTGGAGACTTAGCGTATCTGCCCTAACCGGGATCCGTCATGAGGTTCCAAATGAATGGGCTACAAATGGAATCTGGGGTTATTCACGCTCCACATTAACACTCACCACATCCATTCAATTCAGCATACATTTCACAAGCACTTCTGCCAGAAAAGTAGCTTTTCCAATTCCTCGCAGCCAACGTACGCAGCCTGTCAAAGACTCTTTCCCAGCTTAAGTTGTTGAAAAGCACCTTTAAAATCAATAAAAATGCCAAGGACATACTTAGGCACTACATAGTCGGACGCAGTCCTCGACGTACGATAAGCCATCCTCAATGGGGTTGCCTTTCTTGAGCCCAAATCGGAAAGAAGTCATCGATTCAGTCATAATCTACAAGAGTCTTTGCGCCATGACCCTTTCCAGCACTTTTCCAAGTACCGGAAGCAAGCTTATACCCCGATCTGGTTCAGGATTAGACCGTATCTATTAGGAGGCTTCCGAAGAACAACCAACCTTGGCCTTGTTGTCCGAAAGGGAACATAGGATATTGCTTGCTTACTTACTTAGATTCGGGTGCGCCTGGGCCTCCTTTGTAGATGCCTACTCAAGTTGGTTGAGGTTCCATTCCACTTGCGCCTCTTAAGTCGGGGTCTTCCTCTACTACGTTGTCAATCTGACTTGGAGCCGCAAACTCTTCGAGCTGGAGCGTTGCTATTCATTCGCTTTACATGTCCTAGCCGTCTTGGCGACTAATCTGAACTTTCTGACCAGATCAATGTCATTGTAGAGCTCGTACAGTTCGTCATTAAATCTCCTCCTCAAAGCCCAGTCAATGCAAACAGGACCACAAATCACTCGAAGAACTTTGCGTTCGAAACTGTAAGAATATCTTCATCCACCCTCGCTAACATCCATACTTCTGCACCATAAAGAAGGGCTGGGATGATTAGTGTCTTCCATAGAGTCTCCTAAGGGTTTCTTCACAAGCCCTTATGCATTTCTTAATCCTTAATCGCCTTCTTAAGTCAAAGAGACATCGGCAATTGTATCGAAAGAGTAGCAGTAGCGCAAGTAGTTGCACAGACGTCTTGGAAAATGAGATCGCAGGGAGATTGCTGTCAACATTTACGGATAATCGGACGGCTATCCACCATCATTCTTAATTTTTGGACGCATTTCACAAGGACGCCAAACCCAGATACAACTCTGCATAACTCGTCTCTAAAGATGCTATCAAATGCTATCAATTTTGGGCATCCTAGGCCTAAAACTCCACTGATAGAGTCGAAAGAAGTCGCGATCACATGATATGACAGACAAGATCTCGTACGCTATGAATATGAGACTGATGCGTCAATAGATGGCGCAGTGTAAAGGCTCCCCTTGACTGGACAAGTGATGCTGTACATTTATCTGCTAAAATCTTGGAAATGATTTGGTACATCCTCTCTACTATGTCGTCTTTCGTTTCCTTAAAAAGATCGGTAGATAGGCCGAACGGTCCGGCAACCAAAGCTATTATTCAACATGTTGATACTTATTACTGCACTCATTAGCAATTCTAGTGGCTTCGTCAAGATAGTTCAAGGAATCCTACCACATGAGTTGCAACTTACCGAATGTCTTCTCGTCATTGGTGCATATAATTATAGGACCTATCGAGAGGTTGATGCACAATCAGCAAAGGGTTAAGTGGTTTGCTACGATTTTATCCCTTCAACGCGTATTTTTCTATTCTTGTGACGAATAAGATATCCAAAGACGTACGTTGGCTGCAACTAGGTTATGGTCCGAATCTGTATTCCCCTCTTGGAATGTTCGAACCTATATAATTTGGGTGAAGGATTTATGATCAGATGACTGCTATGTTGTTTCGTTAATAATAATGTGAAAAACCGACTAAGTCCGTCTTCGGATGACGAATCTTATAGGCAATGCTTTTCGACTGTCCTACCTTTTCAGAAGAGAACTTTTTTCGTGTTTTTGAAGGATTAAAAAGAACGTCGACCACAAAATATCAGCTACACGATCTCATGATGTCATTATTACCCGTATCTCATATCAGCAATGTGAATGACATCATCATCACGGATGTTTCACAAAGAGGACATACAAATTGACAGCATAGGAACTCTTCCAGTCCTTCTCCTCGATACCACCACATTAATTTGTCAATCCGCAAGTGCTTATTTATCAATTCCCTCCTTGCAGGATAATTGCTACTCAATCATCTCAATCTACTCAGCCATCTATAGTTATAGCCACCTACTACTCCTTCCGCCCAAAACACAGATGGTGAAGGTAACATTTCATTTATTCAAATCGACACGAGAAGTTGGCAGATACTCGTACTCGTACATCATTCTTTCGCAAACGAATTGCATAAAAAAGTCATACTGCCACACCTACTTTGGGGGCTTAAAACAAAGAGAAAAAAAAAATTCAACTCCACGTAATTACTTCATCCAGGAAGTGAACGAATAAACCAACATGACTAGCAGTTATATTGTAGATCGTCCTTAACTTAAGGAAGGATATCCGTAGAAGACGAACAGAGAATTTTTTTCAAGTCATCATTGCGGTTTCGACCCTAATTACCAACTAACCTACCCAGTCACTAACAGGACAATTACATGGAAGGAGCTGGATAAATATTTAGTAGCAGCGGTGACATAGCTCAAGGGTGTGTCCCCCGTAGGCACACGCAGGACAACAAAGACGAGACTCAACAAACTGCGTTGAAAAGTTTTCCCAATTCATTTATTTATTTTTATTTGTATTTTTTTTTCTTTTGGTTTCTTAGTTCGACTATCCGTCAACAGTAATCGGTTGTATTGACAGAGAATTACATTCGCCTTTTCCGGTTGTCCGGGTAGAGTAATTGAAATGTTTAACCGATAAGTGGACATTTCCACTTAAAGGAGCTGAACCGGGAGCAGCAGCAGGAGTAGCCTTGGAGCAAGAGAAATTGAAATAACAATTGACTGTCGGCCATGGTCACATTGACCGCATATGTACGGATACGGACAGATAAACCGGCGCAGGAAGGACACATTTTGGTTTAGGGTTGGTTGTTTTGTTTGGATTTGGGAAAGCACCAGTGGCAATGGAAATATGCGATCGGGAATTACAAAATTGATACGAACATTGAATTGGAATTGAGTTTGCCAGAGATAATTAGGGAGTGAGGGCTTTGTAACTCGATTTGGAAGGGACAACTCATAAAAGGATTGAGGTATGGGCTTTGGTGTGTTACATGCGTTGTGCAGAGTTTTCCTTTCATTTGCCTTGCAAATGTCGGGACTGATTTGAATTAAAATGAGTAGGTGCCTACTTTTATTACGCGTGAACTCTCAGATTACAGGATTACACCCACATTTTTTCCCTTTAAAAAATAAAAAGCTATGAAAAGGATCAAAAGATTCAAAGCACACTTTTCGTTGCAGTTTGACATCCTAGTCCCTACAGACAAGTGGAACTGGAATATCATCTTCTAAAGAACAAGCTGAACAGCTTTAAGCATCTCGTCATTAACCGGGTCGATAATGAAATGCCTTGAAATGGGCTATTAAGAGTTCCAGTTTGGGAGAAGAATTACCCTCATGTAACCACGCGATCTCTCAGGCCGAGGCAACTTATAGCATATTTGGGACACGAGTGTCTGAACAGAAATTGTCTAAGCTGTGTTACAGCAGTGTGAAACAGAGCTTTAATGTCCCTAAAATGGATAACCCGTTGGCCGCGAGTAAGGCAAATGCTCTACCCCAACGTTTATACATTCTTGTGCTTATCGCTCAGTTTCATACAACAGGATGGGTGAGGTATTAAAAGTACTTCGAAGTGTGCCATTTCCTGTAGGAATTGTATGAAGACTTTCCGATCTAGAGACTTAGTTTTCACACCCTCAACACATCCTGTCGTGGACGGATCAACCGCCCAATAAAAACATTGAAAAAAAACGAAGCAGTGGCACATCTAAAGTTAATTATAAGTCGTCGAGATCCACTTCCCATCCACGTCCAAAACCTGACCCCAACTGGAGCCTTAAAACCAAAATATTTCCCAACTTTTCCCCTCCTGTCTATATCCCTAAGCAACCTCCTTCACGTCTCTCCACAAAAGCATCAACTGCCTCCCTTCCATCCAAGCACCAATGTGTTTCTTTTAATTTAACCCCTGCCCCTGATACTATCACAGCTCAACCGCACACACCCCCTCCCGTGAATACTAGCATCTGCTTTCCCAATTTCGATCTTACAACAGAAGCCAAATACCCAAACTTCTCGGGCCCTTGCCCCTATTTTTGATTCCTTTCACCACCTAACGTTAAACTGACCCAAAATAATATAGGCACCACGGAATGCCGTTACGCGCTCTCAAGGCTAAGGGATAAAAAGATGTACGAAAATATACGTCTCTTTCTCGCATATTTTTAAGATAAATACGACTTTGTCGTGGTCTCCATCCAACAGGAAGGCCTTCCTACTGATATAACCAGTCTCAGGAAACTTTGCAACAGGTGCCACGAAATCTTCAACACACCTCCCCAAAAGGTTGCGGATGACCTTGCTACTTTCCGCAGCTACGTACACTTTAAAATAGTTTCTCACCTTCAGCGTAGCCGAGCTGACCATGATAAATTCTTTCGTTCCTTACTTGCCGCCTTCTTTGTCTGCCTCTCATCTACACTCCTCTACTCCTCCGCGCAACAAACTACCTCTTACATTTCACTTTCAAAACGTAAGAGGCTTGCGCCCTAAAACTCGTGCTGTTTTGTTTAAATCTCATGGCCTCTCTTTCGACGTCTATGCTCTTACAGAAACCAATCTGATGCCCGACATAAAGAGCCAGGAGCTACTCCCCTTCTCTTATAATGTTTTCCAAGATGACGATCACTCTCTCCCTATGGTTGATGATCCTGCCCTCCCTAAAGTTGATTCTCCATGCAGAGGTGTCCTACTTGCTATTCACAATAACTTCAACGCTATCTCTTCTTCTGTTAATCTTGATTTTGTTTCAATTAAAATAACAGTTCCCAATAGGTCTCTGGACGTTATGTGTTGCTACAATCTCCCAGCTTAACCTATCGAATCCTAGCTCCTTGATATGAAAGCAATTGACCTAAGTGATTCCACCGACGATATCCTTATCTTTGATGACTTTAATCTGCCCCTGCTGAAGTGGATTCCATCGGAAGATCACTTATTTTTTACCGCGTCAAACGCTAGTTCATCCAAGGAATGTCTATTCATTGATAGCATAACCGGCTCGAGCCTATGCCAAGTAAGTGGCGTCCCTAAGTTTATCAGTAGACAACTAGACCTTATTTTCACTAGCGATCCCATTAATTCCATCCACAGTAACGTTTTGTCCCTTTACCCTATCAACTGTCGACAACTTTCACCCCCCCCCCCCCCCACCCCCCCCTCTACATCTTTCATTTTTCCATAACTGGATATCTTCTTATCTGGAGAACCGTTCTTCTTGTGGTGTCCCACAAGACAGCCATCTAGGTCCCCTCTTTTTCATTTTAACTATAAGTGATCTTGACAGAATTATTAAACACTGCTCCCTATCCATTTACGCCGACGACACTAAGTTCTCCAAGACTATTTCTTCAGCCAAAGACTCTATTCTCCTTCAAGCAGACCTCGATAGGTTTTCCACTTGGTGTCTAAAAAGATGCTTTGAGCCTAATGCCTCCAAATGTCAATCTATGACTTTGTCTCGTAAGTCCAAACAATCTTCCCCACGACTTTATTTTCTGCATGACCAACCTGTACCCCAGGTGCAATCCCTTCGCGACCTTGGAATATTATACGATAGAGAGTTAAACTTCCCTTCGCATATAGACGAGATTATGCTTAAAGCTTGGTGTGAACTAGCAGATATGGTAGGCATTTCAAAGAGCACTGTATATTGCATGTTGACTGAAAAATTGGACATGAGAAAGCGGTGCGCAATATGGATGTCGCGATTACTCACAATGGAACCAGAACAGCGTCGTATGGATGTTTCAATCGAGTGTTTGGCGAAGTTTCACAGCAATAAAGAGGGGGTTTTGCATCGATTTATAGCCATGGATGAAACATGGGTTCATCACCTCACACCCGAGACGAAGGAACGGTCAAAACAATGGACTCCAAGGGGAGGACAGGCTCCAAAGAAAGCGAAGACAGTTCCATCTGTATGCAAGGTCATGGCGTCAGTTTTTTGGGATGCGCGTGGGATAATTTTCATTGATTTTCTTCAGAAAGGAAAAACAATCAATGGCGTGTATAATGCGAACTTACTCGTATTGCAGCGTTTGAAAGATGAAATCAAGAAAATCGGCCGCATTTGGCGAAGAAAAAAGTTGCACTCATCTGTCATCGCGATGGCCAAAATCAATGTGTTAAAGTTCGAATTGCTTCCTCATGCACCCTATTCGCCAGATTTAGCCCCCTCGGACTATTTTCTATTTCCGAATTTGAAAAAATGTCTCAGTGATAAGAGATTTGCCGACAGTAAAGAGTGGGAGTCTGGGGTTGATGGCAATTTTAAGGAGCTCGACGATTCTCACTATAAACAGGGTATCGAAGCTATTGAACATCGCTGGGAAAGGGTGTCCTGAACTAAAAGGAGACGACGTAGAGAAATAAACATATTTTTTCCCAAATTTTTTGTGTTTTCTGTGTTAGGTCGGGTACGTCTGGGACTACCCTCGTATTAACGCACCAAGCATTGGCCAATATTGCCTTACACAGGTGAACAGGTTTCATAGGGTAGCCACAACTTGACGAGGATCTACATATATGGCTCGGCTCTATAAATTCTGTCCTATGCGGGTAATAACCATCTGCTAAGTATCACCTTAAGGTTCTTGGGTTTTTTCCCAAGATCTGCCCTAAGGAGAATGTGTGGTCGATGGTGGACTTATCGAACCTTAAGCCATACCGATATGCTCCTTACCAAATGGTAGAGAATCCGTCTACTCCAGATACCTCATTGGCCCTAAGTTTAGATGTCGATATCCAAACCTCGTTTTGGTGGGATGAGCGACGTTATTGTCGATCACCATCCAAGTAAAATAACAGCGGAATTATGCCCCTCTGTGTCGGTAAACAGTCTAGAGAAATAATTCTCCCAAATTTTCATTACCAACTCTGACTTGCGTTCGATATTTCTTCACACCATCAATCCGAGATACTCGCATTTGCCCCTTATCCTCAAGAAGGTGATTGTCCAAATACGAGTATGTATTGGTTGACTCCTCGAAACGTTCGTATATCCACAATACAAAAGCGTCTTGCGTCGATGGCAATGAAATCAATTTGTTGACGGTCTACTGCCAGCTCTCTTTGTATGCGTTGGGGCGTAAAAACCCTGTGCTAATTGTGATGTCATTTCTGCCCACCGCTAAATCGATTGGCCCATATTATCCTTTCCTTAGGTGGAATTAAGACAGACCATCGTGCTTAGGACATTATTCGTATGTCTAGCCAAGCAGCTTGCAGAAGCAGTCTCTGGCAAACTCATGTTTTTCCTCAGTTGTGGCTACTACTAATAAGCTTCCATGTTCACCTATATTTCATATCGTTTGTTTCTTCACTGCATGCGCATATGATACAATTCGGCCTGATGGGATCGTTGGTTTACTGGAAACCCCTCCATCGTCCTATCTATATAAAAGTCCTGGCTAGATGGCGAATGACCTGAGCTCTTAAGTAATTCAAATGCATCAACACTTTGTACCAATCTAAAACCCTAAAAATGCATTCCTATTGCCGCAAGGAGGCACGCGCACACTCTAAAGAGATATTCACCAGGCGAGATGACATTCTAGGTGCTCCCTAAGCCCCCATGTATCCGGAAATGTATCAAGTCCTTTAAGAGTTACAGCCATCCTTACACCTTGTTCAATGTTCAAACCAATTCTTGCAGCTTATAACCAACGATCCGAAACGTCGTTCCTGTGGCACTCCTTATAAATTTTATTTTTCTTCAAAAATGCTGAAACCATGAAATTACCCCTCTCTCAGCTTAGAATCATTCCAAATCCTCGGAATTTCTTCTGAAGAAGTATTTCTTTCGTTGGAACTTGACACTTTCAAATATTCCTGTCATACCTTCAAAACACCATAAGCACTAAGCCTGCCCCTCCGATACTCAAAGTCACATTGAATGAAAAATAACCAACCAATCTGTCTACTCATCGTTTTTGGTGAGTTTTCTGCAACTGAGTCTCATAAATTAAATCGAAGACACTACTTTGATAAGTCCTCTGCTTCCCTTCTCTCTATTAACTTCCACAATTCGAAATTAACTCCGTCGACAACAACAATTATTCATCTCTTCCTCTCCCCCCTCGTCAATATATATACGCCCGGCTATTGTTTCACAAAAATAATAAATCAATTTCGATTCCTCTCCCATAAAAGGGGTGACAACTTTCAGCCCAGCCACTATGTATCCCCATCTGACACAAATGAAAAATTTCAAGTATTTCCACCGCCACCAGAACCACGAGAACCACCAGAACCACCATCACTACCCCGACCGACTTTGACAAGTTATTTTGTAATTAAATCACCGAAATTGTATTTTCGTCGTCTTCAATTAATAAGAAATGATGTTCACTTCAATCACTTCCAAAACAACTACGACGAATACGAGCCACCAACCCCAAATGTGCAAACCATGAAGTTCGACATTTGTAACCTCCACCCGATTCATTCATTCCACTCTGTCAGGCCAAGTCAGAGTTCGCCAAAGTTCGCCCTAACCCTCTCGGAGCCCAATCCACCGCAGCGAGTAAAAGTCAAATTCACAACCCATTATCGTCATCATCGACCGCAAACAGCCACCACCACCACCACCACCACCAGCACCATCCAGTCTTCTGGTTCTCTAATGTAAGCCCATATATCCTTAGACTTATATAAGAAAGTACACGGAAGCCACATTCCCTCTATTCCAAAAGCCATCCTGAATCCTGACAAACAAGGAAGCAAATTTCCTTCAACATCCAACCGAGAGTTAAGAAATCCGAAAATTTTACAGATTTCCGGTAGACCAAGAAACCTTCCTTACGGCAGCCGTAATTCGTTCCTGCTAAGGATATCCCCCCAGCTCCTTTGGCAGAAGTTTCCTTGTGAGATGCGTGTAACCCGTTCATTTATCCTCTGGGCCAACGGTATGGGGAATTCGACTTACAACACAATGATGAACGATCTCTAATCACAGAGCATTGGGAGTAGGTATTCGTAATCCGTACTTAGTTACAAAGAAAGTTTTTAACACAATCCGTACAACTAAAGCAGGGAGTCCTTTCTCTGGACATGAACAACCAGCAAGCGAACAAAGTACAGACTTGTTCGTCTTTCAAAATTGAAATGTTACTTTAGGAGCTCTGTGCCGCCTCCGAATTATACCTCGATGATTTATTTGACCGAGCCGCGCCGACGGCCAGCGGCCGGCGGCCGGAACAATAACCGAATAGCACGCCCTTTGAATTCCTTGGCTTTGGGTCAGTCAGTATTCTTCTTCCACACCAACTCGTCCAATAAATTATTTCTGATGATTTAGCTGGAAGAGAAGTGTAATCATGAAAATAGGACGATTGCAATTCCTTATTTATTGAAGAAAGGACGAGCGAGAATTTTATTCTTGTTTTATTGCCACCATTCCAGGATATGGATTCGAGTTGAGTCGAATGTTGCACTTGGGTTTTTATGTTATGTGCTCAATCGTAAACATGACACTACATACGAGTAGATACAAATATCCTGTCGCACAATCATAATAATCATAACTCCGTGTCGGTGTCGGGGTCAGTCATGTGTGTTTTCGTGTTCGAAATGTCCTTTTTTGGTTAAATGGACTAATATCCTCGTACAGCAAGTGCCAAGATGACTTCTAGACTTCCATCTTCGGTTAATGAAAGGACATTACATTTGATTGTATGTCCCATTACGTCGATGGACTCATTTTTCTTATTTCTCCTGTAAGCGTGCCTGACTTTGGGTATGGTGGTGAAGTCGACTCCAGGGTGGCAGTGGTGGAGTCGAGTGATTATGTTGTTGTTGTTGTTGTTGTGGTGTGGAGTTGGTAATAAAAGGACTTGAAGCATAGTCAGATAATTAGGCTGAAGACGAAGTGTGGGGTAGTTAGTTGTGAATGAGCCTAATGACGATGTTCACCGCAATTGACCAAGTTAAATTGACCTTCTCCTGGTCGAGGAGTAGATGAAATCAGTTGATTATTGCTTGCGAAATGGTGTTGCAAATGAGTGTTGTGTTTAACGAACGATAATGTGAAAGACAGGAGCTGGAGGAGGAAAAAAATAACAGAAATTGTAGGAACTACTTTGACTGGTGACTTACTCAATTCACAGGACTCCCTCTCGGAACAGAGCACTCAGAACTAGAGACAAAGTTCCTTTTAACGAAATCTTTCAGTCATTTGAAGAAGGATAAGAAAGCGCTCTAGTGATAAAGTACCTACAGCCACTACGTGAACGCCGAATACCCGCAGCCTGATGCGAGCATAAGTTGGAGGTAGTGCTTCGCGATGTCGTCATCACTTTCACAGCAAGTATCACAGGATGTTGTATCACTTATGCCCAGCACGTTTAAAAGTGCAGTGCTCAATCACGCGCTGAAGAACAGCAGGACGGCCGCTGACTTCTTAGAGACGTCGGGAAGTATTCGTTTGTTCTGCCTGCAACTTGTGGAACCATGCCATCTGCATTCTTATGAAACCCAACCATCAATGGAAGACTTAACCGATTAAGCAGGCAGATCCAACGTAGGTTCGGATTCTTAAAAACTCCCCTCTGAACCTTGCCTAAACTCATCGGCGATTTCATTTCCCGTGATCGTATTGTGCCAGACAAAACACAGTGAATTCAAAATTCAGGCTGCGTTCAATGATGTCTTGCATTCCCAAACTAGCTTAGAAGTCGTAAGAGGGTTCAGCAAGATTCTAAGCGCAGCTTGGCTCTCGCTACAGATGCAAATGCTTCGCCCCGTCCGCCAGTTCTTCGTAATGTCATCAGGATTGCGTATATCTCCACTTGGAAGACAGACGGAAGTTTTACTAACGAGGAGTGAAATCTACTATTCTCGTACTCCAGAAAGACATTAGCACCGCATCCTACATCAGTTTTGGAGCCATGTGTTCAGATTCTGGCCGTAACCAGTCTTGGGCACAGTGAAAGTCGATTTCGTATTTTTTCCGCAGTAAAAGTTCTGGCAACAGACGGCATGTCCATAAGACCAGAGTCATAAGACAGTCGGAGCGCATGATCATCAAAGCACCTGTGCGTCTTGTATCAAGGACCACTCCTTTTTAAACGGAACAGGGCTTTGAGAGGGCAGCCTATGATACGAATATCAAGGGGAGGAAGATTCATCAATGCGGCTAGAGCGGAGCCAGGTGTGATAGGGAAAGTCCTATGCAGTCAGGACCCACCGTTTGTTGGAGACTGGTAAAAGCAGCAGTGACATATTTTCGTGAAAGCTTGTCCTACCAGACAACCGATGCATAGAATACAATTCTCCTTATCGTAACCGTGTAGTGTCCTTCCTCGGTGACAAGCCCCATGTCTTGCCGAAAGCTCCTTTGCACTGCTAGAAAGCCTACAGCCCCTTAAAGGTTTTCTATGTGACATGTTTAGTCCATTGGATGGCATCCAAATACTAAATGAGCACACGACTAGTCAGAACAGCCAACTTCCTCCCTCTCATGAAGGGAACAATCTCAATCTTGAGAGGATTGAATGAAAGTCAATTTCCCTGCATCAGTCGTCGACCACGTCGAGGGCTGCCTGCGCTTAGAGCAGACAGTCGCTAGACATGATCCAACAGAGAGTACAACTAAATCATCAGACGTCAGAATTGTTGAGAGAGTTGAGCAGTGAGTCGACCAACATGCACTATAGCAGCGGAGACAGAACGCCGCCTTACGGGCAACCCCTGTGTAACTCCGTCGTCAAACATTTCTCAGAGTCGGCACACGCCTTTAGTGTCCTATTCACCAGCATTGCTTTCATCCACGAAACTTGTGATTCGAGTACGCGACATTGTCTGGCCAAATTACACATGCTGTCAAAAGTTGCGTCAATGTTGCTGAAGATGCCCAGTGCGTATTTGTTCTTGTCAAGAGCGCCTTTAATCCTGCCTACCATCTCGGGCATCTCGCAAGATCTTCCGCGTTGGGAAGTATGCTTCATCTCAGACACAGGATGCATTCGCAAAGTATTTTTGCGCACATAGAACTCTACTATTCTGTCCATGCTCTTCAACATGAAGGAAGCCAGACTTATAGGTCTGCAGATCTTGACGAGCGTGTGGTCCTCTTTTCCGATTTTTGGTATAAAGGCTACTCTGACTGTTTGCCAGGGTTTCGGTATATATGCCAGTGCAAGTCTAGCGGTGAATATTCTGTTCAGAGTTACCAGCAGCTGGTCTATAACTGGGAATATGCCATTGGTGCCTGGCGATTGGAACCCATCAAAAGAAGCAACAGCGAATTTAATGGCCTCATCCGTCACCACAAGCGAAGAGATATACCAGCTACCGCGTCTTGTGTTATTCCTATTAACGAACCAGCTAGTGAGGGTGTTCTGATTAGGTTACCTGGGAAGTGAGCCAGAGAGTCTTTACTTTCGACTCAGTGTAGGTGCCATCAGATTTTCTGCGTGAATCCAGCCTGGTCGGTCTTCCCTACTGATTTCACTGACAATCTCGATCTCTTCGCAAAAGTTTCCGGACTCTTCGAAATCCGAATAAGCTTCCTACAATTCTATTTACTTTTATCTGTAGAGACTCCAGTCTTCCTCCAAATTAGTCTTTAGTAACCTGTTTAGAAGTTTCCTTTCGAAGTCGCTACTGATCTGCGTCCACCAAGGAACGGGCGATCTACAGGGTTGGTTACCAGCTATACATGGCAGTTTAAAACACATGGCGATGGTACCGTTCAGGTTCTGAAGAGTTTCCTCTAGCTTTCGTTTTGTAAAGAGTTTAAGGGGAGCACTGTTGGGCTTGCCGAGCTCCTCTTTAAGTCCTGCCCAGTTGGGTTTCTCCTCTTCAACAAGGTCGAGACCTCGCATCCGATTCTGAATTCGATGTACCTATGGTCTGACATGGAGATCTCCGATAGAATTTTCCAGCATAGCTGTTGGATAGCGTTAAGTCGATTACCTGCTGCCTTACCCTCGTAAAAATGAGTTGACTAAGAGCCTACACCGTTGACAACCAGGTCGGACGATAGTATGAAATCCAGGAGATAATAGCCTCTCACATTGCATTTGCTACTCCAAAAAGTATTCTGATTATTAGCATCGCAACATATGACAAGCCCCATCTTCTTGGAATCACAGTATTCAATGAGTTCGGCTACTGCCTTCGGTGGTGGTTTCCGATTCATAAGGAAAGTAAGCTGATGCAAGGACTAATTTGTGCCATTCTCCGTTCGTTTCGTTTTCGTTACTTTAAGCAAATTCAAATAAACTCTCGCGTTTCACCTTAAGAACATTGAGTTTCTATGCCTTCTCTGGCCTAAGTAATCCTTCTAGAAGTTCGCTGTCACTGTAACCTAACCTAACGTACATTATCCCACAATTGGTCGGTGGTATGAATGCATCGAAAATTGTGGATTAACGTGTGTAATATACATCGCCCCAAACGTAAATTCTGGTAATTTCGGGGCGATTATCATTTACAGAGGGAACCTACTAAACAACGAAAACCGTATCCAAAATCAAAAGCTCTTGAACATGCCTGCAGAATATAATAAATAAGATGAGGCGCCGCAGCATCATCAAAGATGTAGCCATACAATCCCATAACTCTTCCTGCCTTAAAAATTTGAAAATTTATTCCAGAGAACTGGTCAAAATACTGCCCTGTTGCCCGAATAACTAAGCCGGAAACAAGGGTAAATGGGTACTGTGCCACTTACATAAAGGAAAAATCTTTCGGAAGGACGATCTGTCTAGCTTAACGTCATCTGATTTTGGTACATATGCTGTAAAAGCTGTAACTCGCCCACTACAATAAAGCACCACCTTACTTGACGAGTAACACTGAGAATTTTGTGGACGATTCCTTCGATATCTTTGGAAAGTTTTGAAGGATTCTCTCAATAATTCTGGGATCAAAGTGAATAAAAAGATGTGAAACTATAGTCGCTTCTAATTTGTTTTAATGCAGTTGACTTGGAACAGGCTAAGGGGTTAATGTACCCCGTTAAAAGAAGGATCAATGCTTACGTGTTTTTTTAGAATTAACTCGATTAGATCGATTTTGGAACTTGGTAAGCTAAATTGGTTTCCGATTCGAATGGCTGAACATAATGCTAAAGTTCAAATACACTCTGATGAAACAGGCCCCACTTTTATAGTTGTCCGCACTTGCGCTTGAGCTCTGTTGTGTAAACACACGTCCAAAGATCTGATTTGTCATTCCTGAGGTTTGTCGTGCCTGACTACTTCTACCACTAAAGCTGTAGTAGTAATAAATATGAAAACTAAAAAACCCAATATCTTCTTGTAAAACGCTGGTTTACTACGAAAATACATAAAAAAAACTCTTCCAACACCACAATTAAGGTTACCAGGAAATGTCTGCATACAATTTTTCGTCAAAGGATTCCTCTTCCATGTACACCCACAGCAACCACAACGACTATACCGTTTGTGCATGTCTCAGAAAAAAAGTACACACATCCTTTCCAACTTGAAGAACAAATAATTTAGCAATTTATTTCTTGGCGTTCCCGTCTTAGATTTCATAATTTTACTCGTATCCTGAAGCCTAACACAGTGAATACGAGCATTCTGCAGAGGAGAAAATATTCATTCACCACCAAAAGCCATCACACTGACTTGCTCGTTGTAAACCATGGCAATGGCTGAACTGAAAATTAAACTGCTCTTCCTGGAATCGGTGTACTCGGGGAAACCGATGAATAAACAAAAAAGAATCCTTCCGCCAGGCATATGGGAAGATTAAATGTGCGAAGCAATATTTGAGGGTTTCTTCAAGAAACTAACAAGCAACTAAGGAAGACGAGATGCTTGGTTCTTGTGAAATATTCGGTATTTCCTTGCATGCATCTAGCGCCAGTATTTCCGTGGGCACTCATTCAAAGGCATCATAACAAAGTACTTTAGTTTCTAAAAGACTTGCGAAATAGGAGCATATGATCAAGTTCACATAGCCTTCGTACTCTTGTGTCTTGTCTATGAAATGCCTTCCACTGAGGCCAGATGACAGCGGTTTGAAACAATTTTCTTTCAAGAAAGCGACAATTTAACTTATGGCCGGGGTCCTGTTTTTACTTCCATTCAATTGGGTCTCTCAAGACCACATAAGTAAGTATTATGGCATAAACCTCAAGGGCAAGATAGACCAAACGAACACTTCTCGAAATTTCAAAAGGCAAGCAACATTTTTCTCTGCCTTTCATTGGAACCCTACGCAAGCGGCAGTGTTTACTAAGCACACCTGTTTAAGGTCTGTCTGCTGTGAACTATGGTAAGACAAAAGTGTCGTTGTACAGACCACAGAGGACAAATCAAATAGAACAACGCTCTGAACACATCAACTCGCTGAACAGGAGAACACGGTTGCCTGGGGTACTCAAGATAATGTAGCGAAGTCTGGTCATGCAAACGTTGGAAAACCCTTTGGGCCACCCTTCAATAAAGCGGAGAGATGAGTTGACTTTATGGATTATGTATTATATTATCTTAGAGGCCGCGAAAAAATTGAACTAGGGGTACAGAGTAACCATGGAGAAGATAAAGTCGGTTAACAGTTGGGGGCGTTAAGCTCTGAGCAATTTTTAAGCAACCAGATTGAAACCAAATCGTGGTCACCTAGAAGAAGATATAGCTTTGGAAAATTGCATATTACTCGTTCATGGTAGGGCTAATAGTTGGATGGAAAAGAAGAGGACGAAGATGGCTGCCTTGTGGAACACCACGTCGCTGTATGTGGATTCTCTTGTAGCCTTATATATTATGATGGCCAATTTTTGAAACTTCTGATGTGTTTATGTGACAGCGCAAACATCTATATAGCGCAAAGGTTATCAAAAAAATAGTTGATATCACACAGTTTCGTCGGTGATCCACGAATCATCCACGAAATGTAGGCGATGCAGAGGACGTTTTCGTCTTATGTGACGTCCATGAAAAGGTTCACCAACCAGCATGATATAGGAAAATAAAGGCAGAAAACAAGCACCCGAAATGGCTGCAGCGCCCAGTTCGGCAAGTTCCAAGCTTATAGCGCCTTCTTCTTTTATTAACAGTTGCAATACGTAACGCCGAGTGTGTGCTAATGTTTCTGAATTTCAGTGATCCAATGAATTTGATCTGGATGGCTGCAGCACATTTCTCACATTTGAAAACTATTTTCACGTATTCCAACGTGTACGTAACAACTAATTGATAGCGGGTTCTGAGTGAAAATTTTGTTGGTGCACTGTTTCATATTGTGCAATTTGATCCGGTAAACCAACGTCGGAATTTTCACTTCACAGCCTTGCTTAGTATCGTCGGTGTTTGTGTTTACTGTGCTTGCTTGTAATTATGACTAGGGAATTCAGGGTGGACGCAGCCAACATACGAGGGCTGAAAAGTAATCATTTTTCTGCGTACGTCCACGTCTGTAAGTACAGACCAGCTATTTTGGCACATAGTGAAACATAGGTAGATCCCGTCCACACTTCTCAGATCACTCTGATCTGAAGCTAGCTGGCTACGAACTAGTGCCACTTTACTTTCCTCATCGCGGTCCCGCCATCTTACCAAATTCCACCACAATGTAGTCCCTCTTCCAATCCGGAATTCAATTTCATGCGGTTAAAATTCCATCTCCGTAAGCAAATTATTCACTATTGCTTTATTTACAGAAGCCCGAAATTGGATAGCAATTCCACCTTTAACGAGTTTGATGCGCTGTCTGACTCCATACAAAGAATTGTATCCCCGTATCCTCATACTGAAATCGTGATTACGGGCGATTTCAATATAAACAATTCTGGTTGGCTTCGACATTCTGGATAGACAACATCCGAAAGACGGTGTGTTGAGATCTTCGCTTCGGGAAACAACTTAACGCAGCTTGTAAATGAGCCTTGGACTTGTTTTTAACTTCTCACCCTGATAAGTATACCGCCGATGTGCTCTCCCCTCTAGGCTCGACGGACCATTGTGTCATATCAGCTAATTTCTCGTACAGTTAGAGAACAGATTCCTAAAAGAACCGTATGGCAATACGAGAAAGCGAATTGGAGCGGACTTAACAACTTCTTTAGGAATTTTAACTGGTCGTTATGTTTCCTCGATAACGACATGGATCCCGCTGCTTGCATGATCACAGAAACTATTCTCTTTGGAATGAGATCCTTTATCCCTCATCGGATGAAGAGTATCAGAGAAATGTTTTTTTCGGCCTTACAGAGGAAAAAAGAAGAAAGTTTAAGCCAGTCAGGATCGACGCAACGTTTTTCTCAAGCAAGTGAAATTCCAGTACGACCAAAAACTGAGGCAAAAAATACTCTAATGTCCCAAAGGTAGTACACATTTTTAGTCATTCGTCAAAAATATTAGAATTTCTTCCTCATCCTCCATCCCAACGCTCAATTATAATGACATTCCAGCTGTCAGCTCTTTGGACAAGACCAATCTGCTTGCTGCACACTTTGCGGCCACCTCAGCGCTCTCAGATTGTGCCTTGTCTCCGCCTACACTTTAGTGTGTCGAAACCTAAATGGAACAAATCCACTTTCGCACTCGTGTAGTAGCAAAAGCTCTTAAAGATCTTAACATTCATAAATCCGCTGGTCCAGATGGTATATCTCCCCTTCTTCTGAAGAGGTGTTCTTCCAAGCTGGCAAAACCACTATGTAAGATTTTCACCAATCCTACTCCTTAGGACTCTTTCCGAGCAGATGGAAAACAGCATTTGTCCAACCCGTCCCTAAAAAAGGCGAATCATCTTCTCTTCCTCCTAGAGACCCATTGCACTTATGTCCCTTCTTTCAGAGGTCATGGAAATGCTGATAAATCGTCACCTCTCGAAACACGAAAACTTCTTAATGACCGGCAGTACGGTCCACTGGTGATTTGATGGCATGTCTCACCGAAAAGTGGAACCAAAGCGTACATCAATCTGGCGAAAGCAAGATAGTTGCACTTGATATTTCTAAGGCATTTGACAGAGTTTGGCATCAGGCTCTTTTGTCGAAAATGCGTACTTTTGGGATCGGTGACTCTCTTCTTCAATGGATTAGAAGAATTACCTTTCGGAACGTTCAATTCAAGTTGTCTTGGACGGTTTCAAGTCTGATATTCACAAAATAAATGCTGGTGTGCCCCAGGGTACCGTTCTGTCTCCGACACTCTTTTTAATTTTCATTAATGATCTCTTGTCTGCTACTTCTAATCCAAAATATTTCTTTGCTGATGACAGTACTCTCTGCTTTTTATATTCGTCCCCGGGTTCACGCCCCTGCTCGGTAGCGTATGCAAAGTTCATTAAATTCCGGGGAACTTCCAACAGAGTGGAATTTAATGCTTCCAAAACAGAATTCTCTCTGTTGTCATTAAAACGAAATCTAAACACCCAGCCATTATCCATGAATGGCACTTGCATCTTCGAAACCGATAAACTTTCCATTCTCGATATGTGTGTCAGCGACAACTTACGTTGGAATGACCACATATTCGGTGTCGCCAAAAATGCTGCAAAATGTCTAGGTTTACTCAAGCGATGTGAGAAATACTTTACCTCCTCTGATCAGGCCTCAATATTTAAGGCTTTCACATAGCACTCCGCCCCTTCAAATCTTTAACCGTAACACCCGTCTCGCTATGAATGCCCATCAGTATACCCGCAAGCCCACTTTCGGAAGCACTCTAAAATATCGTGATTCGTTCCTAAGCCGTAAAATGCCCTGCCGTTCTCTGTGTTTCCTGGTCGTTATAACTTACAAACATTTAAAACCAATGTACATAGGTACCAGTCCTTTCTTCCTCCCTAAGTTTCCTTCGCCCGCCTGTGTACCCTTAAAATGTTTGTAAAAACAAAACTACGAACTCCCTGATTGTTTCCGCTTTCATGTTAATGTCATCGTACATACCGCGTCGATCGGACAATACCTGTTCGTGCGCTCTATGAAAATCCTAAAAAGCCTGCGATCAAGAAAATTGAGAGGTGCTGCTCCAATAGCAATATTGGCATGTTTTACCTAAAGGTAAAAGGAGCATTTCTGACCACCAGGGCCCAAAGAGAAACCTGTAGAAGTGACAAAGGAAAATAAGTACAGAGTCGATGTTTGAGATGTGAATATGAAAAAAATACTTCATTCCACTGTCAAGTGGTATGAATGACACATATTTCGCTCTTTGGCAGAACCGACTAAAGGCAAGATTTCCGCCCACCCGACTAAAATAAAGTAGAGATACGATATCTTAACTTAAGTATAAAAAGTACATATTTAAGACGAACGAACTTATTTTTATGCCTCCGCCAGGAAAGTATGTCCGATGAACTGCACCTTAGCTCCGCTTGCCGAATCCAGAAGAAAAAACAGTCAGCTTTGCGTCAACTATAGAGCCAGCCTGTCAGTCTCCTAAATATGGCATTCAAATACTTATCTGTCGTATTGAGTGAACGCCAGGGAGAGAAAAGCCAAGGAACCTTGGATGCATATGACAGCATCTGTACAAACGAGCAGCACAGGGCCATGTATATGTAGTTTGTGCCATCCCTGTTGAACTTCTGTGCAGATAATGATAGAAAACGTTCACTGTTTTGAACGTTTTCGAACGTTTAGACTGGAAGCAATCTCAGCGAGATCTTTAATGTCAACACAGGGTATAGACAAGATGATGCGCTGTGATGTGACTTTTCCAACACCATACTTAAGAAAATTGTGCGAAACCGACAATCCATTTTCACAAAGTCTGTGGAACTATTTGAATACTCTGAGAACATTAATAGCATTGCAAGTGTTTCAACAGGAGTGGAAAAATGGCTGTAGCTATGCATAAGGACACGCCTAAGAAAATACCGTGCATAAGAAGAGACCCATAACATCGGAAAGTTGGACAGAATGTCAAAGCTTGGATTTGAGGTAGTAACGCATTTTGACTAAGTCACTCTCGCTGATAATGACTCCACATCACAAATTCAACGAAGAGTTACACTTGCCAATCGCTATTTCTTTGGCCTAAGGAAGCAATTGAGTTATAAAGCCTTCTTGAGAAGCACTATGGGATTCTATATGAACCGATGAATCGATGAATCCTTGGTCATTTCAAATTCAAGAAACTTCGAAGTGGTTTTGGGTCCTATCATATTTTCCTAGAGAAACTTTGGAGGAGGAAATGCAGTATATTTGTAACAGTTATTTCTAGCACATATTGAGTGAATAATACTAGCATCCCGGACCGAAGAGTCTTCGATTCCTAGATGGATGGACAACGTCATACAGGAAAATATTGTTGCGTTGTCGACTATCTAGAATCTGCTCATATACTATGCGATATAAGCTTCATAGATCGTGAACCGTTACAGTTTTTCGTGTCGGCTCTGGCTTTATACAGTCAAATAAAAAAAAACTCTCTCCTTGGCCTGGTATCCAATCGCCCATCACGATTTTGCTTCAGAAAATCACAAGTCATATAAGTCCAAGATTTTCATCCACACCTAAGAAAGCGTGCGATCCGGTCTATCTTTTTTTAGACGCTTTATTGCTTCACTGACTGTGGTTCGTAAAATTCATTGTCTCATCTACATGTCTCTTTCAATTTATGGCAAATATCGTTCCATATGTGAACAGCCTTTGTTGCTTTGTTGAGCACCAATCTTAAGGATACTATCCCGCTTGCTCGTATTTTCGAAATTGAAATATCGCCAAACCCTCTGCTTCGTCGCTAAACAAAATAGGTGTTAAGTAATCTGCGGCTTAACAAAGCTAAGCTATGCATCGGAAAAGGATTGACAATATGCCGTCGACCCTTGCTTCTGAGAGGCGAAGGTTCTTTTCGACAAAGGAAAAGAAGGTCCTCAAAATTCCTGATCTCGAGAAATAAGCGAAACGCGGTGATCAATTATGATTATATCCCACTTACACACAATTTGGTCGCCCTGTTTTCACTCCAGAAGGCTAACTAAAGCACATGTGAGTAGAGGGTACGTGCTTCCTAATGATCGTTTCCAACAATAGTCGCGTAACTTGGTATGTATTGTATATTACCAGCAGTCTACGGTTCTGTTTAACGCGCTAAAAACTTTAGGAATTTACCTGACCAGTTGAGGTCATTGAAGTCGAAAACTTTTCGGGCCAGGGCGCTAGTGTCTATGCGCTGAAGATGACCCAGCGACCTCGACTAAGTTATCCGAGCTTTTCTGACGAAACTGGCATCGCGATAAAGCCCACTCGGCCTGTTTTTGATACGTCTCCTCCATAGGGCCAAATTGGAACCGAAAATTGTCCGATAACTTTTGACTAGAAGCGCGCGTGGGAGACGTTTTATTGTAGGCGTCGACGTTGTGTGTCCTTCTTTGTAGACAACATATAATTACATTGATTTTTATTCGTTGACCGCTAAACCCATCTAAATATGACGCTCCAGCTTCAACAGTGTAGTCTGCGTATGCGAGTTGCAGAATAGACCTTTGAAAGATTGTTGCTCTGGGGTTGGCTTGCGAGTTTTGCACAATTCTTTTAAGAACGATGGTGAAAAGTCGTATGACAAAGCATTTTCTTGTTTAAGCCCTTATCTGGCATTGAAGGTCTATGTTTTGTTATTACCAACTTGGACATGGCAATGTATAGTTCGGCTGCATAGATGAAAAGAGCTGGAGTAAGTCGATTTGTAACTCTTGGGTTTTTTCCAGGATCTGCCGAAATATAAAAATTTGATGTATGGTGGACTTTCCTGGCCTAAGACCAAGTTGATAGAGGCTGGTCGTAATGCTGGCGTGTGGTTTTAGGGGAACAATTCTGAGATTCTATTCGTCGGACATACTTTGCTAGAACCTGATTTTAAGGATGAGTTAATGCCTGCTCCACATCCAATCATCACCTGCTGCTTTCAATAACTCGGCAGTTAAGTCACGGGTCCAGCGGCTTAGTTGGAGTTGGAGCTTGGCGTGTGGAGGGAAATATTTTCTGTCTTTGTGGGATGCTGTTCATTATCACCGTCACCGTTTAACAGTCTGAAAAATCATGATTTTCAGCACCTACTGTGGCTCTGCTGTGACAGTTCCCTCATGTTCGTTTTATTTTTTGATAAAACTTCCGAACTTCATTCTTCTGGTAGCACCTCTCTAGGCTCTTTAATGTCTCGATCGCGTGCTCCTAATGCTTTTCCTTTTTTCTTCTGAGGAAGAGCAGAAGATGTTTTTCTAAATTTGCCTGCTTGCATTCGTCATCGAACCAGGGGTTTCTGTTGAAACTCATCCCATCAGTGGCGACTTCTCTGATTGCTATTTGTCAGTGATAGGCGACAAAGGACTCCTTTTGAGATTAAGGCAGACTCGATCGGTAAAAAATTCTGGCAGGATCATGCGATTGTAATCGTTCGACGTTGAACTTCCTCACAATGGTTGGTGTGCCATGCGTCGGTCGATCGTAATGTGATCAATTTGGTTGACGGTTTGTTGGTCAGGAGTCAGCCGGATATCATGTGAAAACTGTGAGGTGGTTGTAGTTACATTACGTCCCGCCACAAAATCAATAAGCCTGTATCGGTTTCCGGAAGTGATGGTTTGGAAGATCTACCACCTCTAATTTCCCAGATTCACTTTAAAAACGTCAAAGACGATTTTTACACCATATTTAGGGCATTGCTTATGGGCTTTGCCGAGGAGCTTGTAGAAGCAGTATTTGGTAAGGTCGTTCTTCTCTTCTGTTGAGGCGTTGTCGCTTCTGAGGCTTGTGTTGGCGAATTTACCCTTTATGCGAATCGTCGTCAAGCATTTGCCTTTATGTCAGAAGTCCAAGGTTTATTCCCTAAGTCTTTCTCTGACGGTGAATCTGTATTCGAATAAATGCTACGACTGGTGTCATTGTAGTTTTTTATATTGTAGCATTCTTCGTAGTAGATATTAAAGTTGTTTGATAAGATCCGGACCATTTTATCGCACTTCTTGGATGGAGGTCATGTCTACCTTGTAGCAGACTACGATATCAACTAGCTGTGCGTTCGGCTGCAACTAGTCTGTTGAAAGTCCAAAAACTTCACGCGCAGATCCGGAGTTCATTGTCCATTAGACTTTGCCAACAATGGATCTCACAGTCCCCTTGCGCTTTCCAAGTCTTTATAGCGTGTACCAGGCTGAAATTTTAGTCCTGTCAGGGCTGAAGAATAACGTGATGTCTGCAAGGGATATCCCCATCTTTTCGTATAGTCAGACCGCAATCAAAATCCTGGACAAAATTCTAATCCGCTCTTGACTGCGGTTCATTTTTTAGGGAGACGGCAGAGCAGCTCAACTTTCAGCTATGTTGGGTGCCAAGGCATAGAAGCATTCCAGGAAATTGTAAGGCGACGAACTCGCCAAAGTTAGAACGACTCTACCTATCTTTCCGGAATAAGGTAGGATTGGTGTACCAATCGTTACGTGCAAGTTATTAATAAAGCTGGATACTAATAGAAGAGCAACCCTTAGGTGGACATGTCTAGCGACCAAACAAATCTGGTCAAAACTGGATCTCAATCCCTCTAGGAGTTTGATCTTTCAAAATAAGAAACACCTCAGCGCTATCCTAGGTGTCATAACTGGACAGTGTCTTATAGGTTTGGCATCTTAACTGATGGTTTCTACATAAGCTGCATGGACGATGAGAAGGAGGCCACAACCCTCAACCTATCTTGTACAGCTCTTTCCCAAAGAAGGAAACTCCACTTGTGAGCTTTCTTCTACAATGACTTAAGCGATATAAACAATATAAACGCTAACAGCCTACTAAGCTTCATCAGAAGCTCAAAATGGTTCCAAGATTAGGAGGATCACAGATCCAAGTGGCATCGCAAGTGGGCCTAAGTGGGTTTGGCTTCTACAATAGCCACTCTTACTTAACCTAACCTAACTATGGGTACTAGTACTAACAGGACTAAGTATCAAAAGTGGAGCATGTCAGGGCTGCATACGAGTACTTTCAACATTGCTATTGCTAATCCTTTAAAAAAAAAGGAAAAACGGGACAATCTCAGGCGCCTGTGGCATCAAATTATTGTAGCTTTAGACAGTTGAATCGGCTAAACAGCCTTTGCATTCACGATACTTCCAAATGTAAAGATAGCTATGTGCACACTTCTAAATTTAAGCTGCCATGGTACTCCTTAAACATTGAATCAGTATTACTCCTATGTATCTTGAAACTATCCACCAAGATCTATCGCAGGATGCTTCGTTAATAGATATCTCGAAATCGAGTGTCTGAAGATGAATTTTATAGTGACCATTGGAATCATGAACCTGTGCAATAGAAAGATCGGTCAGACGCGGAGATGCCCTCATTGGGTTTTCCCATCCAATCTTTCCTTATACTTGATGTCTTAAAAAGGAAGACGAATACAGTGAGTGTATATCCAACGAAATGCTACCAAAGTACCAAAGACGATAACTCGGATTCGTTCAATAGAAGTATCCGTATGTGGAAGTACCCCGCACATATCATAAATTCACGCGTTGCTAAGCTTTGCACGCATCCTTATTTCTAAGATGCATTTCTGGCAAAACCTCCACCACGAGGAAGCAACCCATCACTAGGACGAGGAAAGGTTACCTATGTATCTATTGTAAGATGAGACGAAATCCTTGTTTGTTTCATAATATCCAGGATACAGTAAAAATTGGAAAATAATTACTCCTTGTACTCGTATATCCTTGTTTCTTAAGGATGTGGCCAAGAATAAGAAGAACTTACTTCTGCTGTTTATTGTAACGGCAGCAGCGGTATGAAAATTTTCTAGGGGATGAAAGGTTTATACCCCACAGCGATGATTCTTACTTAATTTTCAAACACAACAGTGAAGCCCGTACAAAGGAGGGTACACTACGTGTTTTCGTATTTCCATTTCCAGGATGTGGATGCGGCTAAATGGATATGGATTACGACTTACCAAGTACCAAGGATATTCACTTGGAAATTTTCTTTTCGCTTTGTTGACTTCTTCTAACCAAAGGGCATTTATTGTTGCTCCGTCTTTACTTTTTACTTTTACTGTTTCTCTTATGAGCACTGGCAGTGGTTGCGGAAATCGAAAAGGAATCTGGTTTCGCTTGATTTTTTCTAAATTTAATTAAATTGTTCAAGCGCGAAATATCCTTTTTGCCTCCAGTCCAGGTTGGATTTTCTTTTTTTTTTTTTTCTCCATTTTTTTGGAAGACTTCGGGGGAAGGAATTTGCCGAAAATTCTCTATATGTTCGGTTGGGCTTGATGAAATTAATTTCCAATTGCAGAGTGTACGCGTATTTTGTCCAATTTTCGCGACCGACGCGGGATGGATGTGGGAAAAGGATATGCGAAAAGGAAGGGTTGAACAATGAAAATGAAATTATTATTCTTTGACACGTGCTTTCTCCATGAGAGTATCCCGAGGAATTCTATTTACTCAGGACGAGTACGAGTATCTCTGTTTGGTTGGGGTGAGTGGAGGGAGGTACGCGCTTAAAAGTAGCAGAGGTGCCTTTGGGCATCCAAATATTTCGGAACATCGGATCGGTTACATGCAACTTACTTGGCAGTTGGCACCCTAAAGCCATTCAGACATTTAGTTCGCTCCGGTGCGTCAAATATTATTTTTAATTTCACGATACGCACACACGGACACAACCAAAGATCCTTACATACGTCAGGACAATCCAATTTGAAATGGTAATTCGATTCGAAGGGGTGTAAGGTGCGTAGTAAAGAGGTGGACGGAGATACGTCAGTTCTGCCCGTCGAAATGATGGAAATGTTTCATTTCATTTCATCGTTTTATGTTTGTGTAAATAATAATGGAAATGTAAACAGTTAGGGGTTAGGGGTGAGGGGTGAGGGGGAGGAGAATTTATTGAAATGGCACGTCGTCGCGATGAGAGTATTGAGTTACCATTCAAATTGAATTAATTTTGTTTTGTTTGACAAAGGTTATGGCAACCCAATGAGAAGGGTGGATGGAGGTTATTGCGACGCTGATGACGTTGTGGCGATGCTTTTTAGGAAAAAGGGTGCAAGCGTACGCCACTGATGGGTGCGATGGGAGGTTAGTAGGTGAGAGGTTTTGAAATGGCAAATTTCAAAATAAATATTTACTAAATGAGCCGAGGAAATTGTTAATTCAAATGAAATGCGAGGTTTTGTTTGCTTTTTACAGTCACAGTCACAGTCACATTCGCATAGATGAGACTTTACGAGGAAACTGAAGGCGTCTGCAAAAATGCAGTGTAAGCAAATGGGGAGGGAAATTTTCAATAGAATTCGTTTCGGCTTGAAACGGTCAGAGATGTAAATTTTAAAGCCGCTGTCGTAGGCGTAGACACGTCGTATACTAAGCCTCTGCAGTCATTGGAAACTACAAACATCTGTCTCTAGAGTATTCCAGCACATTTGTTACAGAAGGTCAAGTCCCCGAGTGCATGAATCTTCCGCGTTATTTTAGATAGGAGAAACCTTAAATAGACCTGCGACAGTTTTCAAGACACATTTTTCTGACGATATTGCCATCATCCGGCGTAGAGTCAACATTGGGTTATCCATCAGACCAGCGTCCAACCAAGGTTCATGCATACAAGTCAAATCACCATGGTGGTGGTTAGGTAGTATTCTGCTAATACCTGGAGACTTGGCTAAGTGCGAAAACAAGTTAAAACTCTCATTGTAGCCCTCTTGCAGTAAAAATGCTCCCTATTTACTTCAAGCTAGTTAGTAGTCTACATTTATAGCGTCTTTTTGAGTTGTTTGGCCAGCCTGCGATGTAGGGAGTCTTACCAGCTACGACTATGCTCCAGGTAAAGCCCAACTATCTATGGAAACGCTAACAAAGAAACTTCCTTTTCTGAACGTTTTCTAGCAAGTTCATTGACGTTCTCTAGACGTAGATGCTCAGTACAAGATGCAGATACTTCGCCTTCTCTACATGTTTTTTGCAAAATAATATCAGGTTTGCGTATGTCTTTAAGTTCGCTTGACGAGTTATTGGTGCAAAAAGACGCCAGCATTCTGGACCCATCGGTGTAGATCTGATTACATTCCTTTTCTGGATCAGAGAAAGAAAAGATTTCAGTAACCGGAACCGGTACCTGAGATAGCATATCCATAAAATCTAGGTAAAATTATAGTCTCCAATGAGCTCGATCTTTAGCTAGCTGCCTCCTGCTTCGGGCGCTAAGTTGGTTAGGATCCCCTTCCATATGCGTGCGTGAGTGGGGGGATATCCGAAAATATACTTGGTCTTGCCCTCATTAATCATTAAACCATCATCGCCGTTATCGTCTCGATACTCGCGAAAGCGCCACTGACATCACGCTGATTTCTTCCGATTATGTCAATATCATCGGCGTATGCGAGTAATCGGAGGAACTTTAGAAAAGTTGCGTCTCTTGTGTTGGCAGGTGATATTAAAGCAATGACATGACAGCGCCTCGCATTGTCTATATCCTTTTGTAACATCAAATGTCTTGTTGAGTTCTTTACCGAAATTGCTGGAGCAGGATGTACTCTCCATCGCCATCCTCCACAAATGGACGAGTTTGGCAGGGATACCTAAACTAGACATTGCTCTGTATAGCTCGTCTCTACAGAGGCTGCTATACGAGGTATAAAATCGAGGAATCTGTGGTGTATATCGATTTGGAGCTCACGGGTTTTTTCCAAGATCTGCCGTATTGTGAGTATTCGGGTCGATGGTGGACTTTCTTGGCCTGAAGCCACAATAATATGGACCAACCAGGTTGTTGATGAACGGCTTCAGGGGTTGACACAATACCGCAGATAGAATCTTGTAGGCGATGATAAGAAGACTGACGCCTCTATAGTTAGCGCAGTTCAGAGGCTCCCCTTTCTTGAGGATCGGACAAGCAATGCTGAGGTTCAGTTCGCCTGGTATACTATCTTCCGACCATATTTTACAGATGAGTTGGTGTATGCTCCTAAGCAAGTCATAGCGTGCCGCCTTGAATAGCTCGGCAGTAAGGCCGTCCACTCAAGCAACTGTGCTGAACTTGAGCTTAGATGTGGCTATCTTCACTTCATGCAGGCCGAATGGAGAATCGTTGGTCGAAAGGTTCATTCTGCTTGACAGCTGTATTTGGTTCGTCATTGCCGTTATACAGCATACAGAAATGCTCTTTTTAAATCCTTAGCATCGACTACGACTCTACTGCTATGCTCCCTAGTTCAACGCAATAGGCTTCGGTTTACTTTTTAGTAAAACTTCCGAATCTCTTTACTCGACCTCGCGCTTTTCCTCCTGAGAGACGAACTCACCTCTTCTGTCATAGAGCTCATGAGTAGCTATAGTCCTACTACGTAGCGCCGCTTTGTATGCATCCTGTTTAGCTACATGTACTTGCCGTCACTTTTCGTCAAACCAGGGGTTTCGTTCTGGTGGCCTTTTTGGGAATGTTGCCAGTGGTCTTAAGAAATTAAAACAAGACTCAATCGGAAAAGTATTTGGAGATCTCTTGCGATTGTAGACGCCCGACATCGAACTTTCTCACAGCATTAGCTTGCCTTTGCAATATTCGGGATATCCGCAACCGTACCTTGGCTACAACGAGTCGATGTTGGCTCCACGGAACATTCGGGCATCCATAATACTGGAGGAGTATCTTGCGTCGATCGCAATATGGTCAATTTGGCTGATTGATTGATCAGAATTTCTCCAAATCCCCTCACGAATATCGAGATTAAATCTCCGAGAACAAGTTTAATATCATAGCTGGAATACTGCTCGTAGGTCTAGTCCAAAAGCTCATAGAAGCTATCTTTGGTGTCGTCATTTTTCTTCTTTGTGTTGGCGTGCGAGTATATAAGGTTAATGTTGCCAAATTTAGCCTTAATACGGATTGCTACGATGCGTTCGATCACATGCCGTAAACTCAAGACTTCTTGCCTAAGTCTGCCTCTAACAAAAAATCCGCATCCAAATAGACGCTACTTTTGCCGTCGGTAACAATCGCCATAGTAGATATCGCGTTTTTCATCCTCTTTTTGTCCTCCCCATCCCATCACATTATTTGGATGGTGGTAACACCTGCTTTGCAGCAGTCCAGGGCACCCACTAGTTTTTCGGCTGTACGTTGCCTATTAAGAGATCTAACATTCCAGATCCGAAGTTCGTTGCCCTTATTTCGTTTGCATGGGTTGTCAACAGTAGATCCGTCCGTTTCCGAAACTTGTTGTTGCTTAGTAACTTAACTTTTTTTTCCATTGCCGGACAGTTGCCCCTACGGCACAACCACCAACCTGGAGAGGCACATCCATTATATGTAGATACCCCTAGGACAAGGGGTGTATAAGAACGTTCGGAGACGTGAGCTCCGCCGTTGTCCCCTTAAGGGCTCGTCCGCCACCATGGGTGGCCGTGGCTCAAGTGGTAGTGTGTTGGCTTCCCAATTCGGACGGACCTCGCCCAAAAGACATATTCATTTTTTTATTTAACAAAAATCAAGTAAGACGAGTAGTTGACTAGAAATCAACATCAAGCCAACTTCCACTAAGAATTTAGTCTCCCCATTAAATGTTGGATGCCACCCATGGAGTGAAATAAACACTGAGCCCAAACATCTTTTTTCTCCCTCTATCATATTTTTCCAAAAACAAACTTTACGCATGCTGAGGCATTATAAGTGTACTCAAACTAAGACTAAGTCTCGGACCATCGAGCACTTCTTTTTGAACAAAAATGGACTCAAAAATGCAATCCTGGATTGAATACTACGGGGAAGGAGATTTATCATTACGTCTTGAGCAGGCGGCCAGGTGAACATGAAGGATGTCCTTAGAGGTGTACAGGGAGTTAAAGCACAATCTGGAACTCTTATTTTCTATCATTTTTAGCACTTATAACTCGGCGAATGTAGGCTTTCGAACCGCCCATAGTCTCCAGTTTATCGACTTTACATATCGCCGCAGAAAGTAATTCACAAAGGTGTTAAGTAACACGATCCTCAAGGCCAATTTACAGTCCCATTACGCGAAATTATGAGCATGTTCAATGGTTTTCTTCAATAAATTGAATGTAATGCGCGCTTTGTGGCGCTGTTGCGCCATCTTGTAGAAACCAGTTCTTCAACGTTTACGCCATTCAGTTGGAAAATGAAAAAGTCGGTAATCATGGATCACTCGCGCCCTCCATTGATTGTTTTGGCCGGCATCACTTTTGAAGAAATTAGGACCAATGGTCCACTTTTCCCAGGCCAATTTCAATTCTTCCACGAGTTGGCATCGTCTGAATGTCTGTTTCTGATATACGTCTAGGACTGTCTATGCAATGTAACGAGCAGTCTTTTGCCACAGTACAGCTGTGTTGTCTGCATATACGAGTTAAAAATGCCGTAAAATGCTGCGTGGTCGAAGGCGTCTTCTAAGTATTCTGAAAAGTATTCAAAAGGCGACACATTCGAGCTACATCTAAGGATAATAATGGCAAATCTAGACGATGAGGAATTGAATATCGTTGCAGTAAAGAGCTGCAATTGATATATGTTATCGTTAGGGACAACTATGCGATTACTATCGCAAATCTCGTGAGAGATGCCTTGACAACTATCTGGAACTGGTTTAAAAAAACAAGGGCTCTCAGTTAATCCCAGCAAAACTACAATTATTCTATTCACAAGAAGAAGAGAGTTAAACTTCTTTGACCTGTTTATAAATGGAAATGTGGTGCACTTGTGGGAAGAAGTTAATTAGCTAGTTGTAACTCTTGATAAAAAAAAAACTCACTCATCTCAACTATAATAACAAACAAGGCACAAAATACTTACGGACCTCAAATCTTCTATTGGAAGTCACGGGGCCTTAACCCAAAAATGGCATGCTATCTGTACAATCAAATCGTGAAGCAAATCATATAGTAAGGCATGACCAAACAAAAATAAAAAATAATAAAAGTGAACCGCTTGCGTGTCTGCCTATTACAGGGACTATAAGAACAATCCCAACTAAGGGCATTACGGCGTTATAACACTGGACCTCTTTCATGATGCAATTCAAGAAGAAGCGACCCATAATTACGAACCCCTCAGGCTACATAGCGCAAACTTTTGCAAAACAGGATAACCTCATCGGCCAGTCAGAAGTATTAAAAAAGATACTCGGATAAGGCACCTTTGCCAAATAATAGACTCTACACCAATAGGACCCCACATTTCGCTTTTCAAAGAGGTACAGGGTCTACTTCCTCTCAAGGGAGAAATAAAACAGATCTCCTAAATGGTTGAAAGATGATTCACAAAAGTGCTATACTGATGGTCCGAAAACGTCTCAACGCGTAGTAGCAGGAGTGGTGAAACCGCGAACGCACTTCTCAAAAAGTCAGGATGTCACCATCTTTAAAACGGAACTAACTGCCTTATTGGAAGCTGTACGCACGAAAGAGTCAAAAAAAACTATACTCTCGGAAGGTCGGTATGTACTCAAACCACTGAATTGTTACTTGCACTCATTAAAGATTCTCCTTGAGTCTCATAAAACACCTAACAACCTTGTCACACTGAACAAAAATTCCAGGGCAAGATGAGAATGAAAAAGCGGATCACCAGGGCAAGAAAGGTGCAAAAAGTAAATTTGTTGGACCCTGTCCAAGTTTTGGATTTAGTGACAATGACTTAAAACAAGAAATAAAACACTGGCCATGACTATGAAATAGTCAAATACTGGGAAGATCTAGATATTTTTAACTACCTAAAGAAATTTAGAAATCATAATAACAAAAGTGCCGAAATAGCCGCTCTCCTTGGTAGCACGCAAGTACGAGTACAGTGCGGGACACTATCGGGTTATTTTCCTTGTAATAAACACCTCTACAGATTGGGAATTAAATTCACTAGCACATGTCGATTTTGCTGAGGAGCCCAATGAACACTTATTCACCAACTGTCCGGCACTTAGACGAGCAATATTTCTAAACAAACATATTCTCCGTTCAGGTTCTGAATATACAAGGTGCGCCATCTGGAGCTTCGATATAGAAATCTTTAATAACTTTGACAATTTTCAACCCATCGGCTTCAGTAAGCACTATTTGGAAACTTCAACCATAGATGAACTACCAAGACTTTCCAGATTTTGACCATTCCATTAACTGTGTGAACCTGTCCGTGAATACGTGTGAATTGTCAGCAATGTCAATTCCCTTCACATTTTACACAAAAACGCCATCCATATTGCGAATATATTTGGTGCGCAACTAAGTGCCAATAGATGGATCCAGCAGTAAGTTCTGGTCGATTTTGACATATCCAAAACGTTCATAAACCAAGCTTAGGCATATGGTAAACAAACCGTTTTAACACATTAGTGACTTTGTTTTGGCGTCATATACTTTTGGTTGCGTGAAAATGTCAGATTTGGTGCCAAATAATCGTCATTTGCGGGAAGTGTTTATTTTCTTCTTTCATTCGACGAAAACGGCCGGCGGCTGAAGCACGTCGAGACCTCCAAAAAGTTAACGGAGGTACTGCTCTAAGTGAAACATCGTGCCGTGATTGGTTCTGTCGCTTCAAAGACGGTGATTTCCATGTTGACGACCGTCCGCGTGAAGTAAATCCAAGATCCCCCGAAGACTCTGAATTGGAGGTTTTGCTCGATGAAGATCCGTGCCAAACGCAAGAAGAGCTTGTTTCAGCATTAGGAATTACCTGCAAAGCCATTTCCAAGTGATTGCATGAATTGGGAATGATTCAAAAACAAGGAACTTGGGTTCCTTCTGATTTGAAGTCAAGGGACGTTGTGTTTTTTCGCCTGTGAACAACTCCCCCAGCGGCAAAAAAGGAAGGGTTTTCTTCATTGCGTCGTGACGGGTGATGAAAAATGGATTCATTGCAGCAACTCAAATAGAAGAGAGTCATGGGGCTCGGCCGAATATTAACGCTGCGAAGGTTATGCTGCGTATTTGGTGGGATCAGGTCGGTGTTATTTATTATGAAACCATTACTGGGGAATGGTATCGACTTTAATTGATGCGTCTGAGGCGAGCACTGCGCGAAAAACGGCCACAATATGAGCAGAGGCAAGAAAAAGTGACCTGTTAAAACCTACCTTAAAATGCTCAATTGGGAAGTCATCGTCCGATTATTACTTGTCTGTCTGATCAGTAGTACTGCTCATATGAAGACATCAAAAAATGGCTTGAGTCGTCGGTAACCTCAAAAGATGAACACTTTTACCGTAACGGGTTTCGAGATCTGACAGTAAGATGGGAAACGGTTGTAGCTACCGGTGGGCAATATTTTAGAAGATTCATGTGTAACCATTTTTTCACAATAAGGTTGCATTTTATCAAAAATGAATCTGCACCAATAGATAGTAAAGTTTATATACTCGTATAACTGCTGTCATTCTAGCAGTTTCTAGCAGTTTACAGGTTTGCCGGAACAGTGACGCTTTACATTGAAAATAATCAGTCAGTAGTGTTAGCTCAGCGTGCATATAGTGGAAAATGATCAAGGTCGCTCTGTATCCTCCGACAACGCAATTCGTCGTTTGGCCTCAAATTTTAATGAGCACGGGTCTGTAACGAATCGTCAGGAACACGTTAGACAGCATCCACGTCGTTCTAATGAAGCTGTCGAAGCTGCTAGAGAGACTGTTGCCGAAAATTCAAATGTCTCATGTCGCCGCCGACCTCGACTATTAAACATAAGTGGGACCACTTTAAGTTGGAGGAAACAAGAGCTTCACATGTTTCCATACAAAGTGTGGTCGAATCAAATGTTTTTGGCAACAGACCAGCTGCGTCGTCGCCTGGCTTACACGGATTTTTGGGAACGAATTCAAATGACCGACGGGACTCATTTTACCGTCTTTAGCGGAGTAAACAAACAAAATTGTTAAGCGCTAATCCTCACATGCTTGTAATTCATTAATTACACGATAAGAAAGTGTCTGCGCTGGCCTTTATTTGCTTCAAAACCATATTATTGGGCCATACTTCTCTAAAGTCGAACAGACGGTCGATGACAATTGGAATCGGTAGATGTTGGCGCACTCTGTATGTCCGCCAATGCGTTAGAAAGGTGTACAAGACTTCTGCGTTCAACAAGACGGACGCCGTGCTACATTGCGTGTCAAAGAATAAACTTTTTGAAGCAAAAATTTCCGGAACATGTAGTGTCCAAAAACAGTGACAAGGACTGTTGTCCAAGATCTCCCGATTTGACACTTCCTGTGATAAGCCGATGTCTCTAGATGAACTTAAAAACAAGATTCTCGCCGAAATATCCGCGATATCAGCTGAGATGTTGGCCAATGTTAGGTAAAATGCCAGAAAAAGAGCCCAACTTTGTATCAGCAATAAAAACGCCCACTTAATCGATACTCTGTTCAAAAATTAGCTCACATAAATTGTAAAGGACCAACCACAATAAATAAGAATTCGCGACATTACGAAATCTAACGTTTTTTTCTTAAACATTTCTATACCGAAGCTCCAGATGGCGCACCCTGAACTTCTCTAACTTTTGTCATTTATAGAGCTTTGTTCGAGTTGTGGGGGACTTTCCAACGTCTTTCTTACGAGAAAAATGCTTTCAGTTAGTTTACCTCGAATACGTCCTCCTCAAGGTCGAGACTTTGCATCAGATTTGATAAAGTTTATTCAGACCGTAACATTAAGTCCAGGAGATAATTGCTTCCCATGCTGCACTTCTTACTGCCGCAGTAAGCATTCTTAGGGTTACCATCGCAACGTATGACAAGTTCCATCTTCCTGGATTCACATTTTTACACATCCATGGTATCTACACCCCGAATGACTCGCACTGCAACCAACTTCAGACTGCTATAATTTAAAAACCGTTCATGACAGTGAGCTCAAATTTTGACACATGACAGATAATTTTATTGTTTATAAACCTTTTAAACGATTTGCGTCTCAGTTGTGTTGACAAAATTTTATCTGCGATGGAATTCAAACGTGATAGTAGCTATCGTTAGAGCCCTCCAGCAATTCAACGTGAATAAATCATTTGTGTCTCGATGGTTTGGGCCGCCATAACCGCCGATGGTCGCTCTCCGCTCGTATTTTTGGACCGTGGCGTCAAAATTAATGCGATGGTATACCGTGAAACTGTCTTAGAGGCAGTACTGAAGCCTTGGACAAACAATCATTTCGGTCGGAGACCGTGAACATTTCAACAAGACTCGGCACCGTCTCACAAAGCGCGCGTCAACCAAGATTGGTTAAAAAACAATGTTCCACACTTCATCTCTTCGACACAATGGATTGCAAATTCTCCGGATTCAAATCCGTTGGATCTCTCTGTCTGGGATATTTTGAAGGCGAAGGTTGGTACTAAAAAATACCAAAGCTTGGACCACCTCAAACAAGCCCTTCGCCGGGAATGGACCAAAATACCGCAGAGCCACTTGCGTGCACCGTGCGATGCTTTCTTCGGCCGTCTCAAGGCCATTATTCGCGCCAAAGGTGGACATATTGAAAACTACTGATACAATTTGAAAATTCATGTATTTTCCAACATTTTTTGCTTTGCCACAATAAAATTTATCAAAAAATAAAAAAATTATAGCATTTTAAAAAGTTGGAGTTCGAATCATTCACCCTGTATTTTGATACAATTCTTTTGCGGCCGGTTTGAAGTCAGATTAAAGGTTGTCTGCGACTTAGCCTTTACCAAGCTGAAATTTGAATTTTCCGTGCGATTGAAGTCTTAACCGAACTTGCCTAAGTGCTTATTTTTGCTAGTGTAGAAAACCAAGGTTAGATTAGGTTAAGTTAAACAGGGGTTTGATGGATAAACCATCACGTAGACACCAGGCACCAAAACGGGCCCATCGCGGTCCCTCTGGGACCAGTTGAATTTATCTTACAATCTCCCTGGTGAAACATCCAATTTTACTGCAAAAGCCAAGAAGGCCGCTGAAGTTCGTGCCGTCTATTTCCCCTAGCTTTTCGAAAAAGGATTGCCTAAAAATTTTTTTTCGGTTACGGGATATTGCCTCGCTTCCATACAGCATATGTGTTATGTTCTCAACAGCTTGCAGATCAGCGCAGAATGTAGAAATATCCGTATCTGACAGTTTGAGTCTTTTTACATGTTTCCGCAGACGACATTGTCCTATCCTATCCTATCCTGTTTAAGTTTATCAACTTCCTAGATCTTTTGCCGTCAAAAAGTGGCCAAAGAGCCTTGAATACCCTGTGTCCTTCAGACTTGACCACCTTAGGTTGGCAGTCTGTGTGATTTTTTCCTCGACAGTATCTCTCACTATGCAAAGGGGTGGTTTGATGTTAGCGACCTCCCTATTATCGAGTAGCCCTCCTCTTAATGCAAGCTCGACCACTTGTTCATTTCCTTTAATACAGCAGCATCCTGGTACCCAGCACAGTCTTACCCGGTCCCAGTGCCTTGAGCACTGTGTGACAGCCCCTGACTGTATCAGAGTTGATGTTGAGTGCGGCTTGGGTATCGATGTAGATAGCGATATCTCTTTCGAATACCGGTCTCATCTGCATTAACTCAGCCGGCCTGAGGGCAGCAAGAACCTCTGATTGGAAGACACTGCTTGCGTCCGGTAGTCTTATTGACACTTTTAGTTCTGGGTCTCCTCTCTTTTTGGGTCGTCCGTGAAAATTGCAATTTCATTTGGCCTGATTTTTGTATTTCTTTCCCAGTCTTCCCTCTCCGGATTCACGTCATAAGGAATGTCGAAGTCGACCAAGGAAGGAATATCGTCTGCTAGAATTGGCAGTAGCTACGCTAGGACCGTGCCCTGTCCGAAACTACTGCTCTTGAAGTAACCTAGATTAGTGCGTCGTATCTCACTTTTGATCTGTAAATCAAGCGTTGTTAGCTGCAGAAAGGTATCCAATTCTGCGGTTGGGGTGGTACGGAGTACACCTGTAATGGTTATGGAAGCCGTTCTTTGAACCGTCGCTAATGTAGAACACCAACGTTTAAGTATATTCCAATGTAACATAGAATTGACTATCAGAGCGAAATTATGATTAAGATCAGGGAGGCAAGCTTAATAAGAGTCGGATCTAGAAGGTTTATTACTCCAATTTCATGTATCCTAATGGGTTTACTGACTGAGAAAAAACCCCACCAGCTATGCTGACGACTCAAGACACCAGCTGGTACTGGTGGCATTATCCTTAAACCCAAGCCTGGTCTGTGTCTTGAAAAGTTCTGTCGTACTTAATCCAGCGTTTAGTTTTGGTCTGGTCAATTTTTTAATATCAGCGTTTGTACATTGTAAATGCCACACTTATGCAGAATTTACTTTCGAACAATTTCACCGCAATTAACATTCCCAGGACATTCTTACGTGCCACTTTCAGCTCAGCTAAAAACTCATATGAACATTTCTTTGTTATCCTTGTTTCACTAAAACATTAAAATGTAATTTCCCCACACATGTTACCTGGTCGTGAAATTCACAAACCGGAATCACTTATACCAGCCATCCGTGGCTAATTCTACTCCTCTTCAACTTCCCTTCCATCCTACAAAAACCAAACCAAAGTGCAGACAGCTCAAGACACAAGTACGAGTACGAGTACGAGTACGAATATACCATATGGTACGACCAGGATAACCTCCACTTCAACGCCAAATGAACAACAACAGAAGCAACAAAGCGCTGAGCAACCATCAAAATAATCATCGATTGAATTATTAATAAATTTTTGGAAAAGTTTTGTAGTTTACTCGAACCATAGTAGCAAAGCAACCCCCCCAGAACTCACCCTCTGGCAGGCAAATGAAGCTCACTTCTGCAGAGGAACAGGACATGGAACGAGTATTGTGATTGCTACTTGTATTTGAAGTAGCAAGCTACCACTCCCCACTTTGATGGGCGATCGTCGAGTAATGTCTGCACAAAGTGACTTGAAACAAATGTTTAACTCAGTAATTTCACGGTGTGAATATTTAATGGTACATTCCTTCCAACCCCCTGCCCGTCGTCCTGTTACATGAATCAAATTGAAATGGGAAAAATGATTCGAGTTGGTTGTAACCAAATTACAACATGTCCAACAACTACTCGTAGTTTCGATTTGCCATTCTCATTTCACATGATTGACTATAGTGACTGGGGAATGCAGATGTGGATGTCCCAAAGGACATCATCTTTTCATGTTACCCGGTGGTTCCGGTTATGAATTTTCTCTGGGTAATCAAATCACAAAACCCTTTTTTGCTGTGCAGCAACATTCGAATAAACATATCAGCCGACGACAGAGTGAAGAGAACACACATGTCCCACAAGGAGGTATTCGTATCTGGATATCGTTATTAGACGAAATACGAGTATACTCTGGGATAGAAAGCCAAGGACATTTTTTCATCATACGAATTTGAATCGACCGACAGAAGCGGGACGTCGCTTCGACGAGAGGTATATAATTGCGTTTGTGTCGAAACATATCAAAAAGAACAATAAATTAATTACAACATTCCATTTGTTCGTCACACATTCTGGTCTTGAGATGAAAACGGGCTGGGAGCTGGTTCCTGGGGGATGGGATGGGCTCGGTATTTGAAGGACGATGATGGATGCATGAGTGTATAACACACGCGAGTAATGTGAATATGACTAATGAATGGAATTCATGTCGCACAACCCTTTTTGGATTATTTTGTCCTTTTTTGTCTGGGTTCGTGGCTGATTCTGTGCTGTGAACAGTTGCCCTGCTTAAGTGTCCCACGCTTTGTAATTTCCGACGAACTTTAATGAAAGCTGAAAGGAAAAAAATGTCATTTCAATCAGCCACATGTGGTAGCTGAACTTAAGTGAAAGTAGCGACCAAGAATCTGTCAAAGGGTTCATTCATAAGAGAACTTTTACCACTATGGGAAGCAATATACGTAGTCCACATGTGTATAATGAAAAATAAGGACTTGCTTTGCCGAATTTGTAGAAAAGGTCAAAGTAATATTGTATCGTAGAATTCCTACGGATACAGATATACTCGCATGTACAATATATCGTTACGGTCTCTCAACTTGGCTTTAAGTTTGGTTCGTTGTTTGACATGACCAGCTTGATCTCCTTTTCGGAACCAAAGAGGTCTACCCTGCATTGTTACCCGGGGCAAGACTTAGCTGTTCACTTTCTCGGTTTAATTAAGCCAGCATTGGAAGGAATCAATAAATTGAAAGTAGTGGGTGAAAAGGTTTCACCTGAGCGAACATTTTACGGCAGATCAGTCTTTGAGAAAGGCAAAACGGATCCCCCATCTAGCACACACTTGAAGTGGTGGTATGGTAGTCTTGATACGGATCAATATCGTGATTCCCTCCTAAGCTGTACAAGTCCCTTATGAGATGCCCTGCTTAGCTCCTTATTTCCTAGTCATTATAACTTTCAAACATTCAAAACCAACGTTCATCGGTACCTCTATTTCCATCTTCTCTGATTTTCCTTCGCCCGCGTTGTGTGCAAGCATTTTAGTGTTACTTAAATCCCTTGAGCCTGCGTAAATTATAACAACAAAAAAAAGTAAAAGGATCAAGATGTTGGTATTTGGTACTAACACAGAAAGCAATTCACAACTGCTTACATGTAACTTTGATTGTAGCGAAAGGGACCTTTTACAGCGAATATCGAATAGAAATACAGACAACGGCTTTTTGCCATGCATGTGGAATTTTTGGGCCTCTAACAATTACCCGAGGGCCCAAATCGCTACAAAGCGGGTGTCGCTACCATACAAGAAGTGTGATGAGATGGGCTGCCCAAAACGACGATGGAACACTCAGATATCTACTATGAAGTTTTTTATAGCTACCAAAAGCAACGCCGATTCCAATGTGGATTTGTAATGAGCCTCAAGCCTTAATCTTGATGTCCTCTCGCCCCCACAGAAGAAGAAAAGACTTTAACTAGGTGTATGGTCAAAATCATAAGCATGATGAAAAAGTAGTCCTTAGTGTTTTGTCACAAAATTTGGAAAGGAAAACATGTGCAAGGACACAATTGGAAAGCACAACCCATACGGAACAACCACTGAAAATAGGCTGGAGCTTATAGACATCGCATAGGGGCAAAATAATAGCACACGTCTCCCACGTCTCAAAACCGTTAAGCAGACCTGGCGGTCAGATAATCAGAATATCCTGGAAACCAGTCTCATCGCATTGCAATCGAAGCCAAGCACAGCCCTAGTATTCTCAAGTATCTTTTATAACCGGGTCTTCCTAAACGTTGCGAGAAAAGCTATGTTGCCAGCATCCAGCGAAGAAGACCAGTGACGACATTGTCAGCAAGCTATTAGAGACGCCACATCTCACGTGCTAGTTTTCCCCCGACTACAAACCCCTTGTCGAAGATTGTTGGCAAACGCATGAAACGAAACAAGAATCGTACAAGGCGGTGCTGCTAACGAACTCTGTTAGCAAAGGAGACGGAAGGAATATGGTCTTTTCAAAAAGAAAAAAGGAAGCACTCGAAGGTGGGAAGTTCTATCAACAAATAAAAATAAACGTACCAAGGGTAGGTAGGTAGGAGGTGGCTGTTGGAAAGACTAACCCACTTAGGCCTATTGGCCCATTGTGATGCCACGTGGACCTAAGATTCTCTTACTCATGGAACCAATTTGAGCTCAAGATGGAGCGTAGGAGACTGTTAACGTCTATATTCTTTAGATCGTTTAAGTCATTGTAGAAGAAAGCTCCTAACTGAAGTTTTCTACTCTGGGAGAGAGCTGGACATGTACAGAGTAGATGGAGGATTGTCTCCTCTTCCTCTTCATCCATGCAGCTTCTACAGAAATCGTTTGTAAAAGCGCCAAGCCTTCTTGCATGCTTGCCTATAAGGCAGTGTCCAGTGATGACACCTATTATGGCGCGGAGATATATCCTATTTAGAAGGATGAGACTCTTAGGGCGATTCAGATCCAGCTTTGGCAAGATCTGTTTGGTAGCTACACATGTTGGTCCGATAGTGCACCTAAGGTCTGTTCTTTTATTAGCATCCAGCTTTAATATTGATTTACACATAGCGAATAGGTAAAGTGGTTCCAATTTTTGCAAGTTCGTCGACCCTACAATTCCCTGGAATGTTTCTGTGGCCCGGCACCCAGCTAAGGTGAATGTTGGACTGCTCCGTAAGAGATGATCGGCATTCAAGGTTTTAGAATTAAATGAGACAGATTCCAGGGACTTGATAGCGGCCGGACTGTCCGAAAAGATGCGGATATCCCTTGCAGATATCACGTTTTTCTTCAGCTAGGACAGAGCTCCTTTAATCGCTAAAATTTCTGCCTGGAACACTCTACTGTGATTTGGAAGACGGAAAGAGAGGCTTAGATTTAGCTTATCTGAGAAAATACAGCCACCAACCCAGCTATCGGTTTTAGATCCATCTGCGTAGAAATGGATTGACTTGTTCTCCATGAAAGTATCTTCCTTCTAGAAGAATCTAGAGGGGATGGTTACATGAAATTCTTCTCCAAACTAATATTGGGGTATGGTGGAATCAATGATCTCTAAAAGGATTCCTTGTGCATTAAGAATATTAGCGTGGCCAAATAATTTATTTGTCCACTTTTGTAATCGCTTTACGGCGAATAGTTGCGTTAGCAGCCACTAGCCTGCTGAAAATATGGAGGGATGCCAAGTGGAGCAGAATATCTAGTCCATTTCAATTGTTTTAAGCAATTGGAACGTCTCGTCCTTGCTTTTCTATCAAAATGAAATTGTGATTCAAGCAATTCTCAATGAAAATCAAGTGAGATTCCCGGCGATTTATAGGGATGCTGCTGACTGCCCAATAAGCTGGATTGGGCCAGCAGGGAAGCAATTGAATTCGTTGCTCAGTGCTATCAAGATTGTTGTATATATCCGCTTGGAGGACCTACTCAAGTTCACTGAGTAAGGAAACGAGAAGTGAAATCAGTTGTTGTCGTCCTCTGCAAAGTCGACAGCGTGAAGATCCGACAGCTTCTTTTCTTAGCTTAGATTTTGGGCGAGTACAAGGAAATATAATACAAGTCAGTCCTGTGTACAAGGAAAGTGGCGTACTAAGTGGCGCAAAATTAATCACCCTATCGGAAGATGGAATAATTTTTGCAAATGGCGTCGTACGTCAATCGTATTTGACATTTGTGAACTAGCCAGCCGCAGTATACAAATAAACAAGCAATGGAGCGCTATACTCTGCGAGAGCGTGGAATAATTGTGTCGATGTGTTTGACCAATAATCGGTCGGTGGTGTAAGCGCAGCGTGAATTTCGACGTCGATTTCCTAATCGTATCGTGCCATCTGGGTAAATATTCCGGCGCTTAGATACTCGACTCGAACAGAGTGGAAACACAGGAGACCACCGGAGAGGTCGTTCAGCTCAGAATATCGCGGCTGTGGCTGCCGATGACGCTGAGACGGACACTACAGCGAATTTTAGTGAAAGACTTACACATGTTCCCGTACAAAGTGCAAATAGTGCATCAGTTAATGCCTCCTGACTGTCAGTCGCATGTAATATTACTGTAAGGCCATCTCAACAACGAAGAGAACGATTTTGTGTCGAAAATCATCATAAGCAACGAGTCGCAATCCCACTTAAGCGATTACGTCAACAAGCAAAATCTTCGTTTCTGGGGCACTGAAAATCCGCGTGTGATGCACGAAGAGCCATTACATCTACTCAAATCCACTGTGTGGTCCGATGTTTACGCGGGAGGAGTGATTGGGCTATTTTTTTGAAGATGCCATCGGCAATACGGTCACTGTTACTGGCGAACGCTACAGGGCCATGATAAACGACTGCTTACTGCCGGAATTGGATGAGCGGGGCTTCAACAAAACGGTGCAACCGCGCCCACACATGAGCCACAATCGATATAGTGAAGGAAGCGTTCCCTGGTCGCGTAATCTCCCGTTTTGGCAATTTGGCATGGCCAGCAAGATCGTCCGATTTAACCATCCCAGACTTCCTTCTTTGGAGCTTGAAGTGGCGGGTTTATGCCAACAAGCCTCAGATAATCGCAGCCCTTAAGGAGAATATTCGACAGGAATGGGAACAGCACTGGAAATCTTGCTGCAAGTCATGGAAAATGCGATAAAACAGGCACAAATGTGTATCAACATTGGCGGCAGCCACTTTGCGCCACCTTGTATTTCCGACACAATCGGTGTCATTACGTCAGGTAAATCCATGTGAATGAAGTTGAATGACAGTCGGAGAACAAGGTGAACGAAACTCCAATGTGAATTGTACTATGAAAAGTTTGGTTAGGTATGAGTGGCCATTTGGCCATTGTGATGCCACGTAAATCGGTGATCCTCCTTCTTTTGGAACTAATTAGAGCTTCTGACTAAGCCTAGGAGACTGTTGATGTCTATATTGTTTAGATCGCTTAAGCCATTGAGAGAGAGCTGAGTATGTACAGAGTAGGTGGAGGATTGTCTCCCCTTCCTCACCATCCATGTAGCTTCTGAAAAATCATTTTTAAAAACGCCAAGACTTCTTACATGCTTTCCTATATGGCAGTGTCCAGTGATGACACATATGATGGCGGTAAGATGTTTACTATTTAGAAGGATCGAACTCTTAGAGCGATTTAGATCCAACTTTGGCCAGATCTGTTCGGTCACTAGACATGTCCACCTAAGGTTTGTTCTTCTATTAGTATCCAGCTTTAGTAACAGCTTGCACGTAGCAATTGGTATATTGATGCTACCTTTTCCGGTAGAATAGGTAGAGTCGTTCTAATTTTGGCGAGTTCGTCGGCTCTAAAATTCCCTGGAATGTTTCTATACCCAACATAGGTGAAAGTTAAAATGCTCTGCCATCTTCCTAAGAGTTGATCGGCAGTCAAGGGTGGTTCTAGATTTTAGTGAAACTTAGTCCAGCGACTTGATAGTGGCCTAACTATCCTTTACAGAGCTTCTATAATGACCAGAATTTCCACCTGAAACACGCTATAGTGATTTGGAAGATGGAAGGAGAGGCTAAGATTTAGCTTATCTGAGAAAACACCGAGCAGACGTCTAGCGTATAGGAATGAGAACGTTATTACAGTCGGTAATAACATTTCCTGATGAGGCAGTTTGAATCTTTCAACGTGAATGAAGATCGACAACAATTTCGTACACCCGGCCAAGAAGAGCTCTGGATAGCGATATCTAAACTAAAAACCAGTAAGGCTGCAGGAGTAGATGGACTATTTGCCGAGTTATTCAATGCAGCAAGGATTGATTTGTTGCGGAACATTCACCAACTGATCTGTAGAATATGATCGGACGAAGATTGCCGTTAAATGCAATCGCAACGCAGCATTGCCTGTCCAATCCTAGAGAAGGGCTACTTTCATAACAGTGCCAACTAAAGAGGAATCAGTCTCCTTAATATTTCTAATAAGAGTTTATCTACTACACTATGTGAACGCTTAAAATCCCTCGTCAACATCTGATGGGTCCTTCGCAGTGTGATTGTAGTCATCACTGACCATCTTGGAGTAAACTAAAGAACTTAAACCACCGTCCTGTTAGCCTAAAGACCGCATATGACGGAATTTTCAGAAGTGAGTATTATGGAGCCATGTCAACCGTTGGCATTGTTTCGAAGCTCGTTCCTCTCGGTAGGGTGGCAATGTAGGAAGGTCGCTGTGCTATAATAGTCAGGAATGACACTGTTGAGATATTGTATTTGATGTACAACAGACGCGCCTCATAAACTTAAGTAAAGTTGGTATCTGCATTGCTACTACGCCGCTTATGAAGTTATCTACATTTGCGGGCCTAATCGGCCTCAGTGAATCCGCGAGTTTTCTGATCTATTGGCATTGAACCAGTTATTTTTGTTTCGGCTTTTCTTCGAACCTCGATTTCTTTTTAACGCTTTCATTTCTGTGGCTGATATTTTACCTTTATACGTCTAGTACACCGTTCAACACCGTTAATTTCAAAAGAAAATATTGCATGCGCCGTTTAAACAAATCCACATTAGCTCGATGGTGCGTATCGTAATCATCATGACAAAAATTGTTTCAACTGTTCACACTTTGGTTTGATGACTCATTTCAACCAGATGCCAGTTGTTTAGTTTGCACCGTCGGAAGGTCCGCGATGTATACTCTACTCGGACCATATATTCGGTTTTATGTTATGTCTAGTGCCCTTATTCAACTATTATAACTTGTTTAAAGCGCCTGATATCTCGAAGCGTCGTGTATCTTCGTTGTAATCCGTACGCTCTGAATATCGTCGTATGGTGATGTGACTCCCACAAAGCCGCATTGCCCGCGGTTTTGTTTAGAACTAGAATTCGTTTATGTAATTTGTTGAACAACTTTCTCTAAAGCGATCCGACTGGGAGTCTCCGGATAATTCTTTTGCGAGTCCACTCACTTCAGCTTTCACAAAATCTTCCCCAGTTTTCTCTCCATGCAAAACAGCCCAAGGAATGCTAAGATTTCGTTAAAATATTCTCTCGGTCTATTCCAAATCTCGTTCTTCCACTTAAGCAAATATCCCTGCTCGTCTTCAATATATTTCGGAGAATAAATTTCTTGAAACAAACAACTGACTTCTAATTAGGTTAATCATTCTGAGATAAAGCAACGTGTAGGATGAACCTTAACCTCAACTAACAGGTCTCTCCAGTTAGCCCGGTCTTTAACTAACTGCTTCCGGTTGCGAACTCTAAGTCGGTTGAGATACCATTACACTTGTGCGCGTCACCTAAGGTGAGGTCTTCATCTACTGCGTTGTCCCTTCGGCTTAGATTCGAAGACGCTGCTGGCCAGAGCATTGATGTCCATTCGGTATACATGTCCCAGCCATTTCAGGCGACTGATGCGCTGTCTTTCGACTAGGTCGATGTCGCTGTACAGCTCGTATAATTCATCGTTGAATCTTCTTCTCCAAAGCCCGTCAGTATTTTTCGAAGGATTTTTCTTTCGAAACGACATCTTTATCCGCCTTCGATAGTGTCTTTGCTTCAGCGCCATAAAGTTGGACTGGCATAATCGAGGTCTTATATAGAATCTCTTCAATTGTTAGGTGTAGGGCCTTACTACTCAGTTGCCTTCTTAGCCCAAAGAAGCAGCGATTGACAAGAGTGATTTTTCGTGTTCGAGGTGTTGTTGGCAGAATTTATAGCAGAGCCAAGGTAGACAAAGTCCATTACTACCTCGAAATTATATGATAGCTGTCGACTGAGACGCTCTGTACAGTTCCTCTCCATTAATATTGATAGCATATACTCGGTTTTGCCTTCATTTTGGCAGCTTCACTTTCAATACAAGAACCGGTGACAGTCCTCGTGTTCTCCCAATTATGTCGATAACATCGGCGTAAGCTAGTAGTTACTCAGACATTTGAAAGATTGTGCCCGTAGTGTTCCTTTGTGTGCCTCGCACAATTCTTTCAAGAAGCCTCATGATACCCCGTCATCTTGTTCAAAACTTTTTTTGACATCACAGGTCTCTATTAAGCCGTTACCGACCTTGACGGGGCAGCGAGCGTTCTTTATCGCTATTCTGCACAGACGGATGAGTTTGGCATGGATGCCAAAACAAGATACGACTCTATGTAGCTGGTTTTTACAAATGCTGCCATATGTGGCCTCGAAATCGATGAAAAGGTGGTGCATCAACTTCGACTTCTTGAGTTTTTTCCATGATCTGCCGGAGCATAAAGATTTGGCCGATTGTGAACTTTTGTGGCCTGAAACTAATCAGATTGTTGACAAATGGTTTCAGACGTTCACACAATGTGGCAGATAAGATCTCCTTTTTTCTGTATTGGGCAGACGATACTGAGATTACTGAGATTCATCAGGCATACACTTTTCTGACTAGATCTGAGAAAAGAGTTGGTGTATGCTTTCCGGAAAGTCATTTCCAGCAGCTTGAAATACCTCAGGCGGTAAGCCATCAGGTCCAGCTTCCCATCCTTAACTCATTCTGGTCAGGTAGATGAAAGTTTTGCCTATCATCGCCTAAGGTGAATGGTCTGATTGATGATGCAACGTTGGGCATCGTTATACAGTCTGCAGAACAGTTTTTCTATATTCGCAGCACCGACTACAAGGTTTCCTTCTTCATCTCTATAGGCTTCTGTGCGCGTCTTCTTGCGTACATTCTTGTGCTGTTTCTTCTTCTTCTTTAGAAGCCAGCTTCTCCCGTTTCCCGTTTCCCGTTTCTTATGCTTGTGGTATTCACGAGCTACGAGTCGTTCCAGCGTCACTTTGTAGGGTTTTTGTATAGCTACTTGTACTTGCCGGCATTCTGCATCAAACCAGGGATTTCTTGGTTGTTGTCGGGCCTCTGATAGAATATTGGCAGTGTTATCACTGGTCGTAGGTGACGACGTAGGAGTTATTGAGAGATTTCGGGATGCGCGTTTGGCGAAGTTTCTGGCGATCTCTTGCGATTCCAGCTTTTCTACGTTATATCTTCTGAGAGTAGTTTTTCTTTGTTGTGCCAAACGCAAATCAGCATCGGCACAAGCTGGTGATCAGAGGCAATGTTAGCGTAGCGTTCAGACGTCCGAAGTGATCAATTTGATTTAGCGTTGCATGATCCGGAGACTGCCATTTCCCCTGGTGTATATTATAAGTCCCGTCGCAAATTCAATTGGCCTAAGTCCGTTGCCAGACATGGTATCGTGTTAGCTATGCTTACCCTTTGTCCTACCAAAAATGTCCTCCTCTACTATCTTGACACGAAAATTGCCTAGTACGATCTTAGCGTCATACTGCGGACATTGCTCATATGTCCTGTCAAGAAGCTCGTAGAGACTTTTTTTGGTAGCGTTGTCCTTGTCTTCCGTTGGGGCATGGGCGCATGTTAGAGAATGATGTAAATTCTTATAAGACGCTCGCTCAAGTGTCGGAAGCTCAATACCTCTTGCCTAAGTTTCCCGCATATAGTAAATCCGCATCCGAATAAGCGCTGCTTCATTTCCCTATAACAGTCACCATAGTATGTATATATATATGAGTATGTCTCAATTATTCATCCTCCTTATGTCCGGCCTATCCCATCCAACTTCCTGGAAGGCGGTGATGTCTACGTGATAGCAGTCAAGGGCCTCTGCTAATTCCTCGGCTTCACGTGGCCTGTTAAGTGTCCGAAGATTACACATGCAGATCCGTAGGTCGTTGTCCTTTAAACGTTTTCAGGGTCGTCTACACTGAATTTATTTCTACCCGAGGCTATGTTTGTTCGCCACATCTTTTTACTCTCTTCCGTATAATGACGGCGTAGGCCAGTATTATGCTACTGACCGAGAATGCCCCTGCCATTTTAGCCTGCATGAGTAAGATTTTACCGGTGATCACCGCTAAGGTAAGGCAGCGGTTGCATAAGGTTGCGCTGCTAGCTCAATCCAAGTTATAGGATAGTCACCAGTTTCCTGATCAATCGCCACATAAGTGATATTCCATTGGTGGTACGATATCCGTCGGCAGCAACTGGTTATATCGTGTCAGTTACTGGGAAGCTGTGAGTATTGCTTTAGCTGAAATAGCAGCCATCTCTAATTCACATTAAATCTTTCACTAGGTACTTTGCATTAAATACGTTAGACTTGCCAATTGCAACAAGCTAGGAATCCAGTTCTTCGTGAAAATAAGATTACTAGTACGGTTAGCAATATAATTACAACAGAACCTTTTATTGTAGCATTAAAGAACACATTTGACGTCGCACTTCTAAAACCCATCCAGAGAAGCCATTGGACACATATGGCCTCTGACAGATACTTCAACTTCTCTTAATTGACTACGAAAGTATGTCTATTTTGCTTTTTTATATACCCTTGCTCGGTAGAAGTACAGGCGCTCAGAAGGAGCGTTGTGTGAGTGTCTTGCACCGATCACAAAAATGGCTATTTGGTTAGTAGTGTGTTTGATACGGAGAAGCCAAGTTATTATGTCTTCTATACTACAGCTAGAGCCAAGTCTTCTATAGTAAACTCATTTTGAGCTGTCAATGAAAAGCAAGATAAATATTAGCTTTCACAAAATTTTCATTTTGATTTGTGCGGTCATATTAACCGATGATCGCAAGAGCCTCTATGGATGGAGCTGATCCCGTGGCTCTTGTAAAAGCCGACATTCACTGGCCCAATGGAGTTACTCTGGACTCTTACAATGAGCGATTGTATTGGTTCGATGCCAAGTTTATGACTATCGCAAGCACGCGCATGGCTAACACCGACCGCAGAGTGATCTTGGCCGAGATTCTAAAACATTCCTATGGCATTGCGGTATTTGAAGACAACTTGTACTGGTCCGATTGCGTCACGCAAAGTGTTCACACATGCCATAAGTTCTCCGGCAAAGGTCATGAAGTGGTAGCTGCATATGCATATACGCCATCCACGCCTACCATTCAGCCAATCAGCCAAGAATTGATCATGCTTGTGCGAATCGACGTTGCACACATATGTGCCTCTTGGCAGCTAAAAACTTTTTAACTTGCGCATGTCCCGATGGAATGTCACTAGCGGTCGATCATATACTTTGCGTAAAATCGATCAAGAAGGAAAAGTTATATTTGGGAATAAAGAACACGATCCTCGAAATTAAGCATGCGAACTTTGGCAGGCACAGAATTTTACAGCAATATCCTCTGCCGATGTTTGTCCACCAGATGGTATACTCGTACAATACCGTGAACAGCACCATACTGATCGCAGATGACATTCAGAAAGTGACCACGGAATACGATCCGATGAATAAGGAGATGAAGACATTGGTTCGAGGAAACCTGGGCAACGTGACAGGAATGGCTTTCGATTATCTAGCGCAGAATCTTTACTGCAGCGATTCCGAAAGACACGACGTTTGCTTCTCTCTCCGCATTTGTTGAAGGTCCATTATTCTGTGAGACAGATGGCATACATCGTCGGCGTAGTCAAGGTGTTTGAGTTCAGATGTAAGAGTCCATCGAATTTCTCCATTTCCTGTTAACAAGGCCGCATTTAGCACATCGCTAATGACCAATAGAAACAGTATTGGTGAAAGTATGCAGCCTTGCCTACCGCCGCTTTGGACTTCGAATTCCTCAGACAGACTTTCTCTGTGTAAGACCTGACATGTGGACCCATCATAGCCTTGATAAGTGCTGTTAATTTATCAGGAATGCCTCTCCTGCGCAAGGCACGCCAGATGAATTCCCGATTGACACTATCAAACGCCTTTTCAAAATCGATGAACAGCAGGTGAAGTGGTGATCGGTACTCAACACATTGCTCGATGATGATCGGCAAGGTGTTGATGTGGTCGACACAGGAGGATCCAGAGCGGAAACCTGCTTGTTCGGCATCGAGTGTGTCTTCGACGTTTTCTCTGATTCACTCCAGGATGATTTTAGCTATTATCTTGGCCACAGTAGGCAACACGCAGATACCTCTCCAGTTTTCGCACTGCATTAGATTGCCGTTTTTAGGAAGCTTGACGATCATTCCCTTCTTCCACTCGTCCGGAAAACTCTCGGCTTCCCATGTTCTCCCGACAAGTGGGAACAGTAGCTCAGTTGATGCCGTTGGCGCAGCTGGAAACAGCTCCTCAGGTATGCCGTCAAGTCCTACCGCCTTATTGGTTTTCAGTGCTTTGGTCGCGGCAATAATCTCTTCCTTACTGGGGGTTGTGGTGCGAATTCGGGAATTTCTTTCTACGGACACTTCAGTCTGACTTGGGTGCATATTGCTGGCGAATACTCGGTTTAGAACCGAAGCAAAATGCTTCTTCCATCTCTTCAGTTGATCCTCATCTGATATTAGCAACGAACCGTCTAACCTTTTCACTGGGTGTTGTGTAGAGCTTCGGCCACCTATAAGCCCTTTAGTGATTCTGTAAGCGGTTCTGCTGTCGCACCTCGCTGCTGCTTCTTCTGCTTGATGCAATTGCGTTTTTCACATCTGACGCTACGCTGCACTTCTCTCGTCTTCATGCGATATAGGGACTCTAACGGTCTTGGTTGGTGGCGGGCAGTGAACTGCTGATTGTTTCCACTTCCCTGGTCCCTTAGTTCTTGGAACACTGTCGGAACTCTCAATTCTCTCTCTACGTTGATTGGACAGTAACTATCATAGGATGGTGATCTCGTACCAACCCCATGTCCGCTCCTCGTCTGTTTCAGACGTCTAGAAAACTACTTCTAAAACAGCGACTGATGGCAAAATTCGATTTGGTTGGAGGTTGCTTGCCTGTTAATTGACACCCAACTGACTTTATGGCAGGCCTTGTGCTCAAACATGGTGCCACCTATGACAAGACAATTTGCGTTGCAAAAGTCAACAAATCTTTCGCCGTTGTCATTGCGGTTGCCTAATCCATGCGGTCCCATAACATATTTGAGCCCTTCGTTGTCGCTGCCCACCTTGGCATTAAGGTCCCCCATCACTATGACAATGTCGTCGTTGGGTGTTGCATTATAAACAGCTCCCAACTGGTTGTTGAAGGACTCTTTTTCTTTCTCAGACGAACCATTCGTGGGGGCGTAAAGTACTCTCGTCCGGAATCCGGCCGTTAAAATCCTATCACCGTGCAGCTGCCAGGAGGTTAGGCCTCTGCGTGCTGTAGGTGTTAACTTCCTGAGTAGAGTAATACAGTGTTACGCGTTGGGGATTGGTACTCACCGCATTTAACCATCTTATCTCGCTTACTTCCAATATGTCCATCTTATATCGCATAAACTCATGCTCTAATTGAAGGAATTTGGCGTTCTGAGGTCCTTCACTCTGAGAGTCAAGGAGCGTCTTCACATTCCAGAAACCAATCTTAGTCCGGGTACGATAGCCAAAGGTCGTCAACGTGTTAACAGTCCTTATCCGAGGCATTAAGTCGGTTTCCGCAGCGGGCTGGTTTCGGATTGCTGGCCCAGGTTACCTAGTAGTTGCCCGGGGACCGCCTTGAGGAGGTAAAGCCAGCACTACATTACGAACTTGATTGTTGCGCTACTGGTCCAATCCATGTTATAGGATAGTTTCCCAATCAATCGCCATGCAGGCCCCCAATTGGTTAGGGTGAATCACTTTACGCCTCAACATAAAACAATTAACACGACTAACAACTACTTCTTCTAGGCCATTTTTCAACCGCTGACAGGATTTTTTTTTTGTGTTCCTTAAATCTAACTTAATCCTACCTAAAATTATGTAAGCCGGCTACGGCTAATAAAAGAGACAGACGACCGTCTTTGCTTCACATGAAGCTATCTATTACTTGAAGAATTCGACGGCGAACCCTCCCCTCCTCCAACTAGCCACCAAAATTGTTGGTACTGCCGAGCAACATCCTTCATGTCGCGACTCCCTACCACCCTACTGAATCGGAGACGCTCCGCACTGCTATGTGCGACGCCTCTGTCGTAGTTGAGTCGCCTGTCCGCAGCTGTTCGAGCGACGTGGAAAATTAGCAGCACCGCTAATCTGTCCTGGATCAAACCTTTCATACTCGTATCAAGGTAGGGAAACGCTTTTGGAGGAATATGATTGGGGTAGTAAGCCCCGGAGATCAGGTTGTTCGATGAGGTCATTACTCTTGCAATGTGCCCTCGAGTCAACTTAATGACGAAATTGTCCACTCTTATCAGGTTCGCCCTATTGTACAAGACCTCATTACGATAGAATTTTATATACTCAGACTCTGGTGTTCTGTATAAGCGAAGACAAGTCCTAAGACATGCCCTCTCAAACACCCGAATCTTTTCCAATAAACCTGCTCTCACGTTGAACCACACAGGACATCCAAATACAAGCATAGGCCGCATAAGGGCCATGTAGACATCACCTTCACACTCGCATCGAGTTGGCTGTTATAAAACAGACCCTTTGTAAGGGCAAAAGCACCTTTAGCTCCGGCCAGAGCAACATCTATATGTTTGTTAAAATACAGATATCTGACTACATTTCGACAAGCAAGTGGCTGGCCGTGTTGTCCGACCGGCGGTAGAAAACTTTCGCCAATTCTTTCTGGTGTCCCTAGAGGGCATCCTAAACAGAATGGTTTCCGACTTCTGGAAGTCATCGCAATATCGCTTAATTCTGTCGAAGTCACGTTGCAAAAGTATATTCATGACCGCAATCTTTGGACCTGATCCGTACACGATTAAATCGTCTGCGTACGCTATGGCATGGTGAAGTGAACCTATCAGATCACTTGTATAAATGCTGAATAGGATCGGCGAGTTTACCGCACCTTGTTGCAGACCGTTTTTAATATGGAATTTTCCAGCACAGGCCACATCGCCATTTTCCACGATGTACTGTCTACTGGAGAGCATATCAAAAAGAATACTAATGCCCAACCTGTCCAGCTTGAAGAAGAGTCCCTCTAACCATACGGTATTGAAGGCCTTTTCCAATTCAATCAGGCAGGCACCAGTGCACTGTTTCTTGTCCTTGTTCCATTGGATATCAGAAACCAGTTTGGACGCAGCATGAATGATATCATGCCCCGCCTTGAAACCGAATTGATTACCCGGAACTGTATGTTTGTCCTCAACCCACTTGGTCAGGACTCTATTGATCATCTTCTCGAAAACCTTCCTGATGTTTGGAGGAAGACTGATCGAGCGGAGATTCGCCGGATTGGAAGTATCTTTATCCCTTTTAGGGATGGGATGTACCACCGCTGTTTTCCAATGCGCTGGATAATGTGCATTATTCATTGCATTATTAAACAAGGTGGTATAAATATCCACCGCTTCTTGTGGGAGATGTCGAAGCACAATGTTTGGTATTTCATCGGTTCCCACTGATTTCTTGCTTCTAAGCGATTCGAAGATCGATTGGAGCTCTTCCTTCGAAATGAACGGTGGTAATACCCTTTCGTTGGTGATGACATTATTTGCCATATTCTCGTCACTGAACTGGGTGAAACCCGAGCTCTCGAATCGCCAATTCGCAATTTCATTTCGAAGGCAGGAATTGTGCACAAGGACTCGATTCTCCAGGTCGTGGTTCGGGCCAATGATGTCATTCGCCTTGTACACTTCCTGGAAAGTCGCTCCTATAGCCTCTACCTTCTCCTGCGGATCCTCGATCACAAAGAAATTGTCATCATCAACTGCTTCATTTGGATCTATACCTGCTGCTACAAGTATTTGTTCGTTGTTCGTCGTTCGGGCGATTTTGAGACATGGAAGGTCGTTTTGATTATTTCTCCGAAATATTTTATTTATTTGCGGGAACATATTCGGGTTGCTGGTGTTTACAGCCCGAATTTTGTTGTTCCAATACAAACTTACAGAGTTTCTGTAATTTTCTTTTATTAATGCTTGGAGGTTTTTGATCGGCGATGTTAGTGTCATGATCTCCGGGTTATGTCTGTCAGTAAACTGTCTGTACAAGGTTTTTAGTCTTGACAGCAGTCTGCTTTTATGTCGGTGCAGTGCGTCAATAGTTGCATTGCGGAATAAGTCTTCGTCGTCAGTGTGTTGATACCGAGGTATCGTTTTGTCCATTGTTTGTTTGATTGCCTCGTCCATTAGTCTATGATACCTGACAATCTCCTCGTTTGACAGATTTCTATTGGACCGTGGGTAGAGCGAATTCGAGGAAAGTGCTCTCGTCAGCGTTCTTGAGAAGTGTGTCCAACGCACTCTTCTAAAGTTGTAGGAATGCCTTTGAACAAACTCATCCAATTCCGCAGTTTCGTTCGGAACGATTATTTCGGTACTGAGACCGCTGTCTCAGACGGACTGTCCGTCGCTTTGAGTCCGAGTCGATACATCACACTGTGCTGACCCCACCAATTGAGTAGTAGGTTCCCTCTAGTATTTGGTATATTATTTCCCCAATCACTATGTTTGGCGTTGAAATCTCCGCCGATAATGAAATAGTTGTCTTCCAATTCCAGCCTTAGGAATCGAAAAAGTGTCTCGAGCTCTGAGATGAATAAGGTGGATTGAGTAGCCTTAGGTGCATAGACAGACACCATGTAAAACTGCTTTCCACTACGGAGAGGTATGTACATGACACATGCTTCCAGCACCTGAAACCTACGTACCACACGACTGTATACTCTTTTGAAACGCAGTCCCTTTCTTACAAAGATCGCAACGCCACCTCCTTGAATGAAATTGGGTCGGTTTCTTCGTAATATTTCATATCTTCTATGCCTCATTTTGTGTCTTTTAGTAAGCTTAGTTTCGCTAACCAAAAGCACATCAGGGCCTTGGTCTTTAAGCAACTTAAATAGTGCGGCTCTTCGTTCGAACCTAATCAATGAATTAACAATCACTGCAAGGAACTTCAGAGTTTGCTCCGCCATGTACGTACCAATTACGACTGAAGGTGCGTTAGGCCCGGCAGCAGCGAGTATATTTGATCTACCCGTGTAGCCTGTTCTTGTATTTGACATTGAAGCTGAGCCATCTGCCCCTGAATAGAGAGCAATATAGCTAGCATGTCAGTTGCAGGTTCCGGTGCTCTAGGCGCTGGGGCCTGAGAATCAACCTTATCCTGTTGTGTCGTATTTCCCCTACCTGCCGCCATTTGGGCGTAGGTAACATGGGGAATAACGGCTGGTGTTTGTGCCTGCACGAGTGGACGTTTAACTTCCACTTTCTGCTACCGAGACAGATTTACTCTTTTGATGTATTGGAATTTGGGACATCCTCGATAATTTGCGGTGTGTCCCGTGTTCCTACATAAGGCACAAGAGAGTTGGCTTTTTTCCGACGCTCCGTCCTTACCTAGAGCGCATTCCTCAGACTTGTGGTCTTTCCACACTTCACGCATCGAGGCTGCATTTCGCAGTTCGACGCGGCATGCCCGAACCTTTGGCAGCGAACACATTGTAAAATGTAAAATGTTTTCGCTCCTCTTTAATTTCTCCCAGTGTACAACCTGGTAGTCTAGGGCTTTGATACTCCTTAGACCATCCAGTTTGCTGTCGGGAGTTAGCTGAACCAAGAAGAACGGTAGTTTCCGCTTCTCCCTTTTAGCTCTAGCCGTGACAAACGGCTTGACTCCCACGAATTTGAGCCCTTCGCACTCCTTCTCTTTCAGCAGTGCAAGGAGCTCCTCCCGATCAGTCGACGGTTCAACCCCTTCAGCAGCATTGTTTGCAGCTTTTTACCGTCATTGAATCAGTCAATAAATTTCTTACTTTGTCATGGCGCTCCACTGCGTTACAGTGGATCGCATGCCTATCTAATGATAATTTTTTTATAAAAAAATTGTTGCCTATGGTCGACTTACATGGTTCTATCGTCTCCTTGAGTTCCATCTTATAAGTGTTTGTTGTTTTTGTTGCTGCTGCTGCTGCTATTGTTGGTGTTGCTGCTGCTGTTGTTGTCGTTGTTGTGGCTGCCGAGAGTCGTGAAGTTCTCCTAGCCGCTCCTTCTCCCTCTTTGCTATTTGCTTGGCTGGAGCTGTTTAATATTGGAGTGAATTCTTTCCACCTCCTCTTCTTCATCATCTGACTCAGAAGCCGCCAGAGATGCGAACATGTTGCCAACTTCATTATATTGGCCTTCTTTACCAACAGGCACATATGGGAGATGATCACTGAGTGCCTTTTGCATTGTTTGCTGTCGTGCTGCTGCCCTTGTTGTTATGGCGCGCGCCTCTTCCCTCGCTTCGTCAGGCAGCTTTTCTGTTGATGCTGAGAGGGAAGTGCGCTTCAATGGGTTCGGAGCAGGCTTCATCTTTGGCTCAACCACTGCTGCTGGTTGGCTTGACCCACTGGAAACATCACCTGACTTTTCAGCTGGTCCCGCTATCCCAATAGCGAGTGATGTTGATAATTCGCTTTTTATAAAACACCTTTAAACTCCGTGAAGGTCTATGAACGACTGAGTTTGTCAAGCCCTCTATTATAAGTGTTCAGGGTCCTATGCTTTTTAATGGACTGCTTAGTACCTGATCTATGAAGCCGTGCTTTAAAGACATTGGGGGATGAGACAAGGATTCTTTAGGTTTCCCTATTGACCAAGTAACTTCACGGAAATTGCCATGATTGTCATGACAATCATGATGATCGTAAAGAACTTGATAATCGTAAAAGATACAGGCGTAAACCAGAAAGAGTTTTAAGACTAAGATCACTTCAAAGGTAATAATTTTTGACTGCAGCGATATCTACAAATCCCAGTCTCTTACTCGAAGTAGAAGGAGGAACAATTTTCTATCTTAAGCAGGAAGCAACCATCGATACTCGAGTATTTTACTACCTAGAGTCCAATTAAATGAACAGACTTCTCCCAGTATCTTTCTTCTATTAAGTATCCCTGTCAAGTAAAACTCTCACGTAAATGGTTTTCCTCTATTTCCTATTCCAAACTCAATGTCAGGATACCTTTTTTTCTCCTAGAGAATCCCACAAATGTTTCATCGTACTGCAAGCTACCCAGCTCAACCCCATTCACTCTCATACGACAACCACATCTTGTTTATCTGCTGTGCGTCAGCATCTCATACTCCTCCTTCCACTCGCACTTAACCTAAAAGGATGCACATAATTAATAAAGAGACAAATGACAGGATAATTTCATTGGGTCCACCCACTTGCCTTACGCTAAAGTAATTACATTCCATATCACCTTCCATCATGTCTCGCGAACGCGTTCCACTAAGTACACCCGGCCATAACAAGTATGCCAATTTGTGTTTTTGCTGCCATTTTTAACATCAGACTCTGGTCTGCATGTAACATATTCATCTGTGGATCTGATGTGCGTGTGTTACTTCAAGGACTCGGCTTCCCGACAAGAAAACAAAGCCACTTCGTTAATAAATTTAACATTTCATTTATATCCTTGCCTTCGACCTAATTACTGTGTGTGCGGGATTTTATGGGCCACTGCCATAGCTACGAGTACCATTACTGCCACCACAGTCACATTTGTCAAAAAGTCAAGTACTATCATTTGTGGTGGCATCAAATTAACAGTTACATTAGAATCCTTTAAAAAACCGCAAAATTACTTCCAACAGGAGGAGGGTAGCCGGCCGCATGTGCTTGCAAACCGCAAAAGCAGTATTTCGAGCACAACAATTACGGCTACGATGTACTCGTATACAATCCTGACTGACAATTAATGTATATGAGTATGTACGAGTATGAAGTCAGTGGTTTCAATATTTATATTCCATTGTCCTTGTTTACTGTTGAGGATGCGCCTTTCATCCTAGTCTATCGAATGAATTTTTAAAAAATCAAACGCAACCTCCCCTGGAAACGTCATAATTATTTCACAAAATTTCCAGCTAATTAGGGGTTGAAACAAATAAAATCCTTTCATAAGGACTCTGTTACCTGATACGCTCTATGCTATTTCATTTCATCTTCTATAAGGATACGCGTAATGGAGTGTCCGAAATGTTTAATTTAATTTTATTACGCTCATTTCGGTCTCATTCCTGAGATGAGAGTCCTGGCACGAATACCGACTGCATTCAAAGGAAAAAGGTTTACGTTTTCAAAGCGCTCAAGATACAGATAGGACGCAACAGAAAAACAATCCTTTTTCTGTTCTGTTCCTGTTTCTCCTCCGATTACTTGGCCGCTATGCCAAGTGGCTCATACAATTCTGGGAGGTACGAGTAATGTCGAAGGAGATATTGTGTAATAGGATAAGAAGTAGCGCCCTGTAAACCCTCACTTGAAAAAGAAGTGATGTCTAGACAGAAGGCCGGTGTCGTGTACTTTGGAATACTTAAGCAGTCCTTAAAAGGATATCCTTTAGATCCTTCAGAAAGGAAGACATGTGTTGCCAAAAATTCGTGCCATACTCCATCTGTTTACTTAAATTCCATGCCCTCAAGGACATATTTTAATAAATCGATTTAAATTTCTGATCGCATGTCCTGTGAAATTTTATCGCTGTAATAAAACAACACCCAGTACGAGGGCCACCACAACCGAAAACCGATTTTATCCTTTAAACTATTTTTCTGAGACACAACTATTCGTACAACACCTATACACACACAATAACGATGGTGGCGTTAAAGTAGTTTCACAGTTCGGAGATCTTCTTTGGCAGTTAAGTGAACTTGTTGCCTTTTGTCTTGTCTTGGTTGGGTATTGTCCTGATGGGTTTGACTCTGCTCCTGCACAGGAATGTCATAATTAATGCAAAGCTTCGAACGAATGCAACACCTGTGGTTAGTTTTAAAACGACCTCAGAACATAATAACTAACTTTGTTTCCTTAATTACCAGAGGGGGTTGTTAAATGGGGTGGAGGGCTTCACTGGGTGTTGGGGCAATTGAAGGGCGAAGGTTGTATTGGAGCAGCTTAATAGCCACTTTGAGTTTTCTCTCTGACTTTCGTTTCATTTTGAGTTGGAAGAAGGACCTTTCTGATGGTATTTCCAGGGATCTCAAATAGCTCTGGAGTAAAGGAGTTAAGAAGAAGTTTTACCAATTCAATGCAGGTGGTGCTATTTGGTTTTGACTTGAATCTGAAAAGGTTGTAATGCCAAATGGCTTATCTGGGTAAGGGGATATCCCATTTATGGATAAGCAAACGAGTTTGGTTTGTTTTTGAAGTAAAAACTGTTTTGCGTATAAGATTCGCACAGCCGTTTAAAGCAACGACCATAGGTTTTGGAGTTACTGCTACCATTAATACCTCATTTGTAATGGCATTCTATTATCACGCCCAGGATTGCTCCGTTTCATCGGAGATTCGGACTTCCGCGATAGCGACCTCCCAGTAGTAGGTAACTTGAGTGATGTCTAAGACTATGATTCAAGCCATGATAATGATCTTCTTTAAATAGCTGGATAGGGCCACCTATCGCACATTTTATTATAGTCCACTTACACCCAAAACAATTTGTAGAAGCCGCCGATTGTAAGTCGGCAAAATAAGCAGATAAAACTGAGAAAGGCTGCCAAAAGAGCGGAAGCAGTGAGTTTTCAGAAGAAGATTTGTCAACTGAAGCATGTAATTGGACACCTGATTACGACTCACATAAAAGCTATTTTCGTCAGAATAAGGCTGAAATGCGATACCTTTTCAAGCCCCGGTGATTTGAACAAGACAAAAGGAAACAAGATATCACCTTCGATACTCACAACTGTTGAGGTCAAGCTTCACTGACAATATCGACATGCCAAAGCACAGCAGAAATACTGAAAGAAAGTTCTAAATAAACGACTGCAACCGTGAGATTTTGTTTTACCAATCGAGTCTCCAAAGGGCTTTAGACCAAATGGTGCCAGCATCAAAGGGAGAAGACCGGCAATAAAACTCTGGAGGAATTACTTCTGCACTGTTTAACACTAATGAATACTAGCTATCACTGTACTCCACAACATCGTGTAAGAGATCATATCTCCGAATGCCGCAAGCTTTCAGCAATAACGTGGTACCTTCTAATCACTATAACTTTAGGCCTATAGGCCTGGTAGGTCTACCATGTCTATTTTTGATATATCTGCTGTGCATTCTGCCTTTCATGATGACAATAGACAATACCTGCTCCTTCTTAGAAGGCGTTAATGACACCAGTGACACCTTTGGTACAAAAAAGGATTTCGAGAGACTGGAGCACAGGTATGCGTGGTCCTTAGCAATAAAACTCGTACTTGAGCTACTCCAAGAGTCTGACATTTCATCATGTGAAATACTATCAGGGAAAACGGATGTCACAGTGAATGAGAAAAATATAGGGCACATACCATACACGTCGGGAATAAAGTACCAAGGCTCACTACAACAGCTCTTAGTACCTGGGGCCAGATGCGATCGTTAAGCGGACACCTACAAAGGAACTGTTCTCTGTGTCGTCATTACTCCCACAATGAGCGTCGCATAATCTTGTATAATCTATGCCTGTCACACTCAGGTGGTTAGCAAAAGCGCAGTGCTATACTTGGGATAGCGGGCAAGCCGTTGACCGCATAGAATCATCGGCAAGAATTCGTATGATCTGCCGTCGCCCTTGAGAATTATGTCATTTGCAAATATGTTCACATGAGACCCAACTGACAATAAAAGCCCCCTAACCGGACATGCAGGTAATCCCAAAGCAAGTTCACATCTGGGAAACTCGATTTCGTTCCCCATTTCCACGTGTGATCCAAACAAGACTTAGTAAAGTCAACCTTCCGATTGTGTTCAGTGAAGTCCCGTGCATTCTCGAACTAGCTGGGAAGTCGTGAGAGAGTTCAAAAAGGCTTTAACAGCATCTTGGGTGCCGCAATAGATGCCAATGCTTCGCCTCCTCCACCGATTCTTCTTTTTTTTATAATTAGCGCGCGCTTAAAAGGTTATTATACCTTCAAAATGTTTGCATACAAGCAGGCGAAGGAAAATTAGGGTTAGGGAGGAAGAAAAAAGATGTACCGATGTACATTGGTCTTAAATGTTTGCAAGTTATAATGACTAGAAAGTAGAGAGCTTGGCATTCTATAAGCGAAGTTGTACGGTTTAGGAATGAATGACGATATTTTAAAGTACGTCCGGATCTGAGCTTGAGGGTGTGCTGTAGAGTATTCATAGTAAGACGGGTGTTACGATTAAAAATTTGAATGGGCGGAATGATACAGCCAACTTCTATGGAGCACTGGTAGTGAAAATAGCGATAGAAAAGAGAAAGACACGAGACATTACGTAGGTATTCGAGGGTGTCCATTGTCTGAGTGATAGTAATATCTCCAATAAGTTCTATAGCAGGTGCAGAAATGTTTTGGGTGCACCTGACCAGATGTGAGCATTGCACTCCAATTTCGGACAGATGAATGCCTTATTGAGGCCAGATCAGAGGGGGAAAAGTATTTCTTACATCGTTTGAGGAAACCTACACATTTCGCAGCATTTATGGCGACATCAAATATGTGGTCATTTTCGCTTTTTCGTTTTTCGGTTTCAACAATGCAAGTGCGATTCATCTATGATGGCAGGATGTTTGGATTTCGCTTTAAAGACAGCAGGCAGCATTGTGTTTTGGAAGCATTAAATTCCACTCTGTTGATAGTTATGCTGTTAATATCGGAATTTAAGAGCTTAGCATACGCTGTCGTTCCCGTTCTACAGCAGAAGAGCAGGGACATGAGTCCGGGAACGAATATGAAAATCAGAAAGTACAGTCATAAGCAAGGGAATATATTGGATTAGAAGTAACAAACAAGAGATCATTGATGAAAATTAAACAGAGTGTCGGAGACTGAACGGAGCCTTGAGGCATACCAGCATTTAATTTGTGAAAATCAGACTTGAAACCATCAAAGACAACTTGAATTGAACGTTCCGAAAGATAATTTGTAGTCCATTGAGGAAAAAAGTCGTCGATCCCAAATGCATGCATTTTCAACAAAACGGCCTGATATCAAACTCTGTCAAATGCCTCTTGCTTTCGCCAGATTGCCATCAAAAAGACACCGTGAAGATGCGACTAAATTCCCTTCCTATCTTAGATTTTGTCCGAAACCATTCCTAGGTACAGGAAAGTGGATTTGTTATTTCTTTCGGCAACAAGAGTTCTGGTGTCACGACATCAGACGAGATGTCAATAAGACCAGGCCAGAAACTCTGTGTTATAGCAAAGACCACTTTGCTTTAAACGAATAATGCCTTTTATACCATGATTCGACAGACATGCAACCCCTATTTACCCTCGCTATCACAATTTGCATCCGCAATCAAGGTCATTATTCGTCACCATTACCTTGTCGAAGGTACTCTCAATGTAAATGAAACGAACACGTTTCAGTTCTCCGCACCAGATTCTACAGCGCACTCCTGCAGAATCTTCAGTGTAGAAAGCATTCTCCATTTTAAAGAGAAAATGCATTTGTAAAGCAGCTTTGCGCACATGGAGCTTGACTATCCTATCCATCCTCGTCAACATGAAGGAAGTCAGGCTACGAATTAATCAAGAAAGTACCCTAATTCCTATGATTACATGCAAAGAATTGCTCAAAGCATGCAAAAATGAACACGAGAAAAGATCACCAGTTCTGGATCATGTTCGAAATAAGGCCTTAAAGATCGCTATTAAACCCCGTCCGATTTCATTTGCCGAAGTCTTCAAGAAGTCGTTTTTCCTGAACCTCGAAAGTGTCAACAACTAGAACTCTTTCCAAAGGAAAAGCGATCATTCGTCTTTTCGTCCTATTTGTTTGCAGCACACGATCGGAAAAATTCTTGAGCGGATCATTTACAATAGACTCTTGCCAGCAAATAAAACACCAGCACACCAATTCAGTATTCGTAAGTCAAGGACAATAGTGGACGGAATTAATGTGGTAATAGCTAAAGCTCGAGACGCAATACCCCGTAAAGGATGCGTCAAGAATTATTGCGCCATTATGACCCTGGCAGTGAACTCGGCAAACTGGCAACGGATTATGGACCGTCTTTATCGGGTTGAAATACCGAACTACAAATATCTTCGTAAAGCACTTATGACCTATTTCTCGAGTATAATCCTCCGAAGTTACTGACGGTGTTTCGCAAGGCTCGGTCTTAGGACCCCTACTGTTGCAATCAAATCTGCTGTGTATGATCAAATTTGACGCCTACGGATTCCACGCAAAGCTTCGATTATCGGATTTGCTGACGACAATGTTGTGGTGGTTATAGCAAAACTCTAAAAGAAGTCCAAATCTACACAAACCACAAGATCCGTAAATTGCCTAAGAGTTTCTAGAGCGTTTCCAGCTGTGTCGCGTGAAGCTATACTCGTCAAATCTTCAGTGCTACCAGTCAAGAACCGTAGAATTGCAACCTGGCAACAACAACGGAACATACCCTGTAAAGAGATGGATCCATCTTATACTAGTCATCGATGAATTAAATGGAATCACGCTAAAACAAACTTCTGTCTGACTCAGAGAGTGTCTGTTTAGACGCAAGCAAGAAAAAATTTCTGACTGTCCATATTCGGAAACTGTCTTGCAAAACGCGCAGCTCGTATTTTTTCATTGTCCACGGTACGAAACCGAGAGGATAGCTATACGGGACCAATTTGAAGAGCGGTCCACTGCTGATAATATCGTTCTGTATATGCTTCAAAACGAGGGAAACTGGATTCTTGTTAGTAACAAAGCAGCGAATATTCTCAGCAAACTTAGAGGGTTAGAGCATCAACGTAAAATAAATCAAATCGCGTGGAACAAGCTAAGTCTTCAAGCCGACCGAGAAGTAATGCCTTACGCCCATACCATGGCAAGCACAAATCAGTCAGTTTAGGTGGAGGTGGTTTTAGCCGGTAAGAAGCGGGCACTACCAAAGGGCGTTGGCCTATTGATGCCTCATGCACCCTCGTTGGTAGAGCTGGTTGTGAGCTAATTCTGACCAGGTTACATGAGAAGTAAGTCTAAAGCATGAGATAGAGACTCGTTGTTTTAGTTCTATTGTTGGTGGGATTCAAATTTCCAGCTGATTTCCCCCTTTCGAGGACTTAGATTAGCCAACCAATTCCACCGAGTGTTTTGATCTTTTCGTAAAGTCAAAAGAGTTATCCTTCAAAGTCCGGACTGGCTTCTTGTATTCATTTTGATTCGGTTAATTAAGATTGCTGTCTTCTTCCAATTAAGACTTACGTGATCAGCTAAGAAGTTTTCAGGTTTATTTGCCCTGAAAATTTGCGTTACACGATTAAACGAACGATCTGCAGGAAATTTTCCTACCCTGACACGTCACTTCAAAGCATTTGATGCTGGCACCGTTTAGGCCTTTACAAACTTCCTCCTACTTTCTGTCTCGTCTGAGTTTAGGGGAAGCATTGACAGGCCCGCAGAGGTCCTTCTTCAAGCGCTTTGCGAGTATTCCTCCTTTTCAACAAGTTCTGTTCTGACAGAAAAGTTTCCTATAGGCGTGCAACGAGAGAAGTGACCAGACCAGAGTTCTGGTTATGATGACCGGAAAACCTAAATGTCCAGGGACACATTTTCGGACCAGGCTTGCCAAGCCATTTAAGAGTCTTTTGCGAAAAGCACTCCATCCCAAGACCTCCGTTCCGGTTGGTTCTACGGTTCCTGTGGCGCCGTAAAGTAAGTGTGGTATTCAAAAAATTCTAGAACTTAAAAGTCTTAGAGAATTGTTTTTTCGATCCTACAAGACCAACCCGACAGAGGAGAACCGAAAAAAATTAAGCGAGCCAGAAATGACTGCAACGTCTTTCTCAAGCGTGTGAAATTCCAATACGACCAAAAATTGAGGCAAAAAATATTGCAATGTCCCAAAGGCAGTAACAATTTTTGGTCATTCGTCAAAAACATCCTCCATCCCAACGCTCTTTTACAATGACATTCCAGCTGTCAGCTCTTTGGACAAGGCCAATCTGCTTGCAGCATACTTTGCGGCCATCTCAACACTCCCAGAATGTGCTTTGTCTCCGCTTACACTTGAGTGCGTCGAATCTTCAATGGGACGAATCCACTTTTGCACTCATGTAGTAGCAAGAGTACTTAAAGATCTCAACATGCATAAATCCGCTAGTCCAGATGGTATATCTCCCCTTCTTCTGAAGAGGTGTTCTTCCACGCTGGCAAAACCACTGCATAAGCTTTTTCGTGAATCCCACTCTTTAGGACTCTTTCCGAGCAAATGGAAAACAGCATTTGTCCAGCCCGTCCCTAAAAAAGGCGAATCTCCTTCTCTCTCCTCCTACAGACCCATTGCACTAACGTGCCTTCTCTCCAAGGTCATGGAAACGCTGATAAACCGTCAGCTCATGAAATATCTCGAAACACGAAAACTTCTTTATGACCGGCAGTACGGTTTTTCGTAGCAACAGGTCCACTGGTGGTCTGATAGCATGCTCAGCGAAAAGTGGAACCAATGTGTACATCAATCTAGTGAAAGCAAGACACCTACACTTAATATTTCTGAGGCATTTGGCAGAGTTTGGCATCAGGCTCTTTTGTCAAAAATGCGTGCTTTTGGGATCGAAGGCTCTCTTCTTCAATGGATGATAAATTACCTTTCGGAATGTTCAATTCAAGTTGTCTTGGACGGTTTCAAGTCTGATATTCACAAAATAAATGCTGGTGTGCCCCAGGGCTCCGTTCAGTCTCCGACACTCTTTTTAATTTTCATCAATGATCTCTTGTTTGTTACTTCTAATCCAATATGTTCCCTTGCTGATAACAGTACTTTCTGATATTTATATTTGTTCCCGGACTTATGTCCCTGCTCTTCTGCTGTAGAACGGGAATGGTAGCGTATGTTAAGCTCATCAAATGTATAAACAGCATAGCCAGCTGACGAACTACCGAACCGGAATTTGTATACCCAGCCATTATCCATGAATGGCACTTGCATCGTCGAAACCAATAAACTTTCCATTCTCGGTATGTGTGTCAGTGACAACTTACGTTAAAATGACCACATATTCGATGTCGTCAAAAATGCTGCGAACTGTCTAGGTTTCCTCAAGCGATGTAAGAAATATTTTACACCCTCTGATCTGGCCACAATATATTAGGCATTATTCCGCCCAAAATTGGATCATCTAGGTGCTCCTAGAACATCTCTGCACCTGCTAGATAGGATTCAAATGCGTGCGATACGACTCATAGGTGATACTAATGTCAGTCAATCAATTGACACCCTCGAACAACGACGTAATGTCTCCTGTCTCACTTTGTTTTATCGCTATTTCCACCACCAGTGCTCCATTGAAATCGCTAGTAGCATTCCGCCCATTCAAACTTTCAACCGTAACACCCATTTCGCTATGAATGCTCATCAGTATACCCTCAAGCCAACTTTCGGACGGACTCTAAAATAACGTGATTTGTTCCTAAGCCGTACAACTCGCTTATGGAATGCTCTGCCGTTCTCTGGTCGTTATAACTTACAAACATTTAAAAACAATGTACATCGGAACCTGTCTTTTCTTCCTCCTTAAATTTCCTTCGCCCGCGCTGTGTACAAACATTTTATGGGTACAAAAACCCCTTGAGCGCGCGTCGATTATAAAAAAAAATAAAATATTGTGTCTGGAAAACCACACTTACTTTGCGGTGCCACATGGATTGCGCTATTCCGCTTTGCAAGAACGTCTTCAAGAACCCTTATCCGCCTGGTAACCGATCCTGAATAGTTGAAGGAGGCACTGCGAAAATACTTGATTCCATTGTTTAAATGACATTTCCCACATGCGAAATCATTTTAAACAGAATGACAAATGTGCTGACATAAAGTGGATGGAACAGAAAATTCATCATGCAACACAGGACGACGAAATCCTTCCCAAAAACACCGCCTTACGAATAGATACCGAAAATCCATTTGTTCTGTAAAACAAGATAAACTACATGTTTACAACATCCAACCGTCATCATGTCCCATTTCAGAAGATTTGGTTGCTCTTCTCCAGATTTCCATGTGCGTCGCCTCTGCCGATGTTATACGAATACGATAGCCCTTGTGTTCAGAAAGCTCCTTCTATTGTAGCAGGGATGTACTCGTATGTATTGGGCCACTGATTGTTATTATTATTGACACATCCACCCCAGTAATAACTTTCTGCTTCTTAACTTTTTCTTTTTTTTTTTTGAGCGGGAGGTTAATGGTAAGAAAACATTTTTCTTCTTGACACAGATGACTTGAGGACACACAAGGCAAAGGTCCTTTCTTCGTCTACCTCTCCTTCTCTGTATGACATCGTTTAGAGGGCAATTTTCCAATGGAAAATTGTTTTAAAATGCCTTTTGCGTAGATCTCCCAAGGGAAATGTCATTGATTCTCAATCACAGAATCATGTGTTGAAAGCTGAACACACCCTCGCGTTGACACATGCGAGGCAAACATAACTAACTGCCGAAGAGAATCGTTTTTTTCGAACGTCATAACCGGTGTCAGATGAAATTGTTTTGACATTTAGTTAATGTTCTCACAACGGGATGGTTGGCACTCCTGACACAACGCACAGTCAAGTGTGAGTACATCGATGACAAATGACATTTGGAACTTCATACGAGCACTTGTATACCGCAGCCGAGAGTGTGTTGCGAATTTCACTCGGAGATGTCAGCCGGATGGTGGAGATATAGAAATCAATGAGAAATGGATTCGTCTAGAAGTGGAAAAGTTAATTATCAAAGTTTTCTTCTTCCGGAATGACAGTCATTTTGATGACAGCTCGGGATTGTAATAGATTGAGTGAAGGCTCCACCTTGGAGTGAGATAAGGATGACTCTCGGGTTTTTTTTTTCCGCGTCACATTTTTATTTTTTGTTTTTTTTTTTTTATGAACGCATGAAATACGGATATGGTATTCCATTTTTTCGTCTGTATTTCGTGGCAATGTCATAAATTCAACCAATCGGTCATTAATCATAAGCCAAAGAAGGATGCGATGTAGCCTTGGGTTGCCTTTATTTTTTTCGGTAGGTAGACTTGGAATGTTAGTCTGCGAAAGATGTTGCCGAAACGGGGAAAAAAACTTTATCGATTTCACATTCACACTTCTCTGGAGTGACATTTGGGTTCAGTGTGCTTTTTTTTTTTTTCTTGGAGAGATTTCATCGATGTGAAGGGATTATTAATGGCGGCTTTGAAGCATCGAAGTATCCAATTCAGGATAAGAAGTCGAAAAAACAGAAACATCGTTTCGTTTTGTATGGCTTTGGAGGCTACGGCGTTCTTTTTTTTATTAAATTTATGCTAAAGAGGTCACGATGATTCAAGGTTTCGATAACAGGAGTAATGTCATGATAAAATGTAATTGACGAAAACATTTCATCGAGATCTACTGGATCTGTAGGCCTTGATGTAAGAATGAAAATTCTGTCGACATCTGTGTCCTAATCTTGCTCAAAATCACACTTTTTAATGAAGTTTTGCAGTCTTTCGACGCAATAGAGTGCCAGTAGTACCAGCACCTACCACATCAGCGTCTAGAGAGAAAATTCTCTACGCTGTCCTCAACCTCTCACAGTAAGCGCCACATAGTTTCAGGCATAAGCCTAGCTCACTTAGGTATTTAGTTTCTCGTTAAGACGCCAGTAGGGGATCTACAGTCTTTCCTGCCGAGGAACAGCAAATCCGTTGGTATTGCATGCAACAGTCGAAGTACCGAGGCAGTCTTAAAGTAACGTTAGTTCCTTAGAAGTCCTTCCTGTGATTTCAATTTCGAGTTCATAGGCGATCTTATTTCTGGCGATCCCATTATGACCTGGGACCCAAACAAAACTCTGGATACAGCCTGTATCCCTAAATTCTCGACATGGTCGAACTAGCTTTGTAGCAATGCGACGGCTGAGGATGTGGCTTAGACATAGATATCTCACCCATTTAATGTGTTCCTCACAATGAAAATCACGGGCACCAGGATTGCGAATGTATTCGTTTAAAAGAATACTCATGTCAAGTGAACTCGAAAATTGTATTTGCCCACAAACATGCTGGTGCCACCGGAAACTTTCTCAAATTCCGGCCGAAACCAGTCCTGATTACAGGGAAAGGCGACGCAAGTCAAAGTCAAATGACCATCGGCATGCAACTTCTGCGAAATTCCTACGCAAGCTGTACCAAACCCACTTCTTTATAAACGGAAGATGCTTTTGAAAGTTCATTTTTTAAGGGAAGGGAGATTTATTAGTGTATCTGGATCAAAGCCCAGCGTGGTAGGAAATCTTTCCAAGCAGAAAGATAAGTCATTCGACGACTAATTTGCGTGACACCTTATCGCAGGCATATAATATAGAATTGAACTTAATAAAGCCGTGCGATCCAGAGGACCCTCCTCGATGAAAAGCCATGGGGGCTGAGCACAATTCTACTTATATTGGAAGAAGAACATTACCTGGATGCGACATTTTTAGGGTAAAGAAGTTTGCTATCCAGAGGAACAACCAGACAATTTCTGGAGAAACGTATAGTAACTCGATGTGCCAACCTCGTCACTTCCTTCCTCCTTATAAACGGAACAACCTCAGTTTTGACAGAAATAGGTGAAAACCCATATCTGCGGAATCATCAAATACAACCAGAGCTGTCTGCAAGTAGGAGTAATTAGCCGCTTGACATCCGAAAGGTAATTTAGCTGCATCATCTGCATCTACATCTGCTACATGTACCCTGTGGGGATCATAATTTAAAAGCAGCCGGTCCAAACTTCAACACTAAAATGGCTGTAACTGATAAGCTAAGAGCCTGGGGGGGTTATAATTTGCACCACAAAAAAAATTGGAAAGCAGCCGGTCCAAACTTCAACACTTGACATTGACCGAGTTTTATCAGGCCAATCACATATGCCGTCAAAATTTGTGCTGTCGAAGGGACTATCGATGTTATTCGAAAATACCCAATGCGTATGCCTTATTGAAAGTCGATTCAACTTTTCACACTAGATTCTGAAGCTCAATCTCGCAAGATCTACCCCTTTAGTAGGACGCTAAGTCCTATGTAGAGGATGCATTCTAAAGCTGTTTGGGAGCATAAAGTTCAATCATTGTCTCCAAGTTATCAACATGAAGCAAGTTAGAGTGATTGGTTTGAAGTTCATCGATGTCCGGTTTAAAAGCCTCTCACTATTCGGCAGCGCTAGGCAAGGAGTAAAGATTCTCTTCAAAGTTGACATCGCTTTGAAGCGATGATTAATGACCTCGTTTGTCACCGCAAAACAGAAAGGTTCTATTGCCTAACTCTCTTGTAGCTCCAGTGATAGGAGTTGGTTCTTAGCGAGTTATTCTCGTATTCTAGTTACGTTAGAAGCCAAAGCATTTATCTTGGAACTAGTATAGGTGCCATCGATTTATCGGGCTTATACCTTCTAGCTTGTTCTGAACCTAAGTGGAGTTTTAAAGGATTTGCCATGTTCCATGCAAAAGCTTGGAATAGTCTTCATCAGCAAAACAGAGATCTGACAAAGAAACCTTAATTGTACAACACTTTCCTGCTGGTAATCTTCTAAGCGTAACTGTTGGATAGGTTTAAGTGGATTACTTAGAGGGCTTCTTTTTGGATAACCAAAATAGATAACTAGAACATAATCGCTTCGCACATTACCCTAAGAAACGATCTGAATCTTAGCATTGAAACATATGAGCATCCCCATTTTCGATACGGATCGCTGCGGTGCTGGAACAGAGTCTTAGCTCATTAAAAGTAATACTGCCGAAAAGCCTTAATGCAATTTATGGTGCAAAATTCTGATGTGAACCATTATCTGAGCTCCCCACTAACTGTGTTGTTTGTCTTGTCATTTTATGCCAATAGACAGGAACATAAGTACCTGCGATGTTTTGCGAACGGAATAAGATAGAACTACTACTAAACGCCCATATAAATCGAGGACATTAATTTTAGGCCTTTCGCCTGACATTCCTCGTCTAAAGCCGCAATGAAGGACTTAGATGTTGACACAACATAGAAAATAAAATCTGGAATGCTATGTCAAGTTGTATGAAGCCTTAGTGGTTCTATGGCTGAGAGCTTACTTATTTTCTAAGGTGACGCTACAGCCCAGAGTGGACTTGGGCATGGGCGCGTACAGTTCGTCGTTGTATCTCCTCATCCACTTACCGTCTATGTAGACGGGACCAAAAATCACCCGCAGCCAAGAGTACCTTCATCCAATTTGGATAAAGTCCATGTCTCTGCGCCATATAATAGGACTGGGATTATTTTTGTCTTAAATAGAGTCACTTTTGTTGTTTGAGAGAGCGGTTTGCTAGACAATTGACTTCTTAGCCCAAAGAAGCAGCGATTGGCAAGAGTTATTCTCTCTTTCTATTGACGACAAAGTCCTTAATTACCTCAAAGTTATATCGGTCGAGGTTTACGTTCTGTCCAAGATGTCGGTGTTAGGTGTCCTTTCTGGTTGACAGCATATGCTTGGTCCTGCCATTATTAACCATTAAACCCTTCATCGCCACTTCCGCCTCAATGCTCGCGAAAGCGTCACTGATGTCAAGCTGCTTTCCTCCGATTATGTCAATATTATCGGCGTATGCGAACAACTGGACGGCCTTTTGAAAGGTTGTGCCTCTTGTGTTAGCGCGTGAATTTTGCACTATTCTCTCAAGAATGACGTTAAAGGAATCGCCCTGTCTAAATCCCTTTCTGACATCAAGGGTCTCGGTGAGTTCTTTACCGACCAAGATGGAGCAGCATGCATTCGCCATCGTCATCCTGCACAAATGGACGAGCTTGGCAGGGATGCCTAAACGAGACATTGCTCAATATAGTTCGTCTCTATAGAAGCTGTCATACGTGGCCTGAAATCGATCGTGTGTATCGATTTGGACTTCATCGGTTTGTTCCAGGATCTGCAGTAGTGTGAATATTTGGTTGATGGTTTGATTTTCTGGCCGGAAGCCACATTTATGTGGATCAGTCAGATTGTTGATGAACGGCGTCAGAGTTCACACAATACGGCAGATAGGATCTTAAAGGTGTTGTTAAGAAGACTGATGCATCTGTATTTGGCGTAGTTCAAAGGGTCTCCTTTCTTGAGAATCGGACAAGCAATGCTGATGTTTCATTCATCGGGTATACTTTCGTCAGGCCATATTTTACAGATGAGTTGGTGTATGCTCCTTACGAAGTTATTGCCTACCCCTTTGAATAGCTCGACAATATGGCTGTCCGCTTTGCTGGACTTAAGTTTAGCTGTTGATCTACATCGTTCAGATTGAAAAGTTCATTCTGCCTGACACCGGTATTTGGTTCGTCATCACCGTTATACAGTCTACAAAAATGCTCTTTCCCAATCCTCATCATCGACTGCGCTCTACTAAGATGTTCCCTCGTTCATCCCCACCGGCTTCGGTTCGGGGTTTGTATCCATCGCAGGCCTTTTTCACTTTTTAGCAAAACTTCTGAATCTCATTCCAGGAGTAGCATCTCCTTCATATTCCTCCTGAGAAGCCGGTGTTCGTATCTCCTTTTATGATCGTAGTCCTTCTATAAAGCGCCACTTTGTATGCATCTTGCTTAGTTGCATGTGCTCGGCGGCACTTGTCGTCAAACTAGGTGTTTCATTGTGGTGAGTAAGTGAAATCCAACACATTAAAGACGACATCTCTGATGGCTTTTTGGCAATCTTGCCACTGGTCTTCGATACTTAATGGCATAGGACCTCTCAAGAGATTAAGGGAGACTCAATCAGAAAAGGGTTTGGCAATCACTTGCGATGAAGCCGTCCGACGTTAAACTTCCTCACTGTATTAGTTTGCCTATGCGATGTTCTGGATATCCGCAACCGTGCCTTGGTTGCAACAAGGTAATGATCCGAGTCGATGTTGGCCCTGTGGAACATTTGGGCATCCATAATACTGGAGGAGTGTATTGAGTCAATCGCAATGTGGTCAATCTAGTCGACAGTTGAATGATCAGGAGTTCTCCAAGTCACCTTGTGAATATCGAGATGCTGGAGCCGCGTCAAAGTCGTTTAGCCTCAATCCTCAACAGTACTACCAAAGATGCTATCTCTTCCCAGCTTTGCATTAAAATCACCGAGAACAATTTTTTAATGTCATAGCTAGGGCACTGCTCGTAGGTCATGTCCAAGAGCTCGCAGAAGCTACTCGTATCTTTGGTGTCGTCATTTTTCTCCTCTGTGGAGGCGTGCACGCATACAAGGCTGAGATTAGTAAATTTAGCCATAACACGAATTGTTACGAGGCGCTCGTTAACATGCCGGAAATTCAAGACTTCTTACCCAAGTCTGCCTCTAACAACAAATCCGCATCCAAACAGGCGCTGTTTTTGCCGTCGATAACAATCGCCGTAGCAGATATCCCAGTTTTTCATCCGCTTTTTGTCCGGCCCATCCGATCGGATTTCTTGGATGATGGTAATATATATCTGCTTTGCAGCATTCTATAGGTTGCGCCAGTTCTTCGGCCGCATGCGGTCTATTAACGGACCTAACATTCCAGGTGCAAATCCGAAGTTGGTTTTCCTTGTTTCGTTTGCATTGATCCGTTTATGCAGATCCATCCCTATGTGAGGCTTGTTGTTGCTTCGTAACTACAAATTTTTTTCCATGGCCGGGGAGTTACCTCGGCGGCATAACCCCTTTCCATTATAATACCCCTAGTACCAGAGGTCGGTTAGACCGAAGCCAGCGACCCGTTCGGGGATGTAAGCGCTACCGTTAGTCCATTAAGGGCTCATCCGCCACCATCTCCTTCCAAGACCCTGACTTAGTCTCAGGAATCCTTACCGTCCTGAGCTCCAAACATGCGGTACTAGCCCGGATAAAGTCTCCATTGTTATGTTCTGGGGTTTTACTTCACCGTTGAATTCATCTGGGGAATTCATTTGTCTGCTGGTCAGCAGTACCACTTATAATTTTGGCAAGTCGAATTCGGATGGACCTCTCAGTGCCTACCCAATTTCCACAGCACAGCGGCTAAAAATATCTTCCTAAAGCAAGCAGTGCTATGGTTCCATCATAAGACACACTTTTTTCTACCCAAATGCCCTTAACTAAACTGTTACCAGCTCCTTTACTTAGTCTAGTCTTAGGGCTATATGAAGTTTGGGCTTAAATATTTCTGCCTGGAATATGAGTAGAATTGTTGTGTACATGGGGCTTGCGTTGGCCATAGAATAGGCCGGGAAAGGAACCGCTGGCAAACTGGTTCTGGTCTTTTCCAAACTCTGTTCTCACTATTCAGATGTCAGAACACAGTAGAATCGCGAGAAATTAGTTTAGATCAGCTTATGTCGACATATGAATCTGCGTTAGGACTATCATTGCCAGTTGATAAGACGAGTGACCGGTCTTTTCGTAAGTACGGCTCTCTGTGGAAGAATTATTCAGGATCTTAACAAATTGAGCAAATGCTTCTCTAACGCCGTCTAAAAAGTGCTACGTTACGTTGTGTTAAACATCTAAATGTTCTGAGCGTGACACCATTTCCTGTGAGGATACGACTATGCCACGACGCATTTGCCCCCCCCTCGACTGTTCAGTTTTCGGCCAAAATTTAGGTGCTAGATGCAGATATGGGCAACTTATAGTCTCAAATTATTTTCTAAATTAACCTATCTGCTTCAGTCGTCTTCGAGCAATCATCAGAGTATCTTATATCACCGCCTTAAATAGTTGACATACTAAATTAACCGAAGAGCAACGTTCAAGTCGTTAAAAGCCAGGACGTTAATTTGGGCATTTCTGGCCGTCTCCCAGCTGTCTTTTGTGCGTGTAGATACGTAAGAACTCATTAAGGCAGCTTTGCTGTAATTTTGTACTTGTAGGTCCAGGTCAACCGCTTAAAAGTTTTAGAAACCTAAAATACAGGAGCGTGTCTACCGCCAATAATCACCGTTGATTCAATGTGATAAAATCCTTTTCCGTCGCGCCTCTGGAATCCTAGTTGTCCTATTAGAATCCCTCGGAAGATCTCCACTTCAATCTATCGTCTACTGATACAATACAGCTCCACGATCCGATTGCTTCTTTGTCACGAAAAGGGTGGGTGGTCTTGTAATATAGTCTGCGATTTTTGTGACTTTCTCCAGTGTTTTCGAGATGAATATGACCTAATCCAGCCGTCTGACACTTGATTTTGTAGGCATTCCTTCTCATTTATGTATTGCAACATACATCTGCGCTCCTCCAGCCATTTAAAGGGAGATTTCTCTGCACCACCAACAGACGTTGTTCTTTTCCACAGGATAATGACATTTCTCCAGTACGCAAATAATTGAGTTTCTGTCAAGAACAACGTTTTCGATTAAAAACTTAATTGTCACTTGATTTCAATTTCGAAAATATTGAATCGACAAACACCATTCCCCTTATCGCCAACTGAATAAATGTTTCTCCCAAAAAAGGGATAAGGGTGACTACGTCTGAGATTGAAACTACAGAAGCCCCATTGGCGTCCTCGTGGTTCTTCGCTTCCTCATCGTTCTCGTCGTGTTCAGTGTCGTTTGTCGCCGTCATCATCGTCGTCATCGTCATCGTTGCTATGATGAAATTTTGATGAATTATTGCTGAATTTGACACAACTAATTAGTGCTCACAACAGTCAGCGCGCACATTTCCACATGCAGGAGCACCTAGCGTATTGACGTCACTTCCTGCTGCTCATTTTGTTATCTTCCCAACCTGCAAATACTACCTTCCTCGAGGACTCCAAGTTCTCTTGATTTTTAATCGTTTTTCATTATGAGCCGATGTGTTCCGTCTCCATGTCCTCGGAGACCCGGATACCCCTTTTCAATTCAACGAACAGGGGATGATCCGTTGCTTCAATGGATAAATTGATTCTCTCCACCCGCGAATTAGACTTGAAGTCTTTTCATGAGTTGCGCGATTGTTTTGTTGTACTTGTTCCTTGTTCCTTGTTCCTTGTTCGTGGGCCCATGAACCACCACCACCACCACCACCAACCCCCTATCGCATTGCCCAAAATGTGTTTGTCTTAATCTTTGATTTGTTTTCCAATGTAAACGACAGGAATTAATTTAGATAAATGATTCGAGATGTACGACAGGAGGAGTGATGAGGATTCTAAAGATCAAACTGAAAACTTCAAGATTCATCCAATCGTCGTCGTCGTCGGTCGGTCGATTGGGCCCTGCTCTCCAGGAAAGGAATGGAAATTTGATTTATTTGCTAATTTGCTTGTTTTATCGTTGATTTCCAAAGATAACAGGAGTAGGGGAGCGAATGAAGTTGAACTTACCCTCCCCATAGATGAGGATAAGTGTAATTGGCTAAGCAAACATTCTTCAGGATCTGCCAGAGAATAAAGTTTCAGTTCCACGTTTGTGTTCACTGTGTGCTCTGTGTGCTCTGTGTGCAGTTGCCATTTTCAGGACGATTTAATTTTGAGCTTAATGGAGAAGTAGTCGAATTCTTTGGCAGAGTTGCAAAATGAAAAATGATTCCGGCTACAAGGAGCAAGAGCAGCAATGCACAGTGGACGAGGGGTTGGGGAGAAATGTTTTAAATTTGTTTACAATTAGATGGATGAGGCGGTCGCGCACCGTATGAGCTAGAAATAAATTGATAGCCTCTGAGTTAATTAATTTTAACAGCGCGCATTCCTTATCGAATTTGATAGTAATGGATTCCAGTTTGGGACCACGAGCACTAGTCAAAAAGGATGTGAACCATGCTTTAGAATGAGAACTACTGTCCTCATAGAAAAATTTGAGCAGATCTATTAGAAACATTGACCAAGGGACTGAAGTGGCATTCGAAGTAAAATTGATGCTGGTTCCTCTTAGAAGTCTTTAACCACATTTCCCTATGACGACGAACGAGCGGTACATAAGCCTGGTGCTAAAGTTTTCAGGCATTTCTTATCATTTTCAACGCATGTCTCCTGATTTGAGTTCATAAATCGAACTTGGTGTTACTTTGAATGGCACAGACCAACTTCGTAGGACTTGCTGTCTGGCGTATTTTGCGGATGTCTTGTAGGAAGGATTCAGTTTGCTGCAAACCATCCATTTCACAGTCATCTCGCCTTACAACGTCGTCTCCCGTTTTACCTAGTTCGTTTACCGACTTAATCTTTAGAGAATTCCTGTGATGTCACGACACTTTGCGTTTCATTAAGCTGCGCTATTACCGTTTTCCAAAAACCTCGCAAGATCTTAGGAAAGCTGACAATGACAACAGTCTGAACGACGTTGAGTGCAAACCCAGTGTCGATGAACTTTAGAAGCAGCGAAAGCAGAGAATATTTGCATCCAAACAGAGGGCTACGATATGGAGAATGGAACTCTTAGGTGAACTGCTCCACGCATCAAACTTTTGAATGGTTAAAGTCTGTGCCGAAAAGCCCACCTGTAGAATCTAAGTCTTTCGAGGTTTTCTGGCAACCCAAGCTGACGCGCTCCATCTTCTGGGTCCTGGGGCAACTCGGTTCTGATGTGTCTTCATACCCAAAACCCTGGACTTCACACTGACAAGTGAAAAATCTACTCTCACAGGGATAGAAAGAATCGGGAAAACAAGGACAGGTCTTCTCTTGTTGTGGGCTTAGTCAAAGCTTCTGTCGAGACCATTCAGCCTAGGTGTAACTCACGTCCCTATCTGCACTTTGGAAGAATTAATTTTCACTTTGTTTCCAAATGAATGCAGATAAGGGACGACCACCTATTTTGTGTACTCGGATCAACCTTCAACATTCCAATCCTGCTGCTGTATCCTTACGTAGAAGGCTTTCCATGTTGAATACAAAACCTCCCACAATATCTATACCGGAACCATGGGTGTTTAAGGGGTTTCACACCACTTTATGACGAGCGATCGGAAAGACTGAGAACTTGACTCTCTGTGCCAAACTCACTCTCACCATCCAAACATGGACAATTTTGCAACCAAGAATTCGTTGTTGCAGAGATACGAGTATGCTACGGAACGAACGAAGAATGGCACAAATTCGTGGTCGCGTCTGCTTATTTTCCCTATGATTCCTTACTACCACCACCACCGAAGGCGGTAGCCGAACTCATTGAATACTGTGATTCCAGGAAGATGGGACTTGTCATATGCTGCGATGATAATGATCAGAATACTTTTTGGGGCAATAGCAAATGCAATGTGAGAGACAATCATCTCCTAGGTTTCAAACTATCGCTCAACCTTGTTGTCAACAATGTTGGCTCTCAGCCAACTTTTGGTACGAGGATAAGACAGCAATAATCAGCTTAAAGTTGTCCAATAGATATGCTAAGGAGATCTCCATATCAGACCATATGTACATCGAGTTCAGAATGGAATGCGAGGTCTAGACCTTGTTGAAGGGGAGGAATCCGCAGAAAACCAGCTGTGTCCAGCTCGACAATTTCAACGGTGCTTCCGCTAAGTTCAGGACAAAACCTGAACGGTAGCCTCACCAAGTGTTTTATAATGGCATGTGCAGCTAATAAGCAATCCTGCATATCGGCCGTTCCTTGGTGGAACGCAGACCTACAGCGTCTTCGTAAAGAATTCAGAAAACTTCTAAACGGGTCACTTAAGACTAATTTGGAGGAGGACTGGAGTCTTTCCAGGTCCAATCATCAGGAAAATAAAAAGTTTATTCGAATTTTGAATAGTGCCTCTTATAAAGCGAGAAGATAGAAACAATCGTGGAACCAGTAGACTGGTCAAAGTCCTCAAAAGGGAAGTTCGAACAAGCTGGAATCACTCAGAAAATCTGATGGCACCTACACTGAGTCGAAAGTAGAAAGTCCCCGCCTCATGCTTGAGGCACACCTCCCAGGTAACCTAATCAGAACACCCTCACTAGCTGGTTCGCTAATAGGAATAACACAAGACGCCGTAGCTGGTATATCTCATCAGGTGTGGTGACGGATGAAGACGTTAAACATGCTGTTGCTTCCTTTGATGGCTTCAAGTCGCCTGGCTCCGATGGCATAAACCGAGTTATGTTACAAAAATGTATAGAGGAAGAGAATCTTCATTGACAGGCTGGCACTGGCACACATACCGACAGACAAACCCTGGCGAACAGTCAGAGTAGCCTTTATGCCGAAAATCGGAAAAGAGGACTACACGCTCGCCAAGAGCTTCAGACCTAGAAGTCTGACATCCTTCATGTTGAAGAGCATCGACAGAATAGTAGAGATCTATGTGCGCAAAACCGCTTTGCGAATGCATCCTTTGTCTGAATGCAACATGCTTACCAACGCAGAAGGCCTTCTCAGATGCCCTTGGAAATCTGGTAGGCAGAATTGAAGGCGCACTTGACAAGAAAAAATACGCACTGGGCATCTTCGGCAACATTGATGCAACTGTTGACGGCATATGTAACTCGGCCAGACAACACGGCGTAGATGAATCACTAATTTTGTGGATAAAAACAATGCTGGCGAATAGGACACTGATTAGGGATGTCGATTATGTGATGACGGGTTAAACAGGGGTTGTCCGCAAGGCGGCGTTCTTTCTCCGCTGCTATAGTGCATGTTGGTCGACTCACCGCTCAACGCGCTCAACAGTTCTGACGTCTGATGATTTAGCTGTACTGTTTGTTGGATCATGTCTAGCGACTATCTGTTCTAAGCACAGGCAGCACTAGACGTGGTCGACGATTAATGCATGGAAATTGACTTTCATTCAATCCTCTCAAGATTCAGGTTGTTCGCTTCACGAGAGGTAGGAAGTTGGCTGATCTGACTCGTCTAGTGCTCATTTAGTATTTGGATGCCTTCCAATGGAATAAATATGTCACATCGAAAACCTTTAAGGGGCTGTAGGCTTTCTAGCAGTGCAAGGGAGCTTTCGGCAAGATATGGGGCTTGTCACCATCTGTGAGGGTTGTCTGGTGAAGCAAGCTTTTACCAGTTCAAAAAACGGTGTGTCTCGTATGTGTGCATAGGGCTTTCCCTAATACGCCTGGGTCCGCTCTAGACGCGTTCCCTCCGCTTGATATTCGTATCATGGGCTGCCATCTCAAAGCCATCTTCCGTTTAAAAGGAAGTGGTCTTTGGTACAACATGGACTGGAGCTTTGATTACATTGTGCTTCGATTGTGTTATGACTCTGTTCTGATGGGCTGGTCTGATGCCAGAACTCTTGCTGCAGAAAGAATTCGAAATCGACCTTCCCTCCGCTCAAGAATGGTTTCGGCTAGAATCTGAGCCATGAATGAGTCGGGTCTTCAGGGATGGCTCCAAAATCGGAAAAACTCCTCGTTGGAAAAACTTGCATCTGCCTTCCAAGCGTAGATATACGTAATCCTGATGGTAACGAGTTATTTTGTGAAGAATTGGTGGAGGGGGCGTAGTTTTGCATCTGTATCGAAAGCCAAGCAACACTTAGAGCCTTGCTGAATCCCTTAACGATTTCTAAGCTAATTCGAGATTGCAAGACATCGCTGAACGCAGCCGGAACGCTAAATTTTGTTTAGGTCCCAGGTCACAATGTGATCACAGGAATCGAATCGTAGGTTTTTCAAGGCCCAAACCTACGCTGGGTCTGCCTGTGTACTCGGTTAAGGCTTCCATTGACAGTTGCGTTTCAGGCACAACTGCAGATGGCATGACTCCACAGGTTGCAGGCAGACCAAATGAATTCTTCCCGACGTCTCTAGAAAGTCAGCGGCCTGTCTGTTACCTCTCAGCAGGAAAGACTGCAGGTTGCTTACTGGTGTCATGACGGGGCACTAGTAAGTGTTTAAACTTGGTGGGCATAAGTGTTATAACATCCTGCGACGCTTGCTGTGAAAGAAATAACGACACCACGGAGCATTACGCTCGGATCAGGCTGCATGTACTTGGCGTTAACGTGGTGGGTGTTGGTACTTTACCACTGAAACGCTTACTCATCTTTCTTCGAAAGACTGAAAGATTCCATTAAAGGGTGCCGTTTCAAAAATAAGTTTATTAATTCTACTTTGCTCTTCAAATTTCACAAGTGCCGTCTTTGTATTTCTTGGTTAAAGACTTCTTCTTCCGTTTCATAGATGGCTCTGACTATAGAGTTACAATTTAACTCTTCCCGACGTTGAGATACGGCGATGCCCCGAACCAAACGATAACACTTTCTGGGATCTAGCAATCCCCGTGGTGGGTTCCTCCAGGTAGCGCTTTGATGGCAACTAGACCTGGGAAATGAAATGGGCGCCACTTTTTTTTTCCTGCGGAGTCACGAAACCTCTCGGCAAAAAAAAAACCACACGGAAAATCTTCCCCGTTCATACCAAACTCTTCAGTCTCGGAGGTTGCTCCCGCTTCCAGTTATGACTGGGAACTCCACTGATCGAGTTTATGGAAGCTGTGGATCCTAACTACATATGCCTACCATTTCCTCTACCATTACCTTCTACATACAATTAACTGCGATAAGCAGGGGGCATTTTTCCCCCATCGGAATACACTAAAAAAATTTTTCGCAAAGGAGAAAGGAAATGCGATGGGATGGTGGCTGAAGTGTTGGGACGATTCTCCGCGGGTCCCTAACTACTCCGGTGGATCGGCGTTCAGATTTGGGGGGTGGTGGGGACTGACCAATAGCGTGTCACTCCTTACAATTATTTATTTCTTTTTTTTTTGTAGTTGGGCCCTTCTGCCCTCTGGCCTCTCTGCCCTTGGACCAGGCCGCTTTTGGGATTTGTACTTTTGGGTGGTTTGTTCTTGTCGTTGGAGTTTATTGTTGTTGTTGTTGCTGTTTGGTGTTGTTTGTATGTTTGTGAGTTTGTAGATTCCCTCGTTGGAGGTTGTATTAATATTTGGCCGTCCGCCTACACGCCTCTGCTGCTCCTTCGGTGCTCTATCGATGGGGTGCTGGCTTAAAAGGGGTCGTCATCCCTTCGCCCATCGAATCTAACTTTTGCCGCTGGTGCGTCGTTGGGGTGTGCTCGATTGTCTTGGCCGTTCGCCTGCACACCAATGTTGCTCCTTTGTTGCTTAGTCGTTGGGGTGTTGCTATAAAAGAGATCGTCGTCTCTTCACCCATTGATCAATTATCTCGGTGCATCCACATCTATTATGGTGATGTGATGCTGGTGCTCGTACCCCCATCGGTAGCGAGATGGGGTGTCCCCTTATCCTCCTGTTGTTTGGCTATCGTTGGGGTGTAGGTTCCAGGGATCGCCTTCCCCCACCCGTCGTCATCGTGTTGGGGTGTCTGGATTGCAAGGACCGTCCGTCCCCACCCGTCGGCGACTTTCATGAGTCTCCCGTCTATTTATGGGCTCCGACAACGGTGTTCCTGGTGGACCTCCTGTCGCACCTTGGGGATCCTGATTCGTCGTGAGTCTCCCTACTGTCCTTAGGGCTTCACCGACCGAACCTCCTCATTCTCCTCTGCGAGGAAACCCTCCCGTGAACCTATGTGGGTTATTTTCCGAGGTCTGGGGTTGGTGCACCACTGGCTGATGGGACCATGGCTGTCCTAAACCTCCGCCAGAGGGAGGTCGTAGTCGTAGTTCGTGGTGGTGGAGATCTCAGTACCCGTAAGCTCTTCCCAAAAGAGTTATATATGTAAACGCAATAAATAGCTCTCCACAGAATCCTCTGAGTCAACCACCGAAGATGGTGGATTTTCCAGAATATACCCAAAAGTATGCTACAATTTGTATGCAGAAAAATATTCACGGAAAATCTCCTAAAATAATGCAACATTTTGGAAAGAAAATTACGAGATTTACGGTCTTGCAATATCCACTTGCAAACCATCCTGGCTCAGCAACTACCCTTCTTGACCCACTAATCTCAGCCATTCAAAGCACCTGCTGCACCGTGCATCCTCTTCATCCTTCAGCTTTTCATTTCTTTCGCCAACTAAACGACGTTTTCATGCTAATCCCAGACTGACTAGGACCTGCCAACACCACGTGCACTTACTGCTCCACAGAATTTATATTATTACTCGTATTTCCAATTACCGTTGTGCAGAATTAAATTTGTGCTCCCTAAACGGATCAAGGACTCTGCTCCTGACCACTCTCCTACCACCCACGTACGTAGGTAATCTATTAACAAACAGAGAAAGACAAACAAAAAAAAATCCATCCGCCGCATCGGTTTTGGGAAATCGGAAAATAAATAAATATTAGGGATGCCACCCACTGGCATTATCTTCGTCCTTCCAGCACCAGAACAAGTGGACATAAATTTTTGGATAAAAATACGCAGAAAAACGACACCGAGGAGCGCCGAGGAAGCAACGTTTGCGGTCTATTCTGGTTTCTTGTGGCCATCGATGCGAAACGTGTTAACCTCATCATACGAATACTCCTCAAGGTCCTGCCAAAGAACTCAATTGTTCTGCCCCGGTGGTAGAGTATTTTCTTGTCCAGGAATCGTATTCGTATATCTACCGCAAAATAAAAATTATTGCGTGCGAACTGGGGCTTTGGTGGACGCAATAAATAACACAAACCGCCCGACGTGTGGGGTTCGGAAAGGATTTTTTTCCTTCTCGACAGTGTCTTATGGAATAACTATAAACGTACTCCAGGAGCAAGGACTGCCCAGTGCGGGCGTGAGAAGGCGTTGGCCACAGATAAATTATGTGCCCAATTAAGCTTAATGCGGTCTTTGGCTGTTTGGTGTTCGGTATTCGGTGTTCGGTGTTCGGTGTTCGGTGTTCGGTGTTCAACATTTGGTCCTTCTTCGTTGCTGTGTGTTTTCGGGGCTTTGAGGATTCTTTTCGTGGTATGTGCAGGCTCAGCGCCGAGATTTATGATTCGATTTCGTTTGGTCCTTGCAGGGATATTTTCAATTATTATTTGAATTGGATTTATTCACATGTGTTGGACGGAGGCTGAGTATCCTGGTGTTTGTGTGTGTTTAGTGGGAAAAGGGGTTTAATTTCGATCTAATGTAATTGGAGCTGATAAGATGAATGGAATTGTGTATGTGGCTTGGCTGTTGCTAAGTGTAGGGGTAAATGAGATTTATGTGCAGCAATATTAGTTACTTGAATTGTTGAGTGAATTAAGTATAAGTGTCAATAGCAGGAAGTAGAACATAGCTTCCTTGTTTATGCGATGATCCTTTGAATGATATAGTGAGAATCTGGGAATAAGACTACCTTTAAAGAGGAATGCCTTTAGATATAGGCAGATGCAGATAGATTGAAGCATAGTACTGCATGGTTAATTAAAGAAAAATCAAATGACGAAATGTTTTTGTGACCAACAGTATCCATATCAGACGAATTATATATTACCCTCATGACAATAGCAAACAAAACTGGACTGGCTGTATCAGATTCTTGTGTGGCTTAAGCCCAGTGAGTCTAGTCCGAGTGGTAGGACTGGCTAGTCTAGTTCCTCCCTTTTTTGAGGACTTGGATTGTGATTGACCGGATAACTGTTGGTCGCATAGATTGGGCTAGTACTGCAACTATCAGGCTTGTGATTAATGCTTGATTCAGATCCTCCTGGAGGTCTCTGGTGAAGGCATATTTAAATTCTTATGCAGTAAGCCTAAATCACAAGGTTCAGCAGTGCAGTACCACACCAACGTAAGCCAACATTCCGCGTTACTACAAGCTACGACTGTTCCGTTCCAACGATGAATCCGTGCTACTATATGAATGTGGTACCTGGAGGGTGACCACCACTATCACGAGGAAGCTGCAAACGTTTGTCAATAGGTGCCTACGCTACATCTTAAGGACATTCTGGTCAAGCCGTATCTCTGACGAACAGCTTTATCAGAGAATGGACCATGAACCTATAGGCACAACCATACGACGACGAAAGCGGCAGTGGATTGGTCACACTCTCCGAAAGGTTGACAGGTCCATAACTAACCAAGCGATGCAATGGAACCCGCTTTCTCAGGATGGCAGGATACGCGGCCGTCCTAGGAGTACGTGGCGCAGAACGGTTGAGAAGGAAGCACGGCAATTGGGAAAAAGTTGGGGAGAGCTGAGGCACATTTCCAGAAACCGCACTCGATGGCGCGTAGGTATAGTAGAGGCCCCATGGACCCACAAGGGGATACAGGAATGAATGAATGAATTCCGAATTACTGAAACTATAACCAAGGACTGAACTATGGGCAAGTGGGTCTCCACAATGCCAGATGCCTACAACACAAAAATGCCATGCAAGCGAGTTTCAGTCCACAACTGGCAACAAGAAAAGCCGTCTAGTGGTGTCCTTTATCTTAGAATCGGATTACTTTTGACGCCAAATGCGTGTGTGGGCTTTATATACTGAAAGGATGCTGACGTATATATTCAGGACAAGAGTAACACGATTAGTTAATGTAACGCTCCTAAGTAAAGGGTGACCAGATAGCAATAATAATTTTCCAATTGTTATGTTCCATCAGCTGTCAAAGTTACCAATGACTTCCAGCTGTCAAAATATTCAGAAAGATTTGCCATTTCATCGTGCATCGTTCTACGCTTGCCGAACGTGCGGAAATGCGCAATTCGTCGAACCGTGGAAAAGTTTGAACCAAAGCACACTCTTTTGGATCTTAAGCCACCAACCAGACAGATATTGGTGTGAAATGAAGAAAACATAGCCGACGTAGGGGTCAGTATCGGAGAAGACCCAAAAATGTCGGCACAGCGCAGATCAACTGAATTGGGCATCGCCAGAGAGTCAATCCAGCTTATTTTGCGGTTGCATTTGGGCCTACATCCGTATAAGATTGTGGTGACGTAAGTAATTGAAGCCGGACGACCATAGACAATGCCGTGAGTTCGCTAATTGCGTGCTGAAAATGTTGCCCGGTGATCAGGATTTTGGCCAAAAAATCATCTTCTCGGGCGAGGCCCATTTTTGGTTCAACAGCTATGTCAACAAGCAAAATTACCATTGTTGGAGCGAACACAATCCACAAGTGCTCGGCCAAGCATCAATGCATCCACAAAGATTGACTGTTTGGTGCGCTTTATGGCATGGCGGCATCATCGGAAGGAGGTTCCATTACCGTCAATGGTATCAGGTATAGAGCGATGTTAATCGACTTCATATGGTCAGAGCTTGACAACATCGATATAATCGAGCTTTGGTTCCAACAAGACGTCGCTACATGCCATACAAGCGGCGATAGAAGTTGTGAAAGAGAAATTTGACGGCTGGGTCGTCTTACGAAGAGAGCGTTCATCATTTGGCCGCCACGATCATGCGACGGGATACCACTCGATCATTTTCTCTGGGGCTACGTCCAGCCCTTAGCCTAAGCTAACAAGCCAACCACTTTGAATGAGCTCAAGGCCAACAGTCGACAGGCTATTGCCGGAATAACGCCGCACATATGGGACCAAGTCATTAAAAATTGAACCGACCGCTTGAAGCACTGTCAGCGAAACCGAGGCGGCCATTTGTATAATGTGCTGTTCCACACATAATGCCATGAACGTAGCTTCAAAATAAAGCCAGAATCAATTTTATATCTCACACTGTTGTTGCTTTGTTTAATTTTTTTTTTCTATCGTTCTTATCTGGTCACCCTATACTTGAGAAAGGCAATGAGAAAATCTACCGTTATTACAAGAAGTCCGTTTTACAGAGGGGATATGCTCATTTCGATGAGAGACATCCATGCAACCTCGGCATCTTTTCAGAACTCATAGCCTCGGTGCCCTCAGAAACAACAGTGACAGCGGCAACAACAATGTGGTTGGAGGAGCGAAGTTCGGCACTACATATTGTTGGAAGGAAAATATCAGTTAGCAACGCGATGCCCTCACAGACATAAATGAGCACTGGAATCCTGTGGAATATGTTCTTCTTACCAGAGGTCGAGGAGAACCCATTTTACGTGGCTATCTTCTGACACCTAGAGATGGACCGATGAGTGCAACTTAAAGAACGCATTTCAGTCATCCTTGCATATGAAGTGAACTTGAGTACATGTACAACCTAAGATGAAAGAGAATAAGAGTAGTACTTGCCATGACAAAGAAACATCGTCAATCCTCTGGCCGACGGGTGGTAATCGCTTTCGCAATCAGTCGGGTAAAACTTTAATCTGGTCCTAACTGATTTCTAATTGTTGTCCACCGTAATTCCTGTAATAGGGATCCTGCCGACAGGAATAGAGCGGATATCAAAAGACCCAATTGTAATCAACCACCTCTCAAGGAAAGCGCATATGGGAAAAGTCTGACGTTTTAAAATTGCGCTTGCCAAGGGGAAAGAAAGTAATAACCTACCACCCGGGCGGCAATTGTTGTCATGCAACCATCAATCGCTAATGGCAAGACTCCTCCATATCTGGACCGGTTGCTGGCAGCTCAAGAAGAGGACGGCTCAATTACACAGCCTAGCCCCAAAGTAGGCAGGAATGCTAAAAGGCAAAAAAGAAACACAGCCGTAGCCAAAGTTTGCTTCGCCGTTGCAAAAGTTGACTTTGTTAATCCAAACCGGAAGCTTTCAAACGACCAATGGCGGCTGATGCTATTCTGAAAGGAGCCGGGAATATAGCACTTTTCGTACAGATAAGCACCCTAAAAGGATTTGAGCTCATTCCGTGCGAGAACATAACCACCTTAGGATTATTGAGAAAGTTCATCGGCAATACGAAAGCACCATGGCCAAAGCAAAGGAAGAATCACCTGACTTAATAGACGTACCGGGTCCTTATATACCTGAGAACATGACTGAACGGCGCCTTAGACACTTTAACGTCGAGCTTAATATTCGTAGCAAGGAATGGGAGATTGTGGTAGTGGTTTTACAACCGCTTTGCGTAGTTAACGAAAGGAGACAGTGACCCGCCATTCTGAGGATAATCTAAATAAATCTTTGTCATAGTCAATTGGTCAGCGCCAACCTTGTATACCTTGCAGAACAGAACTCAAACAAATTGGAGGGAATAAAAGCTACTGACTACGCGAATGATGTGGTTCCTTTCAACAATTAGCGAAATTCAGAATTATGGCTTTTGACTCCTCGGTGAATTAGTCAAGCTGCGAAGGCTGGGATCCTCTCTCCGATTTCCATAGATCCCTCTATACCTAGTTATCGCACTAGATAGTGAACTGAGCTGGAAGATCAATATTGAAGAACGTGCAAAAGCAACGATCGCTTTCTACAATTGCAGTCGTATATTTAGGACAAGGGGATACCTAATCCAAAGACTCTCCTATGGATGTGAACGGCTATCATCAGGCCCATCTTAACTTTCAGTAGCTTAGTTTATTAGAAATCTACAAATAAAACTAGCAACCAAAGCACAGAGCTTTGCATGTATTGGCACAGCTCATGCCATGGGAACGGCTCTAACGACGGGACTGGAAACAATACTTGGTCTCCTGACCCAAGATCTACATCGAAGAATCGGTGGCGTAAAGTGCTTTAAGATTGAATCTAAAGATAGAGATAGGAACCAGCCCTGGGATTCTCTATGATCAACTGATCTTATGATGCTTACGGCAAGTGCCAGAAGCGGCCTGACATGCAGCAATAAAGGCAATATCCCACGTAGATATTACCATATTCTTATATTCATTGGCACGTAGGATGCCATTAAGGAAATCGATGCAGCTGGGATTACATCAAATTTTTTTAAGCCGTGTCGTGAAGAAATTAAGGTGCTTTGCGTTCGGCACAAGGTTAAGCTGTGCTGGGTCCCCGGCCACAAAGGAGTGTACAGATGAGTTACGAGTAGCTGGAAAAGGATCTTGATTTGATAGAGAACTGGCAGGCCAAAGCATCAAACCTACACTCTGCACTCTAAGAATGTAAATGGATAAACCAAGTCAATGAAAGATGGAAAAGCCTTTCAACCTGTGAAATTTCAACACAGCAAATCCAGGTCAAGTAAGATTCTGTTGAAAGGCAGAGCTGAACTATCTACTCTTGTTGCATTACTCACAGGTCATAATCTTCTGGGGCGCATGCAATAAAGCTACGCTTTACCAATGGCAAGCTTTGCAGAGACTGTGTAGACGTGGACTAGCGGTAGGACACCGTTCACTGTCACAGCTTCAGTAATTTAACAAGAAACGCAAGGCCGAATCCACGATAAGCAACTGCAATCCAATTCCGCAGCGAGGGCAACATAATGGGTCTATACAGACCAAAGTGTGATGATGTACTCGTACTAGGGTGGTGCCTTTGGCACCGGATACCCTAACAATAGAACTTAATCAAATTCAAGTCCACAAGGAGTTGTCGAAATTCCACAATGAATGAGACCATTTCCAATTTTACTTAGATAGCGCTCCAGTCCGGAGTGGTCCTGGACCTCCCCAATCAAGCCGTGCAGTTTGCGTAATTTTTGGCCAGCTATCTGCAGTTGCGCGCTCCAAGTTGGTTAAGGGCCACTTGTGCGCGGTTCCTAGGTAGGTAGGTAAAAGTGGCTGTTGGAAACACCAACCCACTTAGGCCTATTGGCCTGTTGTAATGCCACGTGAATCTGTGATGCTCCTTCTCATGGAACCAATTTGAGATCATATGATGCGTAAGAGACTGTTAACGTCTATATTCTTTAGATTTAAGCTCCTGAGTGCAGTTTTCTTCTCTGGAAGAGAGCTGGACATGTACAGAGTAGGTGGAAGCTAGTCTCCTCTTCCTCCTCGTCCATGCAGCTTCTATAGAATTCGAATGGAAAAGCGCCAAGCCTTTTTGCGTGCTTGCCTATGAGGCAGCGTCCAGTGATGACACCAACATATGATGGCGCTGAGATTTTTCTGTTCTTAGAGCGATTCAGATCTAGCTTTGGCCAGATCTGTTTAGTCGCTAGATATGTTGGTACAACAGTCCACCTAAGGTTTTTTTCTTTTATTGCCATCCAGCGATAGGTATACCTACGCTACCCTCACCCGGTAGAATAAGTAGAGTGGTTCCAATTTTGGTGAGTTCATCGGCCCTACAGTGCCCTGGAATGATTCTGTGGCCCGGCACCCAGCAAAGGTGAAGGTTGAACTGCTCTTCCACCTCCTCATGAGATGATCGGCATTTAAGGGCGGTTTTCGACTTTATTGCGACTGACTCCAGGAACTTGATACTTGCGTTACTATCCGAAAAGGTGCGGATATCACGTTTTTCTTCAGCCTGGACAGAGCTTCTTTAATCGCCAAAATTTCCGCCTGGAACACGCTACAGTGTTTTGGAAGACGAAAAGAGAGGCTCAGAGTTAGCTTATCTGAGAAAACACCGCCACCAACCCCGCTATCGGTTTTAGATCCATCTGCGTAGAAGTGGATTGAGTTGTCCTTCATGAAAGCATCTTCCTCCTAGAAGGATCTAGAGGGGAAGCTTACATGGAAGTCTTTGTCAAACCAAAGTTCAGGTATGGTGTAATCGAAATTCTCTGTGGGGGTTCCTAATGTATTAAGAACGTTAGCGTGGCTAAATGAATTGTTTGTCCACTGTGTCGGAGTCGCAGCTACTCGAGGGGTGTCAAATGAAAGAGAATGTCTAACACCGCAGAGGGAGTACGTAAGGCTCCGCTTATGCATAGACATGCTGTTCTTTAGACTATGCTTAGTTTACCGCAGTTGACTGCATTGCCTAAGGCCGTCCATCAGACGGCAACCCCTTATCAGTCTTATGACCGAGATGTATAGCCAGTGGATTATGCGAGGTGGAAGGCCCCATATTTCCAATGCTTTTTGTGCAAGAAAATAAAGCTACTGGAGCTCTATTGACTCTTTCTTGAATGTTAGGTTCCCAGTTTAGTTTGCTGTCAAAAACGAGACCCAGATATTTTGCTGTATCGGAAAGACTAAACTGGTATCGTTTATTGACGAAGGGTCTCTAATTGGAATTTTGTATTTCCTGGAAAAGAGGACAAGATCAGTTTTATGGGGGCTTACTCCCAATCCACAGTAATCTGCCGAACGGGTTAATCTGTTAAGATTTAGTTGAAGGAGTTCTTTGATGGTGTTGAGATACTTACCTGAGACGGCTATAACAACGTCATCCTCATAGGCAATCTCCCTGCTACCACCCGCTTCCAGGTAACTCTGCTGACACATCTTTTAACAGAAGCCCCACCCAGTCTGGAGTTGATTATCCTGCTGTTTAGCATAAGACTGATCAATTCCCCAAGTGAGTTGTCTACCTGCAGAGTTGACAGCGCAGTCGTAATTGCGGATGTGTTGACGTTGTTAAAGGCATCCTCTATGTCCAGGAAAGCAACCATTGTGTACTCCCTATATTGTAGGGATCATTCGATAGGGTTAGTCAGTGAATGCAGAGCCGCTTCCATCGTCTTTCCTGTATGCACAGTAGGCATGTTGAGCCGTTCGCAGAAGTCTTGGATCAGTCATTCTAGACTTATAGGTCTGAGGTCCTTTGGGACAATATGAGAACATTTTCCGGCCTTGGGAATGAAAACTAAATTGACTGTTGTTCATGACAGTGGGATGTGGATCAGTTCTACACAGCTCCTCATAAAATTTTCTAGCGTAGGCAGGATAATATCTGAGGACCTGTGTAGCTCGGCAGGTATTATACCGTCCGGTCTAGCAAACTTGTACGGTTTGAAGCTATGTAGTACCCAGAGTAGTTTGTTTCTTGTAATCAGACAATGAATCTTGGTCCCGGTTGCGCTAGGCCTGTTTGGGTTGCTACTATCGGCGAATTGCGTGCTACCTGCAAAGTGGGTGTCCAGTAGCAAGTTGAGTGATTCATCACTTAAGTTTGTCCAAGACCCATCGGTCTCTTTCAAACTGCTAGGCATCATAGGATTTGTAGAGAGAATTTTTCTTAGTCGCGATCCCTCAGAGGTTTCCCTAATTCTGTAACAGAATGACCTGCAGGATTGTCGCTTTGCCTTCCTCAGTTCTTTTTTGTATAATTTGAGGGATTCTTTGTATGAGTCCCAGTCAGTCACTTTATTTGTGATTTTGTGCGGTTTTTTCTTGCCTCTAGGTTGAATGAGAGGGCAGAAAGCGGCCATAGCCTGATTGAGAGCCAGGGTGAATTCCCTGACATTCATCTCAAGCTCATTGGTGTCACGCGGGGTACTTGAGAGTTCAGAGGATATTGTTTCTGATAGTGTTTCTCTGTCTTTTGGCCAATCAGTTTTCCGGTAATTCCGTCTCAGACGACTGATGTTCACTTTTCTACTTTTCTGGCAAGCGACATCGAGTGGCTGGTGAACTATTACAATTCGCTATTATATCTGAAGCTCTTTTCAAGCCCATCAATACAAATAGAGTCAAAAACCACTCTCCTCTTCTTCTGTACCATAAAGAAGGACTGGGATGGCGAGGGTCAAGGTCATATTACAAGTAAATGGATCTTCATTTGTGGATCGAATAAGTGATTCTGCGATTCTAAGGCTACATGTCATGTTGACGATTCCCTAGAATTTCATGGAATATTCACAAGCTTCATCGGATGATTGCAAATTAAACTTTGTCCTGGTCAAAAGAAACTCCAATTCGTCACTAGCTAATCCGGTCGAAGAAAATATTGAACACACAAGAACTAGGTGATGAGATGATTAAATACTGCTCAGCAAAAGACTTGATATATTCCAAGAGACTTTCCGCAAATCTGTATAGTAAATCCCTAGAAAAAAAAGGAAAAAATATTCTCAAAACATTAATTCATACGGATATGCTACCAGAAATGCTAGAATAAATCCCACCTTTCCCCCAAAGACATCCGCCAGCCCCTTGAAAATATTACAAAATTGAATATTCAATAATAAAATTCACCAGGGAACATATCTAATGTGTTGGATACACAACCTTTTCATCCCTTCCATTCATTTTCTTAATCCACACATGATAGACCAAGACAATCGTCGTAAATCCTTTCGCATTCTACCCTCCAACACCAAGCGTGTCCTCCATCCACTTCAAGACAGTTAACGATGTACAAGGAGAAAATATCCTTTTTGGCAAATCCAAAGGATTCTTTCCTTCTGCCATCTTCGATACAAAACTTTAATTGAAAGGAAAATTATTTTTTGCTTAACGTCAGCAATAGAACCCATTCTGTCAACCTTGGCCCAGCAGGACCTGGGTGAGCATACAAAGATTCCGTGTGTTGTAAAATCCTACAAAAACAATAGACGAAAGTAGACATACAGATACAGAGATACAAGTACGAGTACGAGTACAAGTAAACTTCCTGTGAAAGTGGGAACAGCGATTTCATCCCTGCAAGATACTCTCGGATAGTGGGTACTCGTTTTCAAGAAGACCCATTGCCATGTTGGTAGTTGCTGGTCTTATTCCGAGACACAGCAGTATTCACATTCACATTCACATTCACATGTATCCGTATCTGATTCAGCGTCATTATCAATAAAGTTTCTTCAAGAAATACATGGCAACGAACAGGGGGTGAGAGTCAGAGGTTTGCGGGGTTGAAAGTTGTTTACAAAACAGAAATATTCGTATCTATTGTTTATTAGATCCTTGAAGGGGAGCCCCCTTTCCGTATCGCTTGTCCGTTGGCCATTCTACTATCATACATTCGAAATTTGATTATGTATGATCACGTACGTTCTAGACTTTGCCGGCTTTTCCATCACGAAGAAGATACTCTTTGGATCGTCTTGAGGTTTGTCCAGATACGGGATAGGTTTTACATCACATGTCCCCCTGTTGTGTTCTGTGTAGGAGTGTGTGTATGTAATTATATAGAGTTCCCATTAAATGGCCATTAGTCAAAAGTTTTGCCCAAGAAGTTGAAGTGGGAAATGGAACTACGAGTATCCTGTGAGATGGAATAGTTTGGGGATAGTTTTTGTTTGTGTTATCTTTTAGGGAACAGATACGAGGATATGATTTGCATTTTATTATTTTAGACAGAAAGCCGTTTATTGTACTCTGGATGAATGTACGTACAAGCATACGTTTTATGAATAATTATGCAAAGCAATCAGTTTTTTCAACGAGCATGTGAAAGATGTCAACGTTAGCTAGTACGAGTTGTATCAATGAACATCTCACTAAGGCACTTTCTCCTGTTTCCGGGCGGCAACGGACGAATTCTAAGGATGGAATCAACGGTGGCGTTCACAGTTCTAGTTACATCGAACTAGTGCTATCTCTATGTGATCTGCTTCAACGTACTTGAATACTAGGTCTATAGGCATCTCCAACACTAAGTCAGGGTGTTGGAAAAGAGTTGGTGACGGATGACGCCAATGGTAGCACTCACATCCCCGAAGCGGGTTACTGGCTCCGGAATTTGGTCCGGCCCCCTTTGGTTCCAGGGGTCCCAAAAAAGGCCGGCCCCTCCAGGTGGGCGGTTGTGCGTGCGGTTAACTGCACAACCACGTAAAAAAGTAATTGTTACGAAGCGACCAATAGCCTCGGATAAGGACGGATTCATAGTTGACGAATCTGCAAAACGAACAAAGGACAATAACTTTCGGATCTGCCCGTGGACTATTCGGACCCTGAACAGCCGAACAATTAGCGGAAGCCCTAGACTGCTACAAAGCAGACATCACCGCCATCCAGGAATCCACCGGGCCAGACAAAAGAAAGACGAAAAACTGTGAAGTTTACTACAGTAACTGCTTTAGGCAACGTAAGCAGTCTATTTGGATGCGGAATTGTTGTAAGCGACAGACTTAGGCAAGACATCTTGAGCGTTCGACACTTGAGTGAACACCTTACAACAATCCGTATCAAAGGTAAATTCGCTAACATCAGCCTTGCATGCGCTCACGCCCCAACAGAAGAAAAGGACGATGCTACCAAAGAAACTTTCTACTAGCTCCTCGACAAAAGCTACGAGCAATGACCGATGTATGACGTTAAAATCGTCCTAGACGACTTTCATGCTAAAACCTTTGGTAGCACAATCAGAGGACATAGCCTACACGACACCACGTCTGGAAACGGACTTAGGCTAATCGATTTCGCAGCGGGACGTAACGTTACTATAGCAAGCACAGATTGATCATGTTGCAATCGACGTAAGGCACTTCTCAAGTATTTTAGATGTCCGAACATTCCGAGCGGCTAACATAGACTCCCCAATTGCAGCCAAGGTATGACCATGGATATCTCAGAACAAAAACGGGGAAATACTATGAGAAGATTTAACTTTGAACGGCTGCAATCGCAGGAAGCCGCCAGAACTTTTGCCGATTGCGTATCCCTCAAACTCTCGAGAAGTCCTTTGCAGCCAGCATCAAGTGCTGAAGAGCAGTGGCTTAGATGCCGAGAAGCCATCAGAAATACCGCAACTGCTATGATGGGTTTAACCCGCCCACCGCAACGAAACCCCTGGTTTGATGAACAGTGCCGGCCAGCACAAACAACATGTCTACAAAGCGGCGCTGCACAAAAGAACAAGAGCGGCTCGTGAGCTCTACGAGCAAAAGAGGAGGGAAGGACATCGGCTTCTCCGTAGAAAAAAGAAAGAGCGATCGAGGAAATAGAGAGGTGCTACTCCAGGAATAATGTTCGGATGTTTTACCAAAAGGTAAAAAGAACGTGTCAGGGTAATAAGACCCGAACGGAAACCTGTAGTAGAGTCAAAGTCGGTGCTGAGGATATGGAAAAACTACTTTTGCAGCCTGCAGACGACACAAATTCTGCTGTCAGGCAGAGCGGATCATTCAATATTGACGATGAAAGTCAAGAATTCCGTCCACCGGACCAAAATGAAGTGAGGATAGCAATATCCAAACTGAAGTCGAACAAGGTTGCCGGGGCAGAGGGCCTACCCGCCGAACTATTTAAGGCAGCAGGAGATGGCTTGGTAGAGAGCATACATCAGCTTATTTCTAAGATTTGGTGGGATGAATGTATGCCTAATGAATGGAACCTCAGCATCATTTTCCCGGTTCATAAGACAGGAGCCCCTCTAAACCGTGCCAACTATAGAGGTATCAGTCTCCTAAACATCGCATAAAAGATCTTGTCTGCCGTATTGTGCGAACGCCTGAAACCATTTGTCAACGATCTGATTGAACCTTATCAGTGCGGTTTTAGGCCCGGTAAGTCCACAATTGACCAAATATTCACAATATGGCACATCCTGGAAAAAACCCAAGAAGTTAAAACCGATACTCACCACCTTTTTATCGATTTTAAAGCGGCATTTTGACAGCATCTGCAGAAATGCGCTCTACAGAGGCATGTCTAGTTTTGGCATGCCAAAGTCGTCCGCTTGTGCAGGATGACGATGGAGAAAGCTTGCTGCTGCACCAAGGTCGGTAACGACCCAACCTAGACCTTTGATCTCAAAAAAGGATTTAGGCGAGGCGACGCGCTGTCATGTGACACATGAGGTACGATCTTTCAAAAGCCTGTTCAATTGTTTGATATTGATTTTGTTAATAGAACACAGCAAACTGTCACTGGGGCGTTTGCGAGTACAGGAACGAGGGCAAAACAAAGTATATGCTATCTACAAGAAGGGACACCCAACATCGACGAATCGGCCAGAATATCACAATCAACAGCTATAACTTTGAGGTAGTAAGGGGCTTTGTCTTCCTCGGCTCTACAAACATCTGAAAACGACATCTCTTCAGAAATCAAACGAAGAATAACGCTTGCCAATCGCTGTTTCTTTGGGCTGAGAAGGCAACTGTGTAGTAAGGCCCTCTCTCGAACAACCAAGGAAACTCTATATACGACCCTTGTAATCCTAGCCCTGCTCTATGGTTCCGAAGCATGGAACCTTTCTAAAGCGGATGAAGATATCCTTGATCGTTTTGAGAGAAAAATTCTTCGTAAAATATTTGGTCCCGTATGCCTTGATGGGTTCAGGAGGACACGATTCAACGATGAACTCTACGAGCTGTACAGCCACATCGACCTGGGCATTGTGCGTTTAAGATGGCTGGGACATGTAGAGCGAATGAACACCAACATTCCAGCCCGCAGAATCGTTGACTCTAATTCGGAGGGACAACGCACTAGAGGAAGACATCAACTTACCTCAACCAACTTGGAATGCGCAACTGGAGGCAGTTAGCCAAAGACCGCGCTAATTGGAGAGGCTTATTGGTTGAGGCCCAGGTCTACCCCGGACTGTAAATTTGGCTACCCAAAGGTTTTCATTCACATGGTCGGTGCAGAAATCCTTATCCTAGCCCTCTAAGTACGAGCTGGTAAGAACCACCACAATCGTCCCCAATATGATGGTTAGCTAAGGCCTAAAAGGGTTCCATAAGCCCTCAATTGTTAAATTTTTACGTTTTTGTCCCCTGACCATTAGATAAGGTAACTGATTAAAGGGTGGTGTGATTAGAAGTGCGCAGGAATTCAAGGCTGGTTAAACCAGTCGCGTACGAGCTCCTTCTGATGCACAGGTACGGTCTGTTGTAATTTAGTCTTAAGAATGAACAAACAAATTGACTTCAGCACCTCGACTAAGCAAGAGCTACTAATCTGAAATCCAGGCAACGAGGCAGGTATCAGCCAAAATACTTCTACGCTGCCCCAACGGCCTACATCCTCGACAATGAAGCTGTTGGCAGGAGGACTATGCAGATAAGAGGAAGTACCATGATACTGTTGAAGACTATAGCAACCACTTGGCTACCAAACATGAACCAGCACCAACAGTTAATATGAAACCGAATCGGTCCCAACAAGAAGCACCCCGTTCTGATAAACGCATTAACGTTGAGAGTAGCGCTTGTAAGAAAAAACAATCCAGTTAGCAGATCCTAGGGAAGTGGTAAAAGAAGATCTCCAAGTGGCAACACTGCAGACAGAGTGTGGGGAGGGATAGAAGACAAACTATCTCAAACGGTCCTAGACCATCTGCCGTAAAATCAAGGTGGACCGATACTTTTTTTCAACTCAGCCGAAGTCATTAGGGGATATAGGGTCATCCAATGCGAGGACGGCTTATTATAAGATTTCTTTGGCAGTGCATGGGAGAGCTTCCGATTAAAGCTCATCGAAGCAAATGAGATCCATAGAAGACCTAAGGCCCGCATTTGGTTGCGCAGTATGCCCTGATCATATATAACCGGACGGATCTAACGGATGAGTGGACAATGATCAAAGCTGAGGAACTGAAAAAGAACAGCATGACCTTTCTGCTCCTCATAAACGAGGAATCTTTCTAGACAAGGCTGACCATCATTTGGGCTTTGGTATTAGGTGACCAAGTAGTACTCACATTAAAAGCATTATACGCAAGCTTTTCAGCGAGCTTTATAGTTAGATGCCGAGACTTTAGTATGTGCTGCAGTGACAGGAGCATAGCAATTTGCCAGAGCTTTGTGTTTAAACGGCGCAGATGAGCTGGGGCAATGTTGCACAGCACAGGAAACCATTGTTGACATTAATGGGTGGCCGTGGCTCAAGTGGTAGTGTGTTGGCTTCCCAATCGGACGGTTCGGGGTTCAATACCAGCCGTGACCGAAAGACTTTTTTTCAGGCAATTAAAATCTTGTGAGATGAATGGTTGCCTAAATATAACATCAAGTCCAATTTACACTAGTAATTTAGTCTCCCCATTAAATGTTGGATGCCACCCATGGAGCGAAATAACCACTGAGCCCAAAAATCTTTCTCTCTCTCTCTCTATCCAATTTTCCGAAAAACTTAACACGTGCTTCGGCATTTTAAGAGTAGTAATACCCTCTTGAGTGTTAAGTTCTTTTTAAAAAAAATAATCTTATGGTTCCGAAAATGAGTCTCATGGTGTTGTCAAGATATGGGCCCTCGCCCAATTATCAAGGCTTCGCCCATCAATGGCGTTGTCTAATATAAAGAGGGAGCAGAGCAAAGTACTGGTCTTATCGTAACGGTTTTCAGGTGACGCCACCGAAGGTTGCTACGATTTGACCAGGTACAAGTTGCTGGTCATATTTCCTGTTGTTAGAGGTAGGCCACCTTGTGGGAGCGTCATGGTGGCTGTGGTTTAAACCCAAATCGCGGGAAAGATCTTCGACCCAATGTAGAGTTACAATAAGTACTGGGTGCTGTGACCCTAAGATCAGTAAAAGCTTTTAGGTCGGCCTCGACTCATACCAAGGGTAGAACTTGTGCCTCCAACACAATTTCTGCTTTGGTATTACATTATTAATGTAGGTGAGCGATGGCAAGGCGTATCCTTGATCCCATGGATGTATGGGCATCCCGTGAAATTAAGTTTCCATGACAGGGGTGCCCGTTAAATTGCTTGACTCTATTTTGTTGAGTTGTGCACTAGTCAGCCATACTGTAGCGCAGTATTCCGCTGTGGAGTATACGAGCGCAAGTGCGGTAGTAGGAAGTGTTGATGCGCTTGAACCCCAGGTTGGATTATGTTGTTGTTGGTTTTGAGTTTTCTAGCAGCAATTGTTAGTGTCCTTTGTATGCAATGGATCTGTCTAAGGTTACGCCTAGGTATTTTGCGTTTCGGTTGTGGTTAAGTGAAGTGTTGTTAAACGGGACGTTCACCAGGAGGCATGCCTGGGCACAGTCTCCATTGCCTAAAATGTACAATGAGTTGCTCACTTCCAGACGGTGTCGTACGCTGCGGTTAAGTGTCGACATACGTAACGACGGATGTTTTAAACCCGTCCTCAAACCCGTCCTGTGATGTCTATGATAGCACCTAGTCCGTACAATTTCTACCCGAAGGCAATCCGACTTGTTCGATAGGTAAGATCTCATTGATGGTAGGGTTTATTCAATTATAAATAAGGCTGGGCTTGAGAATAGCTATAGCTTTTGTTCGTCTGAATGCCATCAGCTAGCCATCGTCTTGTATTTTTTCTGCTACGTACAAGAAACTCCGGGTAGTTGCAATCGAGACCCGCCGACTTTTCAGTTTTTACTGCCAAAGGGCGATGCTAACCTCTTCGGGTGTGAGACTGCTCCAGAACTATGATGATGATGGAATATTGGTCCTCGTGCTTATCAGAGTCCGTTTTATGGTGACTGTATGTTCCTTGTCCACGGGGGAAAGAGAGACATCCACTATGCTGTTGACCACTTTGTTCGGGTTTGTGATGTTGGATGAGCTACTGCTTCCTCTGAGTTTGTGATGGAGATCCCGTGCTTTTGACCGTGGTATGGTATCCATTTTCTTTCGCAGGTCTTGTCAAGCGATCTTAGCAGCTTTTTGCCAATTCCGGGGCCTCCAGATACTTTGGAATTGTCTCATAGCCGTTCACTTTCTTCGATTCATCCAGAAATGCACTCTTCGCGAAAGCGTGGAGGAATATGTTTTTTTGGCAATTGCCGTAACCATTCCTACAAATCTATCATAGTTCTGGGTCAGTGGCGGAATAAACCTGAAGTTTGAGTCGAGCTCGTGAGGGAAGCTAATCCAATCGGCCTAGGTGAAGTTCCATCCCGGCTTTTGCACGGAAGCAGTTAGAGGAATCTGGATTTCTGGATTAGTAATCGACGGTGTTGGCTATGTGGGCAATCAGGCAGAACTGTTCTGAAAGCAGCCTGGGGATTGCGTTCCGCATCACAGGTCTGGGTTGCAGCCTTTTCGCCATCTCCGAGAGTGAAAGGTCAAAGTGGTTTAAGTCTGCCTAGTCAATTAACATATCACCAATTTATTTTTTTTTTTTTTTTGATCCGGAACTTCGAGAACAGGATCATTTTTGTAAAGATGTCGTTTGCCGGAGTTTTGCGTCCAATAGAGCGTTTCTAACGTAGGTTAAAAATGGCTCCGATCCGATAGCAGTTGGCGACAGTTCCTCAAGCCTTTTGAGCATCGTCGGTTGCAGAAGAGTTATCTTCTTGTCTGGCTTCATTAAGCAATAGATTAAGCAGCGTTATCCAGGTTGTACCACGAGGAGGCGATCTATCAATACATCCCATAGCTTCCGCTTACACGGGTAAGTAACTCAAGAAGAGGTATATGTACCGACAACTCTTATCGCCAAAGAAAAGCCAACCTTTTGATATGCTACGACGCCAACGCCAGACATACTATATACGTAATATCTGTAATACAGGTACGCCACCAATCTTTAACTTTCCGAGTAAGGAAAATTGTAGGACTGGAAGCTGTTCAAAACCTGAACCCCAGCAAATGACTTGTCCTGTCAATAAAGAGACCTGCTGAATGTCTGGTGTGCAGTGGAACTCAGATCTTCAGCGATTATGTATGAACACTAAAAAGCTTAATGATGTGCGTCTGAAGACTTATTACGAAGAAGACTGAGACATTCACAGGTCGGTGTAAAAGTCTTTTGCAAAAAGATTGAAGTAGAAGCTAACTGGAAACATTCAGTAGGTCTGGCGGTACCTACAATGAGTCGAGAGTAAAGTCTCTCAATCTCCGAACTCAGTTCCAACGTAATCAGGTTATAACCAGCTAAGAACCAACTTGTATCACTGGAAGTGCAAGTGACCTAAGTAGTGCAAGCCGAGATAGTTGGTACATGGCATCTGTTGTGCTGATAGATTGCAGTTAAATACGCTGCTGGGTTCTTAGCTTCAAGTTGACTGGCATTGATGGTGAAAATTTTTTTACTGCTAGCCTGGTACTAGCCTATGCAACGAACCTTTGGTGAACAGTGAGGGCATCCTTTACGCCAAAAATCATCAGAAAAGGCTACGCAGTCGCCAAGAATTCCAGATCTATCAGACTTCCTTCCTGCTAAGGAGCATTTAGATTATGTTTGAACTTCACGTGCGCTAAACTGCTTTGCCAGTGCATTCTATTTAAGACGGAACGCACGTACTAACGCGGAAGATCTTGTGATATCACGCTTTAAGATCTAGTTTGTCGAATTCATCGTGGACACTCTTAGACTGCCGAGTAGCAAAACAACATGCTACAAAAGTCTCTGTCAAGACGTCGACATAAATCCATAGGGTTCAGCATATAAAATGGTGAAGGCGAAACTAAAGGGCTATAGGACACCCCGGATTACATGCTTGAAACTGCTGGGATCCATAGTAGAGCACCTTTTCCCGCAAACATCAGCCGTTATGTGCAACATCATAAGAGAAGTCAGTCTAGAGGAAATCCTGGCAAGAAAGGCGACAACAAAGCCCCTGGACCTGATGGCATCTGGAATAAAGCAATAAAGGCGGCTGTCAAAAAGAGACCGAACCTCTTAATGGCAACAATGCAAAAGAGTCTAGAAGAAGGAACCTTTTCCGAAAGATAAAAAACGCAATATTCGATTCTGCTACCAAAAGGATAGAAGCCCCCTGGTGGGCCATTTCGCCCAATATGCCTCTTGGGCACCATGGGAAAGATTCTAGGGAGGGAAATTTATAACAGACTGCTAGCATAGCATGTTAATGTCATACCGAACGGTAGTTGATATCGCAAAAGGTGCCATCGACGAAGAAAGATGGCTCTACCACACATAGGTCTACTGGACATTAGCTACGCTGGACGTTGAAAACCCTTTTAACTCTGCGAGCTGGTTATCCATAAAAGGGCACTTCTGATGGAGAATGGACTCACAGTGATATTTCCTGAGGGTAGTGACGTACTACTCGTACCTCAACAACGGGAAGCTAAAGTACAATTCGTATAACGGCGTAAAATGCTACAAAGATCGGTCCAATGGCCATTGGAACTGTGGAATAAAATGTATGACGAAGCTTTACGACTAACGCTGCCCAGGAGAGTAACGATAATTGGGTTCACCGACGACATTGGCGCCGTGATAGTAGCCAAACATATTCATGAAGTGGAATCAGCCACAAAGGAAACTATCGCTCATAAAGATTGGCTTCTCTTCGCCGGATTGGAGTTGGCCGATGGTAAAACCAAAGCTGTCCTCATAACAGGTCGGAAAACTATTGAATTCGCCAATTTTCAGATCGGTAACCAATCCATTACGTCCAAAGAAACAATTAAGTACTTGAGAGCTATATTGGACGACAAACTGCAGCACAAAAGGCACGTGGATTATATATGTATGTGAAAAAGCCTAATACTGGTGGACCTGAACACACTAGATGAATTCTACTTTACAGAGTAATATGTAGCATCAATCTTTTTGTACGCCGCCCTAGTCTGAGCAGAGGCACTAACATCGAAGGAGTCTAAAAGGACAGACTCTGTGTACCACGGACAGCTAGTGGTTTTTGAACCATCTCAACAAACCTTTGTCAAAGCTGGAATTGTCCTTATTGGCATCCATGCAGATGAGACTCTCAGTAGAAAAGTCTTGAGCCACCACGACGACAATGGCATCAAGGTGATAAAAACGGAAGCATTAATAACTATTTGTCCCTGTTGGACTACGGGGCATCTGGACCAAATCTTGAGTCATAACTCTTATGACTACTGGTCACTTGATCCTAACGTAGAGATCATAGAAAGCGACCCTACTTGTAAAATAAAAAAAAATAGAAGTGACTTTTGAGTGGCCTTGGTATATGAATCTGAATGTTTGGTGATTCCGGAGTTCTTAGAGCTTCTTCTTCTTCTCTACGCCACACATATCGGGTCGGATCTGGATCTGTTGGAAACCACGTCACAGGCTCTGTCATTTATTATGAATTTTCAAAACCGTCATATGCTTCTATAAGGCCGGCCACTCACTGCCTCGATTACAGACTGATGCCCTTAAGGATTAATCATATGCAGAGCTGAAAATTAATCGAAAGTTCGGCTGCGCGCTTGTATCCTTTTGGTAACCGCCCCACTGATTGTCGCTTCCAGGGTTCTCGAAAACTATTTTGCGAATAAATCCCATGACGTATTGACGTCATGCTGCTTACAGTCGAATCCTACGCAACACTATGTAGTTAACCGTTGTTTAGTTGCTGGAAATATAGAAATCGGAGTCTTCCATTCGCAATTCATCGACCTGACAACACAATAGAGAGCAGCAGATTCACCTTTCGGTTATAATGTGACTTTAATACGAGTCGACTGCAGTCAATGCTCCGAAAAATAACCTCCCATTAAGGTATCGACTTCCACATTGTGCTTGTATTGTTCGGAATCAGAAAGGAAAAAAAATCATCTCATATCCTTTCATATCCTTTCGACTCAATAGATATTATCTCACACGTTAACCCACCACCGCCTCACATATCCTTTTAAGCGATACATCCACTATACTCAACCGTGCACAGTGAAAACTGATAAAAAGAAATACATATCCTTTTACAGTTCAATCGAACGGAATACAACAGCAATATCGCGCAGGGAAAGAGGGACCTAGAAGTAGAAGGAAAAAAATACGGCAGGATAAAAGGACAAATAACTGTCATCGTTCGACGTTGACGGTTGCCGCTGCTGTTACTTTTGCCACTGCCATTGCCATTGCCATTGCTGTTGTCATCGGCAGTTTATTCTCGCGTCATACTCGTAAGTTCGTTTCGCGACGGGCACTCTTCCGTCCCACCGCCGCAGTGTGCAAGTGATATTTCTGATTGGCAGTAGAAAGTTATTTTCCTTCACCCTGTTACAAAATACAAATATCCTTAGGGGAAAGGAGTACTTTTTTTTTATTTTTCTTTAGTGCTCATCACACATATGGATATGACTACTCAATGCTCGCTGTTTAGGACGCCTGAAGAGGTGAAAGTAAAAACTGACGAAATGACTTCGACGATAACATGATTTGGATTTTAGGGAAAAAAAACGACAAAAAGTGTGAAAGTACAGAAATTCACTACACAAATATTGTGAGAGTACATATTACTTTTTATTAAGTAACTTTACACGCTCTGTGCATTACGGTCCTGGGGATTTGGGATGCCATGAAGCTGAGAAGTCAACTGGGATAGACTGTGGTGTCCTGGAACAGGCAGCGATGTTGAGGTTTTATTGATGTTTAGCAAAAATCGAAATCAATAATTTTTGGGTGGAGTTATCTCCATTGGAATATTTCAACATACGAGTACATCCTTTAGGCAGGCAACTGCTATTGTATAGATAGATCAGAGGGAATGTAGTGAGCTGGCTTGGGCGTGAAGAACTCTCCATTAGTGCCGGCTTCTATTAAACAAAGGCTTTGATTTTGCGGCCGGGGTCAACCCCGGACAGATTTATTAATGCTTATTGCAAGCTTATTCTTAAAACTAACAATTTTCACTTAAAACTAAAGATACAAACTAAAGGGTGGGGGCGGTTAAAAAAAGTTAGGACGTGAGGCATAGATGGAAATAAGAGTGTTCTTAAGAGAGAGTTTGGTGAGATGGTAGTCGAAGCGACGCAGAATATTGTTAACTTCACGAAGCATTCTAGACATTGGCTTCAAGTGTCCGTGACTCGTGATGTGAAGATTGAGCCGGAAAAGTGGCACAGACCTAAGATTGCGTGGATTGGTGTTAAAAGAAATAAGTCGAAGTAAGGAAGGAGAATCGATATTACCAACTAAAATTTGATGAATAAAGAGAATGTCGGCAACTTTTCGACGTATAAAAAGGGGTTGTAAATTTATAAGTTTCAGCCGGTCACTATAAGGTGGTAAGTTTTGGCTATCTTCCCAGGGAAGACCACGTAAAGCGAATCGTAAAAACCTGCTTTGAACAGCTTCTATCCGGAGGATGTGAGTTCTGTAGTAGGCTGACCAAACTTGGCTTGCATATTCAAGAAGAGGCCTACCTAAAGCGATTTGGTAACATAAGGATTGGAAAACTCCTTAGACCAGCGCTTGATGAAGCCAAGGACAGAGTTGGCTTTCTTTATTATATTATCAATGTGAGAACGGAAATTGAGTTCCTTATCACAGATAACACCTAAATCACGCAACTCATTCACTAAGGGAACAGGCAGATTAAAGATTAGATAGCAGCGAGGTGAAGTAGGGAGCCGCTTACGGGTATACGTTATAGCCTGACACTTATTGACGTTAAGCTCAAGAAAATTCTTCTGACACCAAGTACAAAATCTGTCAAGATCTTCCTGCAGTGGTAGGCTGTCTGAGGAAGAAGATATATATCTAAAGACAGATATGTGTGAATTTTTAATGATGCAATCATTAATGGCCAGAATAAATAATAAGGGGCAAAGGTGGCTGCCTTGAGGGACACCAGAGGAGGCTTTAATTGGGTCAGAAACCATGGACCTAAATAAAACATAGTAATGTCTTACATTTAAATATGATTGAACCCATGTTATAAAGTTTATTTGGAAACCAAGAGCTTTTAATTTCAGAAGGATTATATCATGGGAAATCCTATCAAAGGCTTTGCTAAAATCGGTGGCAATCACATCAACTTCATTTCCAGATTCCAGATTCCAGTGCACATAAAGTGCTTGATACGAATTCCGTTCAGTTGGTGGTCGTAGATCTAACTTTGAGAAATCCGTGCTGGTTTTGGGAAACAATAGGTTTACAATGGAAAAGCATTATATCATAAATAATGCTCTCGAAAAGCTTAGGTATGCAGGACAGCTTAGCAATTGGTCGATAGTTGGAGATATCATCTTTTCGGCCTTTTTTAATAATAAATGACCTTTTCCAGGTCGAGGGAAATAATCCCTGGGTGATAGAAAGCTGAAAGAGAGCTGTAAGAGGTTGGGCTTGGTGCATTTCACATTGCTTTAAAAATATAGGAGATCATCAGGGCCGGCAGAATAATCATCTTTGAGGTTTATTATTTTATCTTTAACCTGCTCTAAAGTTATAGACACGGATTCCGAAGTTGTTTGTGGGCAGCTATTTAAGTAGGAAAGTTAAGAGTGGTCTGGCTCTTGGGAATGGGTGGCGAACGCTTAGCTAAAAAAAAATTGCGAAGAGATTTGCTATTGTATTGGGTCTACAAGTAAGTTTCCAGCGTTTTTTTTTTTCCAAAATTTGAAGTTTTATTATGAAAACATAGTTACAATGTTTTATTCAATGTATCGTCCATCTTTCTGGCAATTTATGAATTCCGGACCAAAAAAATTTCTCGTCTTTCGAGCCCAAGAACGTATCGAGCCAATTTTTGATTTCCTCTACTGAGCTAAAGCGTATTCCCGTAAGAGCGTTCTGCATCGAACGAAACAAGTGGTAGACAGATGGTGCCAAGTCTGGACTGTAAGGCGGGTGAGGCAGAATTTCCCATCCACTATCTTCCAAATAGTTTTTCACCGAAACCGCAACATGTGGCCGAGCGTTGTCGTTATGAAAATTGATGGACTCATACCTGGTCTCATATTCTGGCCGTTTTTCTTTTAATGCCCGCTTCAAACGAATTAGTTGGTTTCGATATAATGGTCTTTTGATAGTTTCACCACTCGGAAGCAGTCCGTAGTATACGACACCCTTTTGATCCCACCATATGCAGAGCATGACCTTATTCACGTGTATATTTCGTTTCGGCGTCGATTGGGCGGGCTCGCCTTGCTTTGTATACGATTTTCTGCGTTTAGGATTATCATAATAAATCCATTTCTCATCACCAGTGACAATACGATGCAAAAATGATTTATTTTTATACCGCTGCAGTAACATTTCGGACATGCAAAATCGCCGTTCGACGTCTCTTGGCTTCAATTCGTACGGCACCCAGTTTCCAACCTTTTGAATGAATCCCAGTGCTTTTAGGCGCAGGGAAACGGCTTGTTGCGTGACGCCCAATGATGCAGCAAGTTCTTCTTGAATCTGACACGCATCCTCATCCAGTAAAGCGTCCAATTCCTCGTCTTCAAAACTTTTCGGCTTTCCGGGGCGATCTTTGTCTTCAACTCCAAAATCACCACTTTTGAACCGTTTGAACCACTCGCGGGACGTCGATTCATCAATACATTCCGCCCCATAAGTTTCCGAAAGCAAACGATAGACCTCAGCCGCACTTTTCTTCATATTAAAGAATAAAAGCAGCGCTTCCCGCAAATGACGTTTATTTGGCTGGAAACTTGCCATGATTTTGCTCGATAAAATGTACGACACCGATAGAACTGCTCAAATATAACGCTGCAAAGTTGTTGACAGATACAAAACCTACAAATAAAACACATGGGGTCTGACATTTCTGCCCGGGATCCACTGGTGGCGCCATCTCTGACAAACGCTGGAAACTTACTTGTAGACCCAATATAATTTGGGGATCGCCCGAGGACTTATCAACAAAATTCAGAGATGATGGATAGTTATCCGATTTACTTTTAGTTTTGATGAACTGAAAGAATCGTTTGGGGTCGGAAATGAGTGTGTGGTCCATTTGGTTTAAGCAGTTGTCATATAGAGTTTGGCAAAGTACAGGGAATTTTATTTGGGCAGACTGGTAGTAAAAGAAATCGGTATCGGAACGCGATTTCAAGTAAATATACCAGAGCTTATTTCTCTTATTACGAAGAGATCGCAGCTCTTTATTATACCAGGGTGGTGATGATGAGGGATTCTTTTTGGGTATAAAAGGTACAGATTGGGAGAGACATTTGAAAATTTCGGTATAAAAGGATGCGAGAGCATCGTTGACCGTGAGGTTTTGTCCATACTGAGGAAGTTATTCAGTTTGGCGTTGTTAGCCCTATGAAAATTAAAACTGTAAGAATACTCATAGGAAACGCGATTAAGACCGTTGTCATACGCCAACGTAAGAGAAAGGGGAGGGTGGTAACTATCCAACTTACAAAGAAGATGTCTGCTTTCTAAAACGATGCAGTAATCTGTATCAGTGGCGAAGACTAGGTCGAGTTGTCTGCCAATGTTATTGGTGACACCACTTAATTGATACAGACCAGAGTCAGTAAGGCAGTCAATGAAAAGATTTTCTTTATCACAGGTGGGATTTGTTGCAGTTAAATAGGACTGGTCAGTCTGAGCCCATAGAAGCTTAGGTAGATTGAAATCACCTAAAAAAATAACTACGTCGTTGGGATCAGCAGCATTAAAAATGCTGTCGATTGCATCAACAGCTAGCTGGTAACCTTGAATTGGTTGAGAGAGGCGAATATAGCAGCAGCAAATATGTAGGTTGCGCTTGTAAATAAGAATTCTAGCGCAAACAAATTCAAAGAATGCAGTGGACGATTTTTTAAATTTTAGACTCGAGACGGGAGTGTATAGCTAGAAGTACCCCACGGCCGTATAAATTTTCCTCTTTATCTAGACCGTCGTCACGGTGTAAATCAAAGTCTTGAGAAAATAATTCAGCAATGAGTGCAAAATGTCGTAGGGCAGAATCTGAGAATTAGGATATATAGCAGAAATCTTAGTTCGTAATCCTCTTGCGTACAGATATTTGGGAGGATCCGGCAAAAACTTGAGTAGTGGGCTAAGAGCGATGGTAGTTTTTGAAACTAGACCGTGTTCGCTGGAGGTGTAGTATGCGTTTGGAACTTACGTGAGACGCAAAAGAAGAGAGATCATTAGCCACATCATCAGGAGTCATATCTAATTTCTCATGAAAACGTATAAAAAGTTGCCGCAGATCATTATGATTAGTGGGAAGGCCTTCTTGCAGAATGGAAACCATTGCATTGGTTTTCGTTATACCGTCTATACACACAGAGTCTGTAGCGAAACGAACATTATCGTATAGTCTGCGGTCTCGTAGTCGAGAGAGAACATACCGGCCATCTTCCCCTGAATCGATAAGGTGCTTGGTTAACTTTGCCTTTGGAGGAAGTATGGGGTCTAAAAAAGAAGGTGGTGTGGCATTAGGGTGGAACTCTGGCTTAAAAGATGGGGAGGGAAGGAGGGAGGGAGGTAGGGACCATGATAATAATAGAAAGTAAATACGGACGGCGCAAGAGTCTTGTATGGAAGGTTCTAGCCACATCACTCACTATGTTGGTCGTATTGTTACCCTTCCACGGAGGGGCCAAGGTTTTTTGCCGACTTCGCATACCTGTATCTGTCAAATGAATGGCGAAGGTAACTTAAATTTTTTTTTTCTGTTTCTCAGGCTACCACCTGCGAATCGAACCCATACCTCTGGCGCATTTGTCGACGAACTTAACTATCTTGTCATAATGTGCCCTCCAGTATCTTAATCTGGTATAAACGGCTTTCGATTTCACGATTTTCAAACAAATCTCAATAAAGAGCACTGGGTTTCCTTGTAAAAGTATACACGAAGCAATCTTGAATATTGCAGATGATACTCCGCAAATATCTTCCGCTAAAATGTCCGTATTACGAGTATGCTTTGACTGGATCGAATGTGTACACACTGACGTTCACCCACCTGTACGAGTCCGAGATTTAGTTACATTTATCCGGTCAGGCTTAGGACACTGCAAAATAATGGTGACCATCTTCAAATCCTCTCCTCCTTTTTCAGCCGGGGTTTGGGATCGACTATGGTGGTGTTGCTTATAACCGACAATAGCTCTGCCTACGACTAACAGAAGGTTATTTGGTACTCGCATATTTCGCACGATGATACTTCGATTTCTTCGAAGCATCCTCCAAAACCGTATCGGGTCTGCTGTATTGATTGCAACTATTGGACTAAGTCTCAAAAGCAATTCAAATTGCCAACTCCACACAATCCGAAAACCCACAAGACACTCCATATCCAAAGATTTATGATGAATAGCCGCATCAAAGTACATCTCAAAGGATAATTACCAGGACCACGAACTTTTGTCCATTTACATTCTGCAAAGTCAGCATAAACCAAATCGCTTGCCAACTAACTTTCTTCACTAACTGCTAGGTCTGCATATACATATGTACATATAATACTAACGCCACGTATGACGGTTCTTCCATTTCGTCCTGCAAACTGAAACATCTCCATCCACAATAGAAACTTAGATGGCTACCGTATCAAAAACTCCTCAACTTCAAGAACGAGCAGCCCTACAAGTGAATGAGAAAACTTTTCCAGCAAACTCATTTTGCATCCTCTTTCGAGATAAGTCCTTTCAACCGAAACGCATTGACTTTTTGAAAATTTATGAGACGACATCCGCATTCGAAACTAACCGTACGATGCAGTGGGGCATGCAACTTTTTGCCATTATTTATGAAAATTAAGCAGAGAACAAAAAAAAACTCTTATACTCGTACATACTCGTACATACATACGTACGAGTATGTACGAGTATAAGTAATTAAAGTGTAACGGCAGAAATTAATCGAAATTACTGTTCGGAGTGTTACTCCGAAAAACCGAGGGAAAACCAATTTATATGCAAATCCAGGATGGGATACAGCTACGACTACTCGTACATTTTGTAATTACGAGTAACTCTCTGGTTACATTCTGTGAAATGTTTCCTATCTATCATTTTTATCAATATACTGATCCTGAGACCGATACATGCATATTGAAGGCAGAGTCAGAGCCGAGGCACTTTAGCAAAATTGCAGCAAAATTTTAATGTCAAAGGGTTTTGTGATTCAAGATGAGTTCTGGCCCTGGCACTGGATACAGATCCAAGAGCTGATTGGGTAAAGTTTTACTCGTATTCCCTTTGCCTGGGTTTGGGGGGGAAAAAAATCGTCCTAATCATCATACAAAGTACGTTGTGCGCATCCTTTTGATCCTTTCGAAATGGGAAAAATAATAACTTCCAGCGAAAGAAATTTACATTTCAAATGATTTTTTTTTTTTTTTTAATATCAGGAATGCGGATATATCCTAGATATTCTCCCTTTAGATTCATAAATCGCAGATTGTTCTGATGGATTTCTGATTGGAATTTATTTTTATTGAAATTGAACGTTTCACAGAAAGTTGGTCCAGCAGATGGCTTGGCTTGGCCGTCGGGTAAAAGCCAGAATTTTACTCAAATTTGTTAGAGTTTAGGTGCCAATATGAATATTCTGGACCTCACAGCAAGGAAGAACAAGTGCAAGAAGCTCCAGGTTAGGCGACGCTAGAGACCAAACAACGTCATAACCTACGCCAATCGAGAATCCGAACATTTCTTAAGAAGGACGATGCCACCAGCATCAATGGCAGTGCATTGCTGTTCATAAGAAATTCTGTTATTGATGTGCAGGATCTACAGAGATATGAATGCAGTAGGGCTACTAGAACTGAACTAGAAGCATTTGAAGTAGGACTACTCAAACGAAATACCTTTATTCCGATTGCCAAGTCGAGGCGAACTATGGGTAAATTCAAGGGATTTCTTGTTTTTCCTGCATCTGCATCCCTTACTATGTATACAGTCGAGTAAGAAGCAAACATTTTATCTTCATACTTGGACTCTTCTGACTACCTTTTCTGCAGCACCCTACTGGATGTAATTACATATATCCTTTGGAATCAGATGTGGAAAGGCCTATCAAATGTCCGCCGCGGCTTCTCTGGGTGGCGCACATCTAAAATGTTCCATTTTCCATGACTCTGGCGCCCAAATCAGGCTGAATTTGACCGATGGCATGGGTTATGTTGGTTTTGAGGGCAGCTGTGGTTTGTGGCTTATTCGCATAGATCTACAAGAAAAAGTGTAACAGGGTCAAATCGCACTATCTGGGTGGCCAGTTAACATCACCTCCACGTGAGACAACCATGCCCTCGAATCGCTCGTGCAGAATTTCCAATGTGGCGTGGGCTTTGTTGCACGTAGCGCCGTTCTATTGAAACCACATATCGTAGGTATCCATATCATCCATTTCAGGCCAAAAGAACTTGGTTATCATCGCCATTGACGGTGATGGCCTAGCCAACGTCGTTCTCAAAGAAATATGGACCGTTGACGCCATCAGCCCAAAATCCACACCAAACAGTGACTCTTTCGGGATGCATTCGACGTTCTTGGATCTTATGTAGATTGGTATCGTCCCAAATTCGACAATTTTCTTTTTTTACGTACCCAATCATCCAGGAATGGGCCTCAGCGCTGAAGATGATTTTTCGATGAAAATTAAGGTCAGTTTCCAACTGGTCCAAAGCCCATTCAGTGAACACAAGTCGTTGTCAATGGTCGTTTATCTTCAGCTACTGGGTCAGTTGAATTTGGTACAGGTGCAAGGTCCAAGTTACGACGCAAAATTCGCCAAGTTGTGGTCTGCGAAAGACCAAATTCTTCTAAGCGACGCGAAATTAACTGCCACGGATTCTCCTGCACACTCTCACAGACAGCGGCGGTATTTTTGGCAGATATTGCGTTTCGTCGACGTACGGGTGTTGGTTTATCTTTTACTGAACCAGTTGACTCAAATTTATGCACCACACTGCGAATAGTCCTCTCGGTAGGAGGATTATGGCGACCTTAAAATGGGCGGAACGTTTCCCGAACAGAACACCCAATTTGATAAAACAATTTCAACATTCGCATGTGTTGTTGAAAGCAAAACAGATTGAATAAATGACAGCCAATTTGACAGATGTAGCATCAACAATATGGCCGCTATCAACTGTCAAAGTTCGGAAGTCCCTATTGGAAGACCAATAATTGCAGCGATACTGCAGATAAACCTCCGTCACTACATGGCTGCTTCGGACAATCCAAAACAAAACAGAACCCTAGATGATACTTGTTGCCACACTTAGGCAGCTTTTGGTCTTATCTTTACAATTTTCAAGTTAACAAACTATTTCTAGGAGAAAAAATTACAAATTCCGCGTGACCAGATCGCAAAAGAAAAAGGAAGAACAGCTATCGGCTCAAGTCACAGACAGTCACAGTCCTAGAATATGGGGAGATTGGGAGAAGTCAGGGCTTTTATACTCTTACCCTGGGCTTACCCGTTACGGTCCTTTGACTTCCATGATCACCAACTCTACGACTGGCCTGTCGTATACCCCGCCCGCTATCTACACAGAAGCACTTCTTACCTTTCCGTCTTTTGAACTCTACGTGCCGATGACTCTCCCTTTTCGCCAGATGTTCCTCGGGCTATTCGGGTCCAGGATGAGAACGATGTCGCCCACCTCTATGGGTTTGACGGCTGTAAAGCACTTTGTTCGACGCGTAATAGTCGGCAGATATTCATTAATCCAGCGTCTCCATGTTCTTAAATTACTTTTAGGCACCATCTTCTTATTAATAACATAAATGGCTCAATCGGCTTAATTCCGTTCGAAGACCCCAAGAAGAAATGATTTGGAGTCAGCGCTTCATCACTTTCATGGTCAATCAGGATATATGTCAAAGGTCTTGAATTTAAAATGCTTTCGATCTACCTTAGCATGCTCCTCAACAGTTCGTCCGAAACCTTTCGTGGTGGCTTTAGATGATAGAGAACAGTCTTGATCGATCCCACTAGTCGTCCCAGCTGCCACCCATATGCGGCGAGGCTGGCTGGCAGTGGTTGTGAAATCTTCCAAGATCTCCTAGTTCATGTTCTGCTCCTTTGAAGTTAGTGCCATTATCGCTGTGCCACGTCTAGCGATAAAGTGGCTAAAATGCAGGAGTCAGCCTCCAATTAGTGCGCAGTCTGAATGTGAACTGCTCTTGTAGTAAGTTGTAAAGCACCCCCCAACTTTTTTCACTTCTTCTCAGCACTGTGACTGTAAGCGGGCCAAAGTAGTCGACACCGGTAAACGGAAAGGGTCGATGAAAGGAAGCCAGTCTGGCGGGTGGAAGTTGAGCCATTAACGGAGGCTGCGGGCGTGTGTTGTCATTTTTGCGTGATTGGTAAGATCTTCTTACTGTTTTAAGCTCTGCCTTCATGTGCTGAATGTGGAATCGTTGACGAAGCTCATTTATAGCCATTTCGTGGTTGTAATGTCTAAACCGGCAATGATAATCCATAAGGACTAAGCCGGTGGAAGTATGATCTGATTATTGATATCCTCGCTTGCTGACTTAGATAGATGTATAGTGCTATTCACCCGAAGGAGTCCCTTTTCATCTAAAATTGGACATAAGCTAAAAATGGGTCTGGTTTTGCTAACGTTTTGGGAAGCAGATAAATTAACTATTTCGTCTTCATATGCACTAGTTTGGGATTCAATGAACAATTGGGCCTCGGCAACCTCAATCTGTGAGAGAGGTCCTATTTTCCTCGTAATATTTTTGAACGAAGGTATAGACGAAGTTTTTTCCAGCTCGATGATCTCTCTCGTTGGAAAATTACAATTCGTTCATACAAATAAATGGATACCAATGAATTGCGGTTTTAGTTCTTCAATCATTGATCCAACAGTTTGAAGCTCTTTAGACCAATGATCGCTAGATAACCTCAGGAATTCGGGTCCTCAGAACCATCGGCAATTAGATGTAAACTGAGGTGTCTTCTGCTATTTGGTGCCTTCATCAGCAGCATTGAGTTTCGTATGTCCGAAATATACGTTTCTGGAAAACAATGGAATGGGCAGCAACCATATCCGTAGCCAATCGAGTACCTAGCACTACTGGGTAAGTAAGTAAGTAAGGTGGCCTTTGTTTTAGCTCCGAGAAGAGAGCATTGCACAGACTCCTGGCACCTGTATCTTGCATATGCCACAGCAGCGTATACGTTTTCGCTGGCATCCACGAAAATATGTAGTTGGATCTCTGGTTACGTCGTTAAATGCTGGGTAATATATGTATCTTCTAGGAAGTTTTACTGTTTCTACCTCTGGTAAAAGGCGAACCCACTTAAGCCATCATCGTCATCCCAGCCGATCTCAGATCTCCATATTTGTTGCAGAAGAACTTTTACGTAGGAAGTTTCCTAATAATACTCGTAGATTCAAGGATTCTGGGTCAAAAACTACAACCAACCCATCTTCAGGATAAAAGCAGGTAAACCAAGAGCCTGTATTCCTGCGATGGGCTGCCTTAGCCTTTTGCCAATTTAAGCAATAAAGATATTTCTGACCGCAGCTTGGATCGATGACCTACTGCATTAGACTAGATTCGATTGGAGTGGAAGGTGGGACTATGTGCTATATTGAATTTTTAATAAATTCGGCTATATCTTCGAATGAGCTGGCAGTGATATCTTGCATCAAGGTATAGCTTATCAGAAGACGTAGACGGATGCTGCTTAGGCAGTTCCAGTGGCAAGGGATATGATCTGCTCTTTCTTTGTCCCCGTTGCCAAAGCGATAGGTGTTATCTTGTCCGATTCGCATAGTGATGTGGTGTCTTTTAACTTTGCAGTGATGCGTTAGGAATAAACTATTGCAGAATTGTGACCTATCTGTCCTACGAGTCAACTGGGCACATCCAGTCTTGTCTCCCACAATTTATGACGTATGGTTACGAACGGTACCTCTTGGATCATACGAGTAGATGCCTTACAACCAACTTCATCTGCCTATACAAATAATGTAGACCAACTGGTATACTTTCTGGCCTAAACACATCACAAGGCATTCGGAGAAATATGTTCTTAACGTTCCCGAAAGTAGATTAGTTGATACACTGGCGGAATGTTACGATTTAGGATCTAGGAAGTAAAAATCTGTGGGTGGCGACTTTCCAGGCAATATCTAAAAATTTCAGTTTCAATAAATATGTTGGGAGGACCTTCCTCGACATTGAGGGTTCCTACAAAAATGTCAAAGCAGAGGCGATAGTAGCAGTACTATTAAGTCTGGTAGTCGAGGCTCTTTTAAGCGTGTCAAGAAATCAATTTCTAGAAAGAATATCAGTACAAAACTGGATACATATCAGTCGAAGCACCAATCGAGGTGGTGTTCTCTCTCATCTTCTATATTCATTTATGCAGATGAAGTTATCCACAATCACATGAATATTCTAAAAGGGATAAAAGGTCCGGCTGAACCAAAAAAATTATCCATACTTAGATCAAAAATAGATTAGAAAGGAAATATTGACATTTATGGGTGATCAGAAGGTACAACCCGCCGTCTGACAGGACAGATCCTAGTTGGCATCATCTCACTGTATGTACATATGTGTATATAGAAAGACGACTGTTGCCCGGACGGCTCGGTTGGAAAGGCCCTCTTATAAAGAAAAAAGTCAATTTATCAATAGAGAATATCAGGATGCGGAAGTAACAAACGTGCGAGTGTTTACCAAAATTGGTACAGAAGCCTTTAGGAAAAGGATGAAAATCTCGTTCAAATTTGTCAGATTATCCAGAAAGCCGATGGAGAACCTTTGTTTTCAAAGGAGGGCTTAGAGAATACGAGTATGATCACCTGAATTTGTTAGGAGCTTAGTTGAGAAAATTAAGCTAACCTCGCAAGCCAACACCAGTTGCATCAATTTCCAGAAGTCGATGCAACAACTTGCACACACTGATGATATTGAATTCATTGTAGAACGCCGCGAAATGTCACTGGTGTATTTGCAAGTATTGCAAGCGGCAAAATGAGAGCAATGAATGAATTGAATTGAGCAGCCTCAAATTGCAAGGACATTTAGAGCGAATGTATTCCAATGCTCGTGATATAGAAGTCTTCGATTCCAACCCGAAGGCACAACGTGTATAGAGTGGGGGGAATTCTTCGGACGACGTATAGTTGTAGCCTCTAGACAAAACATTTAAAACCCCCTTGGGTTAAGGCGTGCTTAAACGTTTCCTTCTAACTCTCTTAATTTTACGCAGCTTACAGATTGTAGGTGTTATATTCCGAGCATGTGTAGTATCTTTGCTTTTCGTAGCTCACTTCATTGGAAAGTTTTATCTGTAAGTGTTCAGGAAAAAGGAAACAGGTCCCGAACCATACCACGATTTCTATTAACCAATATCCATAGGGAAAAAGCAGTCTTCTCCGAGATAATAATAAGCAGTGATCTTCGACAAACTTTACTCTAGTTGTCCGCACCTCTACACAACTCGACATCCTTGACAACCAAATACCTACTTGCTATTCAAAGGTTCAGCCTTTTTTATCGTAAAAACTATCGATCAGAACTGCTTGCCTTTTAGAGCGGAGGATCATTTAAATGAGTGAGCTTAGACCATCAACCAGAATTTATTTTTAATTTTTTTTTTTAAAAAAATTAATTTTCGGTCTTTAGTGGTGAAAGAGCGAAAGTTCTTCCTCGGTATACGAGTATGCAGTTTAAAAGCGGAAGCGGAACTACCCAGATACGACGAGTAGTTCCACACCAGCCCACTAGTGACTAGCTACTTATTTATAGCACATTTCCCAACTATCCTTTATACCACATTTCATAGATAATAATCAAAATTAAACATTCACATTCTTTACTGGGAATAAAGTCGCTTCACACCCCGACCGCCCTCATTAACCCAACACACAAAAAAGCCTTCTCACTCAAGGAATGAAGTAGAAAACATTTCACACCCATGATTATCTTGGAAAACAATCTCCGAAATCATTACAACGCACATCCTTAAAATTAAATAAACATTTCAAAAAGCCCAAGGAAACGTCCCTGGAAACTAGAACAAACAGAACCCAAACGGTAACGGTTGGTTTTTGCGTTGCCATCGTCACTCCCAATGCTGTCAGATTAACGAGCGTGAACCATTTAATGCTCCAATTCATATTCAGATTTCATTCGCATAAACAAAAGCGACGAATTGTCCTTTCGCTGTATCCTGTAAGGTACCGTATTGTGTAGCCATACATATACATCGGTGTATCCGTCTATCCGTGGATCTGTGGATCTGTGTATCCGTGTGCCCTCCATAACGTAATTCCATTAACATTTCATTGGGTTTGTTTTGATGGAATAGTGAAGTCGTTGTTGTTTTTGTTCTATCGTTGTGCTATTGTTGTTGTTGTTGATAAGGTCGAGACCCAGAAATATGGAACAAGAAAACAAAAGATGGTGTATCCTTTTTGGATTTGATTTGATTACTCGTACACGCACGCTACACACACGAAAGGATTTCATTTCATTCTATTTCTGCTAACCCCATCCGCAACCCCAACTCTGTATGCCTCATTCTTTCAAAAGGAATTAAAATTTAAATAAAGTTTAACAGCATACAACAAAACCTCTCCTTCTTTCTTTGTATGAATATCCTTTTCCTATTTCTTTGCTACTGGTTTTGGTGGATGAGTGTGAGCGTACCATATAGTGTTGCCGTTGAGATATTTTTGTCCTACGAATGCCTATTTCTGGCTTTTAACGAATAAGGAGTAGTTCAATGTCTGGTTACTCTGAGTCTACAGTTCATAATGAAGGGGTGTTAAAGGACCTTAGCAAAATATTCAAAAAAACATGAATCCCTATGATCCTTTTGCACGCAATCTTCTATTTTTCCTAAGAAGATTAAGCTAATTCGAGGACTCCTGTGATGAGCCCCTTTCATGGATGGAAAGCCTCTGAAGCCAGCTTTATACAAATACTCCTATCATTCGGATTAAAAGGACTAAGTACCGGTGACTTTAAGGCTTCGATCCAGTGTAGGGCCGGTGTATTCGCTGTTACATTGTTTTTGACCTGCCTTAATTGGAGAGGTTTATTGATTTAGACCCACGTTCACATTAGACTTAGACACCATCTTAACAAGTGCATGAGGTTTCAAGATTGGGAAAAAACTTTTTGTAGGGCTACCGATAGTAGAAAGACCAAGTTCCCTCTAAAGAAGGATCCAATTGTTGAGTGTTTAATCTGATGATCTGATGACCATGATCTGACTATTCTTCGGAAATTCTGGACGTGGTTCTTTGTAGATTCTAGACATGAGCTCTTAAAGCAGCCTTGAGTCTTTCCAATTGGGATATGTTATTTATTGATGAACCTTATGTCTCATCCGTACCAATCACACTCTCGCCACGATAGCAAATCATGACCTGTGAGCAAAACTGTTTAGTTTTCTTTCTAGATCCATAAAGTTCTCGCAATAGCCACAATCCGCAAGTAGTCTAGCCTGCTACAAAAAATAGGGAAAGCTTCAAAGTGCTCTCAACAAATATTGCAAACTACGGTGACAAGCTGGAAAACTACCTTACAATCGCCTGTTACATGGTATTCGTTGTATCTATTCTGAGGGTGCGACACATATGTTGTAGTTTTGTGGTTATGTTCATTGTCCTATGCAGTGTCTACAGCCAAGGTGAGACAACTTTACCAGAATGGACACTATACCAAACTTTGTTATGAAGACAACCATAAGGTTAAATCCGAGATTAAGGTAAGGCTCTTCATAATAACCTCCGAGGACTGTTAATTTCTGATATAATGGATCGACAACGGCTTATCCTGGGAGACGATGCGACTCTTGAATAACGTCCCTCATAGGTAGGTAGGTAAGAGTGGCTGTTGAAAACACTAACCCATTTAGGCCTATTGGCCTATTGTGATGCCACGTGGATCTATGATCCTCTGACTAATGGAACCAGTTTGAGCTTACGATGAAGCGTAGGAGAATGTTGACGTTTACATTTTTTAGATCGTTTGGGTCATTGTTTAAGAAAGCTCCTAAGAGAAGTTTTTTTCTTTGGGAGAGAGCTGGATACGCACGGAGTAGGTGGAGAATTATCTTCTCTTCCTCCTCGTCCATACAGAAATCGTTTGTAAAAGCGTCAAGCCGTTATGCGTGCTTGCCTATGAGGCAGTGTCCAGTGATGACACTTGTGATGGCGCTGAGATGCTACATAAGAGTCTGCTCTTAGAGCGATTCGGATCTAGCTTTGGCCAGATTTGTTTAGTCGCAGGACATGTTGGTCCAACAGTCCACCTAAGGTCTTTTATTTTATTGGCATCCAGCGTTAATATTAATTTGCACGTAGCGATTGGTATACCTATGCTACCATTTCCGGTAGAATAGGTAGAGTGGTTCCAATTTTGGCGAGTTCATCTGGAATGTCTCTGTGGCCCGGCACCCAGCAAACGTGAAGGTTGACTGCTCTGCCATCTCCATAAGAGATGATCGGCATTCAAGGGTGGTTTTCGAATTTAATGAGGCTGACTGCAGGGACGTGATAGCTGCCTGACTATTCGGAAACTTGTGGACATCTTCAGCCAGGACAGAGCTTTTTTAATCGCCAAAATTTCCGCCTGGAACAAAGCTACAGTGATTTCGAAGACGGAAAGAGAGGCTTAGATTCAGCTTAACCGAGAAAACACTCCCTCTATTGGTTTTAGATCCATCTGTGTAGAAATAGATTGACTCGTCCTCCATGAAAGCATCTTCCTCCTAGAAGGATCTAAAGGGGAAGCTTACATAGAAGTCTTTGTCAAACCAAAGTTCAGGTATGGAGTAATCGATGTTCTCTGTGAGGGTTCCTATGTATTAAGATTGATCACCTCCCCAAGTGAGTCGTCTACCTGTAGAATTAACAGCGCAGTCGTGATTTGGGATGTGTTGACGTTTTCAAAGGGACCCTATATGTCCAGGAAAGCAACCACTGTATACTCTCTATATTATAGGGATCCTTCGATGTGGCTGGTCAGTGAATGCAGAGCCGTTTTCACCGGCTTTCCTTTACAGTTGGCATATTGAGCCGTTGACAGAACCCTTGGATCAATCAATCAGTCATTCTAGAGTCTTCAGAAGGAAAAAGGAAAAAGGAAAGGACTCTTAGGTCTGAGGTCCTTTGGGACAACATGAGAACATTTTCCGGCTTTGGGAATTAAAACTACATTGACTTCTCTCCATGACATTGGAATATGGATCAGTTCTACACAGCTCCTCATAATATTTTCTAGCGTAGGCAGGATAATATCTGAGGACCTCTGTAGCTCGGCTGGTATTATACCGTCCGGTCTAGCAGACTTGTACGGTTTGAAGCTATGCAGCGCCCAGAGTAGTTTGTCTCTTGTAATCAGACCATGAATTTTGGTCCCGGTTGCAGTAGGCCTGTTTGGGTTGCTACTGGCCGCGAATTTCAAGCCACCTGGAAAGTGGGTGTCCAGTAGCACATTGAGAGATTCATTACTTGAGGTCGCCCAAGAGTCATCGATTTTTTCAAACAGCTAGACATAATAGGATTTGTAGAGAGGATTTTTCTTAGTCGCCATCCCTCAGAGGTTTCCGTGATTTTGCCACAGAATAACCTCCAGGATTGAACGTCCCTCATAGAGATAGCTAAAGATCTTGAACCTATTAAAGAGATTTATTTGAAAATTGTACGAGAGTACACTTCCGGAAAAAAAAAACCAACTACCATTGAATAGCACGAGGAAAACAACGCTGAACCATAATCTTGAATGAGATCGAAAGGAAGGAACTGTCCACATTACACTTGACGTCAATATTCATGATGATGAGCACGACAGTCCATTGAGGATGAAGACTTAATGCCTCCACCCATTATTGTTCGTATTGTCAATTTTTGAAAAGCGAAACCAGTTTCATTTTCAGAAGTTGGATTTTGCCTGCCTAGTGCTGCCAAAATTGTTTTTCGGTGTACGGTCTGTGAATCGAAGCCTCTTCTTTGGCATACTACTGGACGAAGTTAACCACATAACATAACCATGCCACGTCAATTGCCATTGGATGAGCTGCATGTATTTGAGTACCCACCATGAATAATGAATCCAAACTAATGAAGTGAATTCCACAAGGATCGGTATTTGATCCATCTCCATGGAAGATATTGATCGAGTGTAGTAGTGAATTGTTACAGTGGCCACAAGGTTTGCAGAAATCACACAAAACTTTACTCACTTACCTAGATGGCGCATGAGTCCAGAGTGAACTAGGTCCTTGATACACATTACTTTTCACCCACCCTTACTCTCTGCTAGCTGCTTTCAATTTCGTATACCCAGTTGGTGGAGGTCTTTCGTTAGTTGTCCTCGCCATTTGAAGTGGGTTCTTTCCAAGCTGGATTGTGATATTTTGTGCCAGTCGGTGTTGTGTTTCCTTTCTCGATCGCAACACGTACTGCGAGTACCAACTATACTCAATGATTGCAAATACGTCTCAGACAGCTCCCTGTGTTTGGACAATGCCATACGCAGGGAAGTAGATAAACAGACATTGAAAAGATTCTGCCTCTGGTGTCGGTTTAAGGCGATTACGTAGTATGGCAGAAAACACCTTATAGGCGATTTTGAAAAAAAGTGATGCCTCTTTCTTTTGCATGGACTAGGGGGCCTTCTTTCCTCAACATCGGTCATATACCCCGGCTTAATCAAGAAGTTCTAAGTTTCAAATATATAAACGAGCGCCTGATGGCAATTCTCATCAACGTAAAATTTGTCAACATCATCCTAATATGACCACACGTCTTAACGGAGGGGAAAGACGATGTCCTAAACATGTTGTGAAAGTCGCCCTAGGCAACCTTAAGGCAAACCTAGTACAAGAGGGCATCCTTGGTTGGTAGATATAGCCGATACCATCTCCAACAACGAAATCAGGCTTATCGACTTTGCCCCGGGGACGAATTGTAAAATAGCAAGCACGGGGTTTCTGCATGTCGACATTCATAAGAGGACCTTGTGGCCTCATGATGAATCTACCGCCAAACATAGCGATCGGCCCAGTAATAAGGAAACTACAAAAAGCACATAATGCTTAATCTGTCTCTGCGAATGGATGCCTTGATACCGCAGAAGACAAGGGATACACTTCAGATGTTTAAACGAATAAGACAAGGTAACGCATGTATCAAGACGTAACATGTAGCCGTAAAGATATCATCTATTCTCAACGTACTAACTTAAAAAAAAATTATGGTGAAACTGCTTAGGAAATCGTTTAGTACATACAATGCCAAATCGGTGTTTGTGTGTGCAAAACAGGCTTTTAACCTGTTCCTTATAATCTGAATAATAGACACCGCCATACCTTATACCTTAAGCGGGACGTACTCGTGTAAACGCGTTCTGTTATCCAACTGCATGGCACCAGGCAAATAGCCATACTATGTATGTAGCGACTCTTCCAAACACTACAGGAGTTGTACCCTGAAATCCACATTCCGTCCGTCTCCGTCTTTAAAGCGAAGTCGTGTTTTGATGACATTCTGGCAGATGCAAGGGCATACAAATTGTAACTGAAGAAAAGATGTTGCAAAAGATGCAAAGGGAACTAAGTCAAGCATTCGCGGAGAGCTCCAAAGATAGTCTGGGTTGTGATGATAGTGCTTAGAGGACGAAATTTTTGTTTAAACTTGCCCCTGTACTGGTAGTCAAGCTGCGCCTAAAATCCAGGCAATCGAGCAGTCGACATTGTGGCCCTTAAGAGAGTTTTTTTTGTTTTTTTTAAGAAGGACGGGGAAGCTACAGGTCTACAGAACGCGAAGGTTCCAGTGTAAGACTCCTACTCACTAAACTTTACCACCGCAAAGAAACAACGTCCCTGGCTTCGTCCAGTGGAACCGCCAGAAAGCATAACTGCAGGGGAGTAGCCTTTGGCTAGAAATCATGTTCTTGTTAGCCGATTGTTAATCAAGTTCCCATAGGTCTAATAAAAAGCGGGAGCAGAGCGAATTACTCGTCTTATCGTAAACATCTTCAGATGACGCCACCGAAGGTTGCTACGATTTGACCAGTTACAAGTTGGCGGTCATAGGTCTTATCGGCACCAGGACCACCGGTAGTCCCTACCAGGACTTAAATCACGGTACCATGGGTGTCAGGAGCCCCCCAGATCTCCGTCCGGGCCAAACTTGTTGAGGTAGACCCCCTTGCGGGAGCGTCATGGTCATCAAATCGCGGGAACGGTCTTCCTGTTGGTTTGACCCAATGTAGAGTTACAATAAGTACTGGTTGCTGTGACCCAAAGAACAGTAAGAGGTTTTAGATCGGCCTCGACCCATACTAAGGGTGGAACTTGTGGGAAGGCGGCGGAGCGATGGCAAGGAGCATCCTTGCTCCCATGGATATAAGGGGAATCCCGTAAGCTTAAGTCTACACAACAGGTGCTTAAAAACTAGAGACTATTTCGTCATGTTGCTCCCTTATTAAGCCGACGACCGCGATGGTCTTCTGGGTGTCTGTTCTACGTGCGTGTGTTATGAATGTTTGAGTGGATTTGTGTGTCAGTGTGGAATCGCTACAAATGTATATATCGGGAGAAAAGGAAAGGGGAGTGGGTCTGCGTATGTGGCGAGTATCTGCAGCTATTATTCGGATATGTGTTTGTACCCAGACTTGCGATTGCTCACGTCGCTGCAGAATTCATGATTTTCACCACTCTCCCATCTTTCTTTTCCATAGCTATTTAGCAGTTTCTTCATTACCTATGGATGCTGTCTCAGACAATATTATTTTCTTCCTCATTTTGCCTTCTTTGACGGTCGAGTCTTCTCAGTTCTGTCAGGATGGCCGTCACTAACAAACTTTACTCTCTTTTTTCTCTGAGACGGTAAATTCGCTAATAATCACGTTTGGAGGTGACAAGTTGCTACCTGCTCTTCCGAAGCGTGGGCACTGGAAAATTGGAAGAGTCATTTGCAGACGTTTTCTGAGCACAGCATGGCCGGTTAGAAACTGTGTAATGTGGAAGTTTAGTTCTCTAGATCTTCTTTTCTCCCAAGGTCCTCTATTAGCAATAAGTTGGTATATATACCCATCTTCCTTTGGTGGTATTATCCCATCGGTTCAACCACTTTTGAACTGAGATATCTATATCATCCTTTTGGATCTTGTCAATTGATCCATTGGGTGGACAAGAACGAATTATCGTGTGTACGCGTTTTATTTATTCGGACATCATATGAATAGGCATCATACCAGCTAAAACGCCAGCAGCTTCTACAAATTCGCGATATCTTTCTAAATTCTTTTATTGCCAGAGGGCACACCCATACTGGAGACGCGCACAATATAACCGAGCTAACTACTTTCCACGGTAATAATCTCCGATTGCGTCTAGGTCCTCCGATATTTGGCATTAGTCTTGACAGCGAGGATTAGGTTATCGATGCCTTTTTCCCAACATTTGACTATGTTGTGTGCCTTAAAATTAAGTTTATTGTCAATCATAACACCGAGGTACTTTAAAGCCGGTTTGGATCTTATTACTTGATCTCCTACGCGTACATGCACGTATTCAACGGCCATACGGCTGTAAATGAGAACTGCTTCTGTTTTGTGTTCTGCTAAATTCAAACTGGTGGTCTCAAGCCGAGTTTCGACTAGGGAGATCGTCTCGTTTGTTGCCGATTTTGCTTCCTGGATGCGCTTGGCCTCGATTACGATGGTGATTTCGTCCGCAAAGCCTATTATATTGACGTTTGGAGACTTTGGGGAATAATATCCCACGTCGAAGGGCCTAACATGGATCCTTGTGGAACACCAGCTATAAATTGTAGTGTTTAGCTTACATAGCTTAGCTTTCTGTTCCTAAAGTAGCTGAATATAATTCTGAGGATGCAGGTTGGTACGTCGATTCTAGCAAGATCATTCATTATAAAGATCCAGTTTTCGGAATTGAAAGCATTTCTGACGTTTATTGTGACCGCTGCACAGTACTTCTTTGTTCCGAATCGGTATCAGTGTCCCTGGATAGCTGCATTTGCTATAACAGTCACTGTTTTCATTGCATCTATTGTGTAGCTGGCTTTTCGGAACCCAAACTATTTAGTATTCTCTTCTACTATTGTCATCAGTTTGTTGTAAATGGCCTTTTCTACAATTTTTTCTATTGTATCCAGAAGGCAAATGGAGCGATGCGACTAGGGAACTCCTCGTAATTTATTTCATTTGGGGAGGAGCACTAAACGCTGTAGTTTCCAGTGATCTAGGAATGTCCCTTCTTTAAGACAGCTGTAAATTACTTCTGAAAAGATGTCCGGAATCGATCTAATTGCTGCTTTAAGAGCTCCATCTGCGTCTGCTGTTCTCCTTTTTGGATGCCAGCAGCAATTCATCTTCTGTAATAGGTGAGATATCTTTTTCTGCAATTTGTGTGACTAACGGAAACGTTTCGGTAATTGTTCTGGAAACATTGTCTTAATAATATTTTCCTCGATTGTCGGGCATGTAAGTTGAGGTACTCTCTACGCTGTAAAGGGCTCCCGAAGGGTTTATATCGGCCTCATCCAGCAGCATTTTGAATGTCCTCAATGGCTGTTTTTAAGGACCTCCTCGCTTGCTTAAAGATAACCAGATTCTGATTAAAATCCAGACTCGTTGAGCGCTGGGCCTTTCTTCTCATTCTCAGACATATAGATCTTAGGGATCTTATTTCGTCATTCCACCAGTAGCAGGGGCGACCTGAACATGCTGGGCTTTCATCTTGTTATAGAAGCGCCGCATGTAGAAATTAATAGATCCGAAAGTTGGAGCGGTTGATTCTCCGTGGTCTATATCCAAGGATGTGTCTCTACACTTTAGGCCAGTCATTTTAGGGCGGCTTCGGCGTTTCTCTTTTAGGAGCTCAAAAATCACAGCATGATGGTGTATAGTCTTCGCTGAGCCACCATTTTGTGTTACGTGCTAGAATGCTGCTGGCATATATTATGTCTATGATAGATCCCGTGCCCGCCTTTCGAAAAGTGTCTTTCGTGCCCTAGTTAACTCGAGTAGAACTCGTCCTCTTGCATCCGTTATCCTGCTGCCCCATTCTGGGACCCATGGGTACCGCATGATCTTTGCCAGTGTCGTTCTCTTCCTACATAGAAACTCCTGATTCGGCACTATTTCGCCTCGATTTGGTATCAATAATCATAGTGTTTCGTTCTGCGAACGGATTTTGTCTCTAAATTATTCATACGCGACGAATTTATTAATATGACTTAGTCAAGCTATTTATAAACTGTGTCTTCCGAGAAGAAGAAGTGTGAATATGGCATCTTAGCCGTATAATCGTTCCCACCTTGCTTGTGTTGAGAATGTTTTGCTTGAGATTTCTGCACACTCCTGCAGCTTCCTATGGGCTGATGAACAAAAGTCCATTGTCTCATTCCTCCTACCCAACTGCGTAGCTATATTTTAGTGAACTAGCGATGAACGTCTGAGTCTGACTAGGCCAGATGCTCCAGAACATCCAGTGGATACAGTTGAGCCTGATTGAAAATCTTCTGAAATGAACCCAATCAAAACTTATATTATCGCTGCTGTGTGGCCCAAATCAACTCAAAACTGTATTCTTTCATATGAGTCTTCCGTCTGGAAAATAACTATGAATCCAATGCAGTAAGATCAGTGTTGCACCCCTCAGCGTTGAATGCACTATTTCGCCGAAACTCCAGGATACGTGAGACCGTGGGTGCCTGCTCGTTATACTGATGCAATTTCCACCACGACTGTGGCAGATCTTAGGGCATGCGGACACCAAACAGCCATAATAAAATCTCACGTTAAAAGACCGCATTGACGGTCTGTCTTTACGGTACGAACTCTTTATGGAAAGCACCGTAGATATCTTCATTTGTGAATGCAATTACCTCTACCACTGATTGATCTGTCAAGTATATCGGGTATCCTAGTCAGAGGATCACAGTGCTTACCCAGTCCTGATCTTCGTTTCCAAAGCTCTCGTGTGTCTTCACAAATCATGTGGCGAAATTCTTTTTGCTCCGTAGTAAGCATCTTCGTCATAGATTTCATACAGATTGCAGGTCAATAGCACCACGTGCGACATCTGGCGGATGGTTTCATATTAATTCAGTCAACTTGCAAATCATAAGCCAACAATCTAAAGGCACATTCACACGTAAATGCTCGGAGTTCTGTGACGTTCGGATTGACTTCCGTCTTGCACTGACTCTTGCCACGCTTTAAAATGCCCGGCCCATTTGTAGACGCGAGCAGTTGACAAATATTCGCTCCCAATTCCAAAGGAATTCCTTCGTCGAAATTAGCCTCACTTGCACATGCCCCAACGGAAAAACAAAAAGACTCAACCAAGGCTCCTATGAACTCCTAAAGCAGTGTTACAAATATTGGTGACCGAATGTAGGACATGCATAGCTGGAAGGAAGCACAGGCTAATTGATTTTGCAAGTGGACGGGACATATATGTAGAAAGTACGCGTTTCCCGCATCGCAGGAGCCACGAGGGAACATGGAGATTTCATGATCGAAACACGGGCGGCACGACACGCGTCCAGTCATATAGTGGGTCCAGTCGGAAGACTACCTAGTAGTAATCAAGGGCCGAATATGAATATGAACCAAAGCAGTAAGGCATCAACAAAATGCTAATTCTTTGCCGAATGCTTTTCCCTCAACTTCTTTCGCAATCCCGCGTCACCAGCATCTGATACAAATTAGTGGCGATGCAATCAGATGTACTGACTCTGATGTTCTGGTTTCACAAGGTGACCAAAAACAGGAAACCCGTCGATGAATGTCGGCGGACACTTGCCATGAGACAGAACGCATATCCCACAGCAGTGCATCTGAAAACGGAGTTGAGATAAGCTTTGGCCCTGGCAAATATTAGGCCATCAAGCTGAATAAAAGTCACCGTTCACCTGACCAAATCCAAGCGAGGTTGGCAATACCCGAATGTAAATCGGAAAAATCCGAAATAGCCGCCAAACTTTTCGAAGGTGGAGACAACAATCTTTAGAAGATCATCTAGTCGGAGGAACGCCTGCCCGATGAATGAACCCTCAGCATGGTCTTTCCCGTCCTGAACAGACAAGGGCAACAAACAAACCCGAACCTTGACGGACTCTAGCATTCCCCTGGCTTCATCTTTATTCCTAATCCAATAATTACATTTGTAACACTCGTACTTGTATCTTAAATCTTGAAAGAGTTTTGAAAGCGAAAACATTCCTTTTGGAGCCCTTTTTTAGGTCACTTTTGCAATACCTTTCCAATGGCAACCCCTTATCATGCACACACATCCAAAATGCTAACCAAAAGGATGTGAGGAAAAAAATTAAAAAAAAATAAAAAATAAATTCTATCGAAGGATGCGCTATACAGAAACAATAAGAAGATTGTATCCTTAATTGGAAAATCGCTTGGTAATTTTCATTTCCGCAAAACTTTTCGCCAAAGACGAGCAACAAATGCGAATAGAGAAAAAGCGGTTGTGAGGAGTGAAATACGAAAAAGTTTCCATTTCCCATACAGAGAGTATCCTTGGGAATTGTAACAAAAACAACAATGCGACCAAAGTGACGAGAGGATATTTACAGAGCGTTAATTCAACGGCAACGGGTCGTAAGGGCTGATTTTGAGCTGGGCCAGAGGGTGACGATACCATTTAGTGGGGTTTGGTGAGCGCATTAAGCTATTTAACAATTCCGCATTTTGGCCAAAGGAACAAGAATCTATTGTAACAAAAGGCCGAATCAACGTGGAATGAGCATCAAAAGGGATAAGAAGAGTTGGTCCTTTTGCGCCTTCTGATTCTTCATTAAATTTAAATTAAAATCAAATGAGATCTGAGTTGTGGAAAAAGGACTTTGTTTGCTTTATGTTAGCTACTTACTGTTGCCTCTTAACAGGGGTATACCGACAGAACACTAAGAACAACTCTCAGAACCCTCTCATAAATGGAAACGAAGAAGTAAACGACAACGAACAAAACGAAGATGAAGATGAAGATGAAGATGAAGTTAAAGACGAAGAAGATGTTGATGAGGGAAACCCTTTTGCTTGTCAATTTTGAGATGAGACTCCGAGTCACAGTGCATTCAGAGAGGGCAGAGAGCTTTTATTATGTGTGTATGTGTTGGATTAATAATCCGTTAATAATATTATCTGATGGAATAAATGAAAGTGAAAGACGACAACCAGGAGACGAAGGGTTTCTTTAAGCCATTAAAGGAGACAAAGATTCTGAGAAGGGTTGTTTATTTGGGCAACGTTTTAAAATCGTTGCCTCTTGAAGTGCATGTTCTTTCTACGAACGTTTTAGGAAGAAAAAAAAAATAAAAACGCGACTGAAACTCCATCACTCCATCGGAAATACAAGAAGTCAACATGCCTTTGATCTGTTTCCAGGCCTGCTAAATACGAGTAGTGTCATCTTATACGCATATTGGGGGATCCCAATCAGTCAAAACTCTGATTACGACTGTGGCCCATTAACGTCTGCTTTTTTGTGTTTCAGTTAAGTCGTATTGCTTCGTTCCTAAACCTTTTAAGGAACCGCAGCCCAGTCGACTATCCAAATGGCACGCTTTTCAGGATAAAAGATCTTTCGAAACGATGGTGTATGGAGTATCTCTTCACGTTGCACCAACGAGCAGGTTAATTGCAAGCAGATGCAGATGATTGTAATCAAAGAAATCAATTTACGTCCTAGTAAGTGGAAATTTTTGGGGTACTACCAAGTACGACGTGAAGGGTAATCATCTCCTGGATTTCAAACTTTCGTCTAACCTGGTAATCAACAATTTTGGCTCTCAATGAGAGCGAGAGTCAGACAGCAGGTAATCGACTTAACGTTATCCAACAAAAATTCTAAGGATATTACTGGTTGGAGAGTACTATCGGAGATCTCCATGCCAGGCCATAGGTATATCGAACCCAGAATCAAATGAGAGGTCTCGATCTTGTTAAAGAGGAGGAATTCGTGGGAAACCAACTGGACATGATTTAAGGAGAACCTCGGCAAGTCCAACAGTGCTCCGCCTAAACTCAGGACAAAACAAATGTCAGAGAAAGCTGTTCAGAACATGATCGTCACGCTCACTATATGTTTCGAAATGGCATGTTCATTGTGAGCAATCCTGCAGATCGCCCGTTTCTTAATGGAAAGCAGATTTGCAGCGGCTTCGTAAAGAAACCAGAAAACTTCCAAACAGGTCACTTAGGACTAGTTTAGAGGTGAGTCGAAATTAGAGACTCTCCGTCTCTTGCTTAAGGCTCACTTCCCAGGTAACCTAATCAGAACACGCTCATTAGCTGGTTCGTTAATAGGAATAACACAAGACGCCGTACCTGGTATACCTCATCGGTTATGGTGACAGATGAGGCCATTAAATTTCCTGTTGCTTCTTTTGATGGCTTCAAGTCGCCTGGCACTGATGGCATATTCCCAGTTATAGACCAGGTGCTGTTATCTCTGAAGAGAATATTCACAACTAGTTTAGCACTGGCATGCATACATGCCGATAATCGAAAAGGAGGACTACACAAGTCTGACTTCGTTCATGTCGAAGGGCATGGACAGTATAGTAGAGATCTAAGTGCACAAAACTGCGTTGCGAATGCATCCTCTGTCTGTGAAGCAACGCGCTTGCCAACGCCGAAGGTCTTACGAGAGTGCGCTTCCAAATCTGGTAGGAAGGAATAGACGCTGGGCATTGTCATCGATATTGAGAGTGCTTTTGATAACGCTACTTTTAATGGCGTGTGTAACTCGTCCAGACAACACAGTGTACACGAATTACTAGTTTTATGGATAAAACCAATAGGAAACTGATTGCGGATGCTGACTGCTGCCAGGTAACCAGAGGTTGCCAATAAGGCGGCGTTCTGTCTCCAATACTATGGTGCGTGATGGTCAATTCATTACTCAACGCGCTCAACAGCTCTGACGCCTATGCATAAGCATACGCGGATGATGTAGCTGTACTGTCTGTGTGTCTAGCGATTGTCCTCCTCTCAAAACTGATGGTGTTCTCTTTACGAGAAGGAGGAAGCTGCTTGCTCACCATCCAATTCTCCAAAGAAGCAAAGTATTTAGGCTACATGTTACGTGGACGGCCTTTAAGGCGCAGTCGGTCTTCTGGCAGTGCAAAGGAGCTGTCAGCAATACATGGGGCATGTCACCGAGAAGGGTCCTCTAGATCTACACGGCTATGATAAGGCCAATTATATTCTATACGAGTACGTCGGATGTCTCGTGGAATCAGCTCCCAAGAAAATACGTGGTTGCTCCTTCTACGAGACTTTAAAGAACGTCCTGCCTCGGCTGGAAGGGGGCATTTCCTAGCACAGCTAGCTACGCTCTAGACGCATTGATGAATCTCCCTTCTCACGATATTCGTATCATGGGCTGCCATCTCAAAGCTATCTTCCGTTTAAAAAGAAGTGGCCTTTGGTACAATACGAACTCGAGCTTTTATGACCTTGTGCTCCGACTGTTTCATGACTCTGGTCTTATGGACATGCCGTCTGATGCAATGATACCAGAACTCCTGCTGCAGAAAAAATATGAAATCGACCTTCCCTGTGCCCAAGCCTGAGCTTGGAAGGGAATGCAGTCGGGTCTTCACGGATGGCTGAAAAACCGATAGAGGATACGGAGAAGGACAACGTTAGATTTCACTTCTCGTTAGGAAAGGTAGGTAGGTAGGTAAGAGTGGATGTTGGAAACACCAACCCACTTAGGTCTATTGGCCCATTGTAATGCCACGTGGATCTATGATCCTTTGTACCCACCGAAACAAAAGAACATACTTCTTACACATTGTACAATACACATTTCAACAGCACACGGCACACGGCAAAGTGCTGACACCATAAGAAGACAGGCAGAAAGAATTAGAACATAAATATTACAATGTTCACTGCCCAAGTCTATCGACAGATGTGTGTCATAAATGGCATACAATGTCACGCTGCATTACGCTTAACGTGTCATCTGAGAAGTGACTCTTTGTGCGGATACAATGTAGTGCATTAAATGTTTAAGAATAGGAACATAGCCGAAACATGATATTTGATATCGATATGCATTGGGAATGCTTACAGGGAATTAGTATATAAAGACCAACCTATTGAAAACAAAGACCGATTCAACTAGACCAGAAATTACATGGCGATCCGGCCGACTCGCATGATTCCATGACAATTTACATCGTGGTTCTGCGAAGTGCAATCCTGAGAAGACAGTGCCTAACATTTTGATACTGCTAAGCTGATTCCACCACAAATGACAGAAAAATACACACCAGGAGAGGTCGTAGGTGTACCAAAATACACGCCAACACCAGAGACATCAGGCCCCAAGAAACTGACCATAGATGAATATAAAAAACGACAGTTGCGAAACCAGGAAACAAGGATAACCAAGATCTGAAAAATACAAATAATAACGCCCAAGAAGAAGAGGGGAGGTAAGAAGTACAAAGATCGCACAAGATTGGCTTACCTCGAGAATATAATAAAAAAAACCAGGAAGAAGTACCAATACCCTGGAACAAGAGGATCTGGACATAGATCGAAAACGTAAGGAAGATTGTCGTAAAATACAAACATCTTGAATGAACTGGAAGACGAAGATGGGAAACAACACCACTAAGGAGAATGTGATTGTAAACGAGAAAGTGGACCCAATAACAGCTGCCCTATACACAGTAGAGAAGATAAACCAAAATTATGCACTTACGGTTTTTAAGAATGGAATAAATGAGAGCATAAAACCAACTATATTTGCTGCCCAGTCGAAGTCTCTATAAGATGCAATTAACCTGGCACTTGAGTTGGAAAGGGATTCAAACCAAACCAACAGCCAAATGATGCACGTAAGAAGAGGAAATTCCAATCAATACAACGGCTACAGAAACAGTATAAACAGAAACAACAACAACAACAACAACAACCAGAGGTACACTATGAAATGGAACCAGTTTGAGCTTGCGATGAAGCGTAGGAGACTGTTTACGTCTATATTTTTTAGATCGTTTAAGTCATTGTAGAAGATAGCTCCTAACTGGAGTTTTCTTCTCTGGGAGAGGGCTGGATACGTACGGAGTAGGTGGAGAATTGTCTCCTCTTCCTCCTCGTCCATACAAAAATCGTTTGTAAAAGCGCCAAGCCTTTTTGCGTGTTTGCCTATGAGGCAGTGTCCAGTGATGACACTTGTGATGGCGCTGAGATGCTCTTAGATCGATTCGGATCTAGCTTTGACCAGATTTCTTTAGTCGCAGGACATGTTGGTTCAACAGTCCACCTAAGGTCTTTTCTTTTATTGGCATCCAGTTTTAATATTGATTTGCACGTAGCCATAGATACTCGTATGCTACCCTTTTTCGGTAGAATAGGTAGAGTGGTTCCAATTTTGGCGAGTTCATCGGCCCTGCAATTCTCTGAAATGTCTCTGTGGTCCGGCACCCAGCAAAATTGAAGGTTAAACTGCTCTGCCATCTCCGTAAAAGATGACTGACATTCAAGGGCAGTTTTAGAATTTAATAAGACTGAGTCCAGGGACTTGATAGCTGAATGACTATCCTAAAAGATGCGGATATCCTTTGCAGATATCACGTTTTTCTTCAGCCTGGACAGAGCTTCTTTAATCGCCGAAATTTCCGCCTGGAACAAGGCTACAGTGATTTGGAAGACGGAAAGAGAGGCTTAGATTTAGCTTAACCGAGAAAACACCGCCACCAACCCCGCCATCGGTTTTAGATCCAACTGTGTAGAAATAGATTGACTTGTCCTCACTGAAAGCATCTTCCTCCCAGAAGGATCTAGAGGGAAGGCATGCATGGAAGTCTTTGTCAAACCAAAGTTCTGGTATGGTGTAATCGATGTTCTCTGTGGGGGTTCCTTATGTATTAAGAATGTTAGCGTGCCAAATGAATGGTTTGTCCACTGTGTCGGAATTGCAGCTACTTGCCTGCTGAAAATATCGAGGGGTGTCAACTGAAACAGAATGTCTAATGCCGCACAGCGAGTAGACCGCAAAGCTCCGCTGATGCATCGGCATGATTTTCTTTGGACTGTGATAAGTTTACTGCAGTTGACTGCATTGTCTAAGGCCGTCCACCAGACGACAACCCCGTAAACTGGTACCGTTTCCTGGAAAAGAGGACAAGATCAATTTTATGGGGGTTTCTCCCAATCCACAATGATCTGCCCAGCGGGTTAATCTGTTAAGATTTAGTTGAAGGAGTTCTTTTATGGTGTTGAGATGGCTACCTGAGACGGCTATAGCAACGTCATCCACATAGGAAATCTCCCTGCTACTACCCGCTTCCAGGTATGTATATCAGTAGTTCATTAACCCCTAAGTTCCAGAGAAGGAGAGAAAGGACACCATCTTGTGACGTACCTCTGCTGACACATCTTCTAGCAGAAGCCTCACCCAATTTTTAGTTGATTATCCTTCTGTTTAGCATAAGATTGATCATCTCCCCAAGTGAGTCGTCTACCTGTAGAATTAACAGCGCAGTCGTGATTTTGGATGTGTTGACGTTTTCAAACGGACCTTCTATGTCCAGGAAAGCACCCATTGTGTACTCTCTATATTGCAGGGACCATTCGATGTGGCTAGTCAGTGAATGCAGAGCCGTTTCCACCGACTTTCCTTTACAGTAGGCATATTGAGCCGTTGACAGAAGTCTTGAATCAATTTTAGCTCGTATATGGATATCTCGACTTATAGGTCTGAGGTCCTTTGGGACAACATGAGAACAGTTTCCGGCTTTGGGAATGAAACTACATTGACTTCTCTCTCTCGTTAGGAGAACTTGCCTCTAACTTCCAAGCGGAGATATACGCAATCCTAATGGCAACGAACTATATTGTGAAGAACCGGTGGACGGTGCGAAGAATTCACATCTGTAGCGACAGCCAAACTGCGCATAGAGCCTTCCTGAACTCTCCTATGACTTCTAAGCTAGTTCGAGAAAGCAAGACATCACTGAACGCATCCGGAATGCTGAATTCACGGCTTTTTTATCTAGGTCCCAGGTCACAATGCGATCACGGGAAATGAAATCGCAGATGAACTTGCTGGGCAAGGCTCAGAGGAGAGTTTTTCAGGACCTACGTCAGGTCCTATTGGGTTTCATATGAGCACAACTGCAGCAGATAGCATAGCTCTGCAGGTTGCCGGCAGACCAAACAAATGCTTCCTGACGTCTCTAAGAGGTCAACGGCCTTCCTGCAGTAGGAGAGACTGCAGGCTGCTTACTGGCGTCGTGATGGCACACTACACTTTTGCTAACCACTTAAATGTGTTGGGCATAAGTGATACAACATCCTGCGATGATTACTGTGAAAGTGATGACTACTTCGCGGAGCATTGGTGCCTGGCGCTGCTGGTACTTGGCGCTGACGTGGTGGATGCTGAGACTGTAGGCTGTTACTCGTCTTTCTTTGAAAGACAGGAAAATTCCATAGAGAGGAACTTACAAAGACTAGCTCCTTGTTTGAGTGCTCAAATCTGACAGAAAAAAAAAATTGATTTACTACAATTTAACTAGATATGTCCGCCTGTCCGATTATTCACAAATGCTCTTCTTGCCGTTTGTGGTTGATAACTTGCTTAGTCCTTATATCTTCTGCACAGTGGAATTATATAAATCTCGTTGTAGCAATCCTAAAAACTCTGGTGTTGCTACAAGACTTACTTCATGAGGAGGCTCATCATAAGGGATCACATCTTCCATAGGACCAACCACAAACCGTACTTGAAACCGCTTAAACGCAATCCAACCACAATTAATGGCCTTTTAACCAATAAATACGAGCACTGTATGCACCTGCTTATCGAATACTTTTGCAACTTGACAACCCAACCAAGTGCTGACCAGAATTTTATCTATTTCCATCTCAAATTTGTTTGTAAGCCCAAACAAGGATTACCTTATCCCTGAGTATCTTTCGCAATTAATTTCCAACATTTAATGGTACAGCATTTAATACATCCTCCAAAGGAATCCTAAACAATATCCCTTTGAGGGTTTGAGGGTTTGAGGGTTTGAGAACTTCGGATTTAATACTACGAATTTAGCCAGTCCAATACAAAAAGAATCCGAGGCAGGATGCGAAAAGTCTTTCTTATCCTTTAAATACCGTCCGTCCTTCTCGCATTTGCTTATTTTCGTTTCTGATTTACGAGTATGCCGCTCATATTGCTGGCAATGTAAATAAATTTCCCAGGGATTACAATTGCACAGTCCGGGAAACAAAAGGCGGCGCCTGGGTTATGGATAATTACTCCAATACAGCATAATACATTCATTGCACGGTACCGTGCTCCTGCTCCCTGGATCGTGTTCCACAGAATAACAAAATTTATTGGAATGCTTTTTAATTAAAATCGTATTATTAATTTCTTTTTCCGGAATAGCACCTGTGTTGGGGGAGGGGGGCAGGGGGAGCAACACGCATCGCAGCTCTATTCAAGTTTTACAAGATATTCCTGGAGAGGTGGTGGGGGTCGTCACATTTAATAGCTCCCCATTCTATTTCTGGTGATATGGCTCCAAACTCCATCCATTATGTTGGCCATATGATCAATGGTGCATTCGCCTACTTGTGTGGGCGGTGGTGTTCGTCGAAGATAAAAAGCGCTGAAGCTTCGACACACCGCAGTGCATTGACCTACCGGTGCTCGAAATAAAGTTGACGTTCGCTGCATTGGGTGATGGACGGGTGGAATGGGTGCCATGACTGGGCACAGAAGTATCTACAACATAAGGTAGGTCAACGAACTTGATTCTTGGAATATGGAATACCTTACGCGGTAACACAAACTTTCGGATGCTCATTTGAATGTGATTTCCATTTGACTGAAAAGAACAATGGAATGCTGTACCACGTCAATGTTCAACTCAACTTTGGGTCAAAAGTTCAAGTGCGCAATTGATGAGTTGCGAAAGTGAAAATACAAAAGAAAGTTGGCCATGCGATCTGGGTAGCAAAGTATTTTTGCTAAAATCGTCAACGAAATTAGAAAAATTAACATTTCGTGTGGAGAGATTGTCTTTTTTTCCTGGGAACGGCGAAGAACCCCTTTGAGATAGACGTTCCATTGAAAATGTTATGCGTGTATGTACGTCAAGCAGTTGGTGAGCTATTTCCTGTTTTAGTGATGTCTATTAATTCTAGCATCATTACTCGTGTATATTTACACACCCGATGACCACAGCATCTATAGCAGTGATGCGGCTTGACTTTGAGCTGAAAATCGACAGTTCGGACTATGCCTGTATCTTTGAGCAGTCACGAGTCGATTAGAATATTCAGTGCAGCGATTTCCACTCTAATGTGTATCCTACTTTCCTCTTTGTCCTCCCTCTTCTGGCTGCAAAGGTCTGGGTTGATCTCTTCCATGGTCGGATACAGAGGGAAGACAACTATTGCCAAGATCGAATCTGTCATCCAAGTAGTAATGCTTCGCAATGCATCCTCACATTGAGTCTATTTCCATCACACTATGATCCTGAAAGCCAGGTTCCGGACTAGAGTACGTCGCGTCGCCATCATACAGTGTTACGCCCCGACAGAGCTCTCTTCTGTCGAGGAGAAGGAGGTCTTTTATAACCGGCCGAGTGCTGCTTAGATAGTACACCACGCGGAGGCATCATAATGGTAATGGGAGACTTGAATGCCAAGGTTGGCAATGACAATGATGGACTCGGCATGTTATGGGAAAGCATGGTGTTGACGACCGCAACGACAATGGCGAGCGATTTTTCGATTTTTGCAACGCCAACCGCCTTGTAATAGGAGGGACCATGTTTGAGCACATAACGTGTCACAAAGTAAGCTGGGTGTCGACAGACAGACAAGCAACTTCCAACCAAATTGATCACTTCGCGGTCAGCCGGCGATTTAGAAGCAGTCTCCAGGACATTCCTAACAGGAGGGGTGCAGACATTGGAATGGCCCAGGATCACCATCTGATGGTTGCTACCATAAGACTACGTACAGTCGCAGTTTGGAGATCCCACGAAAACACCCGAATGCCTGAGTTTGATACCGATAAACTAAAGGATCTCGCAGTCCGCCAACAACTAGTGGATCACCTTTCACGACGATTGAGAGCAATCAGTGGCACGAAATCCACCTACGTCGAAAACCATTGGTGTGCTGTGAAAATATCTCCACGTCCGGTGCTGAAAGTAAAGTCGGACAGTCGCACGGAAGAAACAATGTTTGGCCTTCCGAAGAAACTTGGGCTAGTATCGAAGTTTCTGCTGCTACTTCAGCAGCAGGGAGAAACGAGCTAGAGCCTGCGTATCGCATGAAGATGAGAGCAGTTCACTATAGCGAGCAACGTGATAAGCGTAACTACATATATCAACGCATTGGCTACAGAAGCAGAGGAGGCCGCTAATAGGTGTGACAGTAGGACCGTCTCTACAGGATCCAAAGCTCTAAACCATTCTTGGAAAAAGACACAGATGGATCTCTGCTAGTTTCGGATGGGGACTAGCTCAAAAGGTGGAAGGAGCACTTTTATGTGGTTTTGAACCGCTTTTTCGCCAGTGAAATAAATCCAGCGCCCACTGACCAGTCCGTAGTAACAAATCTCAACCAGTAGAAAGGACTGGCAAAAAACTGCAATAATCAGGTCAAATGAAATCGAAATTTTCACAGATGGCTCGAAAATAGAGAAACGAACAGGTATCTTCTCAGAAGACCCAGAACTAAGAATATCTATAAGACTACCGGACGCAAGCAGTCCAATCAGACTTTATGGGTGCCCTCAGGACTGCTAAGCTAATGCAGAGGATATCAGTATCCGAAAGAGATATCGCTATCCACATCAATAGCCAGGCCACACTCAAGGCAATGGAATCAACCAACATCAACTCTGATATAGTCGGGGACTGTCGCACAGTGCTTAAGGCGCTATGCAGTCAGAACCGGGTAAGATTGTGCTGGGTACCAGAACACTGCGGTATTAAAGGAAACGAACAAGCGGATGAGCTTGCAAGTAAAGGAGGGCTACTTGATAATAGTGAGGTTAGCAACATCAAACCACCCCTTTGCATAATGAGGGGCACTATCGCGGACAAAATCACAAAGACTGCCAACCTAAAGTGGTCAAGTCTTGAAGAACACAGAGTATCCAAGGGTCTTTGGCCGCTTTTTGACGGCAAAAGATCAAGGAAGTTAATAAAATTAAACAGAGATATGCTTAGGACAGTAATAGGATTCCTGACAGAACACTGCCTCCTGCGGCAAGACTCAAGAGACTCAAATTATCAGACACGGATATTTGCAGGTTTTCCGGTGATCTGCAAGCTGTTTTTTTTTTTTTTTTTATAATGAGCGCGAGCTCATGGAATTTGTGTACCTTTAAAATGTTTGCGCACAGTGCGGCCGAAGGAAACTTAGGGAGGAAGAAAGGACAGGTACCGATGTACATTGTTTTTAAATGTTTGTAAGTTATAACGACCAGGAAAGTCAGACATCGGCAGGGCATTCCATAAGCCAGTTGTACGGCTTAGGAACGCATCATGATATTTTAGAGTACGTCCGAGAATGGGCTTGAGGGTATACTGATAAGCATTCATAGCGTGACGGTTGTTACGGTTAAAGGTTTGAATGGGCGGAATGCTACTAGCGATTTCAATGGAGCACTGGTGGTGGAAATAGCGATAACACAGAGTGATACAGGAGACATAACGTCGGTGTTCGATGGTGTCCATTGTTTGAGTGATATTAGCATCGCCTATGAGTTTTATCGCACGATTTTGAATCCTATCTAGCAGGTGCAGAGATGTTTTAGGAGCACTTGACCAGATGTGTGCATTGTACTCCAATTTTGGGCGGATGAATGCCTTATATATTGAGGCCAGATCAGAGGGGGTAAAATATTTCTTACATCGCTTGAGGAAACCTAGACATTTCGCAGCATTTTTGGCGACATCGAGTATGTGGTCATTCCACACATACCGAGAATGGAAAGTTTATTGGTTTCGACGATGCAAGTGCCATCCATAGATAATGGCTGGGTGTTTAAATTTCGCTTTAACGACTGCAGACTGCATTGTGTTTTGGAAGCATTAAATTCTACTCTGTTAGTGTTTCCCCAATTGGTTATGCTGTTAATATCGGAATTTAATGAGCTTAACATACCCTGCGGTTCCCGTTCTACAGCCGAAGAACAGGGGTGTGAGTCCGGGAACGAATATGAGAAGCAGAGAGTGCTGTCATCAGCAAAGCAATAAATTCGATTAGAAGTGGCAGACAAGAGATCGTTGATAAAAATTCAAAAGAGTGTCGGAGACTGAACGAAGCATTGAGGCATACCAGCATTTATTTTGTGAATATCAGGCTTGAAACCGTCCAAGACAACTTGAATTGAACATTCCGAAAGGTAATTTCTCATCCATTGAAGAAGAGAGCTATCGATCCCAAAAGCACGCATTTTTGACAAAAGAGCCTGATGCCAAACTCTGTCCAATGCCTTAGAAATATCAAATGCAACTATCTTGCTTTCGCCGGATTGATGTACGCTTTGGTTCCACTTTTCGGTGAGACATGCTATCAAATCACCAGTGGACCTGTTGCTACGAAAACCATATTGCCGGTCATTGAGAAGTTTTCGTGTTTCGAGATATTTCATGAGCTGACGGTTTATCAGCGTTTCCATGACCTTGGAAAGAAGGCCCGTAATTGCAATGTGTCTGTAGGAGGAGAGATAGGAAGATTCGCCTTTTTTAGGGACGGGCTGGACAAATGCCGTTTTCCATCTGCTCGGAAAGAGTCCTAAAGAGTAGGATTGATGAAAAAGCTTACGCAGTGGTTTTGCCAGCGTAGAAGAACACCTCTTCAGAAGAAGGGGAGATATACCATCTGGACCAGCGGATTTATGCATGTTGAGATCTTTGAGTACTCTTGCTACTACACGAGTGCGAAAGTGGATTCGTCCCATTGTAGATTCGACGCACTCGAGTGTAGGCGGGGACAAAGCACAGTCTGGGAGTGTTGAGCTAGCCGCAAAGTGTGCAGCAAGCAGATTGGCCTTGTCCAAAGAGCTGACAGCTGGAATGTCATTGTAAATGAGCGTTGGGATGGAGGATGAGGCAGAATTTCTAATGTTTTTGACGAATGACCAAAAATTTTTACTGCCTTTGGGACATTGTAGTATTTTTTGCCTCAGGTTTTGGTCATATTGGAATTTCACACGCTTAAGAAAGGCGTTGCAGTCATTTCTGGCTCGTTTAAACTTTTTTCGGTTTTCCTCTGTCGGGTTGGTCTTGTAGGACCGAAAAAACAGTTCTCTAACCCTGACAGCCTCTTTACAGCTCGAATCATACCATTCCTTTTCTTTTGGTTTGATACTCTTCATCCGATGTGGGATAAAGCATCTCATTCCAAAGAGAATAGTTTCTGTGATCATGTCAGCAGCGGCATCCACGTCGTTATCGAGGAAACATAACGACCAGTTAAAATTCCTAAAGAAGTTGTTAAGTCCGCTCCAATTGGCTTTCTCGTATTGCCATACGGTTCTTTTAGGAATATTTTCTCTAACTGTGTGGTGGGTGTACGAGAATTTAGCTGATATGACACAATGGTCCGACGAGCCTAGAGGGGAGAGTACATCAACGCAGTACTTGTCAGGGTGAGAGGTTAAAAACAAGTCCAGGGTGTTGGCGGTATGACTATCAACGTCTGGTATGCGTGTGGGCTCATTTACAAGCTGGGTTAAGTTATTTTCCGCAGCGAAGATCTCAACACACCGTCCTTCGGGTGTTGTCTGTCCAGAATGTCGAAGCCAACCAGAATTGTGTATATTGAAATCGCCCGGAATAACGATTTCAGTATGAGGATACAGGGATACAATTCGTTGTATGGAGTCAGACAGCGCAACAAACTCGTTATAGGTCGAGCTGCTGTCTAGTTTGGGACTTCTGTAAATAAAGCAGTAGTGGATAATTTGAGGACATAATACACATACTCTGTGAATGCGCGGTAATATCGCGTAGTCGAAGGAAATTTTTAGGGAAATACTTTTTCGAAAACCTAGTGGAAGTGAACGGCATAATCTTCAAAGGCCTTCTTGGCTTTTACAAAGGAATTGGATGTTTCATCAGGGCGATTGCCATTTCAAGACAAATTCAACTTGTTCCCACAGGGATTGCAATGGACCCATTTTGGTGTCTGGTGTCTGAGTGACGGCATATCCATCATACTCCCGTTTAACCTAATCTAACCTAACCTACTGGTAGCAAGTAGCATTCCCTTATCCTTAGAGATAAAATTGATGTTTAGGGCTATGTCATTTACTTTAGCAAGTTTATAGGCTGAACAATTTTCTCGAATATCTCAAGATCAATATCCTGGTACCCTGCAATTGTGGATAATGAAATGTTTTTTGTAGAGGAATAGGCGACTGTTTTTAACTACATTTAACGTTGTCATAACTGAGTTCTGATATTTAGAGAGACTTTGTAGCTGCCAAAGTTTCCACCTGAAATACCCTCTAATGATTTGTAAGGCAAGGTGCGAGTCTCTAGTATGCACTTCCTCTCATTCCATGATTCGTTTTAGAGCCATCATTGTGTTAACGAATGGTTTTTGTACTCGGAGAAGCACAATAGTCCTGAATTCGGCTTAAAATATGAGCGAAATCAGGGTATAGTCGATATTTTTGCCAGTATTCTGTTTTGATTATATGTATGGACGAGTGACTTGACTGATCAACTGAGAAGTAGCCCTTAGGCAACTAGTAGGCAGTCCGCCATCTGCTTACCATAGATGTCCAGAGGAGGTTTAGTGCAGCAGATAGATAGATCTTAGAGCACTGGTGATACATAGACAGACTTATCTTTGGACCTATCCTTGTGTTAGTCTATTTGCGGAAGGCTGGCCCCCATACTGCAACACATAAGCATATTTCTGATGAAGAAAATGTCCAATCAATGTGCAGCTTGAGGTATTTTATCGCAACCGGTTCCCCAACCTACAACTTTAGCATAGTTGAAGACCACCCCAGCATATTACTTAAGAGTGGAATTTCTTTCAATTCGGCAGACTGTTGAACCCAGGGCAGTTTCCACTATTTCACCCTTCATGTGGCAGCTTCTTCCTTCTGAGAAGGAACTCCACGAGTAAAAACCAGAGGATGCGATCAATATTAGTAGTATCTACCGCCATTCAAACTCAAGCTATGTCCAAGGGATTCAAATCTTAAAAGCTTAACTGAAACCACTTGCAGTCCATCATTCGGATGACTTAATAGGCGACAACTCCCTGAAAATATATAGCTACAAAAGCAAGCTACAAAAAGCTTGCTGTAGAACTGGTTCTAGAAATCACTGTTACTGACGAGTGGGTTGTGTATAAGTATGTAAACATTAACAGCCAAATACGCGCATGCAGGCAGTGCTCAGTAGCAAATTTCTCGGTTGCACTAAGTTAACAGTGGTCAACGATCTCGCCACAGGGAAAGCATCACCGAAATCAAACAGCGTTGGACGCGGTAAGTACGTAGATGGGGAGAGACCATTCCGCATGTTGTTGGTAGTCGGAACACATAGAGTACCTGAATGGATCAGTTTTGTGTCTGAGTGCTACTGCTCAGTTATCAGTGCCGAAACTTGGCCGGGTCATTCGAAAACGCACATCATCATTGACAATGAGCTAAGCCGAATTTTATGCTCTGATTATCACCAGACATCAAACTTTAAACTCTTATTTACCGTTGTTCCCTGTTAAATTGAATTCCACGCTAGATCCCACTGAAACATGTCCGTCATTCATATTTAAATAACTTGGCATGCAATATGCTTCACCCAACATACCCGCAAGTTTCTATATTGAAAATGCATCCAACTCCCATCAAGCCATAGATCATTAAGCGATCTTCAAAATGTTTTCATCTCATTTCTTGATTAACATAATGTTGCCTTGTTTAGAAGTATCGAAAAATTACTTCAACGCACTACCCACAACATATTCGTAAACATTTACATACCCGGACGCATAACACAAACTTTCCTAAACGCTCATTTGAATGTGATTTCCATTTCTGTACGCTGAGAATACTTTCAAGTTCACGGAAGCCTGTAAGCTGACAGATTTCTATCTGCAGGGTCAACAGTTGAACCTCGCAAATATCCGTATTTCTGTCATCCAAACAAAATTGGCATGTGCACAGTTCTCGAATATTCTGCGTCAAACTATTCACGTTTGACGTTTTCTAAACAAAAAAAAGCTTCATACACAATCAGCTGTCAGTTTAATATATTTTTGGCGGGAACTATCTATAGCACAACCAGAGGGCTTTGTGCCCATAATTCAGCGCATTTTTCTTTTTATTGAAATGGAAATCACATTCAAAAATGCCTTTTCAATAAAAAGTTTATATTATTACAACGCCCAACGAACCGTTAGAAGGGAAAGTTCATCAACCTACCTTATGTTGAAGATACTTGCATGCTTACATTTACAATGGATGTATCTCACGCCCATCCACCCATTACGATGGGCATCAGCTTTACGAGCTTGTTGCTTCCAAAAAAAGATCTACCTCGACGAACTAATGGAATTGAGAATGGGTCAATGCACTACGATGTATGGAAGCTCCAGAGTGTTGCTACTTGGATGCTGCACAAGTGGAATTCGAGGGGGATTAAGATGCATTATCGATCATTTGGATGACATCTGGGAATTCCATGGGACAGTAAATGAGTATCATCTCGAATGTGTGTAGAAGGGGGGACTTATACTATTGGATTATGTGGTGTCTGTTGCATTTTTGAACTTGATAAGGGTTACGTGACAGTAGAACTTGATTTCAACTCGAGCCATTTGAGTCATTTGAAGTCAGTCGGGTTTTCTGGTGGACCATGTACTCGTAGAAGTATATTCTGTGCCATCATATGAATTCAACCGGTGGAAACCAGAATATTGGTTATGTTTAGGTGGTCATCTTTGACGAGGCAAAAATGATAATGACAAAAGCGAATGCAAGTAGCAATGACATTTGAAGGTAATTGGCGAACAGAAAACGTGTCTTTTGAGATCGATTCCGAGAGGTGACCTATGAAAATGGCAGGTTTACCAGCACCCACTACACTAATGTGAACGTAATCTAGGCGAGCGATGTTGTCTTCACTGCTATAGCAATAGGCCACAGAAGGTTGTGTTACTTATGTCCAGCACTAAGACGCCACTGATAAGTCATGTCACATAAAAAAGGCTCAAAAGCATTTGTTTGGTCTGCTTTCAACCTGGAGAGTCCTGCTTCCTATGATTTGGCTTACAGCCGACCCAACTCTCAATGCAACTCATAACTAGAAACGCAGATAGTCTCAGCGCATTTATGTGAAAGTGCTGTAAAATCATGCTCTGACTCTTACTAAACAAGCTCATCGTCTATCTAATTTCCCGCACTCCCATATTGACATGGAACTGCATTCAGGGAAGCCTTGCATTTTCCAATTAGCTTTGAAATAGTAAAAGGGTTCAGTAGTGCCTTATGCGCAGATTGCCTGTCGCTACAGACACAGACAATTCGCATGCGCCCACTTATTCCTCACAATGCCATTAGAATTGCGTGTGTTTCTACTCGAAAGGCGAACACAAACTTGCCTGCCTAACGAGTAGTGACTTTGTTTCTCGCTGGTCACGACTAAACGGAATCGACTTCGTAGTGACTTGTGCTGCAAGCGCTCCAAATCCCTTGGGGCTACCAAAGCTTGGTGGCGAGCCAAAAATTGGCGCCGAATCAAATGTCGGTTCACCACCGAAAACTGGCTTAGTAAAAGCCGTGGCACCTGGTGAGCCAAAGTCTTGTTGAATAATGGAAGAGTGTTGGCGATCCAATGCACTTGTGCCGATAGATCCAAAAACTGATGGCATTGTTGTGGCGGAACCAAAGACTGAGGATTTTGGCGATGTGGATGATCCGCCAAATATTAATCCACCAGATGCAAAGCTGCCGTGAAATGGACTATTCGAAGTATCAAAGGATGGTTGAGTTACGCAGCCTCCAAAGATAGATCCACCCAATTGGACAGTACCGGCAAATTGATCAAATATCGACCCACCAGATGTAGCAGATTGAGTAGGCGAAGCTAATATGTACCTTTGTGCCAGCGCTGGAAGAGGGACTACCAAATATATTTGTTCCACTGTTAGAATTTGCAGTGCCCGGAGAAGATCCTCCAAATATAGATCCAACAGCATTGGTAGCGGATTGATTTCCAAAGGCGGAACCTTGTCCGCTAAGGAAATTATCACCAACGAAAACGTTGCTTTCACAGATTGTTCAGGCTTGGGAATGCCCCCGAATATGTTGCCAGTAGTTAACGAAACTGCAGGAGTTGTTGCGGTGGCTCCTGATCCAAAGATTAGTGTTGAAATGGTTGGTGTTCCGAACAACGTTGCCGGCGACCGGGGCAAAAGGTGAAACTGCCGTAGTTTGCATGGCAGGGGGTATTGTAGCGGCTGCTTCAAATATCGATGGTCCAAAGGAAATTCCAGTTTCACCGAACAAAAGACCTCCAGCTAATGTCGTAGTTGATGCAGGTGTAGTGATTGCAGCGGCAGCCGATACAAAAATAGATGCACCCGTCGCAGGAGTGACAAATAAAGATGGAGGAGCAGTTACAATTGAACTTAAAATTTTTGCAGTTGATGGTGTGTCAAAAGTGTGGCTGTGTGGCTTTGGAAACAGACATAGATGGCAGCGATGTTATGGGCGTAGAAAGAGTGCTCACAGCAGCATTCGAATACAAATCTTCCTGTATCAGTTGTTGTATTACCAACAGCGGCTGGGGCAGTATCAGTTGATTCCTTACTTGTGATGGTAGCTCCGAAAATCAATTTCTGGATTTGAATTCGTTCCAAAGATGCAGCTCCAAAAGGATTAGCCGGAACAAATAAGGTCTTGAATGCACCTGCATTCTCTGTAGATGTTGGCCTTGCAAATATTCAAGTTCCCGAAAACCGAATCTGTTGGATCGGATGCAGATGCTGAGGTTGTTTTAACAGTTGCTGCAGATGATGGATTACCGGAATCTATTGATGAAACAGATGACGTGGGAGAAAGGTTTGGAGTGTCAAGATTAAGGGAACTGAAAGTAAACACCGTTGAATCGCTGCTGGCCTCTGAACTATCTGGTTTCGATTCTACAACAGCGACCTTTTACATAGCGTCTGTTTTGATTGCAGAGGGTGCAAGTATCGGTTCTAGTGCAGGTGCTGTAGCTGTTGTTGTTGTCGGTTTGGCAAAACCACTAAAAAGGAGCGGAATTTCATGACGAAGCAAATGAAAAAGTAAGTGGAGCTGAAGCCCCCTGTTGTAGCTTTAGCTTGAGCAGATTCAACAACATTCAAACCACTAAAAGAAAATGTCGTTCTTGATGAAGCATTGGTTGATCCAAAACTTAAGGTCGATGAAGCATTTGAAACTGCAGCATTTGAACCAGCAGGAATAAAAGACAATTTGCTCTCTTTATCCACAGATTCGGTGGCTTTCGACTGTGCCACGACTGTAAATGAAGACGAGAAGTTTGTTGTAAATGGTTTAGCACCGGATACAATCGGTTGGTTCCTTTGGAGCACTTTTAACAAGATCTGATCTAGAGCACTCTTAACAAGAATTGGTTCCAAAACCTATGAAAGCTGACATTGCTGAAGATGTGATTGAGAGGCCCGCAAGTACAGCATTCGCATTGGGAAGAGCACCAAAGCCAGAGACTGCAGTTACAGTCGTTGTAGTCGCTGTGGTAGATGGTGCTGTTGCCTTTAAAAACATTGGCCCAGCAGTTGATGCAACTGGTTTCACTATGGCTGGTTGCTGTTGCGGTTGGTCTTTTTTTTTTAAATCTTCAAGCCTTGCTGGACTTGATTTGACAAATGAACTTAATCCTCCAAAACCAAATGTTGCGGTCGCATTAGGTTGGGATAAGGGTACCATGCTTGGTGGTTAGGCTTTGGTTACAGTAGGCTTCGTCAAAACTCTCTGTTGCTTTGTTTTGATCCATTTTGTCCATATTTCTAGTTGAACCATCTTGTCTCAAGTATGACTTCTGAGTTAAGACCCACATGATCGGGACGCCGTGGTTTGATAATGGAAATCTTACGGCTGCGTAACAATTCGCTGTTTAATTTTGTTAACCCAGAACGATTTCCTTCGACTTGTGGGGCAAGACGCATGGATAAAATTGTCAGCTCTGGCTTTGAAAGATTTTGCAGGTTGTTGTGTAGCAGTCCTTTCTCCTTCAATTTGGAGTTGATATAACAGATTTTGGTGCGCTCTCGCTGGCAATTGAGCCTTTTAACCTTCTCATACGTTGGTAAACTCCCTCCAAGAAAGGTGAAATTCAACTTCTCACCAAGTCTTGGAAATTTGACCACTGCGCGTTGATTTGATTGTGAAGTAGTTGCAACTGAGCCTTGTTTTTAGCTAGTAAGCTGTTCAACTTTGCCAATTGACGGTGATTTATATGGTTTGAATGGGACGCACTTACTAGCTTTGCTATATCTGGATTTGCTGCGACACTCTGCTAGCACGGTACTTGATTCATTAAGCAAATTGTGTGACTCTTGTAAATCACATTCAAACTTTCTTTCGTTTTCCTGATCCATTCTAATGGAAAAAGCTACCAAGCAGTCGAGGCGAGCAGGTCTTGGGAGTAAGAGTAGATAGAATTAGTGTTATCATAGCCGTGTACGTCCAGAGGAATGTCTCCAGCAACAACCAGGTGTTTGTGTAAGCTGCCAGAAAGCCTATAGTGTCTCAGTCCAAATAAGATTCCTATTCAGTATGACCATAAATACTTAAGTTCGTTGGGGAAACCGATTGTAGCACCTTTTATCACTAGATGGGTCAGACCAGTCAGCAACCTCATTCTCGTGAAGAAAACAACCTCAGTTTCGAGGAAATTGACTGAAAGCCCATTTCTGATGCACAAATCGTAACTTATCTCAACGACTGCCTGCGTATACAGCATGCAGTTACTGGACTAGACCCAGCAAAAATATAGAAACCGTTCACCTTCATTCGCTGTCAATAAGCATGTGCCAAGCTCCAGAAGATTCTCTCAGCTCAAGTAAGCGGCCCATCATTTTGACGCATCTGGTCTACGAATAAAAGCGAAAATTAGCGAAAAATATATATAATCACCCTATCGGAAGATGGTATAATTTTTGCAAATGGCGTCGTACGTCAATCGTAGCTGCAGTACACAAAAAGACAAGCAATACTATACTCGGTCGGTGGTGTTAGCGCAGCGTGAATTTCGACATCGATTTCCTAATCGTATCGGGCCGACTGGGCAAACATTCCGGCACTTAGCTACTCCACTCGAACAGAGTGGTACCACAGGAGACCATGCAGCGCTCGGCCGCCACCGGGCTGGCCGTTCGGCCGAGAATATCGCGGTTGTGGCTGCCGATGCCGCTAAGAACGAAGAAACATCAACCAGATGACGGGCCACGCAATTGGGCATCACCAGTCGGACCCTACAGCGAATTTTAGTGAAAGACTTACACATGTTCCCGTACAAAGTGCAAACAATGCATCAGATAATGTCTCCTGATCGTCAGTGGCGTAAAGCCATCCTCAATCTCAACAACGAAGAGGACGATATTGCGTCGAAAATCATCATGAGCGACGAGGCGCATTTCCACTTAAGCGGTTACGTCAATAAGCAAAATCTTCATTTCTGGGGCACTGAAAATCCGCGTGTGATGCATTACATCCACTCAAAGGCACTGTGTGGTGCGGCGTTTACGCGGGAGGAGTGATTGAGCCGTATTTTTTTGATGACGCCATCGGCAATACGGTCACTGTTATTGGCGAACGCTACAGGGCCATGATAAACGACTTCTTACTGCCGGAATTGGATGAGCGGGGCTTGGTGAACATGTGGTTTCAGCAAGACGGTGCAACCACGCACGAGCCACAACGGATATTGTGAAGGAAGCGTTTCCTGGTCGCGTAATCACCCGTTTTGGCGATTTGGCATGGCCAGAAAGATCGCCGGTTTAACCATCCCAGACTTCTTTGTTTGGGGCTACTTGAAGTCGCCGGTTTATTGCAACAAGCCTCAGACAATCGCAGCCCTTAAGGAGAATATTCGACAGAAATGCGAACAGTTATCACCGGAAATCTTGCGGAAAGTAATGGAAAATGTGATAAAACGGGCACAAATGTATACCAACACTGGCGGCAGCCACTTGGAGGATATCATCTTTTCCACTTAACGGAATAATTGTTGAGGTCCAAATAAAGATTTTCATTATTCAAAATCATTTTTCTTTATTTAGTAAAAAAGGAATTCAAAATCAAAATTGGGTGATTAATTTTGCGCCACCATGTACATAACATGTGCGAAATGCGCAATAGTTGGATTGGGAAGAACGAAGAACATGATGTATATTCCCTTAGATGTCGCGCATGAAAAAACCCGGGATGTGCACTCAGACCTGTGGAGATTCGGGCGAAATCCTGTATTCAAAAGGCTCTCGATTTTGTTTCATAAACTGATGAAGGCTAATGGAACAGCTAACCAGTGTCCGCCTCCACTTGTTTCCTATTCCACTGCATGGAGGCAGAAGCAACACGCGAAACTGTAACAACTACGCATTGGTGAAGCCAATACCTCATATCACGAAAATATACGAGCAAATTTCAGACAGTCTTAAGCACTATATACACACTAGATGTTGTGGAACGATGTTTTTTGTATGATCCCTAGCGCTGAGCTAGAGATGCTGTTCTCGTCGCCCAAGGTAAGCACAAAAAGCAATTTATTAGGTGCGACTCACCTAATAGATGGATCCAGCAGTAAGTGCTGGTCGATTTTGATATATCCAACACGTCATGAACCAAGCTTAGGCATATGGTAAACAATCCGTTTTGACACATTAGTGACTTTGTTTTGGCGTCATATACTTTTGGTTGTGTGAAAATCTTTGATTTTGTGCCAAATAATCGTCATTTGCGCGTAGCGTTCATTTTCTTCTTCCATTCGAAGAAAACGGCCGGCGGCTGAAGCACGTCGAGAGCACCAAAACGTTTACGGAGATGCTGCTCTAAATGAAACAACGTGCCGTGATTGGTTTCGTCACTTCAAAGACGGTGATTTCGATGTTGACGACCGTCCGCGTGAATTGGAGACATTGCTCGATCCGTGCCAAATGCAAGAAGAGCTTGCTTCACCATTAGGAGCTACCTGCCAAGCCACTTCCAAGTGATTGCATGCTTTGGGAATGATTCAAAAACAAGGAACTTGGGTTCCTTATGAGTTAAAGCCAAGTGACGTTGAGCGTTGTTTTTTCGCCTGTGAACAACAGCTCCAGCGGCAAAAAAGGAAGGTTTTCTTCATCGTGCCGTGAAGGGTGATGTAAAATGGATTCATTACAGCAACTCAAAGAGAAGAAAGTCATGGCGACTGCCCGGTCATGCTTCTACGTCGTCGGCTCGGTCGAATATTCACGCTGCGAACTGCTAAAGCCCAACGACACCATCACTGGGGAACATTATCAACTTCAATTGATGCGATTGAGGCGAACACTGCACGAAAAACGGCCATAATACGAGCAGAAGCACGAAAAAGCGATTCTACAGATAGTTTCTGTTTTTTAACGTAAACACCTGTCGTGTAGACTTAAGTTTACGAGATGCCCGTACATCCATGGGAGCAAGGATACGTCTTGCCATCGCTCTGCCGCCTTCCTGAGATACCAAAGCAGAACTTGTGTTGGAGGCATAAGTTCCACCCTTGTTATGAGTCGAGGCCGATGTAAAACCTCTTATTGTTCTTAGAGTCATAGCACCCAGTACATATTGCAACTCTACATTGGGTCAAACCAACAGGAAAACCCTTCCCGCGACTTTGGGTTTAAACCACAGCCACCATGACGCTCCCACAAGGGAGCTTATCTCAATAAGTCAAGCCCGGACCGAAACCCGGAGGGCTCCTGACTCCCATGGTACCGCGATTTAAGTCCTGGTAGGGACTAGCGGCGGTCCAGCCGCCGACAAGACCTATGACCGGGAACTTGTAACTGATCAAATCGTAGCAACCTTCGGTGGCATCATCTGAAAATGATAAGACCAATAATATGCTCTGCCCCCGCTTTTTATTAGACAACGTCATTGATGGGCGAAGCCTTGATAATTGGGCGGGAACCCAGTGATTCTACAGCATGGCAACGCTCGGCCTCACCTGTTAAAACCTGGAAACGCTCAAATTGGAAGTTCTACCCCACCTGTCCGCCATATTCCCCAGATATTGCGCCTTCCACTTAATACTTTTTCCGTTCGATGGTACGTCTATCTGATCAGTAGTTCCGCTCATATGAAGACATCCAAAAATGGCTTGATTCGTGGATAGCCTCAGGAGATGAACATATGGGAAAAAGTTGTAACTAGCGATGGGCAAAACGTTGAATAATTCATTTGTAACCATTTTTTCAAAACAAGGCTTAATTTTCATCAAAATAATAACTTAGTTGCGCACCAAATACTTCTGTTTTCTACTTTTGGTTTGATTTTAAGACTGGCTTGCTAGCACCAATTAGAAGCAAGACTAAGTGCTTGAAACTTGGCATATCTGAAAGCAGTTCGGTGGGTAAGATGGACCACAATAGTGAAGTGAGAACACCTCTGATGTATTTGTCAATCATTTTTTATATGATTTGGAGGGAAAAGGGCATAGACATAGGACTAGAAATATTTAAAGGTCCCTGGTGGTTTGCGTCCGACTCAAGTTATACCATATATCGTACTTCTATTTTATACCAATCCTGTGAAACGGCACTCACAGTGAAGATTTTCATTTGAATTGGCTGTACTCGTATGTTCAAGGTGGCCTTGCTGGAGTGTTGAAAATACTCTGTCTCCTGCAGTGGCTTTGAAGGATTGAAAAGACTTTATAGGCCAAATGATTTTACTTTAAATGGATCCTCCATTCACCCACTTGGTCTTCGTTACATGGTCTGGTAATATTTCCTTGAGGAGTAACTGTGTAGACCTCATAGGATCAACGTCCATAGCTCGCTTTCTGTATACATTCCACCATCTTCATTTCTTGGTCTTTATTAGCAATGGAGGCCTACTTGGTATCGAATCTTTCATCGGCGTCCTTTGATTATTTTAGCTGATAGGATACCCGTTCATCTCTTTCATTCTGTGTGGAAACATTAAAGATTGTTGCTAGAGAAGCATCTTCGAATGTATTCCACTTTTCGGTTTCCATGTTCCTTCCTCTTCTATTACAAAAGCCACTTATTCGTGCATCCTTCTGAGCTTATATTCTTTATAAATTCACCCGGTCCTGGACTCATCGATGTGAAAACATCGGTTCCCTGTTAATCACCGAAAGCAAGCAGCATTGGGGACGCCTACTAATTAGCTGGTGGATTGCGCTCGAGCTGTGTGATGTTGGCATCAGGAACTTGTCAAGTTTGAACTATGAAAAACCTTTTGAGATTCATATTTTATCTGGTTATGGGAACAATGATTAATCACAGGGCACACATGAACGTTTACCCTTACCGTTTACCTATTCGAATACTCATGGTTAAACCAGAACCATAAAATGCAGACAACAATCCCAGTAGCTCGTTGACAGCAATGCCACTCTTTCACAGCGTTTAGTGTCGGCGCTATTGGAACTGACAAGAAGGATATTTGGCTTGAAATACGAATAAATATCCTGGACCCGAATCTATATTGTCCCCTCTGATGGTATGAACCTACTGGACATTGGATTCATTCATACCAACCATGCTAAGCTGATGATATGAGGAACTTAAAACCGCCGGACCTTGTTCTGAATTTTAAAGTGTCGAAAGCATGTACTCGTATAGCCACAGGCTCGACCGAATTTAATGACCGAGGATAAAAACTGTCTTGACTTGCCTTTCGAGTCGATTATATCTCTTGGCTCTATAGATACCATCTACTGTACACGTATTGTTGCTGATTTGTCGCTTATCATGCTACCCAAAAGCTCAAAAGATTGAAGTTGCTATTTTCCCTTTCCACTTGACGTCCTTCTTTAAGGGCTTCTCAGAACTTTGTATTTTTACCACTTCAGTGTTTCAGTTCCCTTCTCTGATACCGCAGCCCTGCTCCCAATATTTTAAGTCCCGTGTAACTTGGGTGGCTGTGGTGGCTTGCCTAAACTAAGAATGCAGTATCCAAAATCGGACACAACGATACGTGGGATCTTAGCATTGTTGGAAGGAGCAGAAAAAGCAACAAACGTCAGCCACCAGATAATTACGAGTAGATCAAATTTTCCAACAGAAAAGGCTGAGAACTGAAATTTATTCAGACATGCAGAGTTGTTTTCTTCAGATCTACAGATCTACAGGATCATTGCATAGAACATACAACATATCCCAGCCACTGTCAGATTCAAAGTGTCTCTGTACTGTGGGATACCATTGATTTTGGAGATTCGCCCTTGTAAAGTAGGAGACTATCGCCCAGCCGTCTACCGCTATCCTTTTTTCCTTTGTACAGAATCTTCCAATAGGGACTTCCGAACTTTGACAGTTGATAGTGGCCATATTGTTGAAGCTATATCTGTCAAATTGGCTGTCATTTATTCAGTCTGTTTTACCAAATCACCATGGACGGACGTAGCTTTCAACAACACGTGCAGATGATGAAATTGTTTTATCAAAATGGGTGTTCTGTTCGAGCAACTTTCCGCGCGCTTTGCCAATTTTACGGTCGTTATAATCTTCATACGGAGAGGACTATTCGCAGTGTGGTGCATAAATTTGCGTCCATTGGTTTAGTAAACGATAAACCAACACCCATACGTAGACGAAACGCAAGATCTGCCCAAAACATCGTCGCTGTCTGTGAGAGTGTGCAGGAGAATCCGAGGCAGTCGATTTCGCTTCGTTCACAAGAACTCGACCTTTCGCAGACCACAACTTGGCGAATTTTGCGTCGTGAATTGGGCCAGCATCCATACAAAATTCAACTGACCCAGGTGCTGAAGATAAACGACCATAGACAAAACGACGTGTGTTCGCTGAATGGACTCTGGAGCAGTTGGAAACTGACCCTAACTTTCATCGAAAAATTATCTTCGGCGATGAGGGGGCTACGTCAACAAACAAAATTGTCGAATTTGGGACGATACCAATCCACATGAGATCCAAGGGTATCCAATGCATCCCGAAAAAGTCACTGTTTGGTGGGGATTTTGGGCTGGCCGCTTCATCGGGCCATAGTTATTTGAGAACGTCGTTGGACAGGCCATCACCGTCAAGGGCGAGCGCTATAGGTCGATGATTACCAACTTCTTTTGGCCTGAGTTGGATGATATGGACACCAAAGACACGTGGTTTCAACTGGACGGTGCCACACAGCTCACGCCACGTTGCAAATTCTGCACGAGCGATTCGAGGGCATGGTCATCTCACGTGGAGGTGATATGAACTGGCCACCGAGTTCGTGTGTTTTGACCCCGTTAGACTTTTTCGTATGGGGTTTTCCGAAGTCGCAGGTCTATGCGAATAAGCCACAAACCACAGCGGCCCTCAAAGCCAACATAACCCATGCCATCGGTCAAATTCAGCCTGATTTGTGCGCTAGAGTCATGGAAAATTAGACATCTCGGATGCGCGGCGGACATTTGAACGATGTTATATTCCGTACATCGATAGACCTTTCTAACGAACAAAAAATTTCGATGATATCTCACACACACTTTGTTTTGTTTAAATTTAAGGACAGGAGGCGCTTGATGAAAGACGCTTTATTTCTGTGAAGAAGCTCAAGATGGTTAATGGCCGAGTTCGAAATTAGCTCTGTTGCGTCTAGTGATCGTTGTTGATTGGCTGGATCGACTAAAAGATTGGTTGTTTCTGCCTACCGGAGGCCAGGCTTAAACCAAAACTCATCGCATCTCCGATATCACAGGCGCCGATAAGACCTGTAAGCATGAAATGTGTCTACTCAATCGCAGCTTTGCCGACACTGCCAGTGTCAGCTTGACCCGGTCAGACGAGCACAGGTAAATAAACCCTCTTTCGACATGAACCCTCTTCATAAAGAACGAATTGGAAAAGCGAGTCTGGGCGATTAAATCGTGCTTTCGCATCCAAGATTGTATTTGTAAGAAGCCCCGATAAGATTGGACTAAGATTGGCGGAGAGGGACTACTCTCTGGGTAACTGGAAATTGAGGATGACCAAACTGGGGAAAACCCAGACGAGTAGTGCAGAAAAGACCCTAGGGGAACGGGTGAGAATACTTCAGCCGCCGTAGCTAGCTGCGATCTGAAAAGGCGCGGATCAGTTGACGAATTATCTAACGCCTCAATAAAAGTCAGACTGTGAAAGACAGTCTAGTACGAGTAGTTGTGGTTCTCGATATCTCCGATCCTAAAAAGAAATTTACGTGTTATAAATCGCTGCCTAAAGTGTCTTTATGAACGCTCCGCAACAAACACGTTTGCGAAATTACCGGCCTGTCAAGATCAGAATTCGAACTCATCAAGACTGCCATCGGGAGTTTTGCCGGGTGCTGACTTGGAAATAAAATCCGTCATACACCAAAGGTAAATTTAAACGAGCCCTCTGAACCTGTGACGACCCTGAAGGACTTGCTATATCAAAACCCTAAGATCCAAGTCAGCGACTGGAAGCTCCTGTCCCGAAAGCTGTAGAAAGACATCAAACAAGCCAAACCCAGTCTTTTGCTTTGAGCGAGTATTTTTTTCAATAGCTGCAGTAGGAAGAATATAGTGATGAGGCCGTTTAAGAAATAGGAGCAATCCGTGACTGACCGATCCATCGGAGTTTGCCAAGTCAGGGGCCACTTGCTTAAATAGCACAATGGAGGAATATCGGATTCCTAGTAACGAGTAGTAACGTCAAGCCAGCAATGACTTACCATACTTTAACCAAATAAACGCCAGTCAAAAATGGACTTACTCGTATTGCGCAACAGTCAGGCCCTCTTTTATTATGCTTGTAATCTAACTAGGGCTTACGAGCTAGGAACTAACAAAATGGTGTAGGAGATCTAGCTTGAAGCGAGGAGTGCTCAGGTTGCAATCAAAAACGGAGAAGTTTGAGTTAACCTTTATGAGCGTATGGACCATTGATTCGTTCGAACCATAGGAGGTGCGATAGGTTGAAATATAGAAGAGGCAAAGACATCGTAAATTACGAAGGTTAGTGTTGAAGTAAATACAGTTGTAAAGGGCGGTGCGATCCACCGAGAATGTCAGCTATGTATGTTTTTCGAGGGTTATCAAGTTAAAGAGCTTGAGGCGGTCTCGAGAAGGAGGTAATATAAAAGGGTCATCCCGGGGTAGTCCTCGTAGAACAAATCGTAGGAAACGCCGTTGAATGTTCTCGATTCAGAATATACGAGTATCAGAGACGGGACCAGCCAAAGGTTTTGTACTGGCTATAATATAAGGGTTGGAAAATTGTTTAGACCATCGATTGATAAAACCAAGTGATGAGTTGGCTTTAAGGATTATTTCACCAAAATACAAGCGGAAGTTGAACTCTTTATCGTACATTATTCCAAGGTTGCAAAGGGACTGAACCTGGGGCATAGGTTGGCTATGCAGAAAATAAAGTCGAGGAGATTGATTGGACTTGACGTGTCAAAGTCATAGGCTGACATTTGAGACGTGAAGCTCTAAGGAATTTTTTAGACATCATGTGGAAAACCTATCGAGGTCTTCTTGAAAGAGAATAGAGTCCGGAGGTGAAGAAATAATTTTGGAGATCTTAGTATCGTTGGCGTAAATGGATAGGGGGCAGTGTTTAATAATCCTCTCCAGATCGTTTATAGTTAAAATGAAAAGAAGGGGACCTAGATGGCTGCCTTGTGGGACACCAGAAGTGGCTAAAAACGGAGTTGAAGGTGCTGACCTAAAGCGAATGCTATAATAACAGTTTTCCTGATAAGAAGATATTCATTTTAACAATATGGGGTTAAAAATGATGGAAGACAGTTTGAAAAGGATCAATTGATGAGATATCTTATCAAAGGCCGTCGCAAAATCTGTAGCAATAACAACAATGTCGTTGCCATTTTCTAGAGTTTATAGCGCAACGATACGAGTTCAATTAAGTTTGTAAGTTGTTTTACCTTTCAGATTACTTGCTGGCTGGAGGATATAAGAGACTTGAACTGAACTTACGGGCCTATACAAAATACTTTCGAATATGAGAGAAAGCTTAGCAATGGGAGATAGTTAGCTACTTTATTCCTTGATCCCCTTTTGTGGACCGGGGTTACGAAAGAGGTCTCCCAAACTTTAGGAAATTGTGAGGGATAGATGAAAAAGTGGGAGACATACATAGATTGAAGGCACACTTTTTTAGAAATGTGTGGGAAGCCGGTCTCGCCAGGTTAAAAATTCATCATTGAGTTTTTGTTACTTTTCGTCGACAAGAGTGGGTTCAAAAGATGGAGAGAGAGAGAAAGAGAGGGGCCAATGGAGAAATTGGCCCCTGATACTTTGCTACTTAAAATATATGGGGTCCGGTACGAAAAAGCTATCTGCAAATGGTGGTTTACAAAAGGTTGCAAAGTATGATATAGTGTGTGGGTCGATAAATGATCGATGATATATATATCAGAACAAAAATTGGTGGGCCCATAATTTATTTCTCTTATAACAAGGAAGGGAAAGAGGATGATGTCTTATGGTGAGAAAATGAGACATAAAGAGAAATTAAATTGAATTTTCCCTCTAAAAAACTGGAAAGAGGATCCTTTAACTGATGTTGGTAAAATCATACGATTTGCTGAGATAGATATTAAATTTGCGAAAATATTCTTTACAGAAGTACTACGAAGAGATGGTAGTGGAAGAAGTGGACTGGAGTGGACTAGGGTGGAGAGTTATGGAAAAATGAGAGAAGAAGAGGAGGATGGAAGTTAGCGATAGTTGATAGGGATAAGGGACAAAACGTTACTGTATATCACATTGGGATCAAATTGGGACCAAATAAGGTCTAGTTGCGTGCGGATGGAGCCACAGACGCGAATTACTTGGCACAGGCCTGAGCCTGTTATACGATCTATGATTAGAGATTCCTTCGATGAGCTACCGTTTGACGCAGTAAATACGAATTGATCATCCGGTGGAATCCACTTCAACAGAGGCGGACTAAAATCACCAAAAATATGGAAATCGTCGAGGGCATCACTTAAGTCAATTAATCGGTCAATCGCTTTAACGGCAAGGATGTAGGATTCTATAGATCGAGCTGGGATCCCTCGGCATGGAGAATCAACTTTACAGAGGGCAGGATCATCAACTATAGGGGCAAAATGATCATCATCTCGGAAAATATTATAAAAAGATGGGAATAGCTCTTAGCTCTTATTTCGGGGATCAGATTGGTTTCTATAAGAGAGTATAGACGTTGAAAGAGAGGCCATAGGGCTCTTACGTTTTGGTAGTAAAGTGTAAGAGGGAATTTGTTGCGTAGAGGAGTAGATGAGTGCAGATGAGCTGCAGACGAGGAAGGCCAGTTATGAACGAAAAAATTGTTCATGATCAGCCCAGCTACGCTGAAGGTGAGAGACTCTTTTAGGGTGTACATAGCTCCGAAAAGCAGTGAGATCATGTCCTACCTTTTGGAGAGGAGTGTTGAAAATTGCTTGGTACCTTTGTAAAGATTCCTGAGACAATTTATATATGCACAGGAAGGAGGCCTTCCTGTTTTTGTTTTTGCACGCGCTCAAGGGATTTAAGCACCCTTAAAATGCTTGCACACAGCGCGGGCTAAGGAAAATCAGGGACGTAGAAAGAGAGGTACCGTGAACGTTGGTTTTAAATGTTTGAAGGTTATAATGACTATGAAGTAAAGATCTAGGCAGGGCATTCCATTAGGGAGTTGTACGGCTTAGGAACGAATCACGATATTTTAGAGTACGTCCGAAACTGGGCTTGAGGGTACACTGTGGGCATTCATAGCGAGGCGGGTGTTACAGTTAAAAGATTGACTGGGCGGGATGCACTGGTGGAGGAAATAGCGATAAAACAAAGTGAGACACGAGATATTTCGTCGGTGTTCGAGGGTGTCCATTGCCTGAGTGATATTGGTATCAGCTATGAGTTTTATCGCACCGTTTGGAATCCTATCTAGCAGGTGCAGAGATGTTTTGGGCTCACCCGACCAGATGTGGGCATTGTACTCCAATTTCGGGCGGATAAACGCGTTATATATATATTGATGCCAGATCAGAGGGGGTGAAGTATTTCTTACATCGCTTGAGGAGGAAATCTAGACATTTCGCTGCATTTTTGACGACACCGATTATATGGTCATTCCAACGTCTGTTGTCATTGACACACAGAATCGGATTTGTCGTGAAGATAGACGAGGAAAAGACGTATAACATATTTTCGTTTATCTTTTTATCTTTTAGCCTAGAGAGCAGAAAACCGCATTCTGAGGGATTTATATTTGTGAGTTATTAAAACGTGAGTTAGAGGCGGGATTTAAGATATGCGAGCCATAGAGTATGCTGGAATGAGGATACTCACAAATGTAATCACAAGACATTGTGTCATTAGAAGACACGCGCCAGAAAATCTTCCATACGGTTCCTGACTTGGCACACATCAGGGTGCAACCTTTAGGCATCTGCTTTATGTAGATTACTGTGTAACACAACATCTGCACAGTAATGCGTGTCTACTACTAATGCTAGAATCACGGCACACCAATCTAGATTTTCTAGGCAGGAGCTATTGCTCAAACTCATTTCCAGGAAACGGCTTGCTTTCTTCAAAAATATGACAAGCAAATCCAAAGTCAGAAAGTGTCATCTATACGCGGAGTAAGCTACATGACAGCTACGGGCTTTAATTAAGTGACAGCCATTATTGAACAAAGTGTCACCACCGCCCATTGATCGGATACACTTGCAACAGGAATTTGCACCGTGTTTCGTAAATTCCATACTCTTCTGTCGAACTGGTTCTAATCACAAATCTATATGAGTTCCAGATTATGTAATGTAAAATGTAATGCCACCTGTAACAGGTGATACTTCCGCCTTCTGCAACACTTAAACATTCAATATCACGTTGTTGTTGTCAAACTGACATCTCGGCTGACCCGTCGCATTGTTATTCCACACGCTAGACATTCCATCTTTTGTCCAATTGACAAGAGGTGACATTCTCACCTTTTTCATGATCACAGACGTCTTTTTCTCTTGCTCTCCCCATGTTTTATATTACAAATGGAACGGAGAAGATGAGAAGGCGGAACCAGAAAAGATGCAGCTTTACATTGTCAGTGCTTCGTTCTCCATACGTCAAATCGACAGACGACGTTTGTCGTGTTCCAAATTTGGAAATCCAATGGGAGAGCGAGTTTGCTTAGAATTTTGTTCATTTCTGGAAATGGGAGATGGGGCGATCTCTGGTGTAACTTTCGGTTGGGTGGTGTTACTTATCCCCATGACTGACGATCGTCTAAGTGGTATAAAAGCCCAGAACTTTTCGGATGCTCATATCAGAAGTTCATTGGTTTTCAAACGGTATTTTTCTATTTTCTATTTTCCTGTCACTCGTGCGAGATGAATCAAGCGAAGCTTTACGAACGGGCTAATAGTGTACAGCGGCATGATGCCCAGCAAATTATTAAAGAGTTCGCGGGTGTGTTCCAATGGCGTTTGGATGGAAAGGACTCGCTTCTCGACGTTGGTTCTGGTAGTGGTGACGTTTTGATGGATTTTGTGTATCCTCTTTTACCAAAGGGTTTTGGGAGGATTGTCGGAACTGATGTCTCACAGAAGATGGTTCGACACGGAAAGAAAACCTACTCTCAGATGGATCGTGTGGACTTTAAAGTGCTCGACATTGCAACAGATACCTTGCCGAATGAGTTTGTTTGTGAATTCGACCATGTCACGTCGTTCTATTGCCTCCACTGGATTCAAAATCAACGGTGAGTTTGAGTAGAAACAGAACAGAATTCAATACAAGAAGTCAATATTGATCTTCTTCCCAGGCAAGCAGTGGAAAATATCTACAAAATGCTTCACAACGACGGAGATTGTCTGCTGGTATTTTTGGCCACAAACCCCATCTTCGACGTGTACAGGATCCTCTCAAAAAATACCAAATGGACACCGTACATGAAGGATGTCAAGAAATACATTTCCCCATTGCAGTACAGCAAGGATCCGGAAACGGAATTCGGACAGATTTTGGAAGATGTTGGATTCATCGACTATAGCGTTGAGATCAGGGATAAAATCTTCGCCTATGAAGGACTAGAGACACTTAAGAGTAAGTATAAATCCATTGAGGGAAGATTTTAAAGCGGGACATTCTTTTTTACAGAAAATGTGACAGCAGTGAATCCGTTTTTGGAACGGATGGCACCCTGGATGCATGAAGATTTCTTGGACGAATTTGTAACTGCCTCGGTAAGACTAAATTTGACTGAGAAGACAGCAGACAGCGATGACTACAGATTTATAATTCCCTACAAATTAGCAGTGGTCTATGCAAGAAAGTAAGCAGGTCCTGTAGAGTGTTATTTAGAAAATGTAAGGTGATAGCTAATACTCGTGTTCTGTAGTTAATAAAATTTTCTAATTATACTGTCCAACGGTGTTTGAGTTTTGGAAGAAATAAATATCTCTTTGCATGTGCTGTAAGGGGCTTCCTGCTTCTAGATCAATCACATTTGACTTGCCTTTCTTTTGGTGGCAGCTTACAACATACCATACCGCCCCAGCTCGTTCTCTAGCTCTAGTTCTTTCATAGCAGCTTCAAGGATCTTCGGGCTATAGTACTGGCACTGCACAGGAGGAATAGGTCTTCAGTTTACTACTTCTTTCATACTATGTCAGCGCAGTCAGAAGAAAAGATCACTCGGAGAATCTTTTGTTGAAAACGGCCATGAGAACCTCATCCGCTCTAGAGAATTCCTATACCCCCGCGCTGTATAACAGGACCGAGGATCATGAATTGTCTTATTAGCCCATACAAACCACGCTTGGCAAACGCTTTTCTTGGTTTGACATCAGCGCCGATGTCATTACTGCAGTTCACTGCAGAGCCTTTCTTTTACCACCAGTTGTCCAATGATAAGTTTTACCTAACCCATGGGTGTTGGTAGTCACTTTTTGAACTCAGACATGGTTCTGTAAAGCTCTTAAAAGGACGAAGAGATTGTTGGTATCTTGTTGATATACTAAGGTCTACTCCAAGATCTGACGTAGAGTGAATGGGATGGGAGCTTTACCAGTGAATATCATCGGATAGTGGCGGATTCACTGTTGACTCCCAAATAATTTAAGCACAACGATCTTCGAATCTTCACGAGGCATATTCGGAATCATTACAGACCACGTGCAGCCGAACACCTAGCGGAGAAACATAACCGCAATCCACGAAGTGCAATGAGATGGACCGAACAAAAGGCTCATGAAAAACTGTGATATTTACTATGGAGACTGCTACAAGAATCAACACGAAAGAACAGCAGTTGCAGTGCTTATTCGTATGGGGATTTGCTGTCAGAAGAAGCCTAGGGAAGTAGGTCTTGAGTTTCAGGAATGTAATCGAACACCTGCCGACAATTCGTATAGAGGGTAAGTTTGCCAACATAGGCCTCCTAAACGCCCACGACCCGACAAAGGAAAAAGACGACGTTACCAAATACTTCTTCCACGAATTGCTCGACCAATGGCCTAAATATGATTGAAAATCGCCCTTGGCGATTTTAATGCCAACCTGGACAAAGAGGGAATAGAGTGAGAATGTCCAGCTCCCACGCTATCAGCTCCGGAAACGGACACAGGCTAGTTGATATTTCGGCGGGACGTAATACAAATACGGTTTCCAAACCTTGAAATCCATAAAGACCTGGCAAACGCCTGATCAGCAAACCTTCAAACAAATTGTGGTCGACGCAAAACACTCCGCTAGGGTTTTGAATTTCCGATGCAGCTAACATGGACACAGACGATTGTCTTGTTGTAGCCATGATATGAATGTGGATATCTGTCAGCAAACCATTATGAGGAAGTTCAACGTTTAACGGTTACAATCCTAAGAGACCACCAAGGCCTTTTTCGAGCGAGTTTCCCTTAGCCTCTGGAGAAGTCATATACCGCTACCATCAAACGTAGAAGACGAGTTGCATCATTGCTAAGGAAGAATTAGAGAGGCCGTCTCTGACATGCTGGGCTTCAATTCGTCCTAACAAAAAAAATTCTGAACACGATGGGGTCCTTTTATCCGGTCATCCCGTCGCGCGTCTACTAAGATGGTAGGTTAGAATATAGAAGAGACGAGGACAGCGTAAATTACGAGGGTTAGTGTTGAAGGAAATAGAATTGTAAAGGGCAGCCCAATCCACACAACAAGAGAGCAGTCGATGAATGAAGAGAATGTCAGCTACGTCTCTGCATTTTTCGAGGATATTCAGGTTAAAAAGTTTGAGACGGTCACGATAGGGAGGCAAGATGAAGGGTTCATCCCAACGTAGCTTACGAAGGGCAAATCAAAGAAAACGACACTGAATGTTCTCGATTCGGGATATATCAAATCGCTGAAAGGGGGACCACACTTGGCTGGCAAGAGTAACGGGCCGGACAAGGGTAACGCAAAGTGATCTTGTTACAGCGATGAGCGATGAGTTGGCTTTAAGGGTTATCTCATCAATATACGAACGGAAGTTTAACTCTCTATCGTATAATATTCCAAGGTCGCGAAGGTATTGAACCTAAGGTCAAGGGGAAGATTGAATGGACTTACATGACAAAGCCATAGATTGACACTTGGAGACAGTAAGCTCAAAGCAATTTTTAAGACACCAAGTGGAAAACCTATCGAGGTCTGCTTGAAGGAGAATAGAGTCTTGGGCTGAAGAAATAGTCTTGGAGAACTTAGTGTCGTCGGCGTAAATGGATAGGGAGCAGTGTTTAATAATCCTGCCAAGATCACTTATAGTTAAAATGAAAAAGAGGGGACCTAGATGGCTGCCTTGTGGGACACCAGAAGTGGATCATTTGATGTGATATTTTATCGACGGCATTAGCGAAATTTGTAGCAATAAAATCGATTTCGTTGCCATTTTCTAGGACTAAAAGCGCAAAGGATACGAGTTCAACTAAATTTGTAGTAGTTGATCTACCTTTCAGAAATCCATCCTGACTGGGTGATATAAGTGACTTGCACTGAAGGCTTAGAACTTCATATAAAAAACTTTCGAACATTTTAGGTATGCGAGAAAGCTTAACAATGAGACGGTAGTTGGCTACTTCGTTCTTTGATCCCTTTTTGTGAAGCGGGGCTATGAAAGAGATCTTCCAAATTTGGGAGAATTCCCCTTGTGTGAGGGACAGATGAAATAGGGAGGAAAGATTGGAGGCACACTTTTTGAGGAATATAGCTGGGAGCCCGTCTGGCCCGTATAAAAATCATTGAAATTTTGTAACTTTTCTTCGATGAGGGTGGGATCAAAAGATTGAAAGAGAGACGGGCCAATGGAGAAATTGGACGGGTACTTGAAGTATATGGGGTCGGGTACGAAGAAGTTGTCAGCAAATGATTGTTTGAAAAAGTTGAAACAATTTGTTGGCAAAAGTATGTGGGTCAGTCGATGATATATTATCGAACGAGAGAGAGGGGGGATAACCGTCTGATTTTCTTTTGTAGTTGACGAATTGATAAAATGTCTTAGGATCGTTGAAAAGATTGTTCTGTGCTGTATCGAGAAAGCGCTTATAGAGGCAGTTATAGAGCTGGGTGAATTGGAGGTAGGTTCGAAGATAGTTAGAGTAGTCATAATAAGAACAAGAAAAACTGCCCAAAGGAACCTAACCTTCCACTCACAGAACTGATAGTCATAGTCCAATTTGCATGGAACATCCACAGCAGATCCCCACTTGGCCAAGACTTTTGGTTGCTTCGTACCAATTGCTTTTTAACCCCAATCTACAGGTTGGGAGAGTCAATTATTTCTGGTACTCGTTGGACGAAAAAGTTGCCCCTGACCACAACATTCAGAGACACTAATTCATCCACCACACGTCCTCTTTCTGAAGGTTGGATAGAGGATTAGAGTTTTGAAATTTGTCTCTGCTCAGCACTAGCGCTTATAAATTTTCCAGTCAAGCCCAGTTGAAAGAGACCATCCATCATATAGTGGGTCCCAGAGAAATTTAAACGAGAGATTTACAGGGAGAAAATGGATGGTAGGTACTTAAGACCAGAAGAAAAAGTGGGGCTGTTCCAATGGGCTCAGGTTCAAAAAGTGTCAAATTTGCCAGTTTGCTCGCTGTAGCTGCCGTTCCTATTTTATAACCGAAAAGCAGGACGGAGAGTACTGTCGCAAGCCAAAAAAAAAAATATTGGATTACAAGTAGCAGGCAAGTGAACATTAATAAAAGTTAAAAAAAATGTCGGTGACAATACGGAGCCCTGTGGCACTCTAACATTTATTTTGAAACCATCCAAGACAACTTGAATGTAATATTTCGGAAGGTATTATCTAATCAACTAAAGAAGAGATTCATCGTCGTCAAGAAGTCCTAATGCCAAATTTAGTCAAACGCCTTTGGTATTTCAAGTGCAACTACCTTGCTTTTACTAGATTTATGTGGGCTATGGTGCCACTTTTCGGTGAAACATTTTATCAGAACACCAGATGGCTTATTTCTAAGATAATCCGGACATTATACCGTTTTCTGGTTTCTAGATATTGCAGAGTAATAGGGGTGTAAGAGGAGAAGGAAGAAGATTCGCCTTTCTTAGGGACTGGCTGCACGATTTATCTTCTCGCCAAGAGTCATAAAAAGTAGCTTACGCAGTGGTATGGGCAGCTCAGAAGAACTTTAAATCAGAAGAAAGAGGATATACCGTCTGAACCAGCTGGTGGACGGACGTATGTTTATGAAGAAGTAATAATTACTACAGGTAGAGATTCGACAGCAAAGTGATACACCTCGCAAAGTTTTTTTGGTTGCGCCAATGGATGTGGTAATCTACTAAAGATGGGGTAGCCCGTGGCACCAACATGCACGATTCGCAACACCCGAATATTCGATGCCAGGAATGCGCCTACGTACTAATCCACATCACCACGTCCTTCAACCACTCTCCGTGCAGGACTGCCGTTAGGTATTACTTAGCGGGGCTGGTTGGCAATTATGCTCTATTCTCTGAGGCCGCCTCTTGAGCTCTTCTTAGGTCTTCAGCTCTTCGCAGCGCCTACTGCACGCGCACTATAAATGAGCAGATCTCTTTTGGACGTGGCACATTTACTCTTTCTTCTGCAAAGCGTCTACAGTAAAACAACGCATGCAACGCATCCTCTTCCTCATTTTGACATTCTGGGTACTGGGGCGAAATATCGTGTCCAAATCTATGGAGGTATTTCCGGTAGCCGCCGTGCCCAGACAGGAACTGTGTGATGTGGTAGTTACAGTTCCCCCATGGTCCCTTTGTCCATGTTTCTATGATGGGAATGTAGGTCCACCTGCCTTTTGTCGAGCGGTCCCACCTAGTTTGCCACAGCATTGCGGATGCTGCCTCTTCTTTTTCCTTAACCCTCTTTGCCTGTTGCCTCTTGGAAGGTCGCCTAAGATACACCCTCTTCATCTCATCCGCGAGGATGTCTATTGGGATCATTCCAGCTAAAACGCAGACTGTATCATCGGAGATTGTGCGGAATCTGCTGATCACTCTGATTGCACAGAGCCTGTGAGCTGATGATAACTCTTTCCTACACTCATTGACCACTGTAGTCAGCAAGATCCTTCGGGGGTATCCAGGTCCGCCGATATTCGGTAGCATTCTGGTAAGTGCCGCCTGCATCAGTAATGCTTTCTTGCTAGTGTACTCGACGTGGGTCTTGAAGCGCAGCCGATTGTCGATCATGACTCCAAGGTACCTTAAGGATTCTTTGGATCTAATTGTCTGGTCTCCGACCCGGAAGTTTGCGTATTCCACCGCCTTGCGGCTGGTTATTAGGACAGCTTCAGTCTTGTGTGCAGCTATTTTCAGACCCATAGACTCCAGGCATTCCTTTATCTTTACAACTGCCTCGTCTGTGGCAGACTCCACCTCGTGAATGTGCTTGGCTACTGTAACCACTTCTATGTCGTCAGCGAAGCCAACAACCTTGACTCCATCAGGCAGGCTTAGTAGCAGAACTCCGTCGTACGTGATGTTCCATAGGAGAGGTCCAAGGACCGACCCTTGCGGGAGTCTCGCGGAAACACTGTAGTGCTTAGCACCATCGTCCGTACGATACCTTAACCTCCTCTTACTGAATTAGTCTGTGACTATCCTCAGGAGATAGTATGATGTATCCATCCTGGTCAAGGATCTCCTAATGAACGACCAGCTCGCCGAGTTGAACGCGTTTTTTACGTCGAGCGTTACTACTGCGCTGTATCTTTTTGTCTCCCCCATTTCCATCTTTTCCCTTGTATCCGCCACCGCAAGCAGTCTGTTGTATATAATACGCTCTAGGATCTTACCTAGAGTATCAAGCAGACATATTGGGCGATATGATGATGGTTCTCCGGGTGGCTTTGGAAGCAGCACTAAGTGTTGCAGTTTCCATGGCGTAGGGAAAATCCCCTCCTCTAGACACCTTTGCATCGTCGGTAAGAAGATGTCCGGTCTCGTCTTAATAGCCATCTTTAATGCGTTACTCGGGATACCATCCGGTGCAGTGTCTCCAATTTTTTTGCATGCAGCAAAAAGTTGTTCCGACGTGATGGCCGGATATCTTCCATATTGATCTCCCTTGTGATGGTGGCCTTAGTAGTTGTTCTATGCGGGAATAGAATAGACCTTAGCATTGCAGGGCAGGTTAGTTGTGGGGACCTGTTGCCTTTATGCTTCTTCATCGCCACTCTATACGCTAAGCCCCAGGGGTCTAGGTTAGCCCCGTCGCAGAGCTGTCTGAAACTCCTGGACTTACTCTCTTTAATGGCACTTTCCAGTTTCCGTCTAGCCAGTTTAAAGTTGGTTAGCCGTTCTTGGAAATCTTGTCTTCCTATGGATATCTTAGATCTTCGTCGTGCTTGTTGGCACTTCGCTCTGAGCCGTTTAATCTTGTCGGTCCACCAGTAGCAGGGCTCGCCTCTTTTGCAGATCTTCTGGGCATTGATGCGTCGCACGCTGCGGTAATGGTCTGGATGAGAAAGGGCTTCAGCCGATCCATTGTTCGTTGTGGCGCTGGTGTTTAGCATTTCCTTGAACGTATCTTTGTCAAGCAGCGTGTCCTTCCACTTTGGCCCTGTTAGAGTGGGGCACAGTTTGCGTTTCTCTTTGCCGACTAGCCATTTAGTTTTCCGCAGGAGTGAGTTTCTCATGTATGTGATGTCGATGATTGACCCTCTGCCTGCCTTTCGGAACGTATCCGCTGCACCTTCGTCGGCCAGACTTATATCCAAGTCCTGCGAAGGACTCGAGGAGAGCTCTCCCCCTTACGTCTGTGGTTCTACTTCCCCAATCAGTAGCCCAGGCGTTGAAATCCCCAGCAATAATAGCTGGGTGTTTTCCTGGATACACCTCGCAATGTGTTGGCGAGAATACGGGACACGAATATAGGTTGTGTGATACTACAATATGTATGCATGCTGACGGCACTATGCTGGCGTACCTGTGTAACTGCTCACAAGTTTTCTGTAGGAGCTCTTGGAAGCTTTTCCATTAAGACGTGAATGCATAAGGGAGATGTTAGCGAATTTACCCTTGATGCGGACAGTCGCTAAGCGCTCGTTTATGTGTCAAATTACAAATTTGCATCCAGATATGGGCTACGGGTGTTTGAAATCGTCTTTTTTCACAGCCTGTTCCACCTCATTCCTTAGATGGCGGATTTAATAGCCTCATAAGGCTTCAGTGTGTCTACTTGGTGTTCGGGAGCATTTGGCATTTTCAGGATCCTCAGTTACAGTCAAATTGATCTTACTGTCAAGCAGTTGCTGTCCACTCGTTTTGTCAAATCCACTAGGAAGAAGACTGAGCTGCACAAAATATAGAACAAAGTATGGAGGCATCAGTCTCCTTAAAGTCGCGTGCAAGGTCTTGTCTGACATACGAACGCCGTAAAGGACAATTGTGTAATAATTGGCTTACCAAAAAGTACTCAGGAGACTTGATTATGACCCAGCATGTTCTTTACACCACCGAAATCTGAAGTTTGCAGAGACCGAGGAAGATATTCCTAATCGTTCTGAAGGCTTTGAATGATTTTTTGTCCCATTTTCGTTGACGAGCTCTCGAGGATTAAATTTAACAGCAAGCTCCACAATCGGTCCAGCGGTTAGTATTCGAACACCGAATGGATACCAATGCTCTGGCCAACGCAATAGTGGAAAACATTGCCTTGGATGGCGCTCACAAAAAGAAGTAGACCTCAATAAATAGAGTGCGCAACTGAAGGCAGTTGGCCAACGGCATTGCTACCTGAAACGATTTGTTGATTAAGGTTCCACATTTTTTCTAAAAAATCTTTTATTGTAGATGAAAATACTTCTTAGTATATATTTCTATAGTGAGACATTTAGGCATCATCCTGTTCACATTTTTTTCATTTTTCTTATTCCAACCAAAAGAAGATTTCCCAGAATATCTGAGCAAAGAAACTCTACAAAAGTCTGTGCATCCAACGTAAGCTTGAATTCTCAGTATCCCTCATCCCCGTCGTCTGGATGTGGTGGGTAAAATTAATTAAAATTAAATGAGTAGGTAATGAGCCTTAAGCAGATTTCATTCAGCAAAAGAAAGGAACCATACACAACCGGCACATACAAAAGGAGCGATTTTTTTCCATCCGTCGAAATTGCGAGAGGACGCACTGAAAATGAAAATAACATTCAGAAAGAAAAGGAAAACGAATTAAAGGGAAGTAATTAATAATTTTCGCCATTTTTCCCCCTCTATTCAGTTGCTGCAAAGAAAAACACCAAAAGGATCTTCCGAAAGAGAAATGTTTTCCTTTATGTGAGTGGTTGGATGGATTTTTCTTTTCCTTTCAGACTCCGCCTTTTGGAGAGTCGTTTTTTTTTCTTTTTTGCGCTGGTGAGGATAGGGAGTGCAGCAACAATTACAATACGTCGATAATGCTTCAAGTTTTATTTATAAACTCAACCCCTATTCCAAATCGGCGACTTATTTAATTTTGTTTTTTTTTTTTTAATTTATCGGCAGAAAGGACACCCAATTAAAAGTTTCCTTCGCCGTGGTGATTGACTAACAAAAACTCATTCGAATTTTAAATAGAGGAAAGGGAGGCAGTGTGAAATTTTGCGGACCACAAAGCGCCATCTAAGGAAATTAAAACGAAGCAAATATCTTTTGAAAGAAGAAAGCTTGACGGGTTCTCTGATGAGAGGAACCTCAAAAAACAAGCGCTGGTATGGACAGGGTCATCTAATGATGTATATTCACTGCTCCCCAGTAACACTAAAACACACATCAGGAGTTAATGCATGTTCATTACTTCGAGCCGCTGAAAGATGTAGCTCATCTCGAAGCTAAAGCTATGGAAAGATCTTTGTCGAAAAGATAAGAAGACGCCCTTTCCACGGTACAGTTTGCACGCCATCCACGATAACGAATTCATAATAATGAACTTTGAGCTTGCAGCAACTAGTTTCCGCGATTTGGTTTATCCTCAAGAATGGAGACTACTTAAACTGCGTCAACTATAGATATAGAGAGCCGCCTAAAGGCCAGCGTGGGACTTTAACCGCACTAAAAACATGTCCTCACCGTCCGGACGGGAAACGGGAAGCTCCTCCTAGAACCATCCTAAGGTATTTCGTCAAAAGGATGTCCTAAGCAAAGACTCAAAGCCATCGTCTAGTCGTCACTGTCAAGTTTGTGGAAAAGTTATTCCTCGCTGGAAACGCTCACTCTCCCGGCGGCGTTCTATAGCTCCCAGCTCCATCATCAATGTCACGGTTGAGTCTTCAATACTGCCTGCCAGTTCCGGGGGCTGCTTAACATACTGGGGACCAGGCTTATCGCTGAAGCTGGTTCCCCGATCGCTTCGTTAATGGAGCTCCTGATGTTCTCGAATCTCGGGCAAGAGAAGAGAACATGCTCCACATCCTCTATTGCTCTCTCACAGTTTGGGAAGTGAGGATCATCTTCAATGTCGAAGCGATGGAGATAGAGTCTAAAGCTTGCGTGAGGTAGTAGTTTACCTCTCCATGCCTCCTGTGCAGCCATTCATCGACGTTGGGGATTAGGGCATACGTCCATCTACTCTTTTAGGAACGGCTCCATCTGTTTTGCCATGTACGAATTGTGTTACGCCCTGCATCCTCTTTTGGGAGGTTGTCCCGTCAGACCTTCTGGAGGTTTTCTGCGATCAGGTCGATCAGCGGCATGCCGGCCAGGATCCGTGCAGCGTCATCAGAGACGGTCCTATATACGCTTAGTCGGATTGTTGTTTTCCTTATTTACACAATTCAAAATTTGAGCTCACTGTCATGAACGGTTTGGAAATTATAGAAGTCTGAAATTGGTTGCAGTTCGAATCAGGCAGGGTGTAGATGATATTTGCATAGCATCAAGTGACAACAAGCAACACAAACAGCATTTACGCAGAGTTTTTCGAAAATATCATGAAAACAGCTTAACCAGTTTCTTGGGATACCTGGTGGATAAGAACGGAATACGGCCGACTGCGAAGAAGACTGAGGTTATTAAAAATTTCAAAAAACCAGGAGTTGCAAAAGACTTGAAGATATTTCTTGGAGCTATTAATTTTTACAAAACTTCTATACCTAACGCTGTTAAAAATCAAATGGTACGATGTGACTACGAAGGCTTTCGAAGGTTGCAAACAGGATTTAATTGATGCCACCCTTTTACGTCATCCTGCTCCTAATGCTGAATTAGTTCTTTTCACTGATGCCTCCGATTTCGCTGTAGGTGTTGCATTACATCAAGTGATAGACAACGTTATGCAACCACTCGGTTCTTATTCAAAAAAGCTAACACCTCAACAACTTAAATACAGTACGTACGATAGAGAGTTGACTGCGATTTATCAAGCCATCCACTTCTTCAAGAAGGAAGACGTTTTATGATTTTGACCGACCAGAAACCTTTAACCCTCGCTTTCCATCAAAAGCTCGACAAGACATTTCCAAGATAGCAATGCCAGTTGGATTACATCGGCCAGTTTTGCATTGACATTCGTCACATTGTCAGTCAAGAAAACAACGCCGCAAACTGGCTATCTCGTATACAGCAGGTATCGTTTGACTTCGCAGAAATGGGTAAAGAGCAGTTACAAGACGACTAATTGCGAACCATTTCGAATCAAATCTTAATATCAAGCCATTTCCTCTTCACAGAGCTGAATGTTTCCTGTATAGTATTGTGACACCTCGCAAAACACCATTCGTCCCTTCGTGCCACTGTCGTTTTGACTAAAACGTATGCAGCATTTTCATGAGATTTCCCATCCAAGAGCCAGGACTACAGTGAAGCTCATAAAAGAGAGGTTTGTTTGGCCGAACATGCCAAAAAGCATTGCGGAATTCGTCAAACACTGCATACAGTGTCAACGGTCAAAAGTTCAACGTCACAATCAAACGGAATACGGGTTGTATGAAGCTCCAGCGAATCGTTTTGAACACGTTAACATCGATCTTATTGGACCTCTTCCACCATCACAATATTGTTTGACCATGGTGGACAGATTCTCGCGTTAGTTTGAAGCGGTTCCTCTTTCCAACATCACGGCGGATACTGTAGCCCGAGAATTCATCGCTTCCTGGATTTCTCGCTTCGGGGTGCCGAAAAGAGTCACAAGTGATCAAGGACGACAATTTCTATCCAACATCTGTAAAGAACTTACGAAGTATCTTGGCATCACACATCTCAAAACGACACCTTACCACCCGCAGGCAAACGGCATAATAGAGCGTTGGCATAGGACTCTCAAAGCAGCAATCAAATGTTACGCCAACGAAAACTGGTGCAATTCACTGCCAATCATCCACCTATGCCTCCAGCCGAGATGATCTTTGGGACCAAACTAAAGTTACCTGGTGAGTTCTTCCTGCCGACGTCAATCATTCCCTCAAAATCCGAGTTTTTGCCTTGAGCTGCTTAGCTCTAGAGAAATTTATCAATAATTAGACCGATTCCAATAACTCACAGTCGATTTTTGTTCATCCAGATTTGCAGAGTTGCAGTCACGCATTCGTTCGATGCGATAGGGTTAAAGGTCCACTTCGATCACCTTACGATGGTCCATTTGAGATTTTGGACAAAACGGAGAAGTTCTACAAAATCGAAGTAAATGCAATGGCCACAAATATTTCATTGGACCGGCTTAGTCCTGTATTCATCTTGAACGAACCTGAGACTAAAAACACCAGTGACAACACAATCCGGACGAAGAGTCAACATCCCAGACAGATATAAGTGATGCGGACTGGACGCGAGGAATGCATTTAATTCAGAGAGTTCGAACGGATTATAAATTTTTTTTATTGGATTGAAATACCGGACTACCTCCTTAAACTGATAATAAGCTATTGCTTGAATAGATTTCTCTTCTATGACTCTGATGATGGAGTCAAAGCGTTGATAGCAAGACTCGATCTGTGGAACATTTTACGCCTACAGAGTCCACGTGAAGCGTCACGTTCGATTATTGAATTTGCTGATGACTGCTGTGATGGTTTTAGCAAAATTTTAATTGCCTTGACACACGAGAGGAATTTACGAAACGAATCTAGTGTTACCAGCTCGATATTTTTGGAGGTTTAAGCAAAAATCTTTTCGAAGTTCACATGGATTACCTCCCATTAAATCTCGTAATTTCAATTCGATATAAAAACATATAACTCCATTTCTATTTTTCTCTTTATTTCTTTGCGTAAGCAACGACTAAATTATATGGCGAAAAGTATCTATAATCACTTCCGCTCTCATTCTTTTCACATAAATTCCTTTCTCTCCAGTATTCAGAAATCTCCTCCACAAATTCCTCTCGTTTTCCAGACGGTATTCGCCCAATAAATATACTTACTGACAATACATGTTCTGGAATTTTAAAGTCAAAACGATATGATTCTTGTAGTCCCATGTCGATAATCTTACCTTGAAAACTTTTGGAGTCTTCGTATACGAACATTTCTTGTCTAATCTCTACTCTCTGATCAGAAAAGCCGGTTTCTTTAAAAAGTTTCGAATATACCGGCCAAGGGTCATCAATATCCTGAGACGGTGGTGTAGTAGTTTCCAAGTCATAAAGATATTCACTCCATTTTGAATACGAAGCTAGACACCTGAAGGCATCAAAGAGTGGATGGGAAGCCAGAAACACTAAAAAACAGTCACCGCTGTCATTTAGGATCTCGTAGATATTTTTCAGAGCTTGCCTAGGGATTGAAAAGTTTTTAGATTTTTAAAAAGATTCAAAGCGAGAAAATTGTGTATGACATCCCTGATTTATAACTAAGCCATACTCAAACTCATTGCAACTCAGGGATGTTCAACAGAAAATATTGAAAATTGATGAAACACTAAAACACTATTTTACCTTTGATTTTGAGGCCAGTGCAGACAGAAGAAGGATGTGACATGATCAAACTTTCCTTTGTACTTCAAAGGCAATGTCCTCGTTTCAATGTCGAGCACATCAAATTGAACTCTATCGTAGTGTGCATAAGTTCTACGTGAAAACTCTATCATTTTCGCTGAAATATCTATTCCGACAATTTTCTTATAAGTCTTTGGTAGAAGAGGACGTACAAAATCGAGGAGGACATCCCCTGTTCCACAACCAACGTCCATTAGAGAATCGCTGCCATCCGATCGTAGTTGGAAATTTGGAGCGAAATCATTAAGAATACTTTCTACAGCTTGTCGTTGCAATTCATTTGCTCGGCTATACAAATGTGGCTGATTCATTATAGCAGATAGTTTTCACTATTAAAAGTCAGTATCTTTTCGCAAGCTCCGGATTGTTATCTAAACACAACTATCTAATCGCGCAAATTTAATTTACTCATTCACTTGTGTTATTATTCGTAGAGCTGCACACTTCTTTTTCCAAGCACGTAGATATTTCGATTGATCTTTCTTTCTTGAGGGTTTCGGAATTTATAGTAAAACGTGGATGAACCAGAGGAAACCAACCAATCTCTTAGCAAATGTGAGGATGTGCCGGTGGGCCGGTACTTTTTGAACGTGTAGTTCCCCAAATTGCTTCTAAACCGAAGCCACAGGCACTTGGCTTCAAAGACGCAGACTGTACTTTTGTCTGTCTACCGAATGTTGTGTCAGATATTACAATCATTCAGACAGTTGAATTACGTCCCTTCGTCTACGCAACTGTTGATTCATTGTCACGGTTTTCTGATGCATCTGATTAGCGGCAGCAGGCTGCGGTTAGTTTTATATTGTTAAGACGATCATTAGTTACAGTTAGCGTAAATGAATTATTTTATGAGTTTGTTTAGAATTTGACGTCGTTTTGGCAACATCAGCATGCTAAATAGGGGAATTGAAACGCAATGTGACTGCGTTCTTTATATCTTTAGTTCTCTTCTCTTCGGTCAATGAATTTGTATTAGAATGTATCTAAAACACCTGAAATACACTTCAAATAGCAATGAAAAGAGCAATATATACGAGCAGTATATATTCGGGAACATGGAAGCCGAAGGCCAATAAAAAGCAGATGGTCCTGACTTAACCCCTTATGAAAGCGAAGGGAAACAATTTTTTTTTTTTGTGAACATTTCTTTTATTAAACATAAGTAATTAGTTTATAATAGAAAATAAAAAAAATAATGTTTTTTCACAAAAGTTGTATGCATTGCAGCAAATTAGCTCTGAAAACAAATGGTAGATACGAGTATTTGGCTTCGTATGAAGTAAAGATCAGAAACGAAATTAAGTCTTGTGAAAACCTTTAAAGCAATTTCGTTTCTCATTGAAGGATAAAAATACTTCACGGCATTGTGTAAATAATCGAAATTTGTAACAATTTTGGCATAATTGCCGTTGTTTTTTCTACCATTCCGGTAAATGATCCAAGCAGTTCAGGCTGCTGCACCATAACAAGAGGTAAGTCTTGATGCCTGTATGGAGTTTTTCGCGCCATTTTGTTGGGTACAGGTGAATTCGACAAGCTGCATGGAATTGCTGCTCGACTCATTGGAGTTTCGGACGTCTGGGTTATGGCTGCACGCCCACGTTTTCTGGCCACACTTAAAACCGTTCCTGTTTTACGTAAATGTTCAGAAACTGCAAGTTTGAAAGTAATCAACTTTTTCCACTTCGTGAATTCGGCACCATGGTACCCAAGCATTTACAAGGCACATATCTACAAAGTGGAAAAAAGTTCGTTTGTACCATTGGCTGGAACGCAGGTGAATTCTGTAATACGAGTAGCCAAGCATAGAATCCAGTAAATCTACACCTTCTATATGCTTGTTATAAACATCTATGTATTTTTTTTCTCGCCGAAAATATCGGTTTTTTGTTGTCTTAGATTCACTTCCAATGTAACCTGAGAGCATATTTACATACCATGACACTAAGCTTAGTTTAACACCATCTATGTATGATCGCTGTTTTTTCTGGCATGCTTCCGCGGCCTTATTTTTTCAATTCTTTCTCAGTAGGCATTTTCAAGTTCGGCACACGGTTAAGTCTTACTGTTCCCAATGGTAATAAATCACTTTTAAACAAATAAACTTGAAGCATCGGACTATTAAACCAATTATCACACCACTCAACCCCTAACACACACGCCTTTCCCTAATTTCGACCTCAGAACTGGAGCTAAGTATTCTAATTTCATCAGTTCTCACATTTTAAACCCTATTTCAGAAACCCCAGCCATTGCGACACCAAACTTATTAACCACTCCCTCTTCTATTGACCCTCTTTCGCCACCCACTGTTAAATTAACGCAGCAAACTAGCAATACCACCGAATGTCGCTATGCGCTCTCTATGATTTATGAGAGTATACGTCTATATCTCGCTTATCTGCACGATAAATCCCACTCGGTGTACTACGAGGGTAAAACAAAAACAAGCGTCTTGGTTTCTATCCAGCAGGAAGGCCTTCCTACCGACGTTACCAGTCTCAGGAAACTTTATATAAAGTATCGCGAAATTTTCAATACGCCCCCCCGAAAAAGTTGCAGACGATCTTGCCGCTCTTCGCCACTATGTACACTCTAAAAGAGTCTCACACCTCCAACGCAGTCGCCTTGACCTTGATAAATTTTTTCGACCCTAAAAAGTCATGCAAAAACCTCCCTCTCACCTTCTATTACCAGAACGTAAGAGGACTCCGTTCTAAAACCCACGCTGTTTTCCGCCAATCTCATGCTCTCCCATTTGAAATCTATGCTCTGACCGAAACTAATCTTATCCCCAACATAAAAAACCAGGAGTTATTCCCTCTTTCTTTTAATGTTTTTCGGGATGATGATCGTTGATTGAATCCCCTTGCCGAGGTGTCCTACTGGCTATTCACAACAGCTTGGACTCCTCTCTCGTTGCAATATCATCCTCTCCTAAGCTCGACTTTGTGTCGGTTAAAATAACCCTCACTCGTAGATGGTTGTACGTTATGTGTTGTTACATTCTTCCGGCGCAACCTATCGAATCCTACCAACTTGCTATTGCAGCAATTGACAATTTGATCGACTTATCAGACTCGCTTGATGATATCATTGTCTTCGGCGATTTTAATCTGCCTCAGCTGAAGTGGACTCCATCTGAAGATCTATCTTTTCTCATCGCTTCCAATCCCATTTCTACTAAGGAATGCCTCTTTTTAGATCGGCTAACAGACTCTAGTCTATGCCAAGTCAGTGGCGTTTACAACTATATGGAAAGGCAATTAGACCTTATCTTCACAACTGATCCCATCAACTCCTCAGTATCGTGTTGTCCCCTATCTCTTTCAACTATTGATAACTTTCATCCTCAACTTCTTCTCTCATTTTTCCACAACTCTCCCCTTCAGTCGCCTCCCCCCGCAGTTCTACTTTCTTACAATTTTCACAAAGCTAATTTCCGTAAAATTAATACCTATCTGAGCAGTGCTTCTTTTGAGTTTACCAATCTATCTCTGATTGATGCCCTCTCCATTTTTTACAGAGAAATATTCAAATCCATATCCCTTTATGTGCCTTACTCCCGCCATAAAACTTCTTCTACATCCCCTCCTTGGTATAATCGTAAACTTCGCTCTCTACGAAACAAAAGAAACAAGTTATGGGCGGTATTCCTTCGCACCCACTCTTCTTCCGACTATTCAAATTATCTAGGTACATATCTTCATTTCATTGAACTCTCTCTATCAGCGCTACCTGATTAGTGCGCAAACCAATCTCATAAATGACCCCAAGTCCTTTTTTCAATTTGTCAATTGCAAAAGTAAGACTGATGGTTATCCTTCCTCCCTCGCTTTTGAAACCAAATCTTCAAGTGATCCTCCTACCATCGCCAACTTTTTTGCCACTCCTTCGTACCAGATCCCTCTTACTTCAATGATCTACCAAATTTCTCTATTGGTCCCTTTCTCACTCAAAATTTCGATCCTGCAGTTATTGAAGAAAAGTTACAAAATCTTAAGGATGAATTTATACCTGGCCCAGACGGACTCCCCGCCATGTTTCTTAAGAAATGCTCTTCCAACCTGTCTCTACCCCTTTCCTACCTTTTTCGTCTATCGCTCAGACAGGGTGAATTTCCCCAGATTTGGAAGACCTCTTTTATAATCCCGATACACAAAAAGGGATCTAAGCATGAAGTTACCAATTATCGTCCCATTGCTAAACTCTCTCATATACCCAAACTCTTTGAGAGCATTTTATACGAAGCGTTAAGCTTCAAATGCAAGCCTTTTATTTCACCCCGACAACATGGTTTTCTAAAAGGTAGATCAACTACCACAAACCTAGTTGAATTCGTGTCTTTTGCTCTCTCAGCCTTAGAAAATGGCAAAGAAATCGATGTTATAGCAACTGGTTTCACTAAAGCATTTGATAAGATATCTCATAAATTGATCCTTTTCAAATTGTCTGCTCTCGGCTTTGGGCCTCACTTTTTAAAATGGATTTCTTCTTACCTGGTAAACCGATATTATAGTGTTCGGTTTAGATCCGCCCTTTCTGTTCCATTCCTGGCCTCATCTGGAGTTCCACAAGGCAGTCATCTTGGCCCTCTTCTCTTCATTCTTACTATCAACGATGTTAGGAGTGTCATTAAGCACTCCTCCCTCTCCCTTTACGCTGACGACACAAAAATTTTTAAATCTATTTCCTCTCCCCAGGACTCTGCCCTTCTTCAAGAAGACCTTGATCGGTTTTCAATCTGGTGCCTCAAAAACTGCCTAGAACTTAATATAGCCAAATGTCAATTTATAACCTTCTCTCGTAAATGCAACCCGTCTCCTCCCCGACTTTATTTTCTCCATGGTCAACCAATTCCCCTGGTTCAGTCTTTTCAAGACCTTGGCATATTACTCGACAGTGAGCTTAATTTCCGTTCGCATATCGATAAGATGATCCTCAAAGCCAACTCATCACTTGGCTTTATTAAACGGTAGTCCAAGGAATTTTCCAACCCGTATGTAACCAGATCTCTGTATGTTACCTTTGTTCGCCCCCTGCTTGAGTATGCCAGTCAAGCTTGGTCCCCCTTTCACCGGGTTCATGTTTCCCGAATCGAGGGTATTCAACGTCGATTCCTTCGATTTGCCCTCCGTGGCCTGCCATGGAACGACCCTTTAATCTTACCTCCCTATCAAGACCGCCTCAAACTTCTAAATATGAATTCGTTAGAAGAACGTAGGAATATTGCTTACGTTCTTTTCATTCATCGTCTTCTCTCAGGTTCCATCGACTGTGCATCCATTTTGAACTCCATTTCCTTCAATACCAACCCCCGCAATCTACGTTGTCCTCGTCTCTTCTATCTACCGGTCCACCGCACCTCTTATCGCTCCAACTAACCTATCTCCCGAATGCTCCGAAAGGTCAACTCAAATCTCTCCCTTTTTGATTTCCACCTGAGAACTCCTCGTCTCAAACAAGATCTCCTCCATCACTTCCTTGGTCACTAGCTCTTAAGTCTTTCTGTTAGTTTTTAAGTTAGATTCAGCTTGTATTAAGCCTCAGGGGCCTCAGCCCCCACCAAAATTAAAACCAAAAATTAAAAATTAAAATCAAAACAAATTTTATAGTTTTGAAATTTGAGTACAGTAGAAGTGAGTCTGGTTACAACGTTTGAACTGACACCAAGATCAGGTGCGTCTGATGGAAAGCAATTGCTTTGATGTCCCGCAAAAATGCCAAAATCATAACTGAAGCCCGAATGAGGTTTTGCAGGGTTATATTGCTTCAGTTCAAGACGGCATTTGGTTGGAATTATTTGCTCATCCACCGACAAATATTCTTCTTTGGGCACCAATAACAAATACTTTCGAATTTTATCTAGAAGGAGTCTGACTTTAAAAAGTTTATCATGACCATCCGTTCCACAAGGTTTAGAGTGTTCATTGTTATTAAAGTGTAAGTTTTTCTTTATAATCTCAAATCTGTTACTTGGCATGGTTTCATAGACTTGAGACAAGACATAAAAATGACAATGACAATGACAATGTCAATGCCAATGAATTGTTCGATTTCATTGATCGTGATGCTTGCAGGCTTATTGATATTGTCTTGAAGAGACTTTAAGTTTGATTCCTCAACGATCATACTTATTAAATAATCAGTGAAAATGAATTTAAAAACTTCCTCCGGCGTATCTAAAAGCTTTATGTCATCTGGAAGGTTAGCGTTTCCCTTGAATTCAAAGTTTTTTGTCTCAAATGCTTCCATTTTGATGTTTTTCCAACTAATGCTTTTTTTTTTCTTTAATATTGCCTTTTTTGCTCTTGATGATTTTTGAGGCTATGTAACATTAATTTCATTGTCATCGGAACTTTGAGAACCAGTTTCTGCGATGGCTACATTATCTACTTGATGAGAAAAATAGGGTTCATATTCTTGATCGGATTCTGGAACCAGATCATCATCACTCAAAGATCCATCACCAGGAATAGGATTAACAAGTTTGGAACTTCCATAAAAACTAGAAGGTTTCATTTCTGTAAACAATGAAAGCACCTTTGAATGCATATAAAGCCATATGTGAACGGCAGGGTTTTGTGCGGAATGTATACGAAGCCACATAAGGCAAGTCAAAAACATTAAAAATTCTGCCTCATCCTCCATCCCAACGCTCATTTACAATGACATTCCAGCTGTCAGCTCTTTGGACCAGGCCAATCTGCTTGCTGCACACTTTTCGTCTAGCTCAACACTCCCAGATTGTGCTTTGTCACTGCCTACACTTGAGGGCGACGAATCTAAAATGGGACGAATCCACTTTCGCACTCGTGTAGTAGCAAGAGTACTTAAAGATCTCAACATGCATAAATCCGCTGGTCTATCCCCTACTTCTGAAGAAGTGATCGTCCACGCTGGCAAAACCACTGCGTAAGCTTTTTCATCAATCCTACTCTTTAGGACTCTTTCCGAGCAGATGAAAAACAGCATTTGTCCAGCCCGTCCCTAAAAAAAGCAAATCTTCTTCGCTCTGCTCCCACAGACCCATTGCACTTACGTGCCTTCTTTCCAACGTCAGCTCATGAAATATCTCGCAACATGAAAACTTCTCAATGACCGGCAATATGGTTTTCGTAGCAACAGGTCCACAGTTCCACCGAAAAGTGGAACCAAAGCGTTAATCAATCTGGTGAAAGCATGATAGTTCCACTTGATATTTCTAAGGCATTCGACAGAGTTTGGCATCAGGCTCTTTTGTCGAAAATACGTGCTCTTGGGATCGATGACTCTTTTCCTCAATGGATTAGAAATTACCTTTCGGAACGTTCAATTCAAGTTGTCTTGGACGGTTTCAAGTCTATATTCACAAATTAAATGCTGGTGTGCCCCAGGGCTTCGTTTTGTCTCCGACACTCTTTTTAATTTTCATCAACGATCTCTTGTCTGCTACTTCTAATCCAATATATTCCTTTGGTGACGACAGTACTCTCTGCTTTTCATATTCGTTCCCGGACTCACGTCCCTGCTCGTCGGCTGTAGAACGGGAACGGCAGCGTATGTTAAGCTCATTAAATTCCGATATCAACAGCATAACCAATTGGGGAACTATCAACCGAGTGGAATTTAATGCTTGCAAAAGTCAATGCTGTTACCCAGCCATTATCCATGAATGGCAATTGCATCGTCGAAACCGATAAACTTTCCATTCTCGGTATGTGCGTCAATGAAAACTTACGTTGAAATGACCACATATTCAGTGTCGTCAAAAATGCTGCGAACTGCCTAGGTTTCCTCAAGCGATGTAAGAAATGTTTCACCCCTTCTGATCTGGCCTCAGTATATAAGGCGCTTATCCGCCCGAAATTGGAGTACAACTCCCACATCTGGTCGGGTGCGCCCAAAACATCTCTGCACCTGCTAGATAGGATCCAAAACCGTGCGATAAAACTCATAGGTGATACTAATGTCACACAAACAATGGACACCCTCGAACACCGACGTAAGGTCTCGTGTCTCGCTCTGTTTTATCACTGTTTCCACCACCAATGCTCCATAGAAATCGCCAGTAGCATTTCGCACTTCAAACCTTTAACCGTAACACCCGTCTCGCTATGAATGCTCATAAGTATACCCTCAAGCCCAGTTTCGGACGTACTCTAAAATATCGTGATTCTTTCCTAAGCCGTACAACTCGCTTATGGAATGCCCTGTCTAGCTCCTTATTTCCTAGTCATTATAACCTTCAAACATTTAAAACCAACGTTCACCGGTACCTCTCTTTCTATCCTTTCTGACTTTTCTTCACCCGCGCTCCTGTGAGCGGGATTAGTGAATGCGAAACCGTGTACTGATGAGATTGAAATTGTAAAAAAAAATGCGTGGGACACGTTCAAAAGCGAATGGAAACCCGGCTTCACGAATCCAAAAACAGAAATCCTGGAATCAGCGGCAAAATTTATAAATAAACTGAGCATCTACTACGGCTTAGCTATTCGCAGAAACTGTGACTCCAAGGATGACATGAAAAAAGTGGTATGGGCAACATTCTATCATTTCTGTCTCGAAGGCCCCGAATCGTGATGCAAGTGGCAACAAGCGAAAGCTAAAAGGGAACAGAAAAATTTCCGTCACGATTATTCGGCTTTGCTAAAAATTGTGTTAGATGTCATGAAACCAATATTTGAAGACCTCAGCAATGACAAATTGTTGGAGCGCTGTGTTGACGGATAGACCCAAAACAGCAATGAGAACTTCAACCAATTTATTTGGAAGATAGTTCCAAAAATGATGAACAGAGCTGCCAAAATCGTTAACATTGCTGTATTTCATACAACAATGGTGTCACCTCATTTTTGGAAGTCATGAACGCAAGAAGACGAAGCTCGCATAGCGAAAGCCGAGCCGTTTTCCTTCAAAAAATACACAAAAATGACCTTTTTTCCGGCTCCTAGGTGTAAGTATATCTGCCCTAAAGCCCAACTTCAGCACAAAGTTGCCTCATATCTTGGAAGACTTTTAGCGCTTTTTAGCGAGGGTGAGATACAGTGCACTATATGACGATCATATTGAGGATAGGCATCGACAACACATGATAAGGATCAAAGCACCGGAATTTGCAATTTGGATTGAAATCGGCTAGTCATGGAACATCCAACTACTGCGATCCTAAGATTCTGAAGGATCTTGGTAAGATACCAAGCTAAACGGCAAAAAGGTCGCGTCTCGATTTCAAACCGTTTACATATAAGTGGAGTACAAAACGTAAAGAATAATGCACTATTGGTTGTACTCGGAACAATTATAAGCCACCCGTGGTCTTTCCGACTGTAGGTTGTGACCACGGCACAGATTCTGGTGTGCTAACATATCGCTATAGAAGAGAGAGACGACGGCCCTAAAGACAGCCTCAATGTGCTCTTTGGTAAAACGTACGAACAGTGGCTTAGGTAAACGTTACATTTGTACTGCGCAACTCCGATAATTGATTGAAACATTGTAGTAACTAGCACATATTTCCTGTCAACAAGATTGGCCATATTACAATCGACGCAAGGATCTAATCTAGAATGAGGGATGTGCATTGACTCGGAGGATTACGGTTACGGATATTCCGAACATTCCAAAGACAAAAAAATTGTTTTAAGAAGTTTTGACGTCAGACATCTGTAAACGTAAGAGATCGCCAGATCCTCTCAACATATCAGGCCGTCAGGAAAGCTGTATCTGCTGTGCTCAGTTTTTTCGGTCACCAAAAGAAAACCCTGGCTCGTCGAACAATATTAACAAGCACATGAAGCGAGTCAAAAACCAGGAAGATCAAAGCTTTTGATCTACGAGGGGAACAAACAGGATACGCAACAATAGTTTCTCAGAAGCATAGAACTGCGTGGTCAAGAAAATAAGGAAATACTGTTGGAGGAATGTGGTTCGAAAAATTTTCCGAAGGATAAAAGGAACATGTAAAGGCTATAAAGACCGATGCCTCCAACACGAACAAGGGACACAGGAATAATAGCAGAATTGCAGCCGTTAGTGAGGATATGGATGGACCATTTCAGAAGAATATTTAACGGCAATGATAATCAAAATGTCACAATCAGGCAGAATAAACCAATTAATTTGAACGATGGTAACCAACAATTTCGTCCAGACGACCTGGACGAAGTTAAGATGACTGCAGCAGTAGTAGTAGTAATTGACTTTAATTCATTATAAATGTTTCTAAGTATATTTCGGTTTGGTCGAAGACCGTTTACCATTTTTGTTAAGATGGCTACGAGTATATAATAAGTCCAGCAAGAGCTGCCATACCGACTGAAGAGAAGAATAGTCCGAATACAATGATGAGTAGGGCATGGAAAGCGGTTGAGCACCAGCACTCCGGCGTCCATGTAGGGACGTTGCAGTAAAAGATCCTTGCTTTGGATAGCGCGGGCAAGTAGAATTGCTGGATGGGGTGATCCTAATGGCGATTTCTACAACACGGCTAATCGATTCAGATGGATTGATAAAGACAGTAACGAAGAGGATCGTGCATTTATGCTTCGTTAAATTAGCCAAGCTACGAGGGGCGTTCAATATATTCTCGGTATCGATATGAAGGAAAATGCGAATTCAATTTAAATTGTTTTTATTTTTCAATATGATCTCCCCTAACATCAATGCATTTGCTACATCTTGAGATAAGCTTTTTTAAACCCTCAAAATAATAAATTTCCTCTTTCTCTGCAAAATACCGACTTGAGTTCTTCATCATCCGAAAATCTTTTTCCACGAAGACATTTTTTCAAATCCGGAAACAGGAAATAATCACTAGGGGCAAGGTCTGGACTATAAAGTGGGTGTTGGATTTCTTCGAAACCACAATCTCGCGCAGCAGCCTTGGAAACTCGCGCCGTGTGAACAGGAGCGTTGTCATGAAGAAGCAATACACCCGCTGCGAGTTTACCCCGTCTTTTCTTTTTAATTTCCTCCCGCAAATTATGCAAAGTGAAAGCGTAGGATGTGGCGTTGATGGTTTCACCTTTTTTTTTGTACTCAATGAGCAAGATTCCCTTTGAGTCCCAAAAAACTGTGGCCATGAGCTTTCGGGCAGACGGAGTGACTTTGAACTTCTTCGGGGGGTCTGTTCCTTTTTTATGCCACTGCATGGACTCTTGTTTGCTTTCAGGGTCATAGTGGTGGACCCATGTTTCGTCCCCAGTAACAATTCGATCCATAACACCGTCCGCGTTCTCACTACATATCTCCAAAGCTCTCTACAGCATGCGATTCTCACTTTTTATCTGAGGCGCTGTGAGCATTCGTGGCACCCACCTTGCACTGACCTTTGAAAGGTTAAGATGGTCATGAAGAATGGTGTGAATGGTACCAATTGAAAGCTTGGTGATCTCTGCCATCATTTTCACCTTTATTCGGGCATCCTCAAGAACAAGTTTTTCGACTTCTTTGATGCTTTCTCCCGTACAAGCAGTAGCCGGGGCGCCGGAGCGAAGGTCGTCCTCAATGCTCTCTCTGCCTCTCTTGAACTCACTTGACCACTTTTGCACAGTTGATAATGAAGGTGCGGAACCCTGGTAAACAGCCACCATCTCTTCACGAATTGTTTTTTGACTTTTTCCTTGCTTAGTGAGAAATTTAATTACAGCGCGATGCTCAATTTTCACCATCATCGCCTCAGTTGCCATTATGATTCTGTTTAACTAGAGATAAAACGCGAATTAATAATCACATTTATATGAAATTTTACATGAATGCACTAAAATAATAGTATTACTTGATAAATATGTCAATTTATATATGCAATCACAGCTTCACTCCGATATCGAGAATATCTTGAACGCCCCTCGTAAATAAAATAAAAATAAATAAATAAATAGTAAACGAACAAAGAGAAAAATGGTAAGTCAAAAATATAAAAATACAAAAGGATAGTCATCCAATGGCAAGCAATACCTCTTTTAAATGTTTAATTAAAGAAAACTCTGAAAAATGGGTAAATAAATAAACGCAATTTATATCAAAATTTTAATAAATGAACAAAATATAGGTTAGGTAAATAAAAAATAAATAAACAAATAAATAAATAATAAATAAGTAAAATAACAAACAGGAAAATTAAATGAATGAATAAGTTAACAAATAATTGAACAGTAGAATTAACAAGAATACTTGAAGTATATATGGATAAATAAAAAACATGAAAATTTAAAATTAAGCAATGTTCATTAATCCATTAGTTAGAATATTGCGTGAATAAATTTTTAATAAGTGGATTTTCAACACTAGAACATTTTTCTTTGAAGTTGAAAGTACTCGTATGCTTAATGATTTTTTCACTAATCAATTCAATGTTCCGCTCTTTGATGAAGTTCAAGGGTTGGGTAATACCACGGCAGGTTAAGCATCATTTTCAGTACCTTGTTTTGTGCCACCTGTAATCTTTTAATATGGCACTGAGCAGGTTAACCCCATACTTGACAGCCATAGCATATTATTGCCTGAAAGATTACTTTGTATATTATCAATTTACTGTCTTGGGAAAGACAGGATTTTGAGTTGGTTAAAGGATAAAGCATTTTTATTGCAATATTTATTTTCTTTAATGTTGCGGTAATATGGTCACTAAAGATCAACTCTTGGTCAAGTTTAATGCTAAGATACTTAACTGGGCTTTCTCAGGATAAGTTTGATTTTCCATTTGTTGAAATTAACATAAACTACTTCCATCTCTCCATCTAAATTTCTCTCTATATTGAGAGGAAACTGATGAGATGAAAGAATTGCTATGTCATCAGCGAACAATGCAGTCTCGCAATTTAACAACACACAAGAACTGAGCCTTGAGGCACATCACATTTAACATCAAGGGAACAGGAGACACAAATATTGACAAATGAACTTAAACACCACGGTTTTTCGGGAAACTTTGAATTATACAATATGTAGTTTGTATAATAAATCATTATGCGATACTGTGCCGAAAGCTTTTTTGATATCTAAAAGTATCATCCCTGTTGATCTCACTTGTTTACGATTTTTTTTACAATTTTGATTATTCTTGCAACTTGTTGAATCGTGTTGTGATTTTGTCTAAAACCAAATTGCTCATCAGGCAAAATATTGTTTTCAAAAATTAAACTCATTAGCTCGTCTTTTATTGGGTCTACAAGTAAGTTTCCAGCGTTTGTCAGAGATGGCGCCACCAGTGGATCCCGGGCAGAAATGTCAGACCCCATGTGTTTTATTTGTAGGTTTTGTATTTGTCAACAACTTTGCAGCGTTATATTTGAGCAGTTCTATCGGTGTCGTACATTTTATCGAGTAAAATCATGGCAAGTTTCCAGCCAAATAAACGTCATTTGCGGGAAGCGCTGCTTTTATTCCTTAATATGAAGAAAAGTGCGGCTGAGGCCTATCGTTTGCTTTCGGAAACTTATGGGGCGGAATGTATTGATGAATCGACGTCCCGCGAGTGGTTCAAACGGTTCAAAAGTGGTGATTTTGGAGTTGAAGACAAAGATCGCCCCGGAAAGCCGAAAAGTTTTGAAGACGAGGAATTGGACGCTTTACTGGATGAGGATCCGTGTCAGATTCAAGAAGAACTTGCTGCATCATTGGGCGTCACGCATCAAGCCGTTTCCCTGCGCTTAAAAGCACTGGGATTCATTCAAAATGTTGGTAACTGGGTGCCGTACGAATTGAAGCCAAGAGACGTCGAACGGCGATTTTGCATGTCCGAAATGTTACTGCAGCGGTATAAAAATAAATCATTTTTGCATCGTATTGTCACTGGTGATGAGAAATGGATTTATTATGATAATCCTAAACGCAGAAAATCGTATACAAAGCCCGGCGAGCCCGCTCAATCGACGCCGAAACGAAATATTCACGTGAATAAGGTCATGCTCTGCGTATGGTGGGATCAAAAGGGTTTCGTATACAACGAACTGCTTCCGAGTGGTGAAACCCTCAAAGGACCATTATATCGAACCCAACTAATTCGTTTGAAGCGGGCATTAAAAGAAAAACGGCCAGAATATGAGACCAGGCATGAGTCCGTCATTTTTCATCACGACAACGCTCGGCCACATGTTGCGGTTTCGGTGAAAAACTATTTGGAAAATAGTGGATGGGAAATTCTGCCTCACCCGCCTTACAGTCTAGACTTGGCACCTTCTGACTACCACTTGTTTCGTTCGATGCAGAACGCTCTTACGGGAATACGCTTCAGCTCAGTAGAGGAAATCAAAAATTGGCTCGATACCTTCTTGGGCTCGAAAGACGAGAAATTTTTGTGGTCCGGAATTCATAAATTGCCAGAAAGATGGGGGAAAGTTGTAGCTTCCGATGGACGATACTTTGAATAAAGCATTGTAACTATGTTTTCACAATAAAACTTCAAATTTTGGAAAAAAACGCTGGAAACTTACTTGTAGACCCAATATAATTTTTTCAAACATCTTGCTTAGTGAGCTAAGTAAACTTATTGTCTTATAACTCTCCGCTTTGTCCGGAGGCTTACCAGATTTGAGGATTGGTATAACCTTGGCTTTTTTCCAAGTATTTGAAAAATATTGCATCTTTAGACAAGAGCTGAAAATGAAAGTTATATATTTTATTCCTATCTTAGGAAGCTGTTTTAGAAAGGTGTTTTTTATTGGATCGAGGCCTTCAGCTTTACTTGTCTTGAGATGCTTTGTCAGGAGAGCAACCTTGTTATCGGAAACATACGTATTTGTGGGAGTTAGATAGCTTAAGCTGTTGAATTCTTCAATCCTTGAGTCTACTACAGTAGTTAAAAGAGGATCACCGATATTGGAAGCAATAGAAAGATTATTCTTGAAGACATCAGCTAAAATATTTGCTTTTTCCTCATCGGTAAAGTTAAAAGAAGAGGGACTTTTAAGTCCTGAAATAATTCGGTCTTTGTTTTGTAAAACCCGCATTATGTTCCAGAAGGGCTTCCACATTTGTCCAAGGAACTCAGCTTGTGGTTCCATTCATTATTGCGTTGATTAGCAATAAGTTTTGAATTAATCTATTAAGAGTTCGAATATATTCGCGAAAATTCGGATATCGAAATCTTTGCCAATTTCTTTTCTGAATGTTAATGCAATAATAAATGGAGAAAAGGTGGACGTATAATATTTTTTGGGAATTTTTTTGACAGATTCATTAGCGGCACTAAGAACCGAATTAGAAAAAACTTCAACAGAGCGATCAACATCACCTGTGCTGAGAACGTTATCAATGCGGGTGGGGACATTTGACGATTGTTGCACTAGAAATATGATTTCAGTTAATCCTCTCGAAACTGAGATGTTCTCTTTACGATATAGATTCATCCAGTGCTTAAGGGCTTCACCACCCGTTTCTCACACAAAGCTAAGTATTTGGATGTCATCCTGGATAGCAAACTTTTTTGGACTTGTCACATCGACAGCCTTCATGGGGATGTCGGCCTTCTGGCGGTGTAAAGGCGCTTTTCGGAAGACATGGAAGCTCTTTTGGATCTACAGCACTATAATAAGGTGAGTTACATCCTACGCGTTGGCTGTCAGATGGAACAAGCTTTCACAAAAATTCATCACTGCTGCTTTTACCAGACTCCAAAGAACGACCTGTGTCGATTGCATACTCCCCTTTCTTAGCATGCCTGGATCTGCTTACAACACACTGATGAATCTACATATGTACTCCCCTTTAATATTTATATCGAAGGCTATACTCTCTAAACATTTAAAAAAGTGATCTTTAGTACAAATGGATGACCTTGCGCGCCAACTATCTTTATGGACATACAATGACATTAGAACTCCTGTTACTGCAAATTTACAAAATCAACTTTCCCTGCGCACGCGAATGGTCTCGGCAAGAATTTGAACTAAGAATGTGGTCGGGTCCTTACCAAAACCGATCTAGGAGGAAGTCAACCTTAGATCTCACTTCACGTTAAAAAAATTATGAAAGGACAAAGTGTTTGCATCTATCTATAGCAACAGCCCAGCTACGTCTAAGGCTTTACTAGACCCTCTCACCACTTTCAAGGTAATTGAGGAATGAAAGACTTTACTGAACGCAATCGGAAAGCTGAATTCACTGGGTCTTATTTGAGTCCCAGGTGGCAATAGGATCACGGGAAATGAAATTGCCCTTGAATTTGCTAAGCACGTCTCAGAGGAGAGTTTTTGAGGACAGAACCTGCGTAACGACTGTCTGCTTTCTCGTTTGGGGTTTTGGCTAACAGTAGGTGTCCATATAACTGAAGATTGCAGCGACATTTCTTAGAGGTCAGCGATTTTCATGCTGTCGCTTAATAAGAAAGACTGTAGACTGCTTATTTACCGATTTTGTGCTAAGTAGAGACCTACAGTTTTTTCCCACTCCGAGTGTCGAAATAGAATGAACATTCCCTGCCCAAAACGGATTTGACGTCAAAAATTTATTTTTTCTATTTTTCCGCGTGTGGCATGGGAATCGAACCTCTGGAGCAGTATGTATCATAGTATTCAACGAACTTAACCACTGCGCCAAGCCAACCAAAATTATAAATTGAAGCCTTTGAATGCAACATTTATTCCCAATCTTTCCCTATTTAACAGACAAATCGGTTTAGCGATAAGTTTGTTGAATGCTGTTTGTTGTATTTCAATTTTTTTGAATTCGATAAGCTTTCTGTTGGATATGTGTATGCCCATCTTCAAGACATTTTTCCAGTTTTGCCGCCAAGTTAATTCACTGTGCGCACGAGTGACGCATTGATAAATTCATATGACATCAAACCTTAATTATGAATTCTGTTGCACTTGCAACAGTAATCACACTTCACCCAATGGACAGAACTTCACGCACAAAAATGTCAGGGAACCCCACTTTACGATGAATGAAAACGTGAAGCTAAATGAAACGTGTTGGGGATCTGATGGAATGAGTAATGTTGTGCGGAAATGCATGCCAAGGTATGGTCCATGATCGGAAGAGCGGGTAGTCCCATTTGAGTGGAAAACCTGTATGAAAAATAGTCGTGAAAGCAGAAACAGCTGTTTGATTGGGAAGCAGGTTTCACTGTAAATGTACATTCAAATGTACCTTGCAATTTATCTGTGCCATGTTTTCGGATCGCATTCGTAGAAGCATCATCGTGCGATGATTTAATGATTGGGGCACGCATGTTTGGATGATGCAAAAGGGATCTGTGTTTCCCCATTGGGAGGGTTTTGCTTTTGAGTAGATCACACAGCGTCCAACCGAATCATGACCTCCATGCGTGGACATCTTACAGTGAACTGAGAATCAGCTGTGGACCAGTTAATCACCTAGACCTACTAAAGCATATCAAAGAGAACTTTAGTCATCACGATGCTTACATGGACGGGACTTTTGTTGACCAGTTTTGATAATTGATATCTTAAGGAACTACAGCAGTTGAAATGTATAACCCATACATCTATGTACGTACGAGTACGATGCTACCTACTTTCTCCATGTATATGGATCTGAATGGCTGCCGCGTTAGCGATTCCCGAAAGGATGACGTCAAGCATTACTTTTTCTCTTTTCAGTACAGTTTACGGGGAATCAAACCTAAGACCTAAGACATAATAGACAACAAACTTAATTAGCAAGCCGACCACCACCGCTGCATCACTTTTTTCAAAGGACCTTCTTTAAATAAGCTTTGAATGAGCCAAGCTTTTCGAGTTTTCCGCCATCTTTTTCTGCATTTGCATAGCTGTATTCTTGATGACATTCAACCATTTGCAACATCAACGAAGATCCTGTATTCATATTGTAAAACTGCGACGTAGACTGTAGCGTTTGGAGCATAACATATTCATCAGTCAACGAACTGAAGTCAGCCCATTGGATTTGGTGAAGATTGAAAAGTCATTCTTCAGATCAAACGTAATCGTCGGTAGTTTTGGGAAACGGTTACTATTTAAGTAGTGGACAAAACGAGAAACACGGTACGGGCTACGAGATGAACTTTATCAGATGAGCCTACACCAGGCGGATTTAAACCCGACCTGCTGGCAAGACTGTTAAAAGTAACAGACTCTGTTAACCAAACGTGGCAAAATGAGGCTACTGAGCCAGATGAGCTTCAACATCTACGAGAAGAATTGCTGCAGTTGAGAAGGATATTAGCTAAACTCTCTGCTGCGCACTCCGAAGCTGTTGCATGAAGCAAACAATTTGTCGATAAGGAAAGCGTCTAGAAGTCTAATAAGTAGCTGTCTCTGGAGTCAGGGACAGATGCATACTTAGGGGATATTGCGGAGACGAAGCAATTTTTGACCTCAAGGAGTATCCTGGGCTTGATGAGAAGCTGCGTCTGATCGCTGCGACAACGAAATTAGTGGGTGCAGCGGAGCTATGGAGCTGCTGTTGGCCTTTGTCGTAACTTCCTGACATTGATGAAGCAGGCGTACGGGATAAGCTATGTGAGTGAAGGAAACGTTCTGAAAAGGATACTGAAGAATACGTCTTTGGGACGAGGGTTCATATAGGAAAATAGTCTGATCAAATACATCAGCCAGGAAATTGCTGATGCCGAAGCCTTTCATGCATTGAAGTCAACTTTGATGAATAGTTGCCAGCAAGTGGGGCAGTACAAAACGCAGCTTCATTTGCGACAACAACAAACAAAGTACATTCGCCGTACTATTGTGAATAACAATCGAATCAAGTAAGTCGCAGACCGGATCAACTTAAGTGGTTGCGGAGGTGGAACTTTCCAGACCATCAGAAAGGTATTCGTTGAGGTGACAGTTGGTAATCTTAAGGCCTGGTGCGAGGTTCTGATCCTCCCAGATGAAGGACAACCATATCCTGTGTTAATTGGGCTTAAGCTTCTGAACCAAACCCAGGTGAAGTTGGTGAAATTATTTAAATCCATCTCGATCATAGACTGTTGGCCGGAAACACGTTATGGCTGAAGGAGGTTCCGGGGATTCAAGAAAATTGAGGTTATAATAGAGGATCCAGATATCGAAAAGCTAGAAGAAAGAGATAAGGAAAAGGTTTTGATATGCTGCAAAGATTCCTTCAGGTTTTAAAGAAATTAGGGCTGACCTTTTCTTTTCTGAAGGCATCTCTAACCGGCAGTGGAATCAGTGAAATCTAAACGTAGTCATGGCATCAGAGAGAATGAAGCACTGGTACGAGCGACCAAGAATACTCGCCAAGACAAGATTGATGAAAGGATGGCCGAGTTGTAACATCAATAAAGATCCTATATAAATCTGCAGACTGTAGCGAGGCAATTCAAAATTGTCATAGAAGCAGACCACAGCTAGAGTATAAGAAAGTCATATTTCAATTGAACTTCTCATACAACGTCCAACTATGTTTTCATGTTGGAATATAGCAATTAGATTAAGAACGTTGTACGTTCCTTTTTCGTGTTCTTCGTAGAAAAGTAAAAGGCCAAGTATCTTTATTCGCAAAGGAATTGCTCTGAAATGTCGTCATAACTCACTAAGCAGTCATTGCAAGGGATAGTGTCATTTGTGTTCAGCACACTTAGCTTCATAGTGCCCCATTTCGACGAGCTAAGAGTCTATAACCATTCCCACTGAGGGATATCAGGAATCGCAGTGACTTCGGAAAACGTCAGGAAACAGTCTTTTGGTCTGGGTAGTCAAGCCACCTACAGTTGTGGTTGCAAGATACCAATCTTCAAACCTAATGCATACTCAGATCCTCAGAAGTCCTATTCAGAGCATTGTCTTGCAGATTTCTCAGCATCTCAATTTGACCCAGACAAGGTTTAGTGAATTTAATTTTCCGACTGCTTGCAGAGCAGCGTTCCTTTTTCAAACTTGTCTGGAACGGGTGAGTGAGATCAGCAAGAAAGTACGCTCCAACCAATGTTCCGTTCCCGTTGCATTAGAAAACATGTTCATAACACCACAATCAAAAAGCAGACATTGAATGGTAATGCCTTTAAGAACCACATAGATCTGTCAGACCAATCAGCCTCCCCCTTCTATTAGAAGGAACCAGCTCAGTTTTGAGGAGAATTTCTGAAAGTCTATTTTTAGTTCAGCAATTGTCGTTCACACTGCCTTCGTTTTAGAGCACATTCGGTAAGCACGATCTAATAGATAGCCTAGCTGAATCATTTGCTTATGCCTGAACATATGTACAATATATGTGAGAAATATTGAAAGCGTTAATCGCAATGAGTCGCCCAACATGGATCATAGTATCGCAGACAGGACGTTACCTTGCGAGTACCCCTGTCCACAAAACAAGCGATTCATCCGCGATATGTTATATGGTCGAGTTTCTCATGCTGTTAAGAGTTACGTCGAAGGTACACTCAATATCGAGGGACCCATCAATTCTGTCCACCAAATTTTGAAGCGCATTCTCGCAGGATCTTACGCATTGGTAGGCGTGTTACATCTTAGACAGAGGATCCATTCGCAAATCAATTTTGGTCTGAAGTTCTGTTTCTTTCAGATATTCGGTATAAAGGCTACTCTCACTCGTGGCCAGGGTTTTGGTCCATATGTCAATGTGAGGCTAGCTTCTTTTTATAGTATAACTGGATACTTGCCACCATTGCCAGGCGACTTGAATCCATTAGAAGAAGTAAGCGCGAGTTTCGCTATGACAGATACTAGCTACAGCGTAATGTGTTAATTGATTCTCACCTCCTTGTGAGCTGGTTCTAGGTTACCTGTGAAGAAAATTTCTAAGTGATTGGCTAATTTCCCTCTTTTGAGGACCTTGACCAGCTTGCTGGTTATACTAACTGTGTCGATGTTTTCGTAAAACTCTTTATAAGAGCCACTCTTCGAATCGACTTAGGTTTCCTTCAGACTTGTCTTAATCAACATGTTTAGCAGTTTTCTAGTTTCCTTAAATAGTCGCTGCAGATCTGCACCATTTAATGCGCGATCTACATAATTGTTTCCTAGCTGCACATGTTACTTCAAAGCTCGTACCTTTTAGTCTGGGCCTTTACATAGGATAGCGGTAGCGAGAATATTTATTTCCACTCTCTGACAAAAACGTTTATGAGATAAAGATGTCATATCCAACAATATGTATTTAAATTTAAAGCACAACCAGTACGTCATTTCAGATCGATTTGAATGGCTTCATACTATTTTCTAAAGATCCGTTGAAAGGTAAGATCTTTAGGTGTTGCTAATTTGCTTCATAATTCTGAAAGCAGTTCCGGAGAACAAAAATTAATCGATGTTGCGAGTTTGAACTATCCAAAATCCCTTAAAGATCAAAGACTTGTTTGGGTTTGCCCTCGTAGTAGTCTATTGAAGACCCAGGCACTTTGTTGAACATAAAAATACTCGTATCTTAGTCCAAGGCAATTGAAAATTTCACTATCACGAATAAAACCCCACCTCCGAAACACACCTTTTTCAAAATAATTTGCCGAATCAAGCCTATCCGACTTGATAGTGAATTGTTCGCAAAGCTAATTATCTTGACACAGTGAAGAGGTATTTACGGTTCTAATCTAATAATATGATAGATACTCATTCTTTTAGAGGAGTGTACCTACAAAAGAGAATGAAGAAGATACACACGACTTTCAAGAATAACTTTTTAATAGTTCGAATGCGTTTTTATTTGTTTCAATTACAAGTTAAATTTTGAATATACCAATCTATTTCTATTTTTCCTCGAATAACGAATTCATCATTTTATCTACGATATTTGGCTGGATATTCAAACGCAATCTCCTCCTCTCCTCTATTTTTTTGCATATGCAACGACTAAAAAATAGGGCACAATGTATCTATAATCATTCCCATTGTCATGCTTTTCACATAACTTCCTTTCTCTCCAATATTCACAAATCTCCTCCACATACTGTTCCAGTTTTTCAAGTGGTATTCGGCTAATAAATGTACTAACTGACTGTACATATTCTGAAATTTTAAATAAATTAAAAGTTATATGATTCGAGTAGTCCTATGTCGGTAATCTTGCCCTTAAAACTCTTGGAGTCTTCATGGATGAACGTTTCTTGTCTAATCTCTACTCTCTGATCAGAAAAGCCGGTTTCTTTAAAAAGTTTCGAATATACCGGCCAAGGGTCATCAATATCCTGAGACGGTGGTGTAGTAGTTTCCAAGTCATAAAAATATTCACTCCATTTTGGATTGGAAGCTAGAGACCTGAAGGCATCATAGAGTGGATGGGAAGCCAGAAACACTAAAAAACAGTCACCGCTTTCATTTAAGATCTCGTGGATATTTTGTAGAGCTTGCCTAGGGATTGAAAAGTTTTTGATTTTTAAAAAGATTCAAAGCGAAAAAATTGTGTATGACATCCCTGATTTATAACTAAGCCATACCCAAACTCATTGCAACCCAGGGATGTTCAACAGAAAATATTGAAAATTGATGAAACACTAAAACACTATTTTACCTTTGATTTTGAGGCCAGTGCAGACAGAAGAAGGATGTGACATGATCAAACTTTTCTTTGTACTTCAAAGGCAATGTCCTCGTTTCAATGTCGAGCACATCAAATTGAACTCTATCGTAGTGTGCATAAGTTCTACGTGAAAACTCTATCATTTTCGCTGAAATATCTATTCCGACAATTTTCTTATAAGTCTTTGGTAGAAGAGGACGAACAAAATCGAGGAGGACATCCCCTGTTCCACAACCAACGTCCATTAGAGAATCGCTGCCATCCGATCGTAGTTGGAAATTTGGAGCGAAATCATTAAGAATACTTTCTACAGCTTGTCGTTGCAATTTATTTGCTCGGCTATACAAATGTGGTTGATTCATATTTTCACTACTATTAAAAGTCACTCATTCAACAGTGAAGTCACTTAAGTTATTATTCACAGAGCTGCACAATTCCTTTCCAAGCAGGTAAATATTTCAATCTGTCCTCGTTGAGGCTTCCAGAATATATGCGAGTATCATATTCGATGAACCAGAGAATATCAACCAATTTGTTAGCAACTGCGAGGATCTACGTGGCAGATGTTACACTGCCTAGTCGTAATTATACAATGATTCAGGCAATTAAATTATTTATTTTTATAATTGGTTGTTACGGTTTTTATGTTGCATCTAATTAACAACAGCAGGCACCGGTGGACTTTATATTGTTAAAACTGTCATTGGTTGCACTTGGTTTGGAAGTAATGAAAATTGTTGGATGGGTTAGCTTTGGGTGCAACATTGTCTTGACATCTTTATAAAGGGTGTTTCGACAAGAGATGTAAGACTTGGTTTTTGAATAAAACGATCAGTTTTTGAGATATTACTGAAACCTTTATTGCTTTATCAAGTAGACACATGGGGAATATTTATGGTACAAAATATCTTCCAAATGACCGTCAGGGCTCAGTTTGCAGACCATAATCCTTTTCTCGAAATTCTCAATCACTCTGTAACATAATTGGCGCTCTATCCCGTCGATGGCGGGTTCATTGTTCGCTTTCAGAGTTGAAAGTAGAGGTCATCCCTATCCATGTCATTGAGCTCCGGCGACAAAAAATTGTTGATCATGTCTCGGGAGCACGTTTTTGCTTTTCCGGCCTCATTTTCGAAAAAGTACGGCCCTACGACGCACACTGTGGGAATTCGCACAAAAATGATATTCTCCAATTGAAGCCAAAACCGGTTTTTCTTCAAGCGGTAAGTGATTTACCAAATCGTTATGCGTTCTCGTTTAACATTAAATATGCGCTCTTGATTTTGTTATTAAATGTTTATTGTGAAAAGTGTTAGTCTTCGTGTTCTGTACCATGTGGTATGTAAATATTTCATGCGTTTCAGTTTTAAGCACGTAGACACTTTCTTGAAATTTCATTTTCAGAATGTCTTTCCATGTAACTAAAAAGGAAATGTTTGAAGTCTGGATATACTAAGTAAAAGTGACCTCCTTGACCGCCAGAATGCGCTGCTGCTGCAAAAAAAGTTATGGTGCCTTGAAGTCCGTTCATATTTAGGCAGACATGCCAAATTTCAGTGCGATACTGTCTTTAGTTTTGTTTTGACAGCTGATTGCTGTTGACGTGTTTGGCATCATGTTGAGTATGGACAAAAACGATTTTCGTTCTCTCATAAAACATTATTTTTTGAGAGGCAAAACGGCGAAGGAAACAAAAGAAAAGTTGGATAAATATTACGGGGCTAACGCTCCGTCAGATTACACCGTCAAATATTGGTTTCGAGAGTTTCATGGTGGCCGCAACTCCACTGCCGATCAAGTCCGCAGCGGCAGGCCCTCCGATGCGGTTACAGAGGACAATGTCAAAAAAATACATGAAATGGTATTGGCTGACCGGAAAGTGAAGGTGCGCGAGCTAGCAGATACCACAAAGATTAGTACTGAGCACACATGCCATATTTTGGGCAATATTCTGCATATGAAAAAGTTATCCTGCCGCTGGGTGCCGCGCATGCTCACTCCTGACCAAAAACAAGAGCATCGCAACCACGGCTAAAATCTTACGGCTCCAATTGCTGTCCCATCCACCGTATTCGCCCGATTTGGCTCCCTCGGACTATTATCTCTTCCCAAACCTCAAAAGATGGCTCATCAATAAAAAATTCAGCTCACGCGAGGAAATCATCGACGCCACGGAGGAGTATTTTGCAGGCCTTCCGGAAAATTACTTTTCGGACTGGATCAAGAAGTTGGAAAATCGCTGGAATAAGTGTATCAAACTAAAAGAGGACTTATATTGAATAATATAAAAAAACATTTAAAAAAAAAAAAATTTTAATTCCCAAGGAGGTTACTTTTCACTCCGTCTAGTAAAGCGCGTTGATGCGCTCTTTTCGTTTGTTTTCAGTTTTCGTAGCCATGAAAAATTCTCAGAAGATGCAATACAATCACTCAAACAAAGTATACAAAATCTTTGTCTAAAGTTTGGTCAACGGTGGTCTAAAAGTTGTAGACATCTCGATCGCTTTAAAAATGAAAACGCTTCCTGGCTAGATTTTTCTCTGCCACAGAAAACTTTATGTGAAATTCCATCTTCGCCAATCTCGAAAAGCTGCTGCGTGATCAGCTGATTCATCGAAAAGTAAACATCGACGTGGAGGTGATTCAACTCGATCTTGTAGACGATTTTTAATGAAGTTTTTTTTGTCTAGACTACCAACAGCACCATCATATATTTGATCCACCGGAGTTCCTCGGGCATCAAATTCAGGTTCATCTGCCTCAGCACCATCTGACTCTAAAAAATCCTCAGTGTCTACCTCAACAGTATCTTGCTCACCGTTACCAGTATCAGCAAGAGCCAACGCTTCTTCCATAAGAAAAACTACATCACATTCCACTTATATACTATTCGTTTCAGGATTCCAGACTCTGTACGCCTTCGAGTTGTCATCATAACCAACAAACAAACACTTGACTGCTTTTCGAACTAATTTATACCGCTTTACCTTTGGAATATGTATGAAGACTTTAGATCCGAAAATTCGAAGATGTTCAACTTTCGATTGCTTGTTGAACCACAGCTCGTACGGTGACTTATTTGCAACTGTACTGGTTCCAGAACGGTTTAAAGTATGAACTGCCGTATTCACAGCTTCAGCCCAGAATTTCTTTTCCATTTTCTTTGCATGAAGCATGGTTCTTGCTAATTCGCATTTCTCTTTCCACGCAGCCATTCTGTTGCTACTTCTGATTTGTGCTTCAAAAAATACACACAACGAAAATGAGAGAAGTCATCTTTCAACAACAAAAAATATCGAGATCCACCAAGTGAGTCTTCTTCCATTGGTCCACATACATCTGCGTAAATAACTTGTCCACATCTTTTAGATACCTCTTCACGACTTTTAAAACCTCCACGATGATGTTTCCCATATATGCATGCTTCGCATGTTGAATTCGATTCCCTTTCATTGTAGAAAATCTCTTACATATGACATATGTTGATATCCTAGACGTTCATGCCAAACGGGTAGTGAATCCTTTTTTGTAGCCACATTTGCACAAACTTCGCCGTCTTGTGATGTCTCAACCACTTTGGAAAACATCCTGAACAACCTCTCATGTCGTGCTCCCACTGCAACAATTTCGTCCCCATTCAACAGCTCACAGCATTTACTATCCGACCGGAATGAATACCTTTCCTGATGAAAATAAATTCAAATGAATTTCTGTCATATATAACACATCTGTAATATGCTTCCGAATCCATTTACTGCCGTTGTATGCAATTGAATGTCCCCTTTTCCTTAAGCTACGTTCTTCATACCGTTTCCAATAGTAACGTTCATCGATGCCTTCTTGAAGTTTTGGAACCACTCACGTCGATGGCTCATGTGGTCACTTGTCCTTGCATCTAAGACCCACATATCCATCAGCAAGATTAATAGAGACGCAACTAATAAAAGCACCAGTCGATTTTGTTGTGGTTTCGTTGTGCTTACGTGGACAGTCACGTTTCCAGTGTCCCTTTTCACTACAAGAAAAACATGCTCCTTTGGGTTGTCCATGTTTGCGTGCAAATTGGGCATCGTCTGCTCAGCCGAACTGCTGGATTCCCAAGTGCTGTGGAAATAGTTATACTCACCCGGAAGTGACATAAGTATTTTTGTCATTGAGTCAGAGATGAATTCTTTTTGCTGGACGATTTCCATGAGCTGACAAGAAAGTAGCAATGTGGTCACAGGGATCCTTTGAATAGCCGTAATGCTTCTGTTGCAAGAATCAAAATATTTGACTTTGAAGCTTGCTCATACGTGCTCTTGAGAGTTGTCCACATTTTACGTGCTGTATCGCTGCAACAGCGGCTGCTTGTGGCACGCACCAGAGATAGCACGTCGTGCCTTTGCATCGGCCCTCTTTTACGCAATAAGTTCTGCTGCATAGTTTGTAGCACCAACCATCATAGCATCTACAGACCCATCCACAAAATCCCACAATTTACCTGTTTCCAAATATTGTTTCATTAAGAATTTCCATGTAAACCAATTACAGCCTCCCTCCAGTCGCTCAATGTTAAATCGTTCTTCTTCCATATCTCGATTCTTTTTTTCTATTTTTAATAATTTAATTACTTCGAAATTTTTGTGGTATGCTCTGGGCCCATAACTTTTTGTTATTTTTAAAAAAATGTAAACCAGATTTGATAAATAATGCTTGGTATTTTATTGACTCAATGGAACTTAAGTAAAACACATTTGAGGTAAAGCAAAGACAAGAACCGAGTAAAAAAAAACGTTGTTTCAAAAATGACATCTAACAATAAAGCTACACGAGCGCCATCGCGTAGTGGAAACTTCAACTAAACATAAGGCGCGTACATATTAGCTTATAATTACAATGCTAGGCGTGTTTTATTCAAAAGTGCGTATCCACTTTTCCAAAAAACGCTCCAACTCACTTCTATAATCACTTTTATCTCGCTACAATGTTCGCGGTGTTGGTTTCAAAGTTGCTTTTTCCTTAATATTTTCTCCAATAAACTGGAGCTTTGGTGGCATTTTGAAAGCAGTTTTGCAAGCAGATAAGCACCTTCGCACACACTAATTTTAAAAAAGGTTCAAGTTCCTTTTTGGGTAGAAGAAAAATAATTATTTTTTTCCAAGTGTAAAAAGCCCAAAAAAACCAAAACATAACTTGATCAACGAACACATCCCAGAATAGGGAGAAACGGAATACCGCCAACCATCAGGAAATGAATAAATACTCCCTAGTTGTATGTTGCGACATCTATAATTCAAATCTTTCGTAAATCTATCCTCACTTCTGAAACTGAACTAAATTATTCCCACTTTTGATTTTGTTTTTGTTTCGTGTGGAAAAGTGGCTAAGCGCCTACTATCATTTCTCCAAACATGCTCGTGATACAGAAGGTTCATCCCAAATTTTGCTAAAATTGCCAAATCACTTACCGATTAACGAAGAAATATGCAGCTTGGAGATTGAAAAATGAAGAGCAATGTTCTTTTGATATCTACTCCTCCAGTATTACAACTGGTAAAAGAAGGTATACTAGCTATTGGTGCTGTATTACTCCAGGGGGAGAAAGAAATGGCACCCCCTATTGGAATGGTGGAATCAGAAGCTATCGGCAATAAGATTCGGACAAGAGGGGAAGACCAGATCCTATACCTGAAGCAAGTGGCATAATCTTTGTAAAAAGTTTCACATCCGGGTTCGCCCGAAAAATTGATGATCTCCCACTGGGGACCTACCATACATCAATGCTAACACCGTATCTGGGTGGCTCTTTTAACTCACCAGAAACAGTGATTTCGATAAAGCAACTACTGTAGAATGCGATGCTCCAAGGAGACCCAAAGAAGGACGACTTCACCTGTTCCTGCCGCATAGGTCGTCCCAATGATGCTAGAGAGATTGTAGCAACCATCCAATTTTTTTCATTTGATTATAATTTTTCCTTTGAATTACACATTTTGTTTCATATTTGGTTTGATTACATACATATAAACACATATATGTTATATTATATAGATTGTTCAGCTCATACATTAATTGATATAAAACACTAGTAAACAATCTACATATGTACAGTGAGCGACAAAAGTCAACATACGACCACCATTCTTGCAACCTAACGAGTTCAAAAGCATTATGAAAAAATCTAATGATGCAGTTTTGTTTCAAATCTCTTTTTAATAATAATACACTATAAAACAAATGAATTTAACAAAAACTTAACGGGTGATTTACAAAAAACGAAAAATAAATAATGACAAAAGTCTACATACGGCATATTAACTAACATAAACATCTTTAATCCCGGCATTGAAGAAACTAAATTATTTAATTCATTAGCTGTTATGGCTTGCCACTCTTCTTAGAGCTTCTGTTTTAGCATTGGGGCACTACTTATGGCATATCTTCTTATCTTGCGTTCCAGAATCTCCCATACATATTCTATGAAGTTCAAGTCCAGGCCTTGGGATGGTGTGTGTAGTTGTCTTGGGGCGTAGTAAATTAGCCAGTCTTTAACAATTTGAGCGGTGTGCTTGGGGTCATTGTCCTGTTGGAAGATCCAACTCGTGCAAAGATTTAAGCTGTCGACGGATGCTTTCAGGTTTAGTTCTAAAATAGACTTGTATTGATAGCGATCCATATTACCTTCAATAAAGGCTAGATTTCCTATGCCAGAAGCAGCTACAGCACCCCAAACCATCACGCTGCCACCACCATGCTTTACCGTAGAAACCAAATTTTCTGGATTCTTTTGCTGTGTTATTTTTTCTCCAAACTCTAGCTCTCCCGTCACTTTCGAATATATTATATTTTGATTCGTCAGTAAATAAAACTCGTTTCCATTCCTTTTTCAATGTGTTTTTGGGCAAATTCTAAGCGCAGTTTTCGGTTTTTTTTCACTTATTAGGGGTTTAAACCGTGGAAACCGTTATTATTGAGATCCCTTTGAACTGTGCGTGGATGCACAATTGTATTTTATCTTTCTGCCAACCGTTTATACAGCATTGCGGCATTCACTCTTGGATTATTGCCTACTTCTCTCATGATAAAGCTGACATCTCGGCGATTCAGCTTCTTTGGGCGGCCACAACGCGGTTTGTTTTCGACGGTACCGGTGTTTCGAAGTTGTTGTATATTGTTTGGACTGTTGACTTGCTTAAATCCAGTAAATTTGCAATTTCACCAAACGATTTCTTTTCTTTTTTATCTTTTATTACTAAATTTACTTCAACCGCAATTTCTCTTCGAGGGGCCATTGTCACAGGTAAAACTTATTGAAGCGGACCAAACTACAACTGAGAGACAAAAATCTGATTTTCACAAATGGAAAAATTCAAATACGGTACTTTTCCGTTATCTTCCATCAGCGTATAACAAAAAAAAAACCATGGAATGCCATTTAACACATGGGCTGAAAAGTCCGCGCCGTTTTATAGTAAAACACAAGATTTTTGCAAAATTTAACTTTATTTATCAATATAGTTGCCTTCGAGGGCGATACACTGATTGAAACGATTTTTCAATCTCTCGATACCAGTTTTGTAGTACGATTTCGGTTTAGCCTCAAAATAGGCCTCTGTTTCGGCGATTCGGTCTTAAATCTCTTTTCGGGGAGCATTCTTTTGAGGTCTGCGAACAGGAAATAGTCGCTGGGGGCCAAATCTGGAGAATACGATGGGTGGGGAAGCAATTCGTAGCCGAATTCATTCAATTTTGCCATCGTTTTCATCGACTTGTGACACGGTGCACTGTCTTGATGAAACAGCACTTTCCTTTTCTTCAAATGCGGCCGTTTTTCTGCGATTTCGTCCTTCAAACGCTCCAACAACGCAATGGAATAGTCGCTGTTGATAGTCTGCCCCTTTTGGAGATGGTCGATGAAAATTATTCCATGTGCATCCCAAAATACGGATGCTATAACCTTGCCAGCCGAGGACGAGGTTCGTCGTCTGCTCGCCACACAGCTGACTGCCGATTTGACTCTGGTGTGAAGTGATGGAGTTAAGTTTCATCCATTGTCACATACCGACGCAAAAATTCGGCTTTATTGCGGTTGAACAGCTCTAAACACTCCTCTGAATCATCAACACGTTGTTGTTTTTGGTCGACTGTGAGCAAACGCGGCACCCACTTTAAAAACAGCTTTCGCATGTCCAAATATTCCTGTATGATATATCCAACACACTCTTTTGATATCTTCAGAGCCTCAGTTATCTCGATCAACTTCACTTTAAAGTCATTCGTAATCATTTTGTGGACTTTTTTGCTGCTTTCATCTGAAACAGCCTCTTTTGGACGTCCACTGCGTGCATCATCTTCGATGCTTGTATGACCACTTTTAAATTTTTCAATCCACTTGCGAATGGTTCGTTCGGCTTGTGCAGAGTCCGGGTAACACTTATCAAGCCATTCCTTTGCATCGGCTGCATTTTTTCCCATCAAAAAGCAATGATAAATCAACACACGAAATTGCTTTGAATCCATTTTTTTTCACAATAACAAAAGTTTCTTCACTCACAACGCTATATCTCGAGAACTAATCGTCCGACAGCTGTCAAATTTATACACGTATCTTTCGAAATGGTATGGATTTAATTCAAGTGGTGCCCTCTCTTAGAAACGGCACGGACTTTTCAGCCAATGTTACATAAAGGAAAATTTTCAAATTCTGGGCACTAGTTCTAATGAATTTTTTTTTTTTTGTATGCAGGTGTAATAAATGTTGCTGCTGGGGGATGTCCCGCGACGCACCTCTTGCAGGAGATGTAGCTTCTTTTTTTTATCGTGATCGTATTTCGCTCTACGATTATTTAACTCTTTAACTCCGCACTTACTAGAAGGACTTTTCGTCCAACACCTCATTAGTTGGTTGTTGGATTGGCACCCTAATGCGTAGGTGTAATGGTGGGGGGGAAAGGGGTAGTTCACTTTTCCTCTTTTTTTAGTTTTTTTGTTATATGTACCGCGGCGGCCACTTTGCGTGTTTTTTTGGATTTGTTCGGGGGGATTTTCCACCGACTGTTGGCGAACTAGTTCTTTTTACAAAAAACTCCGAAATTCGAGGAGTGTTTAAAAGGAGGAATATGTCCGCGTATATACTTTTCGGCTATATACTCGTAAAATCCTTCCTTTTTTTTTTGTTAACCACTTTTCGCGACGACTACACCTCAAAAGGAAAAAAAAACGAAAAGGGAACCGAACCCAATGCGACCTTGTCGCTCTATTTTCAGACATCGACTGTCCAATTTCCACCCAAAAAAAAGGAGGAGAAAAAAAAAATCCCAGCCAACACGACCTTGCCGCTATGTCCCCAGACAGTTCAACAAAAAAAATCCGATCTAGTCTGCTGATTCCATCAGCTGATCAAGACCCGTAAAGGCTATTGACCTGTATAATTGGTCTCGTTCTCTAAAAAAACAATGTCCCATTTCTTTGCTTCTTAGTTCGCTTTCTACCTCTTTCGCTTATTACTCATATGATCTATTCCTACTTTAGATTCTCTCTCGCAAAAATAGGTTCCTGTCTAAATTATATTTTTCACCACAGTACACAAGCTACATATAAACATTCATATCTACATATATTACTACCACACGATCCGTAGCCTTAGCAAGGCTTTCCACCTCTTCCTCCTGAATTTAAATTAACAAAACACAGCGCTCTCTACGACAAAAGTGACAAGAAGACGGGAAGAGAGTGAGCCTACGAAGAAAGTCGAATGAGGGAATTTGAAAATAAAGGGACGTTTGACAGAGTCAGGTTTTGCTGTGAGTTGCGAAAGTAGTAGTAGGTTCAATTAATAGATTGGGAGGGGAAAAGGTCCGTTTTTGAAAAGGGGTAAATTGACTGGATTTGATACAGTGAGGGAACACAAACAGAACACCTCAACGCTACAAGCCTTAAATAAAAACGAGAACAATTTAAAATCAACTTGTACGCTGAACAATAAAATCTGTTCGATTTAATGGACAACTGTCATCGGTAATCTTCAACGTGCTGTCAGTGATGACAAATCCAACGCATATTTCAATTTTCGGGTGAGTCTATAATCCATTTTTTTTTTAAATTCACTGGATTAACAAATGCCTGGAGCTCTGGTAATCGAAAAAATTATTTCTTTTGGATCAATAGTTTTCCTTGTAGAACCAGTCAAAGTTGAGTAATTTTTAAGGTTACCGAAAATAAATTTTTTCTTTTTAGCTTGGAGTGTAGAATCTAGATAAAGCGTTTCAAAAACTCATCTCAAGTCGGTAGGGACATTACCTTGCAGTAAAAGATAGTAAGTAACTTAAGTTAGAAATGAATGGTAATAATATTCCTTTGCGTAACGACTACATTTCGACACCAACAACAGATTTATTTTTAATAAACAAGCGAGGGATAAAGCAAAAATGATAAAAGCTATCTATTGCTTCAAACCAAGCAAATATCCGCAATTACAAAATCACTCCTAACCTATGGTTTCTGTACGTGATTTACAATCTCAGCCACTGTAACCAAGGAACCTCAGATTTTCGAACGACGAATTCTGCTGTTCAGAAAACCTGGTTCTGGAACAAATCCCTATACGAAGAAGCTAAAGTGACACATCTTATGGTCTACCAAACTAAACTTTTCCTAATAAGATTACAGGTGCCGTGACATAACGCCAAGTGAAGTAAGACCAAATTCTACCATTTGGCCATATGTCACTTTCACAAAGCGAGAAAAAGCCAAATTATTGGGTATATAACTTAATTAGTGCGTTTTTTTCAAAATTTTAACGTTTATTTAAGAAAAACATGTACAATAGTATTATTCAAAGTATTGCCCATCTGAAGCTATGACTTTTTCCCATCTTTCTGGCAATTTGTGGATCCCATCCCAAAAGAACTGCGCCGGCTTGGCAGCCAAGAATGAATCAAGACAATTTTTGATATTCTGCTCTGATGTGAACCGTATTTCAGTGAGGGCGTTCTGCATCGACCGGAACAAATGGTAGTCAGGCGGGTGGGGTAAGACTTCCCATCCACTGTTTTCCAAATAGTTCTTAACCGGAATAGCAACGTGGGGCCGAGCGTTGTCATAATGGAAAATTATTGCCTCGTGTCTGGTCGCATATTCCGGGCGTTTTTCGGCCACTGCTCTCTTCAAACGGATTAATTGTGTTCGGTAGCGTTGTCCATTTTTGGTTTCACCCGGTTTTAGCAGCTCATAATACAGCACACCCATCTGATCCCACCAAATACAGAGCATTACCTTCGCGCCATGCATATTCGACTTTGCCGTTGATTTGGCTGGTTGGCCGGGTTTCACATATGATTTTTTGCGCTTGGGGTTGTCGTAATGGATCCATTTTTCATCACCAGTAACAATCCGATGCAAAAATGACTTCCTTTTGTGGCGTTCCAGCAGCATTTCGGACATGCAAAACCGCCTTTCGACGTCTCTCGGCTTGAGTTCACGTGGAACCCAATTTCCAGAATATATCCAGCTGCCTTTAAACGTTTTGAAATGGCTGCTTGAGTGACACCCAAAGATTCTGCGAGCTCTTCTTGTGTTTGGCAACAATCTTCATAGAGTAATTCTTCCAGTTCTTCATCTTCAAACTTTTTTGGCTGCCCAGGACGTTCATCGTCTTCCAAGCCAAAATTGCCACTTTTAAATCGTGCAAACCACTTTTGGCACTTCGCTCAGCTAGCGCATGTCCACCATAAACTTCCACCAAATTACGATGACTTTCGGCAGCAGTCTTCTTCATATTAAAGTAATGAAGAAGAACTCCCCGCAAAAACACTTTTTCAGGCACAAAGTTCGACATATTTGAGTGAAAAAAAATTATTGTTGTTTAAGCTTCAAATGAATGACATATACTGAAATGACGTACAATGACAGTAGCTTTCCAACGCATGTTTCAATGGAATAATAGAAGTTACGCCATCTCTTAGCAAACGAATTAAGTTATAGACCCAATATTTTTTTTGTTTTTTTTGTTCTTAAAACTAACTTAATCCTACCTTACACTATATAATCCGGCCACGGCTAAAAAATTAGTCCGACCCACTTTGCTTCTTATGGAGTTACCTATAACTGGAGGAATTCAACGATTAAGCTTCTTCTTCCTCAAAAAGCCACTAAAATTGTTGGTGCTGCCGGGCAACATCCCTCATGTCGCTACTCCCTACCGCCCTACTGAACCGGAGACGCTCCGCACTGCCGTGTGCGACGTCTCTGTCGTAGTTGAGTCGCCTGTCCGCAGCTGTACGAGCGACGTGGAAGATTAGCGGCACCGCAAATCTGTCCTGGATCAGACCCTTACTCTCTACGTAGAGGAACGCTTCTGGAGGAATAAAGCCGTCAAAGCGAACTCTCTCGTGATATATATAATTAGGGTAGTAAGCCCTGGAGATCAGGTTGTTCAATGAGGTCATTACTCTTGCAATGTGCCTTCGAGTCAAATTTATGACGAAATTGTCCAGTGTAGATCAATATCTGTATTTTAACAAACATATAAATGTTGCTCTGGCCAGAGCCAAAGGTGCTTTTGCCCTTACAAAGAGACTGTTTTATAGCAGCCAACTCGATGCTAGTGTGAAGGTGATGTCTACATGGCCCTTATCTGACCTATGCTTGTATTTGGACGCCCAGTGTAGTTCAACGTGAGAGCAAGTTTATAGGAAAAGATTCGAGTGTTTGAGAGGGCTTGCCTTAGAGCTTGTCTTCGCTGATACAGAACACCAGAGCCTGAGTACATACAATTCTATCGTAATGAGGTCTTGTACAATAGGGCGAACCTAATAACACTGGACAATCCCAAGGTATCTGACTACATTTCGACAAGCAAGTGGCTGTCCGTGTTGTCCGATGATAGAAAACGCCGCAGACAAAGGCGTCCTAAACAAAGTGGTTTCCGATTTCTGAAAGTTGATTTTCAACTTTCGCAATATCGTTTAATTTGACCGAAGTCACATTGCAAAAGTATATTAATGGCTTCAATCTTTGGGCCTGATCTGTACACGACTGAGTCGTCTGCGTACGCTATGGCATGGTGAAGTGAACCTATCAGATCACTTGTGTAAATGCTGAATAGGACCGGCGAATTTACCGCACCCTGTTGCAGACCGTTTTTAATGTTAAATGTTCCAGCGGAAGTCACATCACCATTCTTGACGATGAACTGTCTACTGGAGAGCATATCAAAAATAATATACAGCAGTGGTTTACTAATGCCCAACCTGTTCAGCTTCTTAGACGCGGCATGAATGATATCATGCCCCGCCTTGAAACCGAATTGATTATCCGACAAACTGTATGTTTGTCCTCAACCCACTTGGATGTACCACCGCAGTTTTCCAATGCGCTGGATAATATGCATTATTCATTGCATTAAATATAAATGCCCACCGCTTCTTGTGGGAGACATCGCAGCACAATGTTCGGTTCCCACTGATTTCTCACTTCTAAGTGATTCGGATTTCGTTTGGAGCTCTTCCTTCGAAATGAACGGGGGTAGTACCCTTTCATTGTTGATGACATTATTTGCCATATCCTCGTCACTGAACTGGATGAAATCCGAGTTCTCGAATCGCCAATTCACAATTTCATTTCGAGGGCAGAAATTGTGCGAAAGGACTCGAGACCCCCCAGGTCGTGGTTCGGCCCAATGATGTCATTCGCCTTGTACACTTCCTGGAAAGTCGCTCCTATAGCCTCTACCTTCTCCTGCGGATCCTCGATCACAAAGAAGTTGTCATCATCAACTGCCTCATTTGGATCGATACCTGCTGCTACAAGTATTTGTTCGTTGTCTGTCGTTCGGGCGATTTTAAGACACGAAAGGTCGTGTCGTGTCGTGAACATATTCGGGTTGCTGTTGTTTACAGCCCGAATTTTGTTGTTCCAATACAAACTTACAGAATTTCTGTAATTTTCTTTTATTAATATTTGGAGGTTTTTGATCGACGACTTCAGTGTCACGATCTCCGTGTTATGTCTGTCAGTAAACTGTCTGTACAAGGTTTTTAGCCTTGACAGCAGTCTATTTTTTTGTCGGTGCAGTGCGTCAGTAGTTGCGTTGCGGAATAAATCTTCGCTGTCAGTGTGTTGGTACCGAGGTATCGTTTTGTCCATTGTTCGTTTGACTGTCTCGTCCATTAGTATTAGATACCAATGTCAATCTCCTCGTTTGACAGATTTCTGTTGGACGGTTGGTAGAGCGAATTCGAGGAGAGTGCTCTAGTCAGTGTTCTGGTGAAGTGTGTCCAACGCACAGTACTATAGTTGTAGGAATGCCTTTGAACAAACTCTTCCAATTCCGCAGTTTCGTTGGGAACAGTTATTTCGGTGCAGAGACCGCAATGGTCACTGTCATACACGAAAGTGCGTAGACAGTTTGTAGTTTGTTGGTTAGTGCACGTCAGTTGTATTCGCGAATCGAAGGAGATCCAAATAGGACCCGCGTCTGGGAAACGACGGACTATCCGTCGCTTTAAGGCCGAGTCAATACATCACACTGTGCTGACTCCACCAATTGAATAGTAGATTCTCTCTAGTATTTGGTGTATTATTTCCCCAATCACTATGTTTGGCGTTGAAATCTCCGCCGATAATAAAATAATTGTCTTCCAATTCCAGCCTCAGGTATCGAAAAAGTGTCTCGAGCTCTGAGATGAATAAGGTGGATTGAGTAGCCTTAGACACCATGTACAGCCGCTTTCCACGACGGATAGGGATATATGGTACACGATGCAAGGTTCCATCACCTGGAACCTACGTACTACACGACTGTATACTCTTTGAAAACGTATTCTTTTTCTTACAAAGATCGCAACGCCTCCTCCTCTAATAGAGTTGGGTCGGTTTCTCCGTACTATTTTGTATCTTCTGTGCCTCATTTTGTGTCTTTTGGTAAGCTTACATTGTTTCGCTAGCCAAAAGCACATCAGGGGCTTGGTCTTTAAGCAAAGTTCGAGCCTAATCAGTGAATCTTAATGCAAGGACCTTCAGGGTTTGTCCTGGCACGCACGTGCCCATTACGACATACGGTGCGTTATGCCAGACTGCAGTGCGTATATAGTATTTGATCCACCCGCGCGGTCTGTTCAGTTATATGACGTTGGAGCTGAGCCATTTGCCCCTGGATAGAGAGCAAGATAACTAGCATGTCAGGTACTGGTTCCGGTGCTCTGGGAGCAGGAGCCTGAGAAGCAACCTTCGCTTTCTGTACCGTATTTCCCCTACTTGCCGCCATTTGAGCGTACGTAACATGGGGAGTAACGACTAGTGTTTGTATATGCACAGGTGGACGTTTGATTTCCAACTTCTGTTGCCGAGCTAGATTTACTCTTTTGATGTATTGGAATTTGGGACAACCCCAATAATTTGCGGTATGTCCCGTGTTCCTACATAAGGCACAAGAGAGTTGGCTTTTTTCTGATGCTCCGTCTTTACCTAGAGCGCATTCCTCAGATTTGTGGTTCTTTCCGCACTTCACGCATCGAGGTTGGATTTCGTAGTCCAGGACTTTGATGCTCCTTAGACCATCCAGTTTGCTATTGGGAGTCAGCTGAACCAGGAAGAACGGTAGTTTCCGCTTCTCCCTTTTGGCTCTAGCTGTTACGAATGGCTTAACTCCCACGAATTTGAACTCGGCGCACTCCTTCTCCGTGAGCAGTGCGAGGAGCTCCTCCGGATCGGTAGACGGTTCTAACCCCCTCAGCAGCATATTTCACCGTTCGGTGAAGGAGAAGAACTCCATTGTCGTGTCCTTTAATAATTGTTTTATCTTATTATATACTGAGTTGCAGTGAATCGCATGCCTATCAATACTTAATCTCTTAAAAAAAAGTTATACCTACGGCCGACTTACGTAACTGGATTGTGTCTTGAATTTCCATCTTGAAGATGTTGATTGGTGGCACCCTTTATTTCTGTTTCTGCCATTGTTGTTGTTGCAACTGAGCTTTAGGTTCCTGTTTTGTTTACTTTTTGGGTTGCTCCATTTGCCCATGTTGTTGTTGGTAGAGATTTTGTTGCTCGCTTTCTCTCCTTGCAATTTGTTTGGCTTTTATGTCAAGTAACACACTGGCTGAAAAGTCCGTGCGGTTTCTAAGAGAGGACACCACTTGAATTAAATCCATACCATTTTCAGTTAGTACCAATCTTCGAAAGATACGTGTATAAATTTGACAGCTGTCGGACGAATAGTTCTCGAGATATACCGCTGTGAGTGACGCAACTTTTGTTATTGTGAAAAAAAATGGATTCAAAGCAATTTCGTGTGTTGATGGGAAAAAATGCAGCCGATGCAAAGGAATGGCTTGATAAGTGTTACCCGGACTCTGCACAAGCCGAACGAACCATTCGCAAGTGGATTGAAAAATTTAAAAGTGGTCATACAAGCACCGAAGATGATGCACGCAGTGGACGTCCAAAAGAGGCTGTTTCAGATGAAAACATCAAAAAAGTCCACAAAATGATTACGAATGACAGTAAATTGAAGTTGATCGAGATAGCTGAGGCTCTGAAGATATCAAAAGAGCGTGTTGGATATATCATACAGGAATATTTGGACATGCGAAAGCTGTTTTTAAAGTGGGTGCCGCGTTTGCTCACAGTCGACCAAAAACAACAACGTGTTGATGATTCAGAGGAGTGTTTAGAGCTGTTCAACCGCAATAAAGCCGAATTTTTGCGTCGGCATGTGACAATAGATGAAACTTGCTCCATCACTTCACACCAGAGTCAAATCGGCAGTCAGCTGAGTGGCGAGCAGGCAACGAACCTCGTCCAAAACGACCAAAACCTCAATAGTCGGCTGGCAAGGTTATGGCATCTGTATTTTGGGATGCACATGGAATAATTTTCATCGACTATCTCCAAAAGGGGCAGACTATCAACAGTGACTATTACATTGCGTTGTTGGAGCGTTTGAAGGACGAAATCGCAGAAAAACGGCCGCATTTGAAGAAAAAGAAAGTGCTGTTTCATCAAGACAATGCACCGTGTCACAAGTCGATGAAAACCATGGCAAAATTGAATGAATTCGGCTACGAATTGCTTCCCCACCCACCGTATTCTCCAGATTTAACCCCCAGCGACTATTTCCTGTTCGCAGACCTCAAAAGAATGCTCCCCAAAAAGAGATTTAAGACCGAATCGCCGAAACAGAGGCCTATATTGAGGCTAAACCGAAATCGTACTACAAAACTGGTATCGAAAGATTGAAAAATCGTTTCAATCAGTGTATCGCCCTCGAAGGCAACTATATTGATAAAAAAATAGAATTTTGGAAAAATTTTGTGTTTTACTATAAAACGGCGCGGACTTTTCAGCCAATGTGTTATTTGCTGTTGTAGCATTTTGATATTACTATTCAGCGGCTCAACTTGTTCTTCTTTGTCGTCCGAATCTGAGGCTGCCAATGTGATGAAACTGTTGCTTCCTCCCTTGTAGCAGTCCTCCGCTTCATCGGACACATATGGATATTCGTTTTCCGACCCGTGTTTACGCTTAGCTGCAGTTGATTTTGTAGCCCCTTTATTTACTTCAACCGCCATATTTTCGGTTGACGTAGAGAGGGCAGGCGCTTTGCAGGGCTAGGTGTGTTTTTTAGCTTCCTCCTCCACTTTGCTGTTCCCTCTGCTGGGTTAGCTGTCCGTGCTGCGTCATCAGCCGATGACATCACGTCACCCACTTTGCCCATTTTTTGTCGAGCGTGTCGCTTGTTTTTTTCCATCACGTGTTTTTATCGTGTTTTAATTTATGGTGGGGTTCGAACCCACGACCTCTGATACCGTGGTTGGGGAACACTCGCGCTAGGCTAATTGGTGCCTAACAAACGCCATCTCTAAGTACAAACCTAAACTTTATTCTACAGTTTAATTTTGCTTGGTAGCTGAAGTACTTCTTATCGCGACGAAAGTCAGTGAACGACTGCATTTAGTCTCACCATTATATTTTGGATGCCATCCATGGCCATGGAGCGAAATAACCGCTCAACCCAAAAATCTTTCTTTCTCTTTCGTAAAAACTTAACACTTGCTCTGGCACTTTAAGTGTAATCATACCCACTTGAGCACTAAGTTCTTATCAAAAAAAATAAATAATAATATAAGAAATCCACTTAGCCGATTGGCAAGAACTCATAACCAGCTTATAAGTGTCCGGCCAAAAAAGGTCTAAACGTTAAATTACACAATTTGCAATTTTTTTGTATGCGGTTTTATAGACGATCTTTTTTTGTATCTCTTAGATAATGCTACCACGTTGTCATAATAAAGTCTGTCACTCTATTTATGATTGCTCAAAGTGATTTAATGTTGACTACAGTCAGCAAGACTTGCCTATTCTCAGTTAGAATTCATCGGAACGAGGTCTTGGAGTTGCTGTCACCAATTTGTTCCAAGTCGCATTTTCGAGAATATGAATCGACCAGTTTTGTACAGCAACGCAAATCATATGCAACGGCAAACTATTCATAAGTTACTTCAGGATTTTAGGAATCAAATCAAATTTCGACCGGACGGTAAAGATTCCCTGTTGGACGTTGGCTGTGGAACCGGGGACGTTCTGATGGAATATATTCGGCCAATTCTTCCGGAGACTTATCAAAAAATTGTCGGGACGGATGTCTCACGAAAAATGATCGAGTATTCAAGAAGACGTTACGGCGAGCTCAGCAATGTCGTTTTCAAAATATATAACATAACGTCAAAGATCTTGCCCGTGTGCTACAAAGAGCAGTTTGATCATGTCACGTCGTTCTTTTGCCTACACTGGGCCATAAATCAAAAGTAAGGGAACGACGGCATCTCTGAGATGTTTCTAATTTTACTCACAAGGCATGTTAAATTTTTCTTGCATTTTTTGTTTGCAGACAGGCACTGGAAAATATCTACAAAATGTTACGCAACAATGGTGACTGCTTTCTGATCTTTTTCGCTTCTCATCCAATTTTCAAAGCATATAGGACTTTGTCTTTGGATCCGAGATGGAGTGAATATATGTATGATGTCGATGAATTCATTTGTCCTTCTCAGGAAATTTCAGAGCCACTACCGGTCTTTGAGAAGCTATTTGAAGAAGCTGGGTTTCAATACAAAAACTTGGATATCCGGGAAGAGATATTTTGCTACGAAGACCATAAGAGTTTCGAAGGTAAGACTAGTCTTCCTCCTCCATACGTTTATACAATATTTTGAAAATTTCATACGTTCCTAGACCATTTGATATCCGTGACCGGATTTTTGGAGAGGATGACACTTGAAGAGCAGCAAGAGTTCGTTACGGATATGTGTAGATGCTGGAGGGATATGAACTTAAGTGAGCACATTCCAGACACGAATGACTGTAGATTTTATACTCCGAACAAGTTAGTGGTTGCTTATGCAAGAAAATAATTAAAGTTTGAAAGTAAAATGAGTGTAAATTATGGTGAATTTAATTTTACATGAGCACATGTATGTACATCCTTACTCTGTTGAAGAACCTAGGGGGTTTACAGGCTGGCTTAGAGTCTTGCTCTACCCTTCTGGTACAATTTAGGAGGCAGAGCTATTCAAAACCAGAAGGTCCAGTTGTCCTTAATGTCTGACTAGATTCAGCCAATCCCCTTTGTTCGACAGATTTCTACCTCCATCCAACGCGGTACTTATCACCCAGGTTTTGGCTCCATACTTGCAGACAATTCGTCCTTCGTAGTAGTGATCGTCCAGGGTTATTCTCCATTAAATTTTTCGATGAATAATTGCAATGTTCATTGAACCTATAAGCCGACCAGTTTAAGTAAACCATCAGAGTCTGCGATTTTGTTCCTTTTTAGCTTATTTATGGCTCTGTCGACTTTGTTGTCGAGTGTGTGAACGACTTCATTGACTTCTATCTCTTGGTAGTGTTCGTTGAGCGGCCATTGCAAGTGCTATTTGAATTTTCCTATAATTCTTTGGCTTTTTTACAATGCGTAGGCTTTCCTCCTGCGATTTGTACGCTCTATCTATCTATGTCTGGCTTGGTGGCAGTGTTGATAAACTAAGGTGGTTTCAGCTACTTCTTTCAGCCAGATTCGATATTGACTCCTCTGAATATTTGAACAGCCAGAATTTTCAAAGAATACCTTTTATCAATCACGTTAACGATTCGACTAAGTGGAGATAACCAGGTTGTTTTGTAGACTTTTGGGGGTATTTAGTGTATCTATTACCACATACAATAGTTCGATGCCGCAAAGTCAGTAAGTTGGAGACTGTTATATGCTGTCGTTTGGGGTATGCTAAAACACTCCGTCAAAAATGTTATCGTTGCCAATTTTGGCCTTGAAGTCCCCAAGAACGATTTGAGCATCGTCTTCCATGATTCTCATATTCCTGAATATGGCTGCGGATCAATTATTGGCTTGAAATCGAAGCCCTTAGTTCTCCATTGATTTCTCAATTGGCTAAATTGTTGATGGCTCCCCATCCATTTACAGAAAGACTTACATTCTTACTAAACAAACTGACGACCCGTGAAAGGTCTCCGCTTGAGATACAGCAGCCTTCCACACTCTTCGATCCGGGGCACGCTGCTTCCAGTTGTCTAAGCCAAGCTTTCTGGTATCCGCGAGGGCTTGGTCCTTAAAACGGAGGTTCGGTCTTTCTTGTCACCTCGAGCCTGTGGGCTGTAATTCGAAGACACATTTTGCTGGAGCAATATTGTCCATTCTCTCTATGTAGCCGAGCCAGCATAGTCGACGTGTTTTAGCCTTTTGGACTACGTCCATATCCTGATACAGTTCATGGAGTGCGCGGTTATACCTTCTCCTCCATTCGCCCTTCTCGCATACGGAACTAAATATTCGACGAATAATTCTTCTCGAGAAAGCGTTCAGTGTCTGCTCTGCTGTCCTGCTTATCGTCCAGCACTAAGCTCCATAAAGTAGAACTGGCAGGATAAGCATGCGTTTCGTCTTCCGAGTTCGAAGTTTTGAACCCATTTGTTTCGCCGAACCGAAGTAGCAGCGGTTTCCCAGGGTAAGTCTTGGCCTAATCTCTGTTATTTGAGGAGTTTACTCTGAGGTAAGCCAACTCCTTAACCACTTCGAAGTTTCTGTTGTCAATAGTGATGTTTTGTCCTATGCGGTGGGTAGATGGTTCTTTGTTTGTTGACAACATGTACTTGGTTTTGTACTCATTTATTTCAAGGCCAACTCGTTTCGCCTGTTCTTCTATTTCCATATAAGCCCCTATGTCGGTGCGCTAGGAGCAGCCCATGATGTCGATGTTGTCTGCATATCCCAGCAGATGGACAAATTTGTTGAAGATAGTGCCTTCCATGTTAACACCTGCCCCGTGCACTGTCTGTTCCAGCACTAAATTGAAGAAATTACATGACAGTGCATCTCCTTGCCAGAATCTGGCACAGGTTTGGAATAGTTCGGAGGAGCTATTGCACATTGCACCTCGTGTTTTCCAGTGTCACGCGACACGGGTAAGTCAGTTTTGCCGGTCATATGCGGCTTTGAAGTCGATGAAAAGATTGTGAGTCTCATCTTTTCCAGGATTTGCGTTAGTGTGAAAATTTAATCGATTGTTAGTCTGCCGAGATGGAACGCATACTGGTACGTACCGACTAGTGTGTTGCCGAAAAGCTTAAGACGTTCACACAGTACATTGAATGGGATCTTATGTGCTACATTTAGCAGGAATATGCCTTGGCAGTTCTTACAAGACACAGGATTGCCTACCTTGAAGATATGACATATAGAGCTGATAGTCCAGTCGTCGAGCATGGCTTCATCCACCCATATCTGGTTGATAACTTGGTGCACCCTACCATAACATCATTTCCATATTCGAAAAGCTTCGCTGGTAGACCGTCAGTGCCGGTGGTCTTGTTGTTCTTCAGCTTCTGCCTCTTCTATACTGGGGGAGGATAGCTTCTCCGTTGACCTTTGTCTGTTCTGTAAGTTCTCTTCTTCTATCACCCTCTCTACTTGGTACCCATCAAGTAGCTACTTAAACAAAGCTACTATTCCTTATGCTTCGATATGCAAAAACTACTATTCCTTATGCTGTTTCGAAGAGCGTATGTTCCGGGCTTGAAGCCAGTTACCAGTCGCTTAACATCCGGATTTTGTTTCTATCATGAGAATTCTTCGATATACTTGACTGGAACACTGCATAGGCACTGCAGGATCTTCTTCTCCTTCCTTCTTCTGGGTCAGTATTCTTCACTCGCTGCAGGTGTGGATTCTCATCACCTTTTTCCGACCTCCACACTCATCATCATACTGCTTTTCGGTGGTGGCTGGTAGCCTACGGTGGTCTCGGCTACCTCTTTAATGACATCGCGATACTGGTTCCACTGATTGTTAGCGTTTGTGGATGGTGAATGGAGAGCGAAGAGGCTCTTACTCAGACGCTTTCTGTAGGTTCTGGTTACTCCAGTCGTGCTGAGGGTTCCAATGTTCAATTTCTTTTTCGGGTCCGTTCACAGCTTCTTCTCGTTGGATAGTCGAGCTCTGAATTTAGCTGCAACAAGAAACTGGTCAGAGTCGATTCTTGCCTTTCTGAATGTTTGTACATTCAGAATGTCTGATACGTTCCTCGCATCTATTAGCACGTGGTCGGTTTGGTTGGCGGTTCGACTATCTGAAGTGCACCAGGTTGCTGTGTGGATCCATAATCTTTGAAACCAATGCTACTTATTACCGTCATACGAGCTGCTGCAAAATCAATTAGCCGGAAGAGGTTAGCTGTTGAGGTGCTGTGCCTTCCGACTAATCCGCCGAAGATATTTTCATTATCGATTTTGGCATTGAAAGCCCCGGGTACAACTTTGACATCATATTCCGCACAGACAGCGTAGGCTCTAGCCAGGAGATAACAGACCTCTTCCTTGATAGAGTCTTCTATATGCCTTGTACCGCGTTGGGATAGATTCAAGTTTTTGAGTAGAAGCAAGGGTGTATACTGGGCGTATGTTCCAGATGCATACTCTCAATTCGTAGCCGCGAACCTTCCGGATCGTGATCTTAATTGAGGGAGTCCGTTGTCATCCGAAGCTGCTGTGTTTCTCATAACTAACTCCTTTTTACGGCGTTGGGAAGATAACCCATCGGCTCAACGCAAAATTTAGAAGATCAGATCCATTGTGAAAGCCCTTTGGACGAGAGGCCGGGTAAACCTATGTCAGTAACCCATTTTGGGGACATTAAGGGCTCATACGCCTCCATTTCTTTTCCAAGAGTCCAACTTATTCGGCCTGAATTCCAAAATGTCGAAGTAGCACGCCACTGATGATTCCTTCTAGGGAATTCGGCCGCTTTCGTGTTTATAGCGACTGTCTGCTCTAAAACGCAAACAGCACAAGTCGTGATCGACGATTGGTACACTAAAAATGGGATTTCAGTCAAAACTGGGATTGTTCGCATACAAAAAGAAGAAGCTATCTGGTCTGTCTCACCTAGTGCTTAAAGACATCACCATCCAATTCTCCGAAGAATATAAGTATTTGTGTGTCATCGTGGAAAACAAACTTCTATGGACTAAACATGTTACGAGTACATCGAAAGCTTCTAAGCCGCTGTCAGCCTTCTGGCAGTGGAAGGGTCCTTTGGAACTACATGGCTATGATAAGGCCAATTATACCCTATACGTCGGTTGTCTTGTGAAATAAGCGCTCACGAAATTACGTCACTGCTACTTTTACCAGACTCCACAGAATGATTTCTATCGGCTGCATGAGTGCTTTCCCTATCATGCCTGGCTCCGCTCTAGGCACATTGATGAATCTTCTTTTCTTGATATTCATATCATAGACTGCACTTCCGTTTAAAAAGAATTGGTCTTTAATGCAACATGCACTGGGGCTTTGATGACCTTGCGTGCCGACTGTCTCTTGAATCTGGTGTTATGGACATGCCATCTGACGCAATGAAACCAGAACTCTTGTTCCAGAAAAAGTTCGAAATCGTTTGCGACCGGTTTAGGATGCAGCGTTGGTGTCTTCCTAGAGGACGGCAACCACTCCTCGTTAGAAAAACTTGCGTCTGTCTCCCAAGCGTAGATATAAGCAATCCTGATGGCAACGAACTCTATTGTGAAGAACCAGTGGAGGCGGGAGAAGCATTTGCATTTATAGCATTATCCAAACTGCGCTTAGAGCCTTGCTGAACCCTCTTACAACTTCCAAGCTAGTTCGAGAATGCAAGACATCATTGAACGCAGTCGGAAGTCTAAATTCACTGAGACTTGTCTAGGTCCCAGGTCACAATAAAATTGCCGATGAACTTGCTCGACAAGTTTTTCAGGACCCGAACCTACATTAGGTCTCCCTGCGTCCTCGGTTTAAGTTTCCATTGACAGCTGGGGTTCATATGAGCACAACAGCAGGTGGCATGAATTTCCAGGTTGCAGGCAGACCAAACTAATACTTCCTAACGTCTCTAAGAGGTCAGCGGCCCTCCTACTCTCCCTCAGTAAAAAAGGCCACAGGTTGTTAAGCACTTAAATGAATTGTGTATAAGTGGTACAACATCCTGCGAGGCTTGCTGTAAAAGTGATGATGACCACCTCTGTGAATGTCCGGCTTACCTTCGCATCAGGCTGCACGTACTCGCCGTTGACGGGGTGGTTCCTGGTAATCATTGAAGCGAAGACTGAAAAATTCTATTAAACTGAATTCTACTTGAAAACATTGCTGCTTCGGATGCTCTAAATCGTAAACAATTTTTCGCTTAATATTTTTATATTACTCTCATTTCCTTGCATAAGCTACCACAAGTTTATACTGTTCAAAATATCTACAGTCACCTTCATTTTCAATTTCCTCACATAAATTCATATCTTTCCAGCATTCACATATATCATCAATAAATTCCTCTCGTTTATGAAGTGGCATTCCATCCAAAAATCCACAAATAGACAGCACGTGATCTTAACAATTAAAAAGAAATACTTTGTAGGGTTTGAACGATTTGGCATTCGTCTTCTGTGTACCTGCAAAACTTTTATGTCCCTCAAAAGCAAATACGAGTATTTCCTCCCGAATTTCCACTTTTCGATCGGAAAAACCCACTTCTTTGAAGAGTTTAGAATAAGCCGATAACGGATCCCCCATCCCTTGTGACGCTGGTATGAATCTTTCAATATCCCTCATATGATCACTCCATTTTGGATCCATAGATAGCATTTGAAATGCGTGATACATTGCTGTTGAAGCAATGAAGGTCAAAAGACAGTCACCATCGTTCATCAACATGTTGTAGATGTTTTTCAAGGCTTGTCTTAAATTAAAATAAATTTTTTAACCATTGAAAATTAAATAGCATCCCTGATAGAACTCTATTCAACACACTTGTCACAATCCAGGGACGTCATTGAAATTTTCCCATTAAACATTTTTTTTTTTTTGTGTTCAAAATGGTAAATTGAATATATACCCCTGGTTTTGAACCCAATGCAGGCAGAAAAACGACGTGACATGGTCAAACGTATTTTGGTAAGCTGCAGGCAACATCTCTGTCCCAATATCCAATTCTGTTGTACTCTGTGTAGGTTTCTCTTGAGTGCTCAATCATTTCTGGTGAAATGTCTGTTCCGATGATTTTTGTGTAAGTATCTGGTAGAACTGGGCGAATAAAATTGATCAGAACATCTCCCGATACACAACCAATATCCATCAGAGAATCCTTGCCACTCGATCTATGTTGAAGAACATTAGCGAATTCTTCGATCATCTTTTTTGCTGAATGCCGTTGCATTCCATTTGCTTGTCTATACAAAACTGGTTGATTCATTTCCTATAAAAAAAAACACAATTTTAGTTGATTTTATTTGATATAACATACGCAGTGACAAATTGTCAATTGTCAATATGGAACAGATTCTATCTAGGAAACTGCAGCAAGCTTTATACAAATGCTTGTCAAGTTCAATGAATGCAATTGCATAAATATTTTGTTATGAACATGCACAAGATATGTGCAACGTATGCACGCATATTTATAAATAAGGTCGCGCTAGATCACATTTATGCAAATGTTGACCATGCCACTTGATTAATATGCAGTCAGATATTGAAAGATCGGATTGCATGTAGCAGCGTAATAGATCTCTTCCTCATTTTCGGATGTAAGTACGGATTTGAACAGCAAGCTTGGAAATTGAGAAATATAACCTTGAACTGGAAGAAATCTCTCCATGTTATTTAGTGCGCACGAAAAGTTATACTGGTCAATTCAGTTCTGAACAACATGTACCTTTATCTAACTCCAAAACTACAGGGTCTTTCATTAAGCGCTTCCTATCTTTAAATTTAAATAAAACAAAGTGTGTGTCAGACATCATCGAAATTTTTTATTCGTTTGGAAGGCGGACATCGTTCAAATGTCCGCCGCGGCTTCTCTAGGTGGCGCGCATCCAGAATGTCCCACTTTCCATGACTCTGGACGATAAATCAGGCTGAATTTGACCGATGGCATGGATTATGTTGGCTTTGAGGGCCGCTGTGGTTTGTGGCTTATTAGTATATCCATAGACCTGCGACATCAGAAAACCCCACAAGAAAAAATTTAACGCGGTCAAATCACATGATCTCGGTGGCCAGTTCACATCACATCTACATGAGATGACCATGCCCTCGAATCGCTCGTGCAGAATTTCCAACGTGGCGTGAGCTGTGTAGCACGTAGCGCCGTCCAATTGAAACCACATGACGTTGGTGTCCATATCATTCAATTCAGGCCAAAAGAAGTTGGTAATCATCGACCTATAGCGCTCGCCGTTGATGGTGATGGCCTGGCCAACGTCGTTCTCAAAGAAATATGAACCGATGACGCGCCAGCCCATCTCTTGGATCTCATGTGGATTGGTATCGTCCCAAATTCGACAATTTTGTTTGTTGACGTACCCATTCATCCAGAAATGGGCCTCATCGCTGACAATGATTTTTCGATGAAAATTAGGGTCAGTTTCCAACTGCTCCAGAGCCCATTCAGCGAACACACGTCATTGTCTATGGTCGTTTACCTGCAGCTCCTGGGTCAGTTGAATTTTGTACGGGTGCAGGTCCAAGACACGACTGCGAAAGGCCGAGTTCTTGTGAGCGACGCAAAATCGACTGCCTCGGATTCTCCTGCACACTCTCACAGACAGCGACTATGTTTTGGGCAGATCTTGCATTTCGTCTACGTACGAGTGTTGGTTTAACGTTTACTGAACCAGTGGACTCAAGTTTATCCACCACACTGCGAATATTCCTCTCCGTATGACGATTAATGGGCCGTAAAATGGGCAAAGCGCGCGGAAGGTTGCTCGAACAGAATACCCATCTTGATAAAACAATTTTATCATTTGCACGTATTGTTGAACTCTACGTCAGTCCACGGTAATTTAGCAAAACAGACTGAATAAATTACGGTCAATTTGACAGATATAGCTTCAACAATGTGGCCGCCACCAATTGTCAAAGTTCGAAACTCCCTATTCGAGAACCCTGTAAATAGAAGATGGAGTGAAAAGTGACCTCCTTGACCGCCAGAATGCGCTGCTACTGTAAAAAAGGTTATGGTGCCTTAAAGTCCGTTCATATTTACGCAGACATGCCAAATTTCAGTGCGATACTGTCTTTAGTTTTGGTTTGGTTTGACAGCTGATTGCTGTTGGCGTGTTTGGCATCATGTTGAGTATGGACAAAAACTATTCTCGTTCTCTCATAAAACATTATTTCTTGAGAGGCAAAACGGCGAAGGAAACAAAAGAAAAGTTGGATAAATATTACGGGGCTAACGCTCCGTCAGATTACACCGTCCAATATTGGTTTCGAGAGTTTCGTGGTGGCTGCAACTCCACTGCCGATCAAGACCGCAGCGGCAGGCCCTCCGATGCGGTTACAGAGGACAATGTCAAAAAAATACATGAAATGGTGTTGGCTGACCGGAAAGTGAAGGTGCGCGAGCTAGCAGATACCACAAAGATTAGTACTGAGCGCACACGCCATATTTTGGGCAATATTCTGCATATGAAAAAGTTATTCTGCCGCTGGGTGCCGCGAATGCTCACTCCTGACCAAAAACACGAACGCGAGAGCACTTCGAAAGAGTGTTTGGACTTGTTGATGCGAAATCGGGCGGACTTTTGGCGTCGATTGGTAACTGGATTTGGATCCCTCGGACTATTATCTCTTCCCAAACCTCAACAGATGGCTCAGCAATAAAAAATTCAGCTCACGCGAGGAAATCATCGACGCCACGGAAGAGTATTTTGCAGACCTTCCGGAAAATTACTTTTCGGACGGGATCAAGAAATTGGAAAATCGCTGGAATAAGTGTATCAAACTAAAAGAGGACTGATATTGAATAATATAAAAAACCTTTTAAAAAAAAAGAAATTTTTAATTCCCAAGGAGGTCACTTTTCACTCCATCTAGTACAATACGAATTTTCGCCTACAGGTATACTATACATGACTCGTTCAAATTTTATTTAAAGACCCAAGGAGCTGTATTGCTACGAACAATAGATTCATACATGAGACGGGGCAATCGCGTTGCTACCTGCTAAAATGGCTACCGCATCCCCTTAAATCTTATTTGCATGGCAGGAAGCAATATGTTGTTATTGAAGTCAATTTTTCCAAGGAAATTTTAGTCAGCTCTGGTGTTCCAGAAGGCAGCCATCTAGGTCCAACGTTATTCCTTCTTTTCTTCAATGATTTGATAGACTTATTAAAGCCTCATGTATGCGGATGATATTAAAATTTTTGCTGAGGTATCAACTACAAATGACTCTTTTTTGACACAAGAAGATTTCAATTGTTTCACTAAGTGGTAAGAATTAAACGACTTAAGCTGAAAAAAGCGTGATATCTTTTCGGATAGTCAGGTCGCTATCAAGTCCCTGGATTCAGTTTCATTATATTCTAAAATCGCCCTTGAATGCCGATCATCTCTTACGGTGATGGCAGAATTTGTCTTCAAATGGCAAAAACCTAAACAATCTCCCTGGTGAAATATCCAATTTCTTTGCAAAAGCCAAGAAGGCCTCTGAAGTTCGTGGCGTCTTTTTAATCCAGGTTTTCGAAAAAGTATTTCCTTAAAAGTTTTCTTCCAATCATGCTTTCACAAACTTGTTTTTTCAGTTCTTTCTCTGTTGGCGTTTTAGAATTGGGGACTCGGTTTAGTCTGACTATGCCCAAAGATAGTAATCCATGTCTGTACAGTTGAACTTTCACATCGCAGTTCCAAGATACCAATTATTGTGAAAAAATTGGTGGAATTTGTGGTTCATATGTTTAACCACTATAGATGTAAGCCTCGTCACTAAGTTTCCAGTGTCTCCTAAATCAGGTGAATTTTCGGAGAACGTGTTCCTCTACTCCCCAATCGAAATTGAATCCGGAAGCTCCACTTAGAACTCTGTTCTTGTAAGTTAATGGGTATTATTTGCTCACCCACCGCAAGAAGCTCTACTTTCGGAATAAGTATTGTAGAATGCTTTGACTAGTTTTTTTTCAAAAATGGTCTTATTTTGAAGAAATATCACTGAAGCGTAAGAACATTGTTTCCCACCTGCGGCATGTCATTGTATCAAAAAGATTTTACCGGCCAACGGATTTGCTCTCATAATCTTTCGAAGATGGCAGTTGAACACAAAACATGTAAACCACCATGTCAATGAACTGCTCCATTCCGGTTGTTATTATGTTTTCTGGCTTAGTTATGCTGTATTGAAGAGCTTTTACGTTTGACTGATCGACGGCAAATTGAATTAATTCCTCCGTAAAAAGAAGGAAAAATATGGTAATCCCTTGTGTTTTCAGCCCAATTATCGATTCTGTCTATTCAGTAGCACCCGTAAATTGAAAATTCGCTTCATCGTACAGATCCAGTTGTTTCCTCCTCCAATACAAAATATTTTCAGGCTTGTCTTTTTTTGTTTTGAAGTCCATGAAGTCAGTTAAGATCGCTCTTTACTTGAGACCATTGACGGTAACGATGTCTGCTTCCTCATTTCGAAAGAAATTAGGTCCGATGATGCCGTCATGCCATAAATCGCTTCCAGCAGTCAATCTTATATTCCACTTGTGGAATATATTCGCTCCAATAATGGCAATTTTGCTTGTTTACACAGCCGCCGAGTCAAAAATCCGCCTAGTCCGAGAAGATGATTTTTTGGCCAAAATCTGGATCTCCGGCCAACATTTCCAGCGCCCAATTAGCAAACTCACGGCGTTGTCTATGGTTGTCCGGCTTCAATTCTTATTCAGCACAATCTTATACTGATGCAGACACAAATCCAACCGCAAAATGACCCGGGTTGACTCTCTGGCGATATCCAATTCATCTGATCGGCGCCCAATCGACATTTCTGGGTCTTCTTCGATACTGGCCGCTCACCAAACTCTGTCTGGTTGGTGGCCTAAGATCCAAAGGAGTGTATTCACGCTTAAACTTTTCCACGGAGTGACTATTACTCGTACCTGCACACTGAAACCACGATGACGACCGACCTCACAACGAAATTCACTTTGGGTATTTACTACTGAGACCGAATTTCGATATTTTTTAATAATTTCTGCACTTTCAGCAAGCGTAAAACGACGCATGATGAAATGGCAAACCTTAATGAACGTTTTGACAGCTGGATGTCATTGGTAACTTTGACAGCTGCTGGATCATAACAATTGGAAAACTACAAAGTGGCGCAAAATCAATCATCAAATTTTGTTTTTGAATTACTTTTTTACTAAATAAAAAAAATAACTTTGAGTAATGTATATCTTTATTTGAACCCTTACAATTGTTTCTATTAAGTGGAAAAGATTATATCTGCCAAGTGGCTACCGCCAGTGTTGATACACATTTGTGCCCGTTTTATCGCATTTTCCAAGATTTCCGGAGATAACTGTTCGTCGAATATTCTCCGTAAGGGCTGCGAATGTCTGAGGCTTGTTGGCATAAACCCGCCACTTCAAGTAGCCCCAAAGAAAGAAGTCTGCGATGGATAAATCGGGAAATCTTTCTGGCCATGCAAAACCGCCAAAACGGAAGATTACGCGAACAGGAAATGCTTTCTTCACAATATTCATTGTGGTTCGTGCTGTGTGTGTGGTTGCACCGCCTTGTTGAAATAATATGTTCGCTAAGCCCCGCTCATCCAATTCCGGCAGTAAGAAGTCGTTTATCATGACCCCGTAGCGTTCGCCAGTAACAGTGGCGGTATTGCCGATGGCGTCCTCAAATAAATACGGGCGAATCGCTCCTCCCGCGTAAACGCCGCTCCACATAGTGCCTTTGAGTGGATGTAATGGTTCTTCGTGAATCACAGGCGGATTTTCAGTGCCCCGGAAACGAAGATCTTGCTTATTGACGTAACCGCTTAAGTGGAAATGCACCTCGTCGCTCATGATGAATTTCGACACAAAATCGTCCTCTTCGTTGTTGAGACTCGGGATGGCTTTACAGTATTTCACACGCGACTGACGGTCAGGAGGCATTAACTGATGTGCTATTTACACTTTGTACGGAAACATGTGTATGTCTTTCAGTAAAATTCGCTGTAGGGTCCGTCGGAGCGACATCGGTATCCACAGCCGCGATATTCTTCCCCGAACGACCTGTCCGGTGGCGGCCACGCCCTGCATGGTCTCTGTTCGTGTCGCGTAGCCGAGCGCCGGAATGTTTGCCCAGTTGGCGCTACACGATTAGGAAATCGACGTCAAAAGTGGGTGGCCGTGGCTCAAGTGGTAGTGTGTTGGCTTCCCAATCGGACGGTTCGGGGTTCAATACCAGCCGTGATCGAAAGACTTTTTTTCAGGCAACTAAAATCTTGTGAGATGAATGGTTGCCTAAATATAACATCTAGTCCAATTTACACTAGTAATTTAGTCTTCCCATTAAATGTTGGATGCCACCCATGGAGCGAAATAACCACTGAGCCCAATCTGAGCCAAATCTTTCTCTCTCTTTCTATCCAATTTTCCGAAAAACTTAACACGTGCTCCGGCATTTTAAGAGTAGTAATACCCTCTTGAGTGTTAAGTTCTTTTAAAAAAAAAAACAAAAACGTCAAAATTCACGCTGCGCTAACACCACCGACCGATTATTGGTCAAAAACATCGACACTATTATTCCACGCTCTCGCAGAGTATAGCGCTCCATTGCTTGTTTATTTGTATACTGCAATACTGCAGCTGTCTAGTTCACAAATGTCATATACGATTGACGTACGACGCCATTTGCAAAAACTATGCCATCTTCCGATAGGGTGATTCATTTTGGGCCAACTTGTATCACTGCTGTCTGGTCACCCTTCAGTTCGATTACTGACTCAGATTCAGTGTCAGTTTCGGAGACTATAAGACAGTCACTGTTGTTTGGTGCAGACTCAGGGATACAGTTGACATTTGAAAAATAAAATAAATAAAACTATGAGAAAAAAATTTTCGTAACGCTAAACTAATACTTCAATATTTTTGCTCTCAAACTTGATTTACAATATTTTAAACAATGTATTTTTTTTCTCAAAATAATCTTTTTTTTAACTGGACTTATAGTAAATAGCACTTAAAACCGTGACTTATTTTTTACTGCCGTTTTTAATGCGCTCTCGTGTTGGAATCGCCTATATAAATTAATATCATTAGCTACAATTATCAGGCAGAAAGAAAAAGTACCATTTTTTTGTTTAAAAGGATACACACTAATGGGGAAAAATAATTTCAGATAATTTCGAAGAGGTTGTCTTGAAAAAATATGCATCATAACGTGTAAAGCCATATTTGACTTCGTATGCGGAAGAGGGTTAAGATAAAATCTTATTTTAATTTCGAAACCCGTTGGCTCTTAAATCGTAGATGGAATTAAATAAAATTACTAATGACCCATTCCAGAGATTGCCAGTCAGGTCATAGTCATCACATAATATCCACACAGTAATCGTGTAAGTTACTCCACTTATTTAAACTCCAGCATAACTTAGAAAACTTGAATTTCCTCTGTCTCCTTGTCCGTTTTGGTGGCCATTGCACAGATTTTATATTGTTGCTTGAATTTAGCGTAGTTCTCTTTAAATTACCATTTAAAATTAATGGGCCAGGTTTTTGAAAATCCATTCTAAGTCCATTTACGGTGTATTAAAGTTTTTTCCTCACTGCTTATCAGCGCCACTTTATAACTTTTTGTTCAATTACGGCTTGCAAAATGACGCACAATGAACCAAAATAATGACTTTTTTAATACATGAGGTTGTCATGTGTATAATTGATGACAGAGTTGACAGAGCAACAACTTCTATAATAATTACAATATTTTAGTTTACTTTACAACAGTTATCAACAATATTAACTCACGCAAACTTGATAACCATAAACTATTTCGTAGGGAACAGCTACAACTAATTCGAAAATGCAAAGCTTCTGTGAACTCTACCGGAAGGCTAAGTTCACATTGTTTGATCCTCAATTTACAATGGAATCTCGTAAAGTGAGGTCAGCGGTGAACTCGCAAGTTGGACGGCAGAGAAAAATTTCCGAGGACCCGAATATGCATTAAAACTGTACGTAGCCTCGGTTAGAGCTTCAATTGACAGTTGAAACTAGGTTTATCGAGTGGTTACTGACATCTCTAAACAGTCAGCAACATTCCGTCTATCATTCAGTAAGGAAGGCGGTTTACCGCTTGCCGTTCTGAAGTAAAACCACCTCCAGTGTAGTTTGCTATGATCCTAGTGCTGATGTGAGTACAGATGCTTTAGACACTTTATCAATGAGGCTGTCGCTTATATGTATATTTTTTCCCCCAAATAGAGGTGTAGGACTTGTTTTTTGAATAAAATGAACAGATGTTGAGATATCTCTGAAATCTTTGCTTTATAAAGTACACACATGGGATTTTTCTCGGAATTTTCAATCACTATTTCACATGATTGGGGCTGTATCTCGGCGATAGCGGCTTCAATGTTCGCTTTTAGAGTTGGAATACTCGTAGCTCCCAAGGAAGAAATCTAACTGTGTTAAGTGGCACGATCTTAACGGCCAATAGGTATCTCCGAAACGCGAAATTATTCAATTATTTCCCGACTTGTGCAGCACGTAGCACCATTCTGTTGAAAGCAGAGGTCATCCGTATCCACATCCTCTAACTCCGGCCTCAAACAATTGTTTATCATGTCGCGGTAGCGGGCTCTATTGATGCTAATGGCTTTTCCGGTCTCATTTTCGAATGACTACGGCCCTATGACATCTCCGGTTGATAAACCCCATCAAACAGTTACTCGTTTTTGGTGCATTGACATCTCCTGCATCACTCGTGGATTTTCGGTTCGGTGCCCCAAATGTGGCAATTTTGTTTATTAACATAGCCACCACTCAATATCAGCATGAATGTTTTCCAGGACCCAATACCGGCGCTGCTGGTGGTCGTTCACTTCTTGTTTTAATTGGACCTTATACGCATGGATATCCAAATCTTCCGTCAAAATTCGGAGCAAGGTGGCTGAGAAAGTTGACGAATGGAGGTGTTTGGATCATTTTCGACACTTTCCTTTACTACGGCGATATTTTCCATTGAACGTCCGGGGCGAACACATTTGAGTGTCTTCTCATCTTTCGCTGAGCCCGTCTCTTGGAATTTTTGGATTACGTGCAAAATTGGCACGAATCTCTTGCAGCGGTGCCGCACTTGAACGTGAATTTTCGTAATAAAATTCAACGATATGGATTTTTTCTTTCACTGTGTAGCGCTGCATGGCAAATTTCCTAAATTTATAGATAACATCTGTCACCATATGCCAACCCTGTGTGCATCAGCTGTAAAATTATATTGCAACACCATAATTGTGGGTGGCCGTGGTTCAAGCGGTAGTGAAAGGCTTCCAAATCGGAAGGTTCGGTGTTCGAATCCAAACCTCAAAATCAAATAAGATGTGTAGTTGACTAGAAATCAACAACAAGCCAACTACCACTAAGAATTTAGCCTCCCGATTAAATGTTGGATGCCACTCATGGAGCGAAATAACCACTGAGCCCAAACATCTTTCTTTCTCGCTCTATCACATTTTCCAAAATACTTAACACATTCTTAGGCATTATAAGTGCAGTCATAGCCACTTGAGTGTCAAAGTTCTTAAAAAAAAAAAAATCATGGTGAGCAGATAGCATGGATAGTTTTTCCAATTATGTTTTAGCAACTGTCAAAGTTACCAATCAATGCTGTCTAGCTGTCAAAATATTCAGTAAGGTTTGCCATTTCATCATGCATTGTTTTAGACTTGCCGAAGGTACGGAAATTATGAAAAAATATTATGGAAATTCCGGCTCAGTAGTAAATAAGCTACGTGAATTTCGTCGTGAGATCGATTGTCATCATGACTTCAGTGTCCTAGAAATTCGTCTCACCGTGGAAAAGTTTCAGCGTGAGTACATTCCTTTGGATCTTAAGCCACTAACCAGACAGAGATTGGTGCGAAATGAAAACATAGCGGCTTTGGCAGCCAGTACCAAAGAAGACCCAGAAATGTCGATTTGGCGCCGATCAGCTGAATTGGACATCGCCAGAGAGTCAAGCCGACTTATTTTGCGGTTGGATTTGTGCCTACATTCGTATAAGATTGTGCTGATGGAAGAATTGAGGCTGGAAGACCAAACACAGTGCCGTGAGTTCGCTAATTGGGTGCTGGCAGTGCTGGCCGGAGATTCGTTCTCTGGCCAAAAATCATCTTCTCGGACGAGGCGGATTTTTGGCTCAGCGGCTATGTAAACAATCAAAATTGCCATTATTGGAGCGAATACAATCCACAAGCGTTCGGTCGAGCATCAATTCATTCACAATGACTGACTATTTGCTGCGGTTTATGGCATGGAAGCATCATCGGACCTTATTTCTTACGAAATGAGGAAGAAGACAACGTTACCGTCAATGGTATCAGGTATAGACCGATGTTAACCGACTTTCTGTGGTTACAGCTCGACAAAATCGATATATCCGAGCTGTGGTTCCAAAAAGGCAGCGCTACATGCCATACAAACGACACAACGCTCGAAATTGTGAAGGGGAGTGTACGCTAACAAGCCAACCACTTTGGATGAGCTCGAGGCCAGCATTCGTAACGCTATTGTCGGAATAACGCCGTACATATTGGGCGAGTCATCAAAAATTGCACCGGCCGCTCGAAGCACTGCCAGCGAAGCGGACGTGGCCATTTGAATAATGTGTTATCCCATACACAATGGCATAAAGGAACTTCAAAATAAAGCCAGAATCAATTTTAGATCTCACACCGTTGTTGTTTTATTTAAATTTTTTTTCCTATCGTTCTTATCTGGTTACCCTATAAAGCAAGAGTACGATGGGCTAGAACATGAGTGTTTTGTGTTACATTAAAGCGATCCTCAATCAAATAAAAGCTTATCCTAACAAATGCTGTTCGTGTTTGATTCCGGGGCACTCTACATTTCCCACCGAAATTACCTTGAAACAGAACAATGGACGTGAGCTATAGCTAGGCAAACGGTTCTCACTAGATGGCAGCAAGTTAAGTTTTACTTTATATTGTCAATGCAACACAGAAATGCAAGCTAAGTCGGAAAGATGCTTGAGCAGCTTGGCAGTATCATTCTTGCTACTTCTTCAGTTTATATCAGCTTGCCAATTTATGACGAAGAATTAAAGAAATATCTTATGCCAAGCATGAGATAATATTTCTTACTTGAGATCCTGACAATTACACATTTTTCACTGCCGAGTAAAAGCTCCCGTTCCAAACACTCGTATAGTCTTCTAGTTCTAGAAAATTCAATTAGCCGAATTATGGTAATTTGTTTATAGGGCACGACTGGCTAAACGAATTTTCGCATTCACAACTTTAAGTGCTTTGAGACAAAAGAGGAATTTACCCAACGAATCTCGTGTTACTAACTCGTTATTTTTGGAGGCGTAAGTAAAAATTTTTTCGAAGTTCACATGTGTTACCGCCCTTCAAATCACGTAATTTCAATTAGATACCAAAACATGTAACTCTCTATTTCTATTTGTCTCTTTATTTCTTTGCGTAAGCAACGACTAAATTATATGGCGAAAAGTATCTATAATCACTTCTGCTTTCACTCTTTTCACATAAATTCCTTTCTCTCCAATATTCACAAATCACCTCCAAAAATTCCTTTCGTTTTCCAGGCGATATTCGCCCAATAAATACACTTAATGACAATACACGTTCTGGAATTTTAAATAAGTTAAAAATTATGTGATACTTGTAGTCACATGTCGGTAATCTTACCTTTAAAACTTTTGGAGTCTTCATAGATGAACATTTCTTGTCTAATCTCTACTCTCTGATCAGAAAAGCCGGTTTCTTTAAAAAGTTTCGAATATACCGGAATATATCGATATCCGGAGACGGTGGAGTAGTAGTTTCCAAATCATAAAGATATTCATTCCATTTTGGATTGGAAGCTAGAGACCTGAAGGCTTCATAGAGTGGATATGAAGCCACAAACACTAAAAAACAGTCACCACTGCCATTTAGGATCTCGTAGATATTTTGCAGAACTTGCCTAGGGATCGAAATTTTAGATTTTTAAAAAAATTTAAAACGAGAAAATTTTTCATAACATCCCTGATTTATAACTAAACCATACCCAAACTCATTGCAACCCAGGGATGTTCAACAGAAAATATTGAAATTTTGTTTTCATTAAAAAAATTTATGAAACACTATTTTACCTTTGATTTTGAGCCCAGTGCAGACAGAAGAAGGATGTGACATGATCAAACTTCCCTTGGTACTTCAAAGGCAATGTCCTCGTTTCAATGTCAAGCACATCAAATTGAACTCTATCGCAGTGTGCATACGTTCTGCGTGAAAACTCTATCATTTTCGCTGAAATATCTATTCCGATAATTTCCTTATAAGTCTTTGGTAGAAGAGGACGAACAAAATCTAGGAGAACATCCCCTGTTCCACAACGATCGTCCATTAGAGAATCTCTGCCATCCGATCGTAGTTGGAAATTTGGAGCGAAATCATTAAGAATAGTTTCAGCTTGTCGTTTCAATTCATTTACTCAGCTATACAAATGCGGTTGATTCATTATAGCAGATAATTTTCACTATTATTAAAAGCCAGTGTCTGTTCGCAAGCTCAGGATTGTTATCTAAAGACAACTATCTAATCGCGCACATTTATGTTACTCATTCAACTTTGGATTCACTTAAGTCATTATTCGTAGAGCCACTTCTTTTCCCAAGCACATAGATATTTCGATTGATCTTTTTTCTTGAGGGTTTCGGAATTTATAGTAAAACGTGGATGAACTAGAGGAAATCAACCAATCTCTTAGCAAACGTGAGGATCTACTCGTAGGCCGGTAATTTTTGAGCGTGTAGTTCCTCAAATTGTTTCTAAAGCGAAGCCACAGCCACTTGGCTTCAAAGACGTAGACTGTACTTTTGTCTGTCAGATATTACAATCATTCAGACAGTTGAATTACGTCCCTTCGTCTACGCAACTGTTGATTCATTGTCATGGTTTTCTAATGCATCTACGAGTAATTAGCGACAGCAGGCTGCGGTGAGCTTTATATTGTTAAAACGATCATTAGTTACAGTTAGTTCGAAAACCAGTTAAAATACTTGTAAATGAATTATTTTATGAGTTTGTTTACTGTTTGACGTCGTTTTGGCAACATCAGCATGCTAAATAGGGGAATTGAAGCGCAATGTGATTGCGTTCTTTATATCTTTAGTTCTCTTCTCTTTGTATTTGTATTGAATTTGTATTAGAATGTATCTAAAATACCTGAAATATACTTCAAATAGCAATGAAAAGAGCAATATATACGAGCAGTATATATTCGGGAACATGGAAGCCGAAGGCCAATAAAAAGCAGATGGTCCTGACTTAAGAGAGAGAATTGGATGCAGCCTGAGGCTTAGTGAAATGATAAATTAATTTATTTAAACCCATCTTCAGCACAGCCCCATACCTTGGAAGCCTTTTAGCGACCGAATATTGTTGGGTTTATTTCAGAGTTATACGTTATACGGTTATACGTCGATCGTATTAAGGGTAGGCATCGACAACACATGATAAGGATCAAAGCATCGGAATTTGCAATTTGGAATGAAATGAGCTAGTCATTGGAGGCCAAGTAACACCCAACTACTGCGATCCTAGAATTCTGGAGGATCTTGGTGAGACGCCAAAAAGGTCGCGTCTCGACTGTAAACCGCTTACGCATATGGTATGTGGAGTACAAAACGTAAGGAATTATGCACTCTTCTTGGTACTCGGAACAGTTATACGCCACCCGTGGTCTTCCCGACTGTGGACTGTAACCACGGCACAGATTCTGGTGTTCTAACATAAACCTTATACATGTGCATGTCGCTATAGAAGAGAGAGACGACGGCCCTAAAGACATCCTCAATGTGCTCTTTGGTAAAACGTACGAACAGTGTCTTAGGTAAACGTTACATTTGTACTGGGCGATCAAAAGACTGGCCTGCAACCCCGATAAATGATTTTGGCTAAAAACTGTCATTTCGCGAAACATTGTAGTAACTAGCACACATTTCCTGTCAACAAGATTGACTATATTACCATCGACGCAAGGATCTCCTCTAGAATGAGGGATGTGCATTGACTCGGAGGATTACGGTTACGGATATTCCGAACATTCCAAAGACAAAAAAATTGTTGTAAAAAGTTTTGACGTCAGACACCTGTAAACGTAAGAGATCGCCAGATCCTCTCAAGATATCAGGTCGTCAGGAAGGCCGCATCGGCCACCAAAAGAAAACCCTGGCTCGTCGAACAATATTAGCAAGAACATGCAGCGAGTCAAAAACCAGGAAGAACAAACAGGATACACAACATTAATTTCTCAGAAGAATAGAACTGCGTGGTCAAGAAAATGAGGAAATACTGTTGGAGGAATGTGGTTCGAAAAATTTTCCGTAGGACAAAAATAACATGTAATTGCTATTAAGGGCGACACCTCCAAAACGAACAAGAGACACGCGAATAATAACAGAATTGCAGCCGTTAGTGAGGATATGGATGGACCATTTCAGAAGAATATTTAACGGCGATGATAATCAAAATGTCCCAAACAGGCAGAATAAACCAATTAATTTGAACGATGATAACCAACAATTTCATCCAGACGACCTGGACGAAGTTAAAATGACTGTAGCAGTAGTAGTAGTAATTGACTTTAATCTTGTCTTAATATATAAAAGAGAGTGACGTTAGTTACTACGCTTATAACTCAAGAACGCGTGGACCGATTTCGATGATTCGCACCAATTCGGACTGGTCTCCGGCCAGACAAGAAGAATACCCAAGAAAATTCCCGAAAAATCTCAAAAAAAAAATTATGAAAAAAATTCATTTTGTATGGAGCGATTTTACGACGCCATCTTCATGATAGATGACGTTTATGTTTACGTTACGTTGTGACAATTTTTTTTTTGTCAATTTTTTGCGACAATTGTGTTTGCACCAAATTTGTGTGACAATTATTTTTGGAGCCATTTTTTTTTCGCTCGTTAAAAACGAACATGATTTCAAATGCCGGTTCCGGTATTGCCAGTAGATGACGTTGTTTGCATCAACTTTTGACAGCTGATTTATTTGCACAGTCTTTTCATCGCATACTATTGTGCTCATAGATAAACTAACCCAGATGTCATCAATGGCGATTTCCCTCTCATTTTATACAAAACACGCCCATTTTAATCAAAAAACGTCATCGACATTACATACACACGTGCAAATCGCTCTCATTTTAGCAACTTTACTAGTAAATTGCTCTTATTCTAGCAACTTTGATTGTAAATTACCCTCTTTCTAGCAAATTCTGACAGGCTATAGAAATGGTAAAAATGTTACTGCGAAAGTTAAAGGTTTGCAAAAGTATTAGTAGAGTTTGCCATCTAGGTTAGTTTATCTATGATCGTGCTGTGCAGACGTGTGTTGCAATTTATCAGCTTTTTTTCAAGTTTTATCAAATTTTTATCAGCTTTCGACAGTTATTGTAATTCAATTTGATTTAACATAGTACATTGTTTTGAAACGATTTTTTGTGAAAATTACCAGCGAAAAGTGAATTCATGTAGGTGAGTTCAGTTTGATGAAGTGCACATTGTGAATGGTTATGTTCTTTGTGATTGCGTGCGCATCGACAATCAATCCAAACGTTAATTTTGGATTATGCAATTAATTTTTAGGTGGATTAAGTACTTTGAAAACCAATTCGAATTCGCTGTTCATTTCATTCTGACTGATCATTTTGGTGTGGAATTCTATTTTCTAACGGTAAGTTGCCAACGAAGGTGTTTATTTTATGAGGTTATGACATTTGAGCACATGTTTACATCGATAATTCCTTAATTGCTTTTGTGACATTCATTTCTCAGTGTTATTCACAATGCCGCGAGCCAGAAGATCTAATTTTTCGCATCGATCCCGTAATGCAAGTAGAGTTCGGAATATCGCCAATCAATTGAATACGGATGAAGAAATCACACGAGAACAGCGCCGTGTTAGTATGACCCGACTTCGTGCATCACAAACGCAAGAAGAAAGACAGGCAGCAAATGAAACGGATCAGGTAACAATGAGAAATCGTCGAGCAAATCAAACAATTCAACAACGTGAAAATCTAAATCAACGCGTAAGAAGAAGTGCTTCAAGTATTGATTTGAATCGAGTAGCGTTTCATTACGATTGCACAATTGACTACATCTCGCAACCTTCCGTTCAAATTGGCCCAATGGATGTTGTGTGCAACCATTGCGGTGCATTGAAGTTCGCTGGAGAAACGCCTGGATTGTGCTTTCTCAGTGGCAAGGTTAAATTACCACCATTGCCCTTACCACCAGAGACATTGCATTCTTTGATTCGTGGTGAAACACCAGAACCACGTCATTTTCTATCGAACACTCAGAAATTTAACGGATGCTTTCAAATGGCTCCACTTGGAGCAGATATTATTGATGAACGCAGATTCAATCCGACATTCAAGGTAATAAAAGATTAAAGAAATTAAATTTAATTAAAGAAGATAAGATTAAACAAATTAAAGAAAATCGTTGATTCTGATTTCGTCGTCGACTCTACAGATCCAAGGCCAAATTCACCATCGAATTGGATTGTAGCTACCGCTTGAAGACGCAAAACATAAATTCCTCCAAATCTACTTCATGGGCAATGAGAAGAGGAATTCTTCGAGATTTGCAGCAGCTATTTCATGAACATCATGCATTGGTTCGGTAATTCAAAACTGCGTTGGATCGCATGCGAAGTGATGATAAAATCGTGATCAGAGCGGATAAACGACCTGCTAGAACGCACGAACGCCAATTTAATACTCCAACAATAGATGAGGTTGCAGTTGTGATCTTTGGCGAAAATCTGGAATCACGCAATATTGTGCTCACGTGTCGGAACTCTGGGAAATTGTAACGAATATCCGAAACACATCGTTTATACGATGCATTGCAATACCCACTGATGTTTTGGCAAGGAGTCGATGAATATTATATCAACATCAAGATGATAAATCCATTGACCGGTGAGTATCGATATCATAACAATTTTCATTTCAATATGACACTAATGTCACTGATATCATTTTAGGTGAGGAAACCACCAAGAAGGTCTGCGCAATGAATTTTTACGCGCATCGTTTGATGATTCGCTAAAATGTCGATAACTATTTGCTTCGATTTCGCCTATTGTTTCAGTAATAGCCTCCTCTTCCTTTTTATCAGTTTAAATTAAACTAAACTACGTACAGAGGAGTACATTCATTAACGCGATGCAATTTGCACCGAAAGAAATGCAGCTGATATTGGTCGGTTGACCATTTTACCGGCGACGTTCGTTGGCAGCTCACGTCATATACATGAATATGTACAAGATGCAATGACATATGTACGTCACTACGGCCGTCCAGACCTATTCATCACCTTCACGTGCAATCCAAAGTGGATAGAAATTGTTCAACTGCTGTTCCTGCCCAAACATTAAGTGATCGGCACGATATCACCGCACGGGTATTCAGGCAAAAAATCCGGTCGCTGATGGACTGATGGACTGTCTTTGGGGTTAGTCGATGTTGGATGTATTCGATTGAATGGCAAAAAGAGGCTTGCCGCATGCGCACATTCTCAACAGATTTTCTGCAATTTGAAATGACGCAGGGCAACGCCTGCGGGGTCAGCTAGTTCATTATAAATGTTACAAAAAAAAGGTTCTAGGTCTATTTTGGTTTGGCCGAAGGCCGTTTACCATTTTTATTAAGATGGCTACGAGTATATAATAAGTCCAGCAAGGGCTGCCATATTGACTGAAGAGTAGAATAGTCCGAATACAATGACCTCGATGACTAGGGCATGGAAAGCGGTTGAGCACCAGCACTCCGGGGTCCATGCAGGGAAGATGCAGTAAAATACCATTGATTAGGGTGACGCACGCACGTAAAGTTGCTGAATGGGATAATCCTTATGGCGGGTTCTATAACACGGCCAATCGCTTTAGATAGAACGATAAAGAGAGAAGCGAAGAGGATCGTGCATTTATGCTTCATCAAATTAGGCAAGCTACTTCCGACGACTGGGGTCGGAAACTCAAAAATATTGAATGATGTGCTCTGACTGAAACTGAAAAATGTCTCTAGATAGCTCATTTCCTGTTTTTCGTAACCGAAAAATTCTGGTATTTCATCTGTTCCCGCTTCGAGAGATAACTACACACTCGCTAGAAACTTCCTTCATGTGAAAGAGCATACAGAAGATGGTCGACCATCATGTGCTCAAAACTAATTTGTGAATTCCTCCTTTATCCAAAATCCAACGTGATAGTCACTTCAAAGTCTGGTGGGCAAAAATGGGACTGGGACTTTTTTTCGACATTGAGAGTGCTTTCTACAACGCAACTTTTAACGGCATGCGTAACTAGTTTCGTGGATAAGAGCAATGCTGGCAAATAGAACCCTGGCTGCAAATGCTAACTGCGGCAAATATGTGGTGACGGGGATAAAGAAAGTCGTGTCTATTCTGCTATGGTGCATGTTGGTTGACTCACTACTCAATAGTTGTAACATCTACACTCATGCAGATGATGTGGCTGTACTCCCTGTAAAATCATGCTCAGCGACTGTCTAGATTTGTTGCACTAGAAATATGATTTTAGTCAATTCACTCAAAACTAAGATGTTCTCTTTACGATATGGAGTCATCCAGTGCTTAAGGGCCTCACCATTCGTTTTTCACACAAAGCTGAATATTTAGATGTCATCCTGGATAGCAAACTTTGTTGAACCAAAATTGTCACATCGAAAGCCTCCCAGGGGATGTACGCCTTCCGGCAGTTTAAAGCCGCTTTCCTGAAGACATGGAAGGTCTTTTGGAGCTACACCGCTACAATAACGCGAGTTATGTCCTACGCGTTTTTACCACACTCCAAAGAATGGACTGTGTCCCTAGCATGCGTGGATCTGCTTAAAACACACTGATGAATCTACATATGTACCCCCCTTTAATATTTATATCGAAGGCTACACTCTCTAAACGTTTAAAAAAGTGGTATTTAGTACAAATGTAACTGAAGTTTTGAAGACCTTGCGTGAACTATCTTTATGGGAATGCAATGACATTAGAACTCCTGTTACTGCAAATATACAAAATCAACTTTCTCGGTCTTCTCGGTCATAATTTGAACTAAGAATGTGATCACCCCTCATTGGAAAAATTCCCGTCAACAGCCAAGCTACGCTTAAGGCCTCGCTAATCCCTCTCACCACTTCCAAGGCAGTTGAGGAATGCAAGACTTTACTGAACGCAATCGGGAAGCCGACTTCACTGGGTCTGATTTAAGTGCCAGGTGGCAATCGGATCACGGGAAATTAAATCGCCCTTGAACTTGCTACGCATTTCTCAGAGGAGGGTTTTCCAAGATAGAACCTGCGCAACATTTATTCCCAATCTTTCCCTATTTAACAGACAAATCGGTTTAGTGTTAAGTTTGTTGAATGATGTTTATCGTATTTAAATTTTTTTGAATTTGATACGCTTTCTGTTGGATATGTGTATGCCCATCTTCAAGACATCTTTCCAGTTTTGCCGCCAAGTTAAGTTCACTGTGCGCACGAGTGACGCATTGATAAATTCATATTCGAAACCTTGATTATGAATTCTGTTGCACTTGCAACAGTAATAACACTTCACCCAATGGACAGAACTTCACGCACAAAAATGTCAGGGAACCCCACTTTACGATGAATGAAAACGTGATGCTAAATGAAACGTGTTGGGGATCCGATGGAATGAGTAATATTGTGCATAAATGCATGCCAAGGTATGGTCCATGATCGGAAAAGCGGGTAGTCCCATTTGAGTGGAAAACCTGTATGAAAAATAGTCGGGAAAGCAAACCAGCTGTTCCATTTGGTAGCAAGTTCCACTGTAAATGTACATTCATATGTATCTTACAATCTGTGCCATGTTTTCGGATCGCATTCGTAGAAGCATCATCGTGCGATGATTTAATGATTGGGGCACGCATGTTTTGATGATGCAAAAGGGATCTGTGTTTCCCCATTGGGAGGGTTTTGCTTTTGAGTAGATCACACAGCGTCCAACCGAATCATGACCTCCATGCGTGGACATCTTACGGAAAACTAGGAATTAGCTGTGGACCAATTAATCACCTAAGGATATCAAGGAGAACTTTAGTCATCACGATGCTTACATGGACGGGACTTTTGTTGACCAGTTTTGATAATTGATATCTTAAAGAACTACAGCAGTTGAAATGTATAACCCGTACATCTACGAGTATGTACATACAATGCTACCTATTTTCTCCATGTATATGGATCTGAATGGTTACCGCACAGCTTTCGGAAGTTAGCGATTCCCAAAAGAATGACGTCAAAGATTATTTTTTTCCTTTTCAGTATATCGCTAGGGAGTCAAACCTAAGGCCTCAGATAAAATGACTTGCAACTGATTGGTCTTTTCCAGGATTTGTCGCAATGTCTATCTTCGAAGGTGCCGATGCGTGTGGTGTAAAACGTCTTTAGTCGTTCAAACAGTACGATGGATAGAATCTTGTAGGCTACGTTAAACAGGGATATGCCTCGGTAGGTCTTACAAGACATAGAATCGCTTTTCTGGAAGATGGGGCAGATAGGGCTACTAGTCTAGTCGTCGGTCATACTTTCGTCCTCCCTAACTTTGCAGATGGTCTGGTGCATACTCTTACCAAAACATCGCCACCAGTTTTGAAGAGCTCTGACGGTAATCCGTCCGAGCTCGCGGTTTTATCGTTCTTCAGCTTTTTAGTGGCTGTGTCGACTTCATCTGGGCTGGGTGGGAGAACTACTTCATCGGCTGGAGTTGAGTTTTCTTCATACCCTATCACTCTCTCTTGGTCATGCCCATCAGGGAGCTGTTGGAAATGCTGCTTAAATACATCCACAATTCTCTGCGGGGAATTATACTTCAACATATATCATTTGGAACAGCGTGGTGAAATAGAAATGGTTTCGAAAGAAGCCATCCAAATTGAGTACGGATATACAAGTACTGTTCGCGACCCTGCAAACTGCTTTATTCGCAAACATCAGCCTGAAAGAAAAAATAAGCGTGACTACCAAAAAAAGTTTTTACGAACTCCTGGACATAACCAAGCAGTGACTTAGGTACGACCCTGAAATTGTTTTTAATGATTTTAACGTCAAATTAAGAAAGCATATACTACGCAACACCGCCAATTGAGTTTACTGAGGGCGGAATATCATTATAGCTGGAACACGGCTTCCTCAAATTAACATTCACAAAAGAACATTGGGATCACCAGTTTATAAAATATGTAGTTAACCATGATCCGATCGATCGAAGGCACTTCTAGTTGTAGCCAAAGTACACCTAAATAACTTTGCAACTCGCCTAGGAAGCGACTCTCCACAAGAACAAGAGCGCCTCGTACATTCTTCGAGCAAAGGAGAAGGGAAGAATGTCGTCGACTTCTCCAGAAAAAAAAGAAAGATCATGAAAAGCGAGCGACCATGTAAATGAAGAGGTGCTTTTCCATGAAAATTGTTTGAAAATTTTAACAAAAGGTTAAAGGAACATGTCAAGCCAACCAAACACTAATAGGGCGCAAGGAAATACATCTGTGGACTGTTAGACGTCGCGGACGATCCAAAACTGCGTCTCAGCCACTTTTGCAACTTGGCGATGAAAGCTAAGTCTTACGCCCACCTAACTGAAATGAGGTAAAGATAGTAATGTCTGAGCTGAAATATAACAAGGCTACCAGACCAGATGCCCTATCTGCCGAGTTATTTAAGACAGCAGGAAATGATTTGGTCGGAGGAAAGTATGACTGACAAATTAGCATCGTTCCGTCCTCCTCCAACCGTGGTGGCATCAGTCTCCTTAACATCTGTTCAAGACCTTATCTGCCAGATTGAGTGAAAGCTTATAACCATTTGTCAGTGATCTGAGGAGCATATTTTATTTCCTATATATATAAACGATTTTGCTAAGTAAAATAAAATTCGTAAAATAACGACCACTTGTTTCACCTAACCACCCACAGATGTCACATAAATCTCTACAAAGGCCACGTACACCAATCAGAATGCTCCACGAAAATCTCCGAATCCACAGCGAACTCGCACCTCACTAGTAGAACTTCTATTTATTACAAATTGACATCTATTTATCGCACAATCACAACGAATTCTTCAATTTATTCAGATAAACTAAGTGAAAATAATCTCAGAAGTTGTAGAAAAGCAATTTTTATCAAGTCTTCCATTCAGCATACACCAACACAGTGCATAGGCGCTGCTTATCCTCTGAAACATACATATCATACTGATAGTCCGGCGAAACTGTCAACGTAGCAAAATAACCGGCTGCTGGTGATTTTCTAGAACACCTCCGCCTACAACACAAAAATGAGATTATTCATCCGTAAGTGCAAAGGTGCAATGAGTCTAAGTAAACAACTAACGAACATTGTTTTACAGTGGCAATTTTGGCGTTTTGCGCCCAAGTATCATGGGCTTTCTACTCCTCATCGGACGGAGTAGTCGAATTGACTCCGTCGAACTTTGATAAACTAGTGATCAACGATGACTCTGTGTGGATTGTGGAGTTTTTCGCCCCATGGTGTGGTCATTGTCAGAGTTTAGTTCCGGAATACAAGAAACTTGCCAAGGCTGTTAAGGGAGTCATCAAAGTTGGGTCAGTCAATGCCGATGAACACGGTTCGCTTGGCGGACAGTATGGTGTCAAGGGATTCCCCACTATCAAGATCTTTGGTGCTAACAAACGTTCGCCAGTAGATTTTAACGGACAGAGAACCGCAAAGGCAATGGCCGAAGCAGCATTGGCTGAGGCTAAGAAGAAGATTCAATCGGCATTTGGGGGCAGTAGCAGCAGCAGCAGCAGTAGCAGTGATAGTAGCAGCTCATCTGATGACGTCATCGAGCTAACTGACGACAACTTTGATAAATTGGTGTTACAGAGTGATGATGTGTGGCTGGTTGAATTCTTTGCTCCATGGTGTGGTCATTGCAAGAATTTGGCACCACATTGGGCCAAGGCTGCCAAGGAGCTCAAGGGTAAAGTAAAGTTGGGAGCTCTCGACTCGACGGTTCATCAAGCAAAGGCTCAGGTAAGGTCTTACAATCATTCATAGCATTTCTGCAATTGCTTATGACTTTACCTCGCAGGAATATGGAGTACGTGGCTATCCGACAATTAAATTCTTCCCAGGTGGCAAGAAGAGCTCAAGTTCAGTTGAAGAGTACGATGGTGGCCGCACTGCTTCAGATATCGTAAGCTGGGCTTTAGAGAAACACAGCGAAAGTGTACCAGCACCTGAATTGATTGAAGTTACAAATGAATCCTTATTCGACAAAGCTTGTGAAGGCAAACCTCTGTGCATTGTTTCTGTGCTACCACACATCCTCGACTGTGATGCCAAGTGTCGCAATACATTCCTAAGCGCTCTGAAAGAAATGGGTGAGAAATACAAGAAGAAGCTCTGGGGATGGGCTTGGGCTGAGGGTGGTTCACAACTTGCTTTGGAAGAGTCACTGGAGATTGGCGGATTTGGTTATCCAGCCATGGCTGTAGTCAACTTCAAAAAAATGAAATTCTCCGTTTTGAAGGGTTCATTCTCGAAGGACGGCATCGATGAGTTCCTTCGTGATATCTCTTATGGCCGTGGACAAACTGCACCAGTTCGTGGGGCTAAGAAACCAAAAATCAACAGTATAGATCCATGGGACGGCAAAGACGGCCAATTGCCAACGGAAGAGGACATTGATTTGTCCGACATTGACTTGGACGATGACAAGGAGGTTAAGGATGAATTGTAAATTCAAAGAAAACAAATTTATTTCGAATGTAAGACTGCCACCACCGCCTCTACTTAGAAGAAACCAAACAACCACCACCAACGAAAACGGGCGTTAATTCTAATTCTGTAGCTCTGAATACTTCCTCCTAATTCGTCTATTTCTTACTTAAGCTACTGTTTCTAATATTTTCTATTATCTAATTACTAAGGCTTGCATTTACGAGAGAAACTATTGTAGAAACTAAAACATTCTTTGTATTAGTGTGGAACAAAAAAGTGTGTGGAGAATGGAACAAAATATAAACGTGTATCACTAATTTTAAGCTAATAACAGGAATCTGTGTTTTAATTCTTCAATTGCGTAACGTATACAAACACGTGTTCATTTGCATCGTGCGTGGTCAAATTTTCAGATTAAAATGTGGGCGGACTGGGGCTTAGGAGAGTGCTAATGTATCTTGTCTCTTATCAATTCAAATAAGTCTTATCGCCACGTACTGTATACTGCTGAGAATTCCCAAAGTTACGTCAACGAAAATGAACAAAAATCGTTTTTCCCATCGTTCTTTATTTCGAAATTGTAAAACCTAATTAGTACTTAACAATATTACAGTTCAGTGACACTGTTCTATGTCTGTTCCCAATTTCTTGGATGGTTTCGCTTCTTCAATATAAGAATAGCAATGGTAAGATTATCACTAATCTCTTCTGCAGAATGAAAAGCTTGGTGCCTACATACATACATATGTACATTTGTACAATGCTGCGTCTTTACCTATGACATATATACGATTAAACTCTTAAATGTTAGACACGATGACTTACGCCGTCTAACGTTCTACCTTGACGTAATATTTCTGGTATAGGTAGCTGATTCGGTTTCGTCCGGTGTTTACTGAGTCTGAGCGCGCAAATGTAACAAATACTGGGATCTGCTCAGCACAGCTGGTTAAAGTTCATTGCAAGCGAATGATTCGGCCAAGACTCAATATGGACGTTTCGACAGAGGAACTCCAAGATGGAATCAGAGATAAACTCGTTTAAACTACTTCAACACCCTCGAGCGTCAGGTTATATGAGGTTGCCAGGTTGCCAAATAGGGATGGGGCGCATTAACGGCAAGGCTTATACCCACATTGTTGGCTACTACTTCCTTAGACTTAAACTTCAGGCATCAAGGCTATATTTGCCAACAGGGCTGATATGCGTTTACGAATACAAAGAAAGAACTACTTTGGTCTTAACGCCAAGTTCGCCTAGGCTTTCGGCTCATCTTCTTCGCGAAATATCATTATAGCTAGAACACGATTCCCATCACCTAATCAAAAACCTATCAACCAGGTCAATCACATTGATATCTACACAAGACAAAACTAGTATTTTGCAGGCCCGAAAGTTTCAAGATGCTAATGGACCCCATACAAACTCGGACTACTAACTAACGCCGAGATGCGAATTCAAATATCCCGAATGTCGGAACACCGAAGAAATACTCTGACAATTTTGTCCTATTCTCCTCCTATCACATGAGACTTCTGATGCCTTAAAATTATTGGAGAAGTCTTACGCTGCCAACATAAAGCGCATAAAACTAGTGACGACGATGCCAGCAAGCTATTATTATAGAGATGTCGCGTCTGATGTGTTAAGTTTCACCACAACGAAATCCTTGCCTTGACAAACAGTGGCGACCAACGCATGCAGCGAAACAAAAGCGGAACGGGATCTTCTGTAATGCTAATATTTGGTCAATTGCGGCCCGGCAAGATACCTTCAGATGTTGGCACAAAACGGCGGATAAGATCTTATATGCGTTATTAAGCTCTCTGGGCTGGGTAAACAGTATTAAGGTTTCATTTTTCAGACTTAAATTCTGCCGGCCACATCTTGGAAATGAGTTGGTGCGGAGAAGCCAATGTTCTTCGCTTCTCTTTTACTAGTAGAGCTTACGAGGCGCCCTCGTTCTTCTATGCTGTGGCGCTTCACAGGCGAGTAGTTTCCCTACGTGTGCTTGTCTGCATTCTTCATCAAACCATAGTTTTCGTGGAGGTCGTCTGGTAAACCCCAGCACATCAATTGCCATCGATGCCACTGGTCTTCAACACTTGATGTTGGGTGCATGTCACATGTCAAGAGGTTTGGCAAATATTCTGGCGGTCTCTTGCGATTACAACTTTCTACGTTATACCTTTTCACGGTAGTTCTTCTTTGTTGTGGAGCTTGGGAGATAGTGATCCAAGACAATATTGGCTGCCCGGAAGATTCGGACGTCCAGAATTCTGGAGGGATGATTCATGATTCGGATAGCGCCATGCGAAGACAAAGGTCTATAGTAAGAAGAGGAAACCGTGTATTTGCTATAGTGAGACTTTGCTCCGCCGCAAAGACAATAAGCCTAAGTCCGTTTCTAGACGTGGGGACGTGCAGGCTATTCTTCTCCCAACTACGTATTTTAGCGTTAAATTCAGCTAAGACGATTTATCGTTATCCTTACGACATCGCTCGTAAGTTTTGTCGAGGAGCTCGTAGGTTAGATTTGGATAGGTAATAAGGGATGTGCCAGTCCCTATGGGACAAGCATACACGGAGACCGATTACTGTGATTCCCTGTTGGCGTTGTTGTATTAAATTATTATAATTGTTATGGTGGGTCCTAGATAGCTTACCAGAGCTCTTAACAAGTCTAATGAGGCCTAACAGTTTTGCTTTGCTGAATCCTCAAGTTCTCCAAAAGTCTGTACCTCAGGTGCTTGCCACGGCGTATTTGGAGGATGGTACGTGTTCTCCCACTGTCTAAGTTTGGCTAAAGGGACCGTAAAATGACGCAGTCATTCCTGGAGATAAATGCTTTTTTGGATCGTTGTATGTGTTACTCTCCCTTTTGGTAAGTTTCTCAGACTCTACTTAGAGTTTGACGACGTTTTTGTACTTAATGATTTGGTGATTTCACTTGGCAATGCTTTTATGGCTATCCACAAAGGTGGAGAATTTTGAAGGATAAAGTTCCATGAGTAGTACAACCTGTCCAGCTTTACGAATATCAAATATTTCTGCTGAAAAATACTACGGGTACGATCGTCCGGAATCTTGAAGGATCTATAGCATAGTAGACTCCAGCTCCAGTACCTTACACCATTTTCAAGCCATCCGTCTAGAGGTGGAGTTTTCTATTGTTGGTGCAGAGTTAATTTCGAGTCATTTCTTCTAGGTAATGATGTAGAGAAACCCCCATCAAAGTCCACGCTTGACAAGATGTAGTCACTAAACTTCGACAGTTTTGATGGTTGATACTCCTGTACTAACACTCAAGTGGGTATTACTAAATTTAAAATGCCTGAGTACGTGTTGTTTTTAGGAAAATGGGATAGAGAGAGAAAGAAAGATTTTTGGGCTCGGTGGTTATTTTGTGTCATGGATGGCGTCCAACACGAATTGAATTGTATTATATTGAACCCCGAACCATCCGATTTGGAAGTCAATACACTACCACTTAAGCCACGAGCACCCACTCTTTTAGTCTGCTCGAGCTTTGGAAGCTGCGCATTTAAGAAATTCGTCTAAACAACGACATGCACTAGTTTTTGAACTTGTATTTTGGGATAGCTAGTCTTTTCCGCGGCTGTCCACCATACCATCCCACCAAAGGTAAGAATGGGTCTAACTGTGGCTAGTCTTTTCCGCGGCTGTCCACCATACCATCCCACCAAAGGTAAGAATGGGTCTAACTGTGGCCATGTACATCCCAGTAAATTATGCTTGGTCTTAGTCCCCAACGTTTACAAAAGGTTCTTTGGCATGTGTAGAATGCTCTCTGGTTCTTTCTTCGATATTACGCTTCCAACTGAGCTTACTGTCTAGGATGATTCTCAGCTTCAGATGAAAGTTGTATCCTAACACCATTGATTCTGGAAAGATTAAACTTTTCTATATTTCTTTTTCTAGTGGACAACACTTGTTCGCTTTTCGATAGATTTATCCCTAAACAGTTTTGTGTTGTCCATTTTGCGAGCATGTTCAAGGCCGACTCCATTAGTACGCTGTTCGTTGGAATATATTTTCCTCCCCACAGAACGACTATGTCGTCGGCGTAGGCTACTGCCTTAATATCCTTCCGCTCGAAACTTGTGAAAATGTCTTTTACAACAAGAGGCCACAGAAGGAGGGAAATCACTCCGGGGAGCTCGTAGAAACATTCTTTGGCACCGTCGTCTTTTACCCCTATGCCCTCACGGCACATCAGGCTGATGTTGGTGAGACCTGATTGGCCTCCGCTAGTTATTTGGCTGCAGGCAGTTTGTTCAAAGTTCCATGTGCATAATCGAACGTCGTTGTCCTGTTTTCGTTTTCGGTCGTCAACAGTAGATTCGTCCTTATACGAGGCTTTTGGTACGCACTGGAGGCTCTTTTATGGTCCCTTGGGCGAAAGCGTGCGCCATTTTGAGATATGCGAGCTGCCGTAGGGTGCATCCGACACCATCTCCATTTCAGGATCCTCACCAGTCATGGAAATCGTTACCGACCTCATCTGCAAATGCGTTGAAGTAGCCCATACCAGGAGTCTGCCATACTGACTGTTGAAACCACCGTTGATTGAATGATATGAATTCATCTACCGTGCGTTCTCCTTCTAAGGTTTAGTCATTTCTGTCGAGACATTATCGTGTTTGTACTTTCTCCTGCTCGACCTCGGGGGTCATAAGTTTGGGAAGTCAATACCTACTGAACGATACTGGTCTCATCCGGGTGGATAATGTAAAATAAGCACAATTAATGTGGTCAACGTTACAGCCAGGTTGACAAAGCTCAGTCTCTAATTTTAATTTTAGCTGAAGAGCTAGGGACTAGGGAAGTGATGGAGGAGATCTTGTTTGAGACGAGGAGTGCTCAGGTGGAAATCAAAAAGGGAGAGGTTTGAGTTGAACTTTCGGAGCATACGGGAGATTGGTTCGTTGGTCCAGCGGTAGACCGGCAGATAAAAGAGACGAGAACAACGTAGATTATTGGGTTTTGCATTGAAGGAAGTGGAATTCAAAATGGATGCGCAGTCGATGGAATCTGAGAGCAGTCGATGAATGAAAAGAATGTCAGCAGTATTCCTACGTTCTTCTAGCGAATTCATATTGACAAGTTTGAGGTGGTCCTGATAGGGAGGTAAGATTAAAGGGTCGTTCCAGGCAGACCAGGGCAGAGAGCAAATCGAAGGAATCGACGTTGAATCCCCTCGATTCGAGAAACGTGAACCCGGTGAAAGCTGGACCAAGCTTGACTGGCATACTCAAGCAGGGTGCGAACAAAAGTAATATAGAGAGATCTGGTTACATACAGTTGCGAGAACATTGATTTCTTTGCCATTTTCTAAGGCTGAGAGAGCAAAAGACACAAATTCAACTAGATTTGTGGTAGTTGAACTACCTTTTAGAAAACCATGTTGTCGGCGCGATATAAAACGCTTGCATTTGAAGCTTAAAGCTTCGTACAAAATGCTTTCAAAGAGTTTGGGTATATGAGAGAGTTTAGCAATGGGACGATAATTGGTAACTTCATGCTAAGATCCCTTTTTGTGTATCGGGATTATAAAATAGGTCTTCCAAATCTGGGAAATTCTCCCTGTGTAAGGGATAGACGAAAAAGGTTGGAAAGGGGTACAATATTTCTTAGTATTATTATATTTAGTATTTTATTTTTTTTTTTAAACTTAACCCTCTAATGCACCAAATTTGTACAGAACAATTAAACTTTTTTAATTGTTGTTTCTTACTATATTATCTTCAAATAACACAAAGAACTTATTTTTTTTAAATTCGGTTACTTTCACTAGTCTTTAAAAATGTTTTACATATACAACGTGGCGCATCAACGCAGTAAAAAAGGCAACTTTTCTTGCGAAAGAAAGCAAGGCATAGTTTTATTTAGAAAACAATAATAGCTGGTCCAATATTTAATAAAATATACTTAAATGAAATTACTTTACATGATAATTAGTGAAACAGTTTTTTTTTGGCGTAAAACAAAGTGGCACATTACATTTAGTGCAGATCACAGTTGTGAACCCATTTTTACAAAATTTGCAACGCAATTACTTTGTTTTATAAGATGGAAAGTGGCCAATTTGATCGTATTGATCATCTTCAATTTGAATTACGGAAAGCGCCCTACGCTTTGAAGTTGTTGGAGTCATTTGTGGAGAACTTGACGGACGGCCGCGTTTCCTTAGACTTAAAGCATTCTCATGGATTAATCCAGTCGCAATTTGTTTTTGGAACTGAATTAGAGTTAGCGTTTTTTTTTTCGCTGACTTTGGTAAGCTCACAATGGCGCCTATATAAAAGCCAGCTGTTGGAGACTGCGGAGTTAAGCACCCAAAAAGAAAATTCGCATATGTGTAATATTTTCGGGACCGATGGTTTACCCTATATAACTCAAGAGCATATCTGCCAAGTCCACACCTCCCATAAAACGATTATATTGCTGAACTATGTTTGGCAGTGGAATTTCAATGAACTTTTTATCCTTTTGGCTCCATCGGCGGCATGAAGATATTGGTTCAATATTATACTCCGTCGTCAAAAGTTGTACTGCTTTATTGTCGTACCATTGCACAGCTATTAGACCAAGCTTCGATTCTTACTCTATAGTCGTATAAGCCACGACCTTATCCCTGAGAGCCTTCATCAAGTGAATCGACGTGAACCAGTTGTCAAAAAGAAACCTCAAACTTTTGGTGCTCTGATATATCCTTCAAAAAGTGAATTACAATATCGGAGGAAATTCCTAAGCCATAATAAGAGCAAGTTCCATCTCCAACGTATAGTGCAAAGTCATATATGTTATAATGCCACACCTGGTAAACATTTTAAAACTCCATTTGTGTGGTTTTTTCGCGTTATACTGTTTTAATTGCTGCCTTCCTTTAAATGGAATAATCTGTTCATCAACGCAATTATGCTGCTCTGCGGGAACCTTGAGGCAATTTTTTCGGAAGCTCCCTAAAATAGGCTTAAACTTATGCAGTTTCATATCCAGGGTCACTTTTTTTTTCTGTCATCACTACAGAAATGTAAAAATTGCTTAATTTTCTCGAAACGCTTTCCAATCATAGCTTCATCTAATAAAGGAATTCTAAAATCTGCCTGCCATACCATTCTCATTTCTGGATATTTTACAATGTCCATAAAAAGAAGAATCCCTAAATATTTTTCTACTTCCTTAAATGTTACATTTACCGAAATGCCACATTCTCGGATTGAATACAAATTTGTCTCTTCGAAAATTTGATTTATCATCGTATTAAGGACTGAAACGAATAAAATTTGGAAACTTCAAAGTAAAAAAAAAATATATTTTCATAATTCATGTAAATTTCTTTTATTTACTTTAAAACTCCGTTTTTATTAAATTCATTCACAATCGCAAAAAATAAAAAAAAATTATTTGGTTCCCATTCTTTCCTCAACTTCTTTCGAATGTCCTTCATAAAGCTGGTGACAGTTACATCCATGATCTTTTTGGACGCTCTTTTCCATTTAGCACTAAAATCTTTTACGTCCGTTGAACACTGCTCACTTTTCCTCAATTTAGCTTTGACCAAAGCCCAATACCTTTCAATGGGACGGCACTGTGGAACATTGGGTGGATTCATGTCTTTTGGGACAAAGTCAACATTTTTAGCAACAAGAAAGCCCAACGTCACATGAGCATAGTGAGCTGAAGCTAAATCTGGCCAAAATAATGTTGAACCCTCGTGTTTGTTTAAGAAAGGAATCAACCGATTTTTTAGGCACTCGTTAATGTACACTTCTCCGTTAATTGTTCCCGTTGTAATAAACGATGAGCTTCTGTGTCCACATTGGCAAATGGCCTGCCAAACGAGATATTTTGACCCGAATTTTTCCATCCAATCGATGTTGTTGATTGCGGAAGAATCTCAGCTTCAAACGAGTTGTAAAACTGCGCACTTGGAAGAGTAGTAAAGTCGGCTTTGACATAACTTTCGCCATCCAAAACCAAGCACGCTTTCTTGTTGCCGATCAACTCGTATAGCTTTCGGGCTCGTGTTTTTATGACTTTTTTTGCTTTTCAGTAACTTTTGGTTTTTTTTGTTTTTTTCGTGTTTTTAGACAGTTACATTTTTTAGATCTTTCTACGAGGGCGGATCAATAAGTCCGTGACTTTTTGAATTTCTGACCTCTTTACTGAAACAGCAACACTGCTCCTGTCAACAGCCATCTCAGTTGACTCCTGTCAAAATTTAAACTTGCTGCGTCAGTTAGTTTGTGTTTGACAGCTATTTTTATCAGACTACTCACTAATTTGAGGAGAAAATGGAAAAAAGTGAATTTCGTGTGCTTATTAAGCATTATTTCTTGCGAAAAAAAACCATTACCGAGACCAAGGCTAAGCTTGATAAATACTATGGGGACTCTGCACCATCGATTTCAATGGTAAAAAAGTGGTTTACTGAATTTCGTTGTGGCCGTACAAGCACTGAAGATGCCGAACGTCCTGGACGCCCAGTTGAGGTCTCTACACCCGAAACAATCGAAAAAATTCACGATATGGTGTTGGCCGACCGAAGATTGAAAGTGCGAGAGATTATGGAAGCCGTAGGGATCTCGCATGGCTCAGTGGTTTCAATTTTGAATGATCACTTGGGCATGAGAAAGCTTTCCGCAAGATGGGTGCCGCGTTTGCTCACAGTCGACCACAAACGCAATCGTGTAACAACTTCACAGGAAGGTTTGGCGTTGTTTAATCGCAATATGGAGGAGTTTTTGCGCCGTTTTGTAACCGTGGACGAAACATGGATCCATCACAACACACCAGAGAACAAACAACAGTCAAAACAGTGGGTTTCTAAGGGTGAATCGGCGCCAAAGAAGGCCAAGGTGGGTTTGTCAGCCAATAAAGTTATGGCGACTGTTTTTTGGGATGCACGCGGGATAATCCACATTGACTACCTTCAAAAGGGAAGATTGTTCTTCCCTGGGGAATATTATGCCAACTTATTGGACCGATTCAATGACGATTTAAAAAAAAAAACGACCTCATTTGGCCAAGAAAAAAGTTCTTTTCCACCAAGACAATGCAAGGGTGCACACATGTGCAGTTGCCATGGCAAAAATCCATGAATTGGGCTATGAATTGCTCCCTCATCCACCCTATTCTCCAGATTTGGCTCAGAGCGACTACTTCTTGTTCCCAAACCTGAAGAAATGGCTAGGTGGAAAAAGATTTGACTCCAATGATGAAGTCATCTCGCAAACAAAGGCCTATTCGACAAATCATTTTTTTTGGAAGGGATAAAAAAATTGGAGAAGCGTTGGACAAAGTGTATAGAGCTCAAGGGAGACTACGTTGAAAAATAAAATTATCTTTTTATCAAAAAATCTGTTTTAATCCAAAAGTCACGGACTTATTGACCCGCCCTCGTACCATTGTTTGGTTGATATTACATTTCCAAGCAACATCTCTGGATGACATAGTCCGGTGTTTTACGATGGTACCCACTATTTTCCTATTTGTATCATGTGCTCCACTCTCAGCTCCACTTTTCTGTTTTCGCTTAACTGACAACGTCTCCAAATATCGTTTAATAACAGAATCTGCTGTACTGCGTGCTATGTCTAAATTTTTTGTGATAGAATGGTTTGGACGCGAAGTATTTTCGAGCCATTTGTCGATTATCTTTTTACGACGTTTCTCTTGACTCATATTTTATAAATATTTTAAACCGCACCGAACTAAAATCAATAACAAACTGAAACTAGAGAATATACAGGCTAATTTGGATACAAAATGGGATTGCAATTTTTACGCATTGGAAATATAGTCCGTATTAAAATTTACAGATTTTATTCGTTTCAGTCCTTATCAAAAAACATTAGGAAATATTGCAATGGTGTACAAACTTCTACATCAAAGTCAATGTGCCCTTTCCACTGTTTCTTGCCAAGAGATTGAATGTCCTTTTTTCTCCTTTTTAAAGTTTTTGGGTCCACCTTTTCAAATTGTTGCTCTATCTCAATATCGTTTAATACAGAAACATCTAATCTTGAAGTTCCATGTCTTTCTGGAGTTCACTAATCACCAAATCGGAAGCCGTTATGTCCTCACATATGTTGTTTAAAACATTCAGTTCGGTATCAGCATTATCTGCACTAGTAGATGGTAGTTCTAGCTCTGCTTCAGCCTCCGAATCATCCCAACCGAATTCAAGCATTTTGTTTATTTCTATAGTAGTTAATCCACTTGTTCGGTTCATTATAAATTAAACGTACTAAAATAGGCTAAAATACCGGAAAAGAAACCAAAATAGTCACAACAAATTAACAAAATGATAGCAGAAGGCAACACAAACTAATCAAAAACATAAACTACAAAATACACCATTCATGCACCATGTTGTATACAAACAACAGATAAAATTTAAATCTCTACAATCATTTGAAGATTATCCTTACCTGTTTTATTGTTTTTTTTATTTCCTTATGAAATAATCTAACAGAAAAATTTTTTTTTTGCTGAAGTGGAAATGCTTTGATAGAAATCCAATGACTCAAATATTACAAAATTTTCTTGCTACAAAATGGTCTGAATGCAAAACAGAAAATGACATGTAAATCCGTATTTTTCGTATCAAAGAAGAACATAAAACTAAAGCAATAAGATAATACATTGTTGCACGAAATATACCGTGAGATAAGGACAATATGCTCTCAAAGTGAGGTGTTGTATACAAACAACAGATGCATGGTAAGATTCTCATTCAAATAAACCAAACAACTGGTACTTTTAAATAAACTAAAGGATCACTGGGTAGAACAATATAAAGGTATATGTAACACTTTCAATGTTGATTGACGCCCTTTTTCCTGAGTCTACCTGTTAAGCCTGGCATATCGTTAGAGCTTGATTCCTAGATTTCGATCGGAAAGCTGATTGAACTGAGGTCGGAGTTTCGCTATACGCGGGAGTTTAATAAATATGGAACTGAGGGGTTAAAAATAAATTGGAGAATGTTCGCATGTGATCCAGAGATTGATCCTCGTGGTGCGTATGTACATATTTGCCAGCGCCGTATACGTATGTACATATGTCGATGCATGAATGCGCCGCTCGCTAGAGGGTGGATCCATGGAGGATTTTGGCTTCGAATAAGCTAACTAGACAGATGACTGCAATATTAAGAAATCATCTCAAGCGGTCAAAACTCCTGCACTGATTGCCAACGAATGTATGGGCGCAGAAGCAATTCAGCAGAGTTAAATGCTCTGGCTTGTTCTCCAGACATTCATGCAGGCAAGGATTCCATTAACTTCGAGGATGACACGTATTCGGTAAAAGGGCGGAGCGCTCATTAGATCAGTGGGAGATTAAGATTATCTATTCTCACAAGATCGCGCTCACGAACGATCGATGCAATAATCAGATCTTTTCAATGTACTCGTATGTATAAAATATGCAAACAGATGTTATACAAAAATGAAGCTGTAGATACCGATTCCGTGCCCTATACGTTGGGTAGGCAACATTCCTTGTCAGGCGCAAGTTGGAGAAAAAATTCGAACAACATCACCACAGTTCAATTATACGAGTCCGTGACTTTTGGATTAAAACACAGATTTTTTGATAAAAAAATAATTTTATTTTTCAACGTAGTCTCCCTTGAGCTCTATACACTTTGTCCAACGCTTCTCCAATTTTTTTATCCCTTCCAAAAAAAATGATTTGTCGAGGTCCTCAAAATAGGCCTTTGTTTGCGAGATGACTTCATCATTGGAGTCAAATCTTTTTCCACCAAGCCATTTCTTCAGGTTTGGGAACAAGAAGTAGTCGCTCGGAGCCAAATCTGGAGAATAGGGTGGATGAGGGAGCAATTCATAGCCCAATTCATGGATTTTTGCCATGGCAACTGCACATGTGTGCACCCTTGCATTGTCTTGGTGGAAAAGAACTTTTTTCTTGGCCAAATGAGGTCGTTTTTTTTTTAAATCGTCATTGAATCGGTCCAATAAGTTGGCATAATATTCCCCAGGGAAGAACAATCTTCCCTTTTGAAGGTAGTCAATGTGGATTATCCCGCGTGCATCCCAAAAAACAGTCGCCATAACTTTATTGGCTGACAAACCCACCTTGGCCTTCTTTGGCGCCGATTCACCCTTAGAAACCCACTGTTTTGACTGTTGTTTGTTCTCTGGTGTGTTGTGATGGATCCATGTTTCGTCCACGGTTACAAAACGGCGCAAAAACTCCTCCATATTGCGATTAAACAACGCCAAACCTTCCTGTGAAGTTGTTACACGATTGCGTTTGTGGTCGACTGTGAGCAAACGCGGCACCCATCTTGCGGAAAGCTTTCTCATGCCCAAGTGATCATTCAAAATTGAAACCACTGAGCCATGCGAGATCCCTACGCCTTCCACAATCTCTCGCACTTTCAATCTTCGGTCGGCCAACACCATATCGTGAATTTTTTCGATTGTTTCGGGTGTAGAGACCTCAACTGGGCGTCCAGGACGTTCGGCATCTTCAGTGCTTGTACGGCCACAACGAAATTCAGTAAACCACTTTTTTATCATTGAAATCGATGGTGCAGAGTCCCCATAGTATTTATCAAGCTTAGCCTTGGTCTCGGTAATGGTTTTTTTTCGCAAGAAATAATGTTTAATAAGCACACGAAATTCACTTTTTTCCATTTTCTCCTCAAATTAGTGAGTAGTCTGATAAAAATAGCTGTCAAACACAAACTAACTGACGCAGCAAGTTTAAATTTTGACAGGAGTCAACTGACAGATGGCTGTTGACAGGAGCAGTGTTGCTGTTTCAGTAAAGAGGTCAGAAATTCAAAAAGTCACAGACTTATTGACCCGCCCTCGTAGGTAAATAAAAATGTAAATATCTTTCTTTTTGTAAGTAGAAAAAACAGTTGTATCTTTATTTTCAAATATTCAATCAATGTATAAAAATGTAAAAATAAAATAGTTTGCTTTTGTTTCATAGTTTTTTTTTGTTTTTTGTTTTTTGCACAAAAATCCTCTTACCAATTATTACAATTTTATAAAAATTACATTTGCCTCGTAATAGTATAGAAAATATATATATATATATATATCTATCTTGTTTGTCTTTCTTGTTGTATTTATTTGTTTTTAAATGCGCTTTACTTAATAAAGAGTCACGTGTACACCTTAACTTTAATTGATCGTCTTTTTATTAGTATTTGTTTCGTTTTTTTTTTTTGTTTTTTGTTTAAATAAATCACATGGATGTTTATAAGAAACTTTCTTAAATGCTAAATGCCTTCTTAAAAAACTATTTGAAAAAATATGCTTCTTACTTCAAATACTTATTATTCAAACTTTGTAAATATTGCGTACAAATATACGTACGTATTTTCTGTTTGCTTTTTTATTTATATAAATTTTTAGTTTGGGACTTAACTAAAATTATTCTATAGCTACGAAAGCGTTTGTATAAATTATGATATCTTACTAGATATCGGTATAGTTGAGCGTTTGAGTATGCATGTACGTTAAAGTCGACCAAGGTCGACGGCACAGTTGCGAGGGTGACTTGAATGCTAGTACTCGTACCCAGAACAAATTAGAAACTGTTTTCACTGTATGTTCAAGGTTAGACAAGAGTTTCGCGAAGTGTAAATACATTTGAAACTTAAAATTGTATGAATTTCAATTATAGAAAAGTGTTTGCTGCATGTAAAACAAGAATCTGATAAAGTCCGAGTGCTGTTTTTAGATTGGCACTGCAATATCTAGTGAACACAAATTTTATTATCTTGAGGAAATATTTCCTGCTACTGTTCTACACAAAACACAGATAAAAATAAGAAAAAAAAGTCTTACGACACTATAAAGTGAACTTAGAAAAGTAAAAGATAAGGCCCACAGACAAGGAGGGTAAATGATTGTGAGAATACCCCTACATTGATTCGAAGAAAATTTAATTCTTGAAGTAAACCAAGAATTGCTGGTTGTGTACCTGTCCTAAGCCGTCGACAGTTACAGCCGAAATTAGGTTACTAAGCATATTAAAGTGCGTCAATAATTGAAGTTATGCGTGAGTTCATAAACGTCAGCATTTCTACCTCGCAGATCTTTTCTCGTGTCTTTTTGAACGCATTCACTGCGCAGTATGATCGTCATTTGTTTTGCGTTCAAATATGGCATGTCAGTGAGAAAAAAGGTAATATTCAGCCAAATCTTAGATTTGTTTCTTGTTTTTACATATTATTTCAATAGTTCTTAGATCTTTCCTCCTCAAAAAACACAAAACTATTCCGCACTAAAATCTTCCAACTTCTTCTGCAGCCACAATTGGAATGCCTAACTAATCTGGACAAGTATGACGATATGTTGACGTTTATGAACATAAGCATAATACACTTTGATTAAGTTAGTTCTGCAGAAAATCTGGATTATTGAACTCAACTAATGCAATTCTTTGTCAACATGACGTTTGACCTGGATTTAAGACCACCAATACGGACTTGCTTTCTAGTGGGCACCTTTTTTGTAGACGAAACCTATAACTAGTCCTGCCATAAGTTTTGTTACACAATTTCCAGGACTTGTCGTTCAAAACTTCTTGCGGGAATAGAACTGTTAACTTTTTTTCCGAATACACGCACTGATTAGTGAAGAATACTAGTTAGTTTGGTTTCAGTTGGCAAACTATTAACATGGAATGGGGTGTTAAAAAGAATCGAGTCTCCTTAAAATAGCATTGCATAAGTGCGGAAAGAGTGCTGGCCAAATTTTCGAGTTGCTAAAACCACTCGGAATATCGAGAATATTCGTTTATCGGGCTATTGCTTGCTTCGGCGAATTGTCTGCGACAGTGGACAGGCCAAGAAGTGGTCGCCCGCACGTCGCCCGTACGAATGCGGTAGTAAAGGCAGTGCTTGGACGAGTTCGGAGATATCCCCTTAGGAAGCAGAAGATCATGTCTAAGGAATTGGACCCGTTGGTCCACGGGTCATCTTCTAGCTCCTCAACTAAAAAGACTTAAGCTGGAAAGATGCAAGCGACTTTGCAGTAGCACGCGGACAATGGCCATAAAAACATTATGTTTACGGGTGAGAAAACTTTTACCTTGGAAGAAGTTTTCAACAAACAAAATGGCAAAATTTATGTCACTTTATCTAAGGAAGCGAAAAAAGTTGTTCCAAGGCTCAACGTGGACATCATCCCGCATCCTCACCATGGTGTCACATCCGTCCATTTCTATGAAAAAGGCGTAAAAACTGGTGCAAAGGTTTACCAAGAAGATGTGCAAGAGGGTGTTGTGAAGGGTTTGACCAATGGATACAGATGGATCTTCCAACAGGACTCAAAGCCAAAACCATGCAGAAGTGGTTCAGAATCAATATTCCGTCGGGGAGTCCGGATCTGCATCCACTGCATTATGGTTTGTGGTCAGAATTGGAGAACATGGCCTGCATCCATCCATTTCTGGACTCCCCACAGAAATTTAGAAAGCCTTAAAACAGCATTAACCAGAGCAGCGTCCACGATCTCCATGGAAACCGAACGTGCGGCTATAGTCCAATGACCACACAATTTAGAAGCTTGTGTTAAAGCAGAAGGCTGTTATTTCGAGTGAATCCAATTTTTTTTAATAATCAAAATCATGGTCTAATAAATGAAACAATTTTGAATGCAATGGCTTTACTGGCTTTTTTTGTATAGCGTTTTATATTTGTAACAGAACTTATGGCAGGACTAGGACTAGGACACACTAAAATAAAAAATCTACATTATAAGTCGTTCGAACCTAAATAACGCGGATTAACATTTACTTAAATGAACTTTGGCAACTAAACCGAAGATAACCAATGATTGAACGAAATCTAGTTTTAGTTGTCACGGAAGTTAGTTTCCAAAATCGAGTACTTTCTTCAACCCACAGCGTACATAACCAATTGGAACGTATGTCTGACAAGCCAGCGAATGTGCATATAATCAAACTCCCGCCTTAGAATAAAACGAACTATTTATACATCCAACTAAACTCCTTCAGAGACGCAGCGCAAATCGCCGTTGGGATGGTTGTGTGTTATGGGTTGCGAACTAGAAACGATATAGGTGAAGGTAACATCAAAACAGTGAAAGATTTCTAAAATTTTGAGATGACGAACCCCTTATTATAAGAACCCGAATGTTTCAGTTCAACGCCTACTATAACTCTGGTTTAGTGTAACTATGTTATCACTTGATCATCTGAGAATCGGTCGCTGTTTTCAAAGCTTTCTCTTACACATCCACGATATCAGAAACAGAGACATAGTGTTGGCCTCAATTTTAGGGAACCACTGGGACATTACTATGCAGTGTTATGCATTGCTTTGCGCCTATTAGAAGACAAGGGACTTAGGATGTTATGGTACAAGAACATGAATTCGACTACATTGGAATGCTGCAAAATTGTTTTCACGTTTAGGGCAGAGCTACTTTAATACTTACTAGATGATTCAGCCAGCTAAAGCAGAAGAAAAGAATTACAATATAAATAAGACGTGTTTAGCGAAATCTTATCGAAATACAGTCAAATTCTACAAAATTTCCAGAGAACTAACAAGTGGTTGTTGACACACAAAGTAGCCATTCGCATTTTTTTAAAACCAAAATGATATTTTGTTATATAGGCCTGAAACATTCATCTATCAGCATATAGAACTAATCATCATCACCAAATTTTACAAAGGTTCTGCAGCTTTTTACAAAGTAAAAAAACAAGAATAATATTCTCTAAGAAAGGAAGTCTAATTGAGTGAAATAGAGGGAGTGAAAGAACTGTAGTGATTCTCGAATAAATAAAATAATAATGACTTTGAAGACATTCTCAAAGCAGAACACGCAAGATTTCGTTCGAATGAACACACTGAAGATCATCATTGAACGTCGAATATTTGATCCACTTCATCACCATCACCTTCTCTACATTGAAATTCCAAATGAGATTAACAAAATCAATTGAGAATTTATGTGGCTTGTCTTGCGCAGGTGTGGTATACCACCAAAAATTACAAGATACCGAAGAGCTAGGTCCTAATTTATGAAAACTGGTATATGTATACTGATAAACAAGTTTATTCCAGATCAACAATGTGTCAAAAAGCTATAACTCCATTTACTTATAAAATAATGACAAGCGTATTCAATTTAAGCAAATATTCAGATCAGAAAAGACAAAAATAAATGTCTAAACATCACTTGGAGTGATGACCCAATAACCTAAGTGTCGCCTAAAAATAGTTTCTTTAACATCCCCACAGCTAGTGATAGTTGTACATGTCGTACGAATGATCCATACCCGCTGTCAGGGAATTCTATCGATGCCAGGAACACAGTCTGGCACAACAACAGGAGTGCATGACGATTTTGATTAAAATTCGAAATGGAATGTAACGGTAGACAAGAATGAGTCATCCTTAAACTGGATAACTTCGTTCTACTTAAATGACAGCGAACATGAAGAGAAAAGCAAATGTACTCAGGATAAAAACTGCTTAGGCAAAAATATTTTCATAGGAACTATTCCATCTGCACAAAGAAGCATTGCAAGACAGCCGGTAAAAAAAGTACTCTTTGCAATGCCTTAAAGGATCGTATCGCCCACAATTGTCAACTAAAAGGGCAAGCCGAAGTATGCGTTTAGGACACATCTCTTGCTTTTTATATAATGCAATGGAAAACACTTTTTTAAAACGGAAGAAGTTAAAAGTTGAAGAGAATTGAAGCAAGTTGTTCGAAACTCCGGTACCCTAGGACTTTTTAGGAGATACATGACATAAGCACATAACTCAACAAGTCCTAAGAGAACAATTTTAAAGTGCGAAATAGCTATTCAACTATTTAAGATTTTAACTAAGGGGTTATAACTAAAAATCTGCACTAATTTCAATGGCCCGCCGTTTTATTATTTTAGCTTTAAATTGCTGGTAGTTATTACGGAATGATGCAGTTGATTGCTTCATCTTTTAACATCTAACTTACAACAGCTTGCAAGTTCGATCAGTCCGTAAAATGACGTCGAAGCAGCAACACCTCCGCGAGCGTATTGTAACTTTTTATAAAAAAAAACATGAAGGCAAAGGGAAAAAGTTTACTTGTATGCATTTTATGGCATACAATTTATGCAATTTTAAGTACTCTGAAGATAGAGAGGAAGCCGGGTTCTGGAAGAAAGCCGAATATTATGACAACGGAAAATATCTGGAAGCTGAAAACCGCATTTAACAGTAAAGACTGCATAAGTCAAGCAGCAGCTAGAAAATTCATTTGCTCACAGCTATATATTTGTAAAACTTTAAACTGACTTAACATTAAAGCCAGAAAAAAGCAGCGCTGTCCAGGATACACTGAAGAGCAGGTAAAGCAAGCGAAATCGCAATGTCGGTGGATGTGCAACAATCTTCATGGAAAATCATTCATTTTGGATGACGAGGGTTACATTTCACTCAGCGGCCCACAAATGCCGGGCAACGACGCCTATTACACCAACAATCTTTCTACAACTCCTCCTGATGTAAAGTATAAATTAAAAAAAAAAAATTTGAACCCAAAGTTATGCTGTACATAGCAGTTTCTGCTAAGGGTATTTCTGAGCCGTTCTTTAAACCAAATAGCCTGGCAATAAATCAAGAAATATACACTAGTCAATGCTTGAACAAAATTTTGATTCCTTTTATAAATAAGAATCATAAAAATGATGACTATGTATTTTGGCCAGACAAAGCTTCTTCTCATTATGCTAAGGCGACATTGGAGTTCTTGGTAAACAAAAACATTGAGTTTGTACCTAAAGAGAAGAATCCAACAAACTTACCACAATGCCGACCGATTGAGGATTTTTTTTTTTGGAAAAGTCAAAGCTTTAGTGTATAAGGATGGTTGGAAGGCTCAAAATGTGAAGCAGCTGACGCGTCGCTTCTGAAAGTGCCTTAAGGAAGTCGATACTAATGGTGTACAACGTGCTTGTTCGAGTAGCGCGACAAAATTACGACGAGTTGCTGATAATGGCCCGTATATTGGAGATCATTGACTTTTTCCTTTCTAAAATAATATATTTTTTTGTTTTATTATTATGTTTTCAGTTACGATGAAATAAAGTTCGTGCAGATTTTTAGTAATAACCCGTTACAATTGCAAAATAAAAGGAGACGACAAAGATGTGACCCATACACACATCTGGTGGGTCGTTTTCGTTAAAGTTAACGTTTAGAAACATAAGTTTCTCAACATTTTCAGTTGTCAACCTAGTCCTTCTCTCGGAAATTATGTTACCCGTTTTAGAGAACATGCGTTCACATGGAACCGACGTGTCAACAATATTACGCTTACTAATAAATAGGTAAGGTTAGGATAAACGGCCGATGATTTTTCCACCATTACAATGTGCAATTCCATTGTCGTTTAACCGATCGTAATCGTTTTTTTTTTCGTTGTTAACATTTTACGTTGTCTCAGCATACGCGGTGCTTATATGCGATTCATCAAAAATTTGTGTTGTGGAAAATGAAAACATGAACAAAAAATGTCTTCCAGTAGGATTTGCATTTATTTTCAAGCACTTATGCGCATCAGATTTCCATGCACTTTCATATTTCTCTGCTGTTCTCGCCTGTTTTTATGTGTTTCCGTGTGTTACACTTAGTTGTTGATTTTCCAAGCTGGTAGCTATCACAAATGTTTTTGGATTATCATTGACCACGTAGTTCTTGAAATTAGAAATCGCATTCAAAAAAATACATCTAGAACTAAATTGGAAATTATTAAGCCATTAGAAATAGGTGAAGAACTCTCTGCACTTGGGCGTTTTTTCAATATGAATGAGCCCACGGCTCGCACTATTACAGCTAATCAAGATTTAATAAAATCAGCTAAAACAATAAAGCAAAATAGGGATCTGATAATAGAAAATATCGACACTGATCTCCTGAATTGAAGACAACAAGAAAAAATCGGAGTCGACTTTGTTACACTTTCGAACAGAGCAAAGAACATTTTCGATCATCCTCAGCGGGAGAAAGGGGTTGAGCCCGAAGAAGAACAATCGAATTTTGCAGCAAGCAAGGGATGGTTTAATAAATTCCAAAACCATGACGACCTCCACAACATAAAATTCGGCTGGTACCGATGAAGAAGATTGCAACAAATTCTCTCTCTCTCTATCGAATTTTCCGGAAAAAACTTAACACGTGTTCCGGCAATTGTTATGTTAAGTGTTAAGTTCTTAAAAAAAAAAGGAGGAATTCAAAGCAATTATTAAAGACCGTAGATAACACCTCAACAAATTTTCAGTATCGATGAAACTGGGCTTTATTAGTAGCGCATACCGAGTTTCAAGGAAGCAAAAGATGGGTTCACCTTTTATTATCTGAAAACGCTAATGATAATCTAAGTGTAAACAATATCTTACATATCAACCTGAAAACCCCAGAACTTTAAAAAATGTAAGAAAAGACGAACTTCCTATGCATTGGAAGGCAAACAAAACAACTTGGGTGAGTCCATCACTATTCACTGACTGGTTTAATAAATGCTTTTGACCAACAGTTGAACTCTGTTGCAAGAATCAGAACTTAGACTTCAAAATCATCGACAATGTGCCAAATCATTCTCAGACCCTTTGCAATTCCAACCCAAATGTAAGAGTTATATTCGTGACCCAAGCACTACATCAACAATTCAGCAAATAGACCAAAGAATTATTGCAACATTTAAGATGTATCTACGGCAAATTTTTCGCAAGATGTTTTGGCGAAACGGCAGCACTGCTGATGCAATAGCAAATCCTAGTCCATCCTGGTGTGATATAAAAAATACCATTATAGCCAGCGTGTGTTGAAGATGATTTTAGGGAAGCTTCTGATTGCAATGGGGAAAATTTAAAGTACCTTGGAAGACAGATTGGAAGGGCTTTCAAGACCTGGAGCTAAGTGATTTTAATGAGCTCTTGGAAGCGCATAATGGTGAGTTTTCAGTTCAAGAATTGATAGAGCTTGAAAAGGAGTGCGAACCGGTTGAAGACGACAGTAATCCAGAACAAAAAACTGATGATCTGACTATTAAAAATTTGGAGAAATTGATGATCAAAATAAATAAGGCTCTTGATATTATAGGATCTATTGGTTCTAAATTGGAAAGAAGATTAACTTGTATAGCAGGTCTGCTTATCTTGATTGCGCCATATCCATTTATTTTAGAGGAAAAAAGAAGAAGAGCAGCAAACTATGACATGAAGTTCAGTGCCTTTTTTTTCTATTTTTTTTTTTAGGAATTGTTTATGTTTTTCATTAAATTTTGTCAACGCTTTTGTTCTTCTTATGTCGAATTGTTTTTAAGTTTTTTAATAAAAAAAACTGAATAAAATATTAATTTTAAGATTGCTTGTTTTGGAACACATCTCCATATGTATTGTCTCGCGTATGTGGGGAATTGATGTAGTTGAGTTCAGGTACCTCTAATTCAGCTCATTTTGCGTCTATATGCATCGTAACCCAACTTCGGGTCAGTTTCGATTTAATAATCTAACTATCGACTATCTTACTTCTCTAAAAAAAAAGAAGTAACCTCGTAGATGTATGATACAAGTACGCAGTAGTAATTCTAAACTAACAAAATGTAAAGATTAGTCAGGAGCTCAAAAAGATGAAGGCAAAAGTCTACTTAAAAAGCCAAAGTGTATTGAAATTAGTTTTTATTAATGCAAAAATAGAATTGCTGTTGAAATCTTGAAGGAAACCCCCTTTTATCTTTTATTCTAGGCATGGGATAACAATTAACAAAATTCTAAAAATTGATTATAGTGCCGGTAGAAAATAATGCAATAAAATGTGACGGGTTTCGTCGAGTAAATACCCTTCCTACTTGCGAAAAGGTGATAGAAAAATTTGTAGCTGACCAGTTGACTAACTATTTACAAAAAAATAAAATACTTATTAAAGAACAGTCTGAATTTAGAAAGGAAACTTTCATGTATAACTGCACTAAATTATACAGCATGGGCATGGAAGAACAGATGGGCGACGAAAACTCGGTTACAGTTGTTTTCCTGGATTCACAACGCGCTGAGACAAGAGACCGATCAATCCTACAGGAGAAACTAATGATATATGGTGTGACGGCGAGGAAAATAAATGGTTCAAGTCTTATTTAACAGGGAGAGCACAACGCACGAAATTTAATGATCTTCTCTATTGTGCAGTAAAATCTGATTTAGGTGTACCTCAGGCATCAGTACTCGGAGTAATACTTTTTTTTTGTTATATATAAATGTTTTTATTGAAAAAACCAAAACAAATATTTGCCGCTATTGAGGTATGTACTTTTCCCTTTTGTTCCGTTTTAAACGTTGGAGTTAGTGGTTGCAAGAAATTGTGCAATTTAAATAAAAAAAAAAAAGTTGAGCTATGGCACATAAAAGGTAAGAAAAAATGTAATAATTGTTTAAGTATTATAAATATTTACATGTTTAGTGTTTAGAAATAAATAAATCATAAAACCTGCTAAAAGTTCAATACAAGTTACAATAATGCAAATTTTTTTATAAACAAAATTTCGTGTCCTATATACAGGACACTGGGCAAATTCCATATGGCGATATAAAATATAATGTTTCGTTTGATTTTTTATTTTTTCAGGCCACTAACTTTAAACGAAATTTTGGATTCTTTGGAAGCAATTGATGAAGATAATAATTTTCAAAATTTGCATAGCAACGATATTGAGGTTGTTGCCGGAGATACTGCCAACAACGAAATAACTGATGAAGACACAGGGGAGGAGGATAATGTTAGTCTCGAAAACTTACCTGCTATGTTATTAGGAGGTGATGCACACCTACGTACAAAGCTAAATGTTGATGAGGTTTATACAAGTTCATCAGCTGACGAAATATACCGTTGGACCAAGTTTTTAAACGACGCAAACTGATTAAAAAAACGCGCACATGGACAAGAACCGACCTGGAAACTTTGAAACTTTTAAGAACTATGGATGAAACTCAGCAAAATCAACTTATCCCAGCCCCCACTGATATTTTCGAACGCTTTTTTGCAGATAATCTTGTGGAACTAATTGCGACAACACCAACTCCTACGCCGCTGGAAAAAATACCATTTCAGCAATAAGTGCTGAAGAAATAAAGGGTTTTTTCGGTATTCTCCTTTTGGGTGGCTATAGCAGAGTAAGCCGACGCAGGATGTACTGGGAAAAATCTGGTGATGTTCATAACACTTTAGTAGCAAATTCAATTACACGAAATCGATTTGAACATATTTTAGGCCATATCCATTTTGCTGATACTTGTAATTTAATGAAAGATGACAAATTTAGTAAAGTTCGTCCTGTGCTCGGCTATCCGAATGACAAATTTGTAAAGAACGCTCAGCATAGCCAATCCACAGCATTGACGAGCAAATGGTCCCATATTTCGGTCAACATGGATGAAAGCAATACATTCATGGCAAGCCAATAAGATACGGTTACAAATTTTGGGTTGGCGCAACTTATACAAAGGATATATAGTTTAGTTGCAACCATACCAAGGCGCGGGAACATTTGCCTATAACAAATACCGAGACATGCGTCTTGGAGCCAGTGTTGTGGTGACATACTCTGACGTCGTAGCAAACGCGGGAATACAAAACACATCCCTGTATTTTGATAACTTGTTTACGTCATTTTCCCTTCTACATGAACTCAAGACAAGAGGATTTGATAGCACAGGAACCATCACAGAAAATCGTTTAGCCAATTGCCCATTACTGAAGAAAAAAGTGGTTCGACTTTAGGGAATCTGAAGACAAAATTCTGGTTTGCAGTTTGAATGACAATAGTTCTGTACTAGTAGCTTCTATTTGCAATCCAGTAGACCTGCTCGAACCGTCACACGCTGGTCGCGCAAAGATAAGAAGAAAGTCTATGTGAAAATGCCACAGCTATATGATTATAGAACCGATAATGGGAATAAAGTGTGTTTGGTTAGGTCGAAGGACAATAGGGTGGTAACATGGGCTACAAATTTTGACTCGATAAAAAAGGGTAAATGTGGAAGATAGTCAAGAGAGGAAAAACCAAAAATTGCGGTGATCCAGCCTGACTTATTTTGCAATTATGATGACGGAATAGGAGGTGTAGATCAAATGGATCAAAATGTTGCTGGTTATCGCTCAAGAATGAGACAAAAAAAGTGGTGGTGGCCAATTTTCTGCTACTTGTTGGACGTAAGTGTCTCAAATGCATCCAGATAAAAAAGAAAGCGCCTGTTTATTAATTTTCCGCCGAAATATAGCTCTTTTGTTGCTTACCACACATGGAAAACCATCCATCAGAGGAAAATCGGTCCAAAGTATGATACAAGACACAAAATATGATGACAGAGACCATTGGCCAGACTATGTCATAACGGACAGACTTTACAAATTTTGTTTAGGCAGTAAATGTGGCGCTGGGTTGCATCCAAAAATGTATTTTAAAAATTTTCATACTTTTTAAAAAAATTGTATTTTTATTTTTATTGCATACAATCCGATATGTCGGATGTTCTGTGATTTTTCGTCCCTTGACTGTTTTTTTATTTAACTAATTTTTGTTGTTGTTGTTGTTGTTGTTTTAATAACTTTATGCAGTAATGGGTTAACCAGCGTGAAAACAACTAGAAAATCACGTGAAATTTGGATAGAAAACATGTATTGTACCATTAAAGCACACAGCATCTTGTTTCGTGAAAGATTTTGACAAAAGAGAATATGTAGCAGATTAGCACAAGCCTCGACAACAGCGTTCGATAGGATTAAAACATTGCTGCTGTCTTCGAAAGTGACCAAAATAATCCATCAACTGCAAGTCGACACCTGTTCAAGACGTAGGATATAAGACAACAACTTTGCATTTGTATTTGTATTCTTTTAAAATCCAGTTGGTACAAGAACTTCTTCCACGAAACCATTTATGACGCGTAAGGTGTTATATATTGTTCTGATAAATCTAACTTTCATCCAAAAATCATACTGCAGGATGAAGCTTATTTTTATTTAAATGGATACGCTATCGAGTTACCTTTTGATCCATTGGAAGTGACAGTTTCATTAGTTTTGTGTACTGGGTTAGCGTGGCATTAGAGTAGCTTTTACTGGAGAACGTTGATTGGATTGATAACTTTTTGACACCAGAATTGGTTGCTTTAGGCTTGAGAAACATGTGGTTCCAACAAGACTTTACATCCGGCCAATGTTACTATGGGATTACTGAGAGATCTGTTTACACAACAAATTATTTCAAGAAATTATGTCAAATCATTTATGATGAAATCAATGAAATACCAATCGAAATGTGCGAAAAGTGATGAAAACATATGAAGAAATGAGCCCGCACTTGTGAAGCTTACAGAGATGGATGTTTAGCTTAAATTGTCTTCCACACATAATTGCCAACATTCAATACAATATTTTACTTTCATTTTCCACAAAGATATACTAGCAAAAATAGAGCAGTAAACTTGGCTCTGACATCTGAATGCAACAGACTTAATAACTTTCTAAAAGGTGTTGCATTGAGAAAAGCAACATATAAAAGGTAGAGTCGTGCATTTGCTTTTAGCACACTATGAGGCAACAGAGAGATTTATTCCAAAGTAACACATTTAGCTGTGGACAGCAGTTATAGTTCATATGTAGCGCACAAGATCTGGCGCCTTCACCAACTCTTTTTTAATTGTTTTGAGTCTGTTCTATTAAATATCAAATGGAATTAAATCTAGACAATCTGGACTTTGATAAGATCAACTTACAAATCGATTGTTGAGTCCACATGTGTGAGAATAGTTATAATCTTGGTTAACTATATCTAGAAAGCGTAATTTCTACTAAAAATTTGCAATGCAGAATCGTCAAGAATCGTGTGTCTATGGGACGTGACTAGCTATTGAATCACACACGAATATGTAGTGTTGTGTTCATACCAAATGCGAAAGAAGCAAAGCTGGGGCTGTAACAATTTCAAATAGAATGATGCAAATATCAGAAGAAGAAGTTAACCACAGAGCGGAAGAAGGTATTCCATGGAAACTGTTCATCCAACTCATATGCCTACCAAGAAGCAGCAGATAAAGAAATAAATTTCAACATTTATGCGTCAGCAGAACAAATTTGTAAACCCAACCCCATGGTTTTCTAAAGAATAAAGCAAAAACAAGAGCAGTCAACTCTCTCAGCTCCCATGGTGAGTGGGTGACTAATACGAAGTCAAAAATTATGTGAAAACAAATCAGAGATTACATCCCTAACTCGTTCTTTTCCAGTCGAGGCTATTAAACCCATTGATGCTAAACCCCGGAATCTAAATCAGAAGTCCACTGTTACATGAATTAAAGAATCAAGTGGTTGATCATTACCATAAAAGAACATCTCCTTGAATAAAAATGAATTCCTCATGATTTTGTTCGCCACATGTGGCTTTTATACGCTCATATGATACTCGCAGCACGTAACACTCGAAAAAATACTTGAATAACCTTTCCATACGAGTAAGAACAAGTAAGCAAAACATCAAAATATGACCTTCACTGAGCTATTCATATACTAGAATTTTCGTGGTCACTCGCATACGAATAGACCAGTATTCGTGTACTCCCAAGTGACCCACTGGATATAAAACTGAAAATTGAAAACTGGAAACTAAAGCAACACGTTACGAGTACATAAATCTAATTAACTTAATCCAAACGATTGTCTTACTTACAAGCATCGTGTGCATTTGAAATACATAATTACATAAAATTATACAAACAATTTCGTAGTCAAGTAGAGATTCGTTCAAGTCTGTTACTGTATCTTTCATTCTAGAACGTCTATCTCTTCTAAAATATTTAGATGCCAAACTGCATAACGAGTGTGTATCTTAAAGTTATTCATAAAGAAAAAATAAAAAAAAAACTACAATTGCAATAGATAATGGTTGTACGTTGTGCGTTGTTCTCCCCTTTTATGAGCTGGGAGACAAGACAACAATTTGAAAGCAAAGGGAGGAGATCAGTTCAGTTCAGTTTAGACCAGACCAGATCTCACTGTGTGCAAGACGTAGTTGTCTGCCCTCGTACACAGATTACATGTAATGTAATGTGATGTGATGCATTGTTCAATAGCGGAGCAAAATTAACCTATATTCGATAATTGAGTCATGGAATTTGATTGAATTGAGTTAAGTATGTCATGGTTGTTTGGTGGTAACTATCATTAAAATTGGTGGCTGGCACAAAACGAAAACAATTAATAGCCGATGCGGGATATTGATATTCAATTTCTTAAATTAGATAAATTATTCGTAACATTTTGTCTAGAAACTATGGCTAAGCGTTAAGCAAATCTTTACAAGCGAATGGCAGAGGTTTCAGTCTTTTTCGTCATTTCACTAATCTGGCTTTCTTTATTGAAGTAACTGGGCCGATTCGAGGCGGACCCTCAAGTGGATGACTAACAATAAGTTGAGAAAATTTCACGGAAATACTCATACCGCCGTCTTCGTTGTCGTTGTGGTGCCTGCAAATTGAGCAAACACAAAAACAAGAGAATACCTTTTCTGTGAATGAAATGAATAAATTGCTTTTGTGTTGTTAGTGTGGATTGTCGGTTGGCATCTGGACATGCAAGCTGATAATAAGTGATAGAAATCTCTGCTGCTAGAGGAAACCTGTTCTGGTTGTCATTACTCCAATTTTATCGTTTATCTCTCCTTCCTCTGATCCAATTCTTTTTTTTTTTTTTTTGTTTTGTTAAATTTAAATTTAATGCTTTAATGCTTTTGATCCACGGGGAAATTTTCAATAGACTGCATCGACCTCGAGGTAGCCGCCGTAATTGTCGAGGATACATCCATAAAGTGATACTTCTTCTCAGACGCACATAAAAATGGATAACACATGACGGTGTAGTAGAAGATGAGGGCAATAACTATCACAACGAATATGAGTGAGATTATGCCAAAAGTTGAGAATCCTGATTTAGCGTCTAGATACTCCTTGGGCGTTGGAGGTAATGTTGGCTGTGGTGGCGATTGTGGAGCGCTGCCTAGGTAATTATTTCGTCGGCCTACATAAGTAGATCGACTGCCATTGCGACCATATACGCCACATTCCGATGTGTGGAAGGCTGGTAAAACAGGTTCTGCATAAGTAACGAGGATATGGCAAAGCAAACTTTAAATACTCACCAATGAAAAGAGCAATCAGTAGCACAGTCACTTTCAACATTTTCAATTCTTCTTATTAATAAAAAAAAAATACTAATAAAATAACAATGAAAGGAGTGAAACGATGCACAGACAAGATGAAAATATCTCCACTGTCCGTCTGTTGCGGACGCTCTTGAAGGCAAACAATGAAGTGATTCTTGAATGTTGGCTGTGAGAAGGAGAACAGACGAACGGTATGAACAACAACGAAGGAGAGAAAGAAAGCGAAATGAAATGTGATATATTTCGCGTTGTGTATTCTGGTGTGTATAGAAAGAGTGAACAAGAATGCTGGTATGATTTGTTCATAAGTTGGATGGAGATAAGCAGAGTCTATTGTTGATTTTCGTATTCCGTTTCTGTTGATTTTCTGGTTGTCGTTTCACTTTTTGTTGATGATTCGCGGGAAATAGTCAAAGGTGAGTTTGAAGAATACTGCGCAGTTGTGTGAATGAAGTTAGCAGCATTTCTTTGGTTAGAATGAAAACTATTTTGTCGGTTTGCTATGAGTAATGTAACGGTAAGATTTTTTTTCGTTGGTGCGTTACAGGTAAACCACCTAGTAACTAACATTTTCCTGATGGGGTCGGGTGATATACATATGTAGATATCCTTTCCGCGCAACCTAGACTTTATCAACGAAGAACAACCCGATAAAAGAGAAATAATCAGACCGTAATTCCGCTATGTTTGGTAAATCTGACCAATCTTTGGAGCCAGGACTGACTTTATAACGAAACGGATGACTGGCTGTTCAGCAGTTTGTAAAGGAGACCAAAATTAAAAGCCCTACACGCTAGTTTAGTTTCCAAAACTTTCTATGTCAGAGGTCCCGTAAAAAACGAAACCGTAAACATTAGGCATTGTCTGACAGGCAGAGTTCTAAAGGAGTTCATAGGAGTACACCATTTCCTCAGAAAAATCAAACGATACCCTCAAAAATGGTTCAGATATGGATAATTGTATCCTGGTAGATGACGGAGAGAAGCTGACGGAACTCGCGAAGCCATAAGAGAGAAAGAAAATGCCTTCAAGGTATAAATACAATCGAGAACGCTGACACACGAAGAACCTGCAAACAGGCTCTTACTTACTTACTACGCTACAGTCCAGCTCTCCGAGGGTTTAGTATTATTGCCCCCAGTTGCGCGCACCAAGTTGGTTGAGGTTTCTAACGACTTGGGCGCGCTAAATAAAGCGAGGTTTTACTTTACCGCGGTGTGTCTTAGGTATACATATATTCGCAAACACTCCGGGCCGACACTGTTACGTTCGTTCGGACAACGTGTCCTAGTCATCGGCGCCGATGAGTTTAAGCCCTTGTGACAAGGGCAATGTCGCCGAATAGCCCATACAATTTATTATTATTTATGCAGATGGGACTCGAGGAACTTTTCTCTCAAAGCAAAAAGGGTCATTTTCGTCAACTGCAGTAGCCGGTGAAAAATTTTTCTTCCGCGCCATGTAGAAGGACTGCGATGATAAGGGTGGTTCGTGAGAGAGATTTATTTTTCAGTTGCCTGCTTGGTCCTAGTTATTAGTTCTTTATCTTTACAGTAATGTCCTTTTTGGAATTTAAAACGGAGCCTATCGACAAAAAGACTTTTACCCCCTTAAAGTTATAGCTTTCTTTTGTGGGATTCTATCCGAGCCCTTGGTGCTGGGTGTCGTCTCCTAAATGACTGCATATACATTGTTTTACCCTCATTAAGGAACCGCTAGGAGAAAACAGCAACATTTAGTCCATAGTTAAAGATGTTCAACGTAAATGCAAAAATATCGACGAAATTATGTCTTAGGAGATGATTTACATCACCTTCAATAATCAAGTGGATTCCGAATTTAAAACCGCGATGTTGAGAACGTGAAAAAAGCTTTTGCTGGAACGCAAATAGCTACCATAAGCCTTTCTGTTGTGACACGACCGTTTGTGTTTGTGAATTAAGTGCGGAAAAAAGGCTCATAAATTAAAAGACTGCGAAGCCAAGCCAAATTGTTTGCTCCACAAGCCCAAACGCGTTGAATCTAAATATAAAACCAGTTGTAGGAGAAAGATTTGGCTTGCGGAAACGTTTCCATCCAGAAATACTCGGAGGAACCTGAGATACAAACAATTAAAAGATAATAACTGATCAGTGAGTGATCATTGTGGCCGAAAAACAATTTCGCGTGAGTGCTTTGAAGAGCTTTATACGCGCTTTATATGAATTTACGATAACTTGCGTCAAAAGCACGAACTCGAAATTTGCGATCCGAACTGTCGCTTCGGCGTTGAGATGACAGATAAAGTACTGTTTCCTTAAATTTTGAATACATAAATTCATTCCACGAAGTCTGCTCTTTTTATTTTTACTAAAATTTATTTAGGAGAAATAACTGCAGATGCAATGTAATTTAATAAATAAATTCAAGAAAAACAGCGTATACATATAGTAGTTAAAACTATTATTTTGTGCGAGAAAACCATAAGATGATAATCGTAAAAACCTATACTGGAGGTGACCCATTCAGAGCAAATGCATTACACCATAAACCGTAGCTTCAACTCAAACTAATCGACGGTAAAAATAACACAAAGGTCTACTTTCGCTTTGCTGTTGCGTACACGATATTTACGATACAAAGCTGGCGCGAAGCCTGAGGTAACATTATGAACTGCCCATATGGGGCAATTTACTTTGTTTCTACTCGATATGTCAAAGCAAGCACGAGCGAATGCGAAATTGTGAATTGTTATACTGTTTACCGCCAGCAGAAGTTCAGCATCCCGCATTAACCGGACAAAATTCAAACGGTGTAAATGGAATATCAATACCCTTAATTAAGATCTGCTAAGTTTTACTCTTTACGACGTAGACAAACCCATTAAATGCTTTCCGACGTTTCTAGCGGTAGACTTCTTACTGACATCTTAGCTCGGTACTACGCTTTTGCTAATCACCTTTATACCTCAATGATGGGCATAAGAACGACGACATCAAGCAGCATTCCTCCTTCAAATGTCTAGTTTACGCACGTTCAGATCAAAGTGCCGGTACTAGACGCTGACGTGGCGAGTGCTGATGTGATAGGAACTTAATCACTAAAGCGTTTGTTCTACTTTCTAACTCAGAGATCTCAACGCAAAATAATGATAAGCCTGGCTCGCATTGTACCCCCCACTAAAAATAAAAATGGAAAGGAAATGAAGAAGCTGAATTCGATTTGCTCCTTGATAAACAATACAAAATTGTTGCCGACATCAGCGGTAGACTTTCTTCATTTTCTAATTAAAAGGACAAGACCTTCGCTGATGATTGACAAAAGCGAATGCCTATCAATCTTCTAAAGAAAAAGTAATTAAACTGAATGCGAGAACTGGAGAGATACTTGTGAGACAAAACAGAGAACTTCAGCCTAAACAATGGCCCAACATACTCGCAACAAGAAAGCATTCCTTATATACTGATCTATAGAGTAGAACACTTCCAATCCTAACTCAGTTAGCATTGTTTCGAATAAATGCGGAATTGAAGCTGATATACTTATATATCAACAAACTTGAGGCCGCTTTTGGGATACTCACAAAGATCTAGAGAAGCTCGAATGTGGAATCTGTACCGTTGTATGGGTGTAATACCAAGAACATGAACGCCCTTAACGTCTTTTCACTTTACTTACTGGGGTGCAGCTGGACTTCAAACTACATGGTCGCACTCCAAGGTGATTAAGGTATCCTTTCACTTGTGCATGCCACTAAGGTGAGAACTTCTTGCGTGTAGAAATCGAAGTTTCTAGCTATCTCGCCCGTTGACCCACGCATTTGGTCGATGTCGCTATTTATTCGATGATGTTGTCGCCATGTTTTTTTTTTTTTGTTTGATTATAATGAGATGATATATCATCAGAGCTAACAGTGGAGGCCGAGGTAGAATAAATTCCGTACACCTCAAAGTTTCAGCAATCAATTTTGACATTTGTCTGATTCGTCAATGTTGTGCGTCCCCTTTTGTTAACAACATATATGCAGTTGTACTTTGTGCAGCCCTAATTCACAGCTAAATCCATTTAATCCGATTCTCTTTTAATATTTACCAAGGGACCGGTGACAGCTCGCTGCGTTCTACAAATGATATCAATATAATCAGTGTATGCACGCATATGTAGTTGCACAGATTTTTAGAAAATCAAGTCTCTGTCTAGTCCGTTTCTGCAGAATGACGATGCAGACCGCACGCTGCTCTGTCAAGGTCGATAACGACTTAACCGAGACCTTTAATGTCAACAAGGGTTGACTACACCTTGTCTTTAACATCTTACTTGAAAGAATTGAGCGGAACCCACAAGCAAACTCCGGAGGCACAATCTTTCAAAAGTCTGTGCATCAGCGGACGCCGATGATATCGACGTAATTAAAAGAACACAGTGGGCTGTCACAGGTGCGTTCGCTTATATTGAAATGGAAGCTGCCAAAAAGGATAAAGAGGGCAAAACCAAGTATATGCTCTCAACAAGGAGATACACACAACATCGTCGAATTGGACAGAACGTCGCAGCAGAGGTGGCTCAAGTGGTAGTGGACTGGCTTCCAAATCGGAAGGTTCGGTGTTCGAAAAACAGCCTCGCCCGTAAGACATTCATTATTTCAGTTAACAAAAATCAAATAAAATGTGTAGTTGACTAGAAATCAACAACAAGCTAACTTCCATTTCTGCCCATTAACTGTTGGATGCCACCCATGGAGCGAAATAACCACTGAGCCCAAACATCTTCTTTCTCTCTCTATTCCATTTTCCAGGGAGTAAGGCTCTTTTCTAAAAATTCTGCCAACGACACCTCAGCAGATGTGAAATGAAGACTCACTCTTGCCAATAGCTGTTTCTTTGGCCTATGAAGGCAATTAAGTAGCAAGGCCCTATCCTGAAAAACTAAGGAGACTCTATATATGACCTTGAAGCATGGAATCTATCGGAAGCGAATGAATATATTCTTAGTCGTTTTAAGAGAAAAAGCCTACGTACAATATTTCGTTGACGGGCTTTGGAGAAGCAGATACAAAGACGAAATATACGAGCTGTACAGCGACATAGGCCTAGTCAGAAAACTACGCATCAGTCGCCTGAGATGGCTAGGATATGTAGAGCTAATAGATACTAATGCTCCGGCCCGCAGAGACTTCGAATCTAACCCGGAGGACAAACGCCGTAGAGAAAGACCTCACCTTATGTGGTGAGCACAAGTATAAGGGGACCACAACCGACTTGGAGTGCACAACTGGATGCAATTAGCTAGGATCGGGTTAACTGGAGGGGCTTGTTAGTTGAACTGAACTGTAGCGCCGCCTTAGTAAGTAAGTACCCGGTAGCTACAGTTTTAGTTTCGATGTTTTTATGCTGTGCCATAAATTATGCAGATACATAATTAGGTTTTGTGGAAGCTAGACCTGTGTTGTGGGACAAATATCATACATATATGTACTTGATCCAAACTGAGTCGAATTTTTGGGAGCGGATTCTGATGACCGACGAGGCACATTCCACCGTCTTTTGTGGAGTAAACAACCAAAATGGTCGCTTTTGGGAAACCAATAATCCTTACATAATTCATGAAACACCATTCCACGATGAAAAGGTGATTCTTTTGGCCGGTATTTGCTCCAAAACCATCATTGGGCTATTTTTGTTTAAAGTCGGCGAGTCGATAGCAATCGGTATCGATGGATGTTGGCGCAGTCTGTGTGTCCGCAATTGCGTGAAAAGGTGTACACGACCTCTGGTTTCAGTATTACAGCGCATCATACCACACTGCATGCCAAACACCGAACTTTTTGAAGCAACAATTTGTACAAAACTTTGAAATTTCACCATTAATTTGGATCCTTCAGATAAAGAAGTTTTACGGAAGTGGACTAATTTTCATGATTCGTTTTCAAAGTACAAGAAAAAAGGCAACAAAACGGTAGCCCAAAAGCAATAAAATTAAAGAAATATATTTGTTTTGATCAATTGCACTTTTTACATACACTGTAGGAAGATGAATGGAGCAGAGGATGGAACTAGAAAATGAAGAGAAAAAAGCCAACAGCCAGAGCTCGAACTTCGGCTGGTGTTTCAGAGGTTTCGGCTCCACTGGTTACAACATCAAGACATTAGACTAAAAACTAGGAAACATAAGACACCCGATGAGGTTGAACTGAGAATTTTAAAAGCATTGGAAGGTGAGAAGGCACTAAGATCGCTTTCTTGCAAGGTCTTATGTCTCATTTGCCAAATTTGTTGATGAGGAATTTCTTAACTTTCAAATCGGAAATTTTGAAAATAATAGAAAACATTAATGAAAGCAAGAAATCAATGTTTACTCATCCACCTTATTTTTCTCATCAAAAATGTCAAAACTAGTCTCAACATATTTTCAGTCATAAACAACCTTCTCCAGTCTCACGTTCACTTCTTTAGAAGGCGAGGAAAATGGCCATTCGCCTTCATTGGCGTTACGACCTATATTTCAATGGGTTGTATACTCGTATAATTCCTAAACTGTGTGTCAAGGCACTGAAGGCAATTCATGACCTTTTTATTTAATTCATCAAACGAAAAAATGGACATTTGATGTGCTCTATTCAATGCTGCCAAACAGCACACCACCTAATCGCAAACTGAGCTTGTGTTCGAAAAAAGCTGTGTATAAACTGAATAGCGTGAATCTACTTCCCGTCCGGATTTTCCCTGTACGATTTTTTGCCGTACGATCAAAAGCGTGTAGTGTGAAAGGAGTGTTGGAGATGCTTAGCAGAAAACTGTGGAGGAGGTATGGGAGTTTGATAAAAGCTGAAGCAAACAGAGATGCAGCGCCAAAAATCGGAGAAGGTGCCGTCCCATAGGCATGATACATAGATGTCCTAGGGCTTGTTGCGGTTCAAAAGCAATGTTTTGAAACATTGTTTAATAACATAACGATAGTATTTTATCACGAAGCTGTCAATTGTATATTATCCTCTTATATTAAATACTCATTGGTACTTGGACAATTGCTAATAAACTAAGCTTTGCGATTGTTTTGGTTCAGGTGAAATATAAAATATAAAAAGCAAAATGCCAGATAAAGAAATTACATTTCATCCGTAATCGGTCACATTTATTAAATTAAATATAAGAGGTAAATCTAATTGCCAGAGTATCAAATAATAATATTTTATTCTTATAACATTCTGTATCGCATCACAAACAAAGCTAGCATTGCAATACCAACACAGCCCTCGGTAACACCAGCCGAACACACTTGCCATAACGTTTTCGTATTCATTTTCTACTCTTTCCATAATTCCGCCATTTGCATTGCCTATCTTTTAACCACCACACTCCATTCTACATCGTTTTTCCTCATTCACATTCACATTTTTCCAATAAATCAAAGCTGTCACCGCACCACTACACAAAACACAACTGTCAAAACGCTAAATCGAAGCGAAAGAGGAAAGAACAAAACCCCCTGGTTCAGAGCGTAAAGCCGTGATCAATTCAATTCAACTTACCCCAAAAGAAAAATGGTGTTTAAATTTCTCTCCACGCTGCATAAAATTAAATAAATCAATTGAATTAAAAACATTGAACATTTCATGTACGTATTTACCAACGCAACGGATACAAAATCGACAAAAATCAGCGGCCATAGACGCCCAGAAAATGTCTCATCTGCCATTGGACGCCCGAGCAATTTTGGAATATCTAAATGAATTGGGTTATCGGAATATCACCGCTCCACAACTAAAGGAATTTATGAAAGGTATCAAATCTTTTCTCAATTATCTTTTAAATATTTTATTGATTTATTCATTTTATCTTTGTTTTCATTGTGAAATTTCTCTAAAGAAAAATGCCCAAATCGAACGAAATGAATGAAACGAATTCAGTTGAGTTGAGTAGATTTTTATAAAGTAAAAAAAAAATTTTTCCGTTTTTTTTTTTTCACCCTGCCGAGTAAAGTCGTATGTCGGTCGTGTCGTATCGTATCGTATCCACCGCCAACTGCGCTTCGCCGTCCCATTATCTAATGGGAGGTTCGTTGGTACGTCGGTCGGTTGGTTTGTTGGTGGTGCTGGTTCTGGTGCTGCTGCTTGTTTGTTGCCTGCCTGCCTCTGCCTAGCTGGCGTTGGGAAAAAAATTCAATTTTCCACTTGGATCGCCATTCCGTGGAAAGTTTTTTTTCTTTTTTTTCATTTATTTCAGTTTTTATAATTCTCATTCGTTGATGTTTTATGTTATTTTTTGTGTTCGCCTCTGTAGTTTTATATTTCTGTATTTATGTGCTGAGCCAACCTAACCGCATGCAGTGGGATGGTTAATTCATTTGGTGTACGCGATTTTTTGCCCTCTTATTAAAAAAGCAAGCAATCGAACGGGCGCAGCGAACCACCAGCCAATGTTCTCTCTATCGATGATTCCAACGTTCGTTCCTATCCAACGTTGTGATGTTGTGATATTGGTGGTGTGCTACTGTTGCTATGTTTATGCATATTTTCGTATCTATTTCGAATCGTAAATTGCCCCCTTTCGGGCGTAGATAGATTGGATGGAACAGATAGAATTATGTACGGTCTTGTGTGTGAATAAAGTGCTAAAATGCAGTGGAAACAATGGGCCCTACGAGAACGCCAACAACACCACACGAAGCACACCAGGAGCACCGAAAACACACGAAATGCTCAAACTCCGAGTGTGCAGAGTCGATTCTTTCCCGATTGCCAGTCACTTTTCGGTGGATTTGACGATTTTATTTATTTATACTTGACTCTGGTCGGGTTTATTGAATTATTTCGTTTATCTCGGTGCTGTGTGTACAGTTGGCAGTAAAAAATGTGTGAAAACGAACGAGAAATCGTTTTCAAATCGAAAAAATGAGAATTTGTTGTGTGCGCCCCTTGAAAACAAGAAGAAAAGAGTCGGTAGAGTTGCAACAAACGTACAATGTACGAAGATGTTAGGCGAAGAAAAAATGTTGGATGACGGACGGCGGACGGCGGACTTTGCCGAATCGAGTTTTGTTATTATTATTCGTGTGTGCTGTGCTGTGTTCTGCGCGCGCTCTTTTTCTTCTTTTATTTGCCTTTGCTCTGTTGCTGCTATTTCGTTTTCAACTTTTCTCAATTCTCGATTCTCTCTATACATCATCTTGTTGTTGGTTTTCTCGTCGTTTCTTTTCTTCTTTGTGTGTGCCTGTTCTTTGCCTTTCATTCAGTTTCATTTTGTGTTCTTTTCTCCATTCTCTATTCTCTCTTTTGGATTTTTGGTTTTCGTTTCGTTTTGATAGTGGTGTTGTTGGTGTAAACAAAAAACAACCATGGCCGCGTTTTCCATTCTGATTATAGATTGAGAAGAGTAAACCAAACGGAGAGGGTAGCAGGAGCAATGCATGGCAATGACGACGGAGAATGATGGCGTTGTCAGCAGAGACTTAAGCCAGACCAATGGGAATATATGTTGTGTGGCTGTGGTGCATATTAGCCGTCGAATTTGGTTGTAAACAATTGAAAATTTCCCAGTGAAGGGAAGCATTGTTCTGTGCTTCTGTGCTGTGCCCTTGATGTTTCTTTTTTTGTTTTCAAGAATATTCAGCTTAACCTTATGCATTGCCGTTTAAGATGAGAAATTCAAAATTGATGCGCGGTGGCTTATTTTGGAGAAGAAACTGATTAAAAATTTGGCGCGAAAATTTCCATTTTTTGTTGGTTAGAAATGTGAGTGTGTACGATGCCTAAAATAGTTTCACTGCTATTCAATTTGCAACAGCAAACAATGGCCAATTTGTGAAGAAGAAAAAAATGGGAAATAGAAATTGTGTGTATTCCTGTGGAATAGAGGACGAGTGTTGGGCAAAAGTATTATACTAGTTGCGAGTACATCCCATGGCAATGGAGAGCAGCAGAATAAACATGCTGACCTGTTTTGCTCGATGGGTTTGTGTTGTGTAGTTATTTGTTCAGATTGGGTTCGTTAACCCTTTTATGTATTCACTACCTTCCTGGACTTCCTGTATTCGAATGTGTAAACTTCCAATTGGAAGTGAACTTGCTACGTACTCATTATACCAGAGCACTTACTAAAAGACGAGACTTGTTGCTAAGTGAAATTAGCGACAATAAACTGTCCAAATGCTGTTTGTAGGTACGACGAGTGTGGTGTGTTATTTAAGAAACGTTTCTGAATATTGTTTAATCGATTTGATTGTGTACCCTGTATGAGGAACAAGGCAGTATACCATTCTCCTAAAGCTAACAGATGTGGTTGTGTGTAATGTTTGTCATTTCCATTTCCAATACCCTTAATGGGGGTTGTTTTTCTTTTTCATATTGTAACTGCCATGGTTCTCAGCATCTTCAAATTCAATTCGTAAAAGACAACCTTGTTCGGTTCTGATTTCAGGATCAAGGGCTGCTTACAATTCAGTTTTCGCTCTGGGATATCATTTGAAAAGTACAAAAACATCGCCTTGACAACTCTCACAAAGGGAAAAATCACTAAGGTTTCCTTTTTGTCGGGAAAAATTGTTAGAAATTTGAATTTTAAAACACTGAAACGCCCTGGAGTTTTGTAAAGTGAATTCGCGCCCGATAAAGGCTTCTATTTGGTGAGAAAATATATTGTTTACATTTAGGAGTCTTTCAGTGTTTTGCATTTAATTGCCGAGTTGTCGTTCTTTCTCAGTTGAACTTCCGGACAGTTTTTTTTTTTTTTTCTTCTTTTTATACTCTTAAACATTATTGGTTGTGCTTTGTTTTAAGAGTATGGAAGACCATTGTGTTTCGGTAAGGTGGTTCTTACGGATTACTTTTACTTTAAGTCCGAAGTGAGCTTTTCTCTGTTTAAACCGCGAGCTCCATTCAATACGGGCGTTCCATCGCCTTCAGTAAAGAAACATGTTTGTATGATCACGTTCATCCGGAAGACCGAGAGAAAATACATCAACAACTTTCTACTCAAGAACCTCAAAATACCGGCAGGATCTTAGGCCTCAAAACAGACACTGCAAAGAAAAAAGAACGCCACCAATGATGCGATTAAGTATGAGAGCAAAATGTGGTTTTACCTATCGCATGAGAGTGGGAAATATAAGTCCCGACATGGTGGTAGCGTGACACTTAAACCGATTAAAGCACTGGGATTCATAAGGGCCATTTATGGTTATATTAAAAATTGTCCACCTATAAATATGTTTCCGGGAGTCCATATGGATCGGACAATTGTTTAGTTGCAATAGGAAGACTACAAGTTACTTCGACAGCGTCTTCAGACTTATACAGTGCTAGCAATCAATCTGAATTTTTTCCAACAATTTAGCTTTGTAGGGCAACGTATCTTGAATATTCTTGGCAACACTCCAACCGAACTATTGGGTTGTACCACATGTCCGATTTTCGCTCAGTCGGAAATAAGTTCTCGAGTGAACATCTGTGCCAAAACGTTAAATTTTCCTTTTTTTATAGACTAAAGTGGTACGTGTGCTTGATGTGTGAGAATTTTAGGGTTCGTTACATGTCATTGGCAGTGACGCATTTGAGGATGTAGCAGTAAACGAACGCACTATACGACGTTGGTTTGGAAAGTTCCGTTCGGGAGATTTCAGCCTCGAAAATGAACCACGTGGGAGCCGGAAACGTTAGTTGATGACGATGTTTTAAGAGCAACGGTGGATGCGGACCCAACGTAATCGGTGCGGGATGTTGCACAAAGCATGGGAGTATCCCCAATGACAATAAGTCGACACCTTTCTCTCATAGGAAAAGTAAAGAAACTCGATAAGTGGGTATCCCATGCACTGAACGAATCCCAAAAACTACGGCGACTAGAAATCTGCGCATCACTTACATAAAGAAACCAATCTGAACCGTTTTTGCACCGGATACCCTGTGATACCGGATGCACCTGTGATGAAAAGTCGATACTGTATGATAATCGTAAAAGATCTGGGCAGTGGTTGGATGCAGATGAAAAACAAAAACAAGCCCAATCTTCACCCAAAAAAGGTTATGGTAACAATTTGTTGGTCATCGAAAGGACCAATCCACTTTTCATTTCTTCAACCAGGAGAAACGATAAACGCTATGAAATATTGTGAGGAAATCAACATATTGCATGCCAAATTAGCTGAAAAGCAACCTGCGTTGGTCAATAAGCACGGTCCGATCCTTTTTCATGATAATGCTAGACCTCATCTCTCACAAGTAACAGTTGGGATTTTAAATTATTTCGCACCCACTCTACTCTCCTGATACTTCCCCAACGGATTACCATCTTTTCCGCAATCTGGATTCATTTTGCCGGCAGAAGGCCTTCCGGAACCGAGCAGAGGTCATAAAAGCCTTTGAAGATTCCATTGCCTCAAAAAGTCAGCACTTCTAAGAAAAAGGAATATTTGAGCTTGTATCACGTTGAAAATCATGTGGTACAACTAATATTATTTCTTTCACCTTGCAGATCATAGTCATAAGAATACTTCTCAGGTTGTTTATAACACTCACAGTATAATTGACGAACAAATGTATACAGCAAGGGCAAAATATTGCACAACGTCCTGCAAATGCACAGCCCACTTCACAGGAAAATACCCAAAGCAAACACTTCGCCTATGCTAGCCAAGTTTGGTCCCCATCCATTCGATTTGCATTACGGTAATAAAGCTAATAAATCTTCAGCCCTTCAAAACACATCGCGAAGTTGCTGATGTACTCATTGTTTGTTGTATTGACTGCTCTACTGTTACGGATGTGAGGAACCTTTGACAAGGATGCTGCGAACTGTGAACAACATGGTTAATGGGTTCGACTTCGACATCAGCAAAACCAGTCTTCGTAATTCCATCTCTTAAGCTCCATTACCGCTTGCCTTTCTCGTAGTTTTTGGGTCATATTAATGTTAGTTTTAAATTTAGTTTTTAAGTTTGTATTAAGGATAACTAAACTGTCCGGGCCACAATCAATAAATCAAGACCAAGTTGGTTGAAGCCCCTTTCCACTTGAGTGGACTACCTAAACCGAGGTATTCCTTTACCGGACAACACTCTATAAATTCGAGAATAGTGCAAAAAATTTCCAAGCAATCGAAGACGATGAATTCTAGCTCTTCTGACGACATTACAGTTGATGTGCAGCCCATAAAGTTCATTCTTATAGCTTCGACCTAATCGTTTTATGCAGATGGGAAGAACTTTCTTCTCTAAGTAGATTAAATAGGTAATAAGGGATGTGCTAGTCCCTACGGGACAAGCATACACCGAGGCCTATTGGTCTGTTGGTATTCCATGTTATTCCTAGCTTGTGTTGGCTGCAAACCAGATAGAGCTTTTAACAAATCTAATGAGAACTATCAATTTTGCTTTGTTGACGACTTCAAGTTCTCCAAAAGGTCTGTACCCCAGGTGTTTGCCACAGCGTATTTGGAGGTTAAGGCAGTCGCACACCAAATGTTTGTTAGTCTCTATTTCCTCTTCGTCCCAACAGCTTCTACAATAATCTTGAGAAAAGGTTCCTATTCTACTGATGAGAATAAGTCAGTGTCCAGTTAGGACACCTGTAGCGATACGGAAGTCTTTTTTGTTGAGTCTGAGAAGGGTACATGTTCTCCCGCTGTCTAGATTTGTCCAAAAGGAAATGACACAGTTACCCCTAAAGGTCCATGCTGTGTTGTATCGTTCTTTGGCTATAAGTTCCATTTTGCGTTTCGGGGTTTCAATTGGCATATTTATGTATTTTACTCCTGTGCAGAGTGGCACCCGCTCTTGCTGCCTCATCCGCTTTCTCATTCCCTTTCACTTTTGTGTTCCAGGTACCTGTCAGATATCCACTCGGTGAGATTCGCAGACTCTACTTAGAGCTTCACGGCGTCTTTGATCTCACCCGCCAAAGCTTTTATGACTGCTTGAAAGTCCACAAAGATGGAGATTGCTGAGGGATACAATTCAATGAGTAGTACAGCCTGTGCAGCTTTACGAATATCAAATATTTCTGCCTGAAAAGTACTACAACCGTCCGGAATTTTGAAGGATTTCTGGATCCGTATTTCTTTTCTCAATAGACTCCAGCTCCAGCACATTGCTCCGTTCTGGAGCCGTCCGCGTAGGGATAGAGTTTTCCATTGTTTGTGGCAGAGTTAGTTTACGAGTCATGTCTGCCAGGAAATGATGGTAATGATGTTCTGAAAATGTGCCTCAGCTCTCTCCAACTTTTTCCCAGTTGCAGTGCTTCCTTCTCAACTGTTCTGCGCCACGTACTCCTAGGACCGCCGCGCATCCTGCCGTCTTGAGTAAGCGGGTTCCATTGCATCGCTTGGTTAGCTATGGACTTGCCCTTTCGGAGAGTGTGACGAATCCACTGCCACTTTCGTTGTCGTATGGTTGTGCCTATAGGTTCATGGTCCGTTCTCTGATAAAGCTGTTCGTTAGAAATACGTCTTGGCCAGAAGATGTAGGGTAGGCACCTATTGACAAACGTTTACAGCTTCCTCGTGATAGTGGTGGTCACCCTCCAGGTACCACATCCATATAGTAGCACGGATTCAACGTTGGAACGGAACAGTCGTAGCTTCGTTTTTAAGCTAATTGCATTACTTCGCCAAACTGTGGATAGCATCCCAAACGCAGATTTTGCTTTGCCTATGCGGTTGGATATATCCAGTTCGGTTCCGCCATCGGTTGAGGCAATACTCCAAAAGTATTGGAAACTCTCTACTCTCTCAACCATCTGTCCAGCAATACATATATGAATTGATGAGTTTGGTCTTAGGCTGATCATTTTTGTTTTTGCCGAGTTAATTTTCAGTCCAACGACGTCTGCTTCCCTCTCCACATTTGTTGTCATTTGGTGAAGGTCCATTATTCTGTGAGACAGAAGGCAAACATCGTCGGCGTAGTCAAGGTGTTTGAGTTCAGATGTAAGAGTCCATCGAATTCCTCCATTTGCTGTTAACAAGGCCGCATTCAGCAGTTCGCTAATCACCAATAGAAACAGTATTGATGAAAGTATGCAGCCTTGCCAAACCCCGCTTTGGACTTCGAATTCTTCAGACAGTCTTCCTCTGTGTAAGACCTGACATGTGGATCCATCATATGTAGCCTTGATAATTGCTATTAATTTATCAGGAATGCCTCTCCTGTGCAAGACACGTCAGATAAATTCCCAAACAACTTTTCAAAATCGATGAACAGCAGGTGAAGTGGTTATCGGTACACAACACACTGCTCGATGATAATCCGCAAGGTGTTGATGTGGTCGACACAGGAGGATCCAGAGCGGAAACCTGCTTGTTCGGCGTCGAGTGTGTCTTCGAGGTGTTCTCGGATTCGCTCCAGGATGATTTTAACTATTATCTTGGCCACAGTAGGGAGCTTGACGATCATTCCCTTTTTCCACTCGCCCGGAAAACTCTCGGCTTCCCATGTTCTCCCGACAAGTGGAAACAGTAACTCAGCCGATTCCGTTGGCGCAGCTAGAAACAGCTCCGCAGGTATGCCGCCAAGTCCTACCGCCTAATTGGTTTTCAGTGCTTTGATCGCGGCAATAATCTCTTCCTTACTGGGGGTTGTGGTGCGAATTCGAGAATTTCTTTGTACGGACACTTCAGTCTGATATTAGCAGCGAACCGTCTAAGCCTTTCACTGGGCGTTGAGTAGAGCTTCGGCCACCTATAAGCTCTTTGGTGATTCTGTAAATGGTTCTGCTGTCGCAGCTTGCTGCTGCTTCTTCTGCTTTTGTGGCCAGCGCATTGATGTAATTGCGCTTGTCACTTCTCACGCTACGTTGCACTTCTTTCATCTTCATGCGATATAGGGACTATCTCGATCTTCCCTGCTGCTAGAGCTGCTGCAATTCGAGCTCTTAGTTGTTTTCGTTCGTTGATCCTTCTCTAAGTATCCTCGGAAAGCCACGCTCTATGGCTTCCCTGCGATTGACCGACAATCCTTTCAGCACCTGATGTGAAAACAGTTTTCAGCTGCTGATTGTTTCCACTCCTCGTGAGAGATGGTCCCTTAGTTCTTGGCGCACTGTGGGAACTCTTAGTCGGTCTACGTTGAACCTAGGTATTCTTGTGTCGTTAGATCTTTGAACGGCAGTAGTGCGTAATCGGACAGTATCTATCATAAGATGGTGATTTCGTACCAACCCCATGTCCGCTCCTCGTCTGTTTCGGACGTCTAGAAAACTACTTCTAAAACGGCGACTGATGGCAAAATAGTCGATTTGGTTGGAGGTTGCTTGCCTGTCAGTTGACACCTAACTGATTTTATGGCAGGCCTTGTGCTCAAACATGGCGCCACCTATGACAAGACGATTTGCGTTGCAAAAGTCAACAAATCTTTCGCCGTTGTCATTGCGGTTGCCTAATCCGTGCCGTCCCATAACATGTTTGAGCCCTTCGTTGTCGCTGCCTACCTTGGCATTAAGGTCCCCCATCACAATGACAATAGTCGCCGGCTCCCAGCTGGTTGTAGAAGGTTTCCTTTTCTTCCTCAGAGGAACCATCCGTGGGAGCGTAACACTATATAATGGTGACCCCACGTACTGTCGTCCGGAATCTGGCCGTTGAAATCCTATCACCGTGCGGCTGCCAGGAGATTAGGCCTTTGCGTGCTGTAGGTGTTAACAGCAGTTCAACTCCATATCCACGGGGGTTTCCGGTTGCTCTTCCGGAGTAGAGTAATATAGTGTTACGCTTTGGGGATTGGTACTCACCCGCATCTAACCATCTTATCTCGCTTACTTCCAATACGTTCAGCTTATATCGCATAAACTCATGCTCTAATTAAAGGAATTTGGCGTTCTGAGATCCTTCACTCTGAGAATCAAGAAGCGTCTTCACATTCCAGAAAGCAAACTTAGTCCGAGTACGAACGTGTTATCAGTCCTTATGCGAGGCATTAAGTCGGTTTCCGTAGTGGGCTGGTTTCGGTAACGCGGATTGCTGGTCCAGGTTACTTAGTCTAGGCATAAGACCCTAGACAATCTCGCACTTGCAATTTTGGCCTACCTGTATAAGAATTTATACACGTAGTTGCCCGGGGACCAGCTCGAGCAGGTAAAGCATTACGAACTTGATTGTTGCGCTACTGGTCCAATCAATGTTTTGAACAGTTAGTAGTTTTCCGATCAATCGCCATGCAAGCCCCGTTGTTTCTACACCAAGATCGTCCTTATATCATAGATCCGACGTTTACTTTATTAAATACTCCTTCGATATCTAGGAAGGCGGCCATGGTGTGCTCTTTGTAGTGCATATCGTTTTCGATGGTAGCTACAACCTCGTGTAGTGCCGTCTCTACTGATTTCCCTTTAAGCTAAACGTGTTGAGAACCGCATAGGTCGTGTTCATTTAGTTTTTCTCTTATATGTCGATTTAAGATTATCTCTAGTGTTTTTAACAGAAACGAGGAGAGACTTATGGGTCTGTAATCTTTCGCACAGGAGTGGTTAGGTTTTCTGACGTCTGTTCTTTTTTTTATTATTAATTAGTGCGTTAATGGGTTTTTAGCATCCCCTTAAAGTGTTTGCACACATTGTGGGCGAAGGAAAGTTTGGCAGGGGAAAAAAAAAGAGAGATACCTATGTACGTTGGTCTTAAATGTTTGCAAGTTTTAATAACTACGAAATAAAGAGCTCGGCAGTGCATTCCATAAGTTGTACGACTCAGGAAAGAATCACGATATTTCAGAGTACGTTCTGGGCTTGGGGATGTACAGATGACCATTCATAGCGAGACTGGTGTTATGGTGGTTGAACTTATGAAGGGGCGAAGTGCTACTGGCGATTTCTATGTAGCTCTGGTACTTCCATAAAGAAAGAAAGAAAAAAGTGAGACCCCTTATACTCGTATATCGCGGCCAGAATAGAGGGGTGAAATATTTCTTACCTCGATTGAGGAAACCTAGAGATTTCGCAACATTGTGGTCATTCCAACGTAGGTTGTTATTGACACACATACCGTAAATGGAATGTTTTTCGGTTTCGACGATGCAAGTGCCATTCATGAATAATGGCTAAATTTCGCTTTAATGATATCAGATAGCATTGTGTTTTGGAAGCATTAAATTCCACTCTGTTGATTCCCAAATTGATTTGCTGTTAATATCGGAATTTAATGAGCTTAGCATAGTTTGCGTTCTATAGCCGAAGAGCAGCGACGTGAGACCGGCAACGAATATAGAAAGCAGAGAGTACTGTCGTCAGCAAAGGAATATCTTGGATTAGAAGCAGACAAGAAACAATTGATGAAAGCTGAGAAGAGTGTCGGAGACAGAACGGAGCTCTGGGGCACATCAGCATTTCAGATTTGAAACCATCCAAGACAACTTGACTTGAAAGGTAATTTCTAATTTTGAAGAAGAGAGTCGTCGATAGCAAATGCACGCGTTTTCGACAAAACGGCTTGATGCCGAACTGTGTAGAATGCCTTAGAAATATCAAGCGCAACTATCTTGTACGCTTTGGTTTCAGTTTTCGGTGAGACATGCAATCAAATCACCAGTGGACATGTTGCTATGAAGACCGTACTGCCGGTCATTGAGAAGTTTTCGTGTTTCGAGATATTTGATCAGCGTTTGCATGACCTTGGAAAGAAGAGACGTAAGTGCAATGGGGGAGGGAGAATAAGATTCTCCGGGTAGGACAAATGCTCTTTTCCATCACCTCTGAAGAGTAGGATAGATGAAAAAGCTTTCGCAGTGGTTTTGCCAGCGATGAACACTACCTCTTCAGAAGAAGGGGAGACATGGCATATGGGTCAGTGGATTTGTGTATATTGAGATCTCTAACCACACTTACTGCTACACGAGTGCAAAAATGGATCCGTCCCATTGAATACTGATGTACTCAAGTGTAGGTGGAGACAAAAAAACAATCTGGAAATTTTGAACTGGCCGCAAAATATGCAGCAAGCAGATTGGCCTTATCCAAAGAGCTGACAACTGGAATGCCATTATAAATGAGCGTTGGGATGGAGGATTAGGCAGAATTTCTAATAGTTTTGACGAACGACCGAACATTTTTACTACCTTTGCCTCAGTTTTTGGTCGTATTGAATTTTCACACGTGTCCTGATGCCTTGTCGAAGCTGCAAACAGACGCGTATGGGCTTCACAGAGATCATGTCCGGGTTGGCAAATGGGCTTTGATTGGGTTGTTGAAGTGCGGTCATATGCAGATCCAAAAGCTCTTCTTCGAAATCAATCCAGGTGCTATCCGAGTGCTCAACTACTTTAGGTGTTTTGGGCAGAACATGGCCTAGTCTCGAAGATTCGCTTGTGTAGGTAATTTTTTTTTTACAAAAACTATACTAGGACCTTACTTCTTTATGGGTATGCCTAAGTTTCCCAGTCTCGTTCTGGTCTAGATAGTGTACCAAACTATCTAAAAATTCTTCCTACTCTTGCAACACATTCTTGGATCCATGTCCATCACTGCAAAGGCTAGATTTAAAGAACTGAGTTTGCTATTGAGTTCGTTAAGCACCAGCTGGGATAACGAAATAATTGACTTCTGTCGATTACAATAGGTAATAGCGGTAAACCATTGGTTCTTCGATATGCTAAACTAGAAATATCGGGAGTCAGATTAGGATGATTCATTCGATACTTTTTAATTGTGTATCGAAATGCTTTCGTTTATTAGCAATGAAACAAGCACCATTATCTATGTTACAAACTACAATATTAGTACCTAAAAAGATGGATTCAGCTCTTGGATTGGTGTCTGTACTGCTTCATAAGTTATGGTCCACGTTAGCATCACTGCTTAATACGATTTTCTTCTGATTGCGAGCGAACTCATTAACCAGCTCTTGATTGATGGTCATCACCATCTCTAGCAGGTACCCAAATATGAACAATGCCTTTTTGCCTTCCAATGAGGTAATCAGTGTCACTGCGAAGTCGTCTATGCTTCACTGAGAAAGAAAGATTAAGTTCTGATCTGACAAGAATACAAGGTCTGGGTGTGGTTTTTTTTCTTGCTCCTTCTGACAAGCCATGGCTCCCGGATAAGAGCGATTGCCTCATTGCATTTTGAAGTGGAAAGCTTGCCCTGGTGGGTATTAATCTGTACCACCCTTAGGTCCCCAGATCGTAGAGATACCTCAATGATGGTGTCATCCAGATCTTTTGAGAATGACTTGCCCAGTAATCGTAGTCTCGGTTAGTATGATGTTTGGAGAAGGGGGTATTGATATGGCAGGCTCCGAATGGGAAGTTTTAACAGTAGCGTCCTTAACTCCACACTTTAAACATCAAAGTTAGATGATATTGTTTGCTCGAAGCAAAGAAGTGGATTCGGATACCGAGAAGGGGAAATAGGCCGACCGTAGTTTGCGATGGTTCTGGGAGAAGTATCCAGGTCACCAACTTTCCAATTTCAAGGACTACAGTTGAGAATCAGGTTCTACAGGCACTTAGCCTGTTCACATTGGCGAGGAGATGAAAGTCCTCATCATGAACGTCGTCTTCACATTTTCATGGTGTTGAAAGACTTTTTAACAAGCGGAACATTTGAATCGGAGCATTTTTAAATTTGAGTAGTTGGCCTGAAACATACCTTTTTTTTTCTCTTTCTTACACTTCCTTGCTCATCACGATCAAAACTGAAATTAAAAAAATATGCCAGAAATGGAACGATGTGGAAAAAACGATGTGCTTCACCCGAGAATCCACTTTAGAAATGGATTTTCGGTGCAAGTAACGCTTCTTCTTCCCACTTCAATAAAAAGCGTTCACTCTCTTTCGGACAATCTTCCTGCCCGTGCCAATGTGAAAAGGCACTAAGTCTCCATAGCACGGCGAGGTGGACAGCTGTTGTTATAAACGACGAAATCGATTTGGTTTTCAATTAGATCATAAAGTTAGTCACTTCAGTGGCTTGTTTTTAACATTAACCTCTTAAATAAAAGCTTTGTTGAACGTATTTTGAATTGTTTTCATCACCAACGGTAATGGGAATGATGTTTTTATTCTTTTTGTACATTTAAATTTCTTTCTCTATCTACTCTTCTACTACCGTTACTGATTCGTTTGCAGTTCTGTCTTGTTTTACTAAATAACCCTCCAATTGAACATTTGTAGTTTTTGTTTAAATAACTTTTCATTTGTATACTGAATTAAATATATTTATTTTTAGCGTTATAATTAAAACAATAACAGTTTATTTTACATCCTCTATTTGTTGCATTACACCGCAAAACACATTCTTTTTACATTGTCAACCTATTTACATTTTTAATTATGTTTTTTTTTTGTTTAAAAATAAAATTCACAATCGCATTCATATGAACAATGAACCTAAAGCAAAACAAAATAAAACAAACAAAAAAAAAAATCTTACTCTCTGTTTTCTCTTGTTTTTATTCTCTCTTTTATTCTTTTTTTATTGCGTACAGCTAATTTGCTATTAAAGGTATGCAACCACACTCGGAAGCTCCATCGACAACAACAAAAGCATCAGCCTCAGCTACAGCAAGAAATTCTGTTACTTCAAATCCAAAGACAACAGCCAACAATAATAACAACATAAACGCAAAGTCACCGAAACTTTGCAAATTAGTCAAAGGCAAAAGGCCACTTGTTAATTTTAATTTCTATCTTGACATCAAAGATCATCAGATCTCGAAGAAAGTCGAAGAACGCATCACCGAACTCGGTGGTACACTAGAGTTTTTCTTAACAAAGAGTGTAACACACTTTATAACAGATCGGTCGCTTCCAGGACCACCGACTACTACTGGTCGTCACAATCCAAATAACAATAATCAAAACGGATACTGTGTAAAGAGTCCAGCAGTTGCAGTTGCAGGTGGATTAGGTGCAGGTGCAGGAGCAGGAGTAAGCGGTGGCGGAGTGGGAGGCGGTGGCAGTGGAGTTGGCGTTGGCATTAGTTATCCTATAACACCATCACCATATATACAATCCCCACAAACCCCGGCCACACCACAAACTCCATACACCAATCACACACATTCGGGTGATTCAGCAACAGATGGCATTGCTAGTAATCACTCAAAATTAGGGGGCAACCCAGGTGTTGTAACAACCCCAAATCATAAGAAAAAAACCTCTCGGGCTGATGCAATGCTCCATAGAGCGCTACAAAGCCAACCACATACACAAACGACAACATCAACATTTACAAAAGCAATACCATCCGAGTTAGAGAAGCGACCACAATTAGAGCCAGGTGCCTATGCCATTTGGAATTTAGACTACGCAATTAGATTTTTAAAAAAGGTCACATCCGATCTAAAGCAATACGCAAAGAAATCTCAAACCACAAAAGGTACTTGTGAGCCGATTCTACTTAAAGGCCACTTTATAAAAATCGAAACAATAAAACGACACTCTCGACCGTACTATTCGGTGTTCCGTAAGATCGAGTGGCCCAAGGTGCACTTTAAAGAAGACGGAGCATTTCGCCTAACACCAAAGGAAGACGAATTAAAATCTGCCAAAGAGAAGCCATCAAAATCGAATGCCATGACGCGTAAAAGTCGTTCATCGTCAAAGCACAATCACAACCACATGCGGCTGAAAGCTAAACAGGCACCAAAGCAAACGGATAAGCCTGTTGCTGCAGACAACACCTCCGAGAAGCAATGTGGAGTTTGTGAGATATGCAAGATTGAATATGATACATTGACGATCCATCTTAAGACTAAGGATCATGAGTTTTTTGCTCGCAATCAAAGCAATTACCTAGCGCTGGATTCACTTATCAAGTCCAGTGCCAATGTTGATCAATTTCTGCATGAAAACACTAAATCGGAGCCGACTAAACATGAAGTGAAAACTGAACCGATGGAGGTGGTCGATCAGGAAGAAGTGACAAGGCAAACAAGACAGTCATCGAGAATACAAACACCTCCACCTCCACTAAAGATTAAGACAAAATTAAAAGAAGTGGAAAATCAGACAACAACAAAGAAACCAGTTCACAATAATGTAAAAAAATCCACAAAGCCAACGTTGACACTAGACTCTCCGCCCATTCGACATCCCTTACCAGCTTCGACAATTTACAAAGTTGTGGAGAATACCAAGTCGCGAGCAGAACCGACAACACCACAAACTTCATCGATAATTGTCAAGTTTCGTAAAATTCGCCAAACAGAGCTGTCAATCTTGAATGGGGAAGCTGAGAATTTTATGTTTCCCAAGCGACCAGCATCAAGCGAATGCGCTACTGATTCTGATCGTCAAACGAGTACGGACAGCAATCGCATCTCCAGTAGTAGTATATCGAGTGAATCGCACTCAATAGACGATCACAATCCTGGAACGATAGAGCGACCGGATTCAGCAGCAAAACGGCGGCGCGTAGTCACAGCCAGCAGTAGAAAAACCATGAATAGTGGCTTACTAACAGCTACTGCGCCGAAATCGGTAACTAAAACGGTTACATCCGTTTGTTATCAGAGCTTTCCAAACACCCCCATCCAGCCGGAACAGACATCCAGAATCACAAGAGAACTTCGTGAAACCAACGGCAACGGCAACAGCAACAGCAACACCATCAGCATCAGCAACAGCAGAAATAGCGTTACTCCGAAACCTTCCACACAGCGCCGACGACGGTGTGTAAAAGGTGGACGAAAACCTAATGGAAGCAGTCGCAGTCGAAGGCAACAGCAACGAGAACTGCGACAACGATGTGCATCGGAGGATCGGATGGGGGATCAAGGAACTGAAGAAGACGACGATGACGAAGACTATAAAGCAGAAGTAGAAGACGACAAGGATGACGACAATTCTGAAGAAGAAAAAAAAGATAAAACCAAGCATAGCAAAAAAGACCCAATCAAAATAAAGTTGGGCCCGCCTGCCTTTGACATAAACAAGGGCCGTTTAAAGGAGCAAAAGTACGCTTTTGAACGACTACCCATGAACGAGTTGTGGTTCGGCGTATTCACTCGACAAGACACCTGCCAAGAGCGAATGTTTGAATACTGGGGAAGTACATCATACCGAAAACTTCCCTATGAAATAGGCCCGATGCCGATTCGAACTTTACCGTACTGCAAGGTATGCACGCCAAGTCTGAATCGGGTTAAGAAAGAACAAAATGAAGGAATCCCTGCAGCGCCACAAAAACAAAAAGGCAAATCGAAGAAAAATAAAAAGGAAAAAGGAACTACGGACAGTAAAAGTAAAAGTAAAAGTAACACCCCAGATCCTGATAAGTCGACTAAGAATACACCTCGCATTCGTAATAAGCTCCTGAAAAAAGCAACATTCCTAAGCTACGAATTAATGCCAAGAAAATCGCCGCGCGAGCATGCCTCTACTCTGGCTATTCTTAGCTGTTTAATAAAACAAAGGCAAGACTCTGAGCCTGATGAACCGGCGCCGCCAATAAAAGAAGAAAAGACTCCAGAAAAAGTGATTACACCTAAAAGAAAAACACCTTCGCCAGCTCCATTACCACCACCACCACCACCACCATCATCATCAGCACCACCACCACTACTACCACCACCATCATCATCATCAGCAACACCACCACCTGCGCGTATCGACACTCCAGAGCCACTACAATTTGTCTCCGAAATAAGTGAGAATGTCAAACGACTAAGACGTGGTCAAAGAAAGTTCGAGGACTTTGTACCATCAAAATCTTCAATGTGCCCCGTTAAAGTTAAAAAACCGAGAAAACCAAAGGCCAAGTTAGAATTCGAATTAGACGAGAAACGTCTTAAAAGTCTCGAAGCAAAGCAAAAAAGTTCCGTACAGCTTGAGCATGAGATCGATGCCTACTTAGATCGGATGACAATGAAAACTTTGCGGCTAACACCTACACCACTACCATCTGAGTCGTCAGGCTTTGTCGATGACTTTTTGAGCGACGTCAATCTGATAGACCTCATCGATTGCTATGATGGCGGCGGAGCAACAGGTTCGGGTGGAGGTCCTGATGATGAAGAAAATTCCGTCGATCAACCTGTACATAGACCCGCCAGCACTATCAGTATATTCAATCTATTTTCAGCGCATAATCGGCGAAGAAAAAATAATAAAATCAATAAAACCGGTTGGCCGAAGAAGCGAAGAGCTGCCGCCGCCTCAACACGCCAGAATCACCTGCTTCAAAAGCGTGAACGATTTCGTTTCTTCTGTGATTACCAGACGCGACAGAAAAACCGTCTAATCGACACAAATAGCATAGTGGCAACATCAATGACACCGCCAGACACAGATTTAGATGAGAAAGACTACCGTACAAGAAGCCCGGTCCCAGGGGTGGTAGCGCCTATTACTCCAGTGCCAGGTGCGGATGGTGCCATACTCTGTAAAGAAGAAATCCTCAACAATGGCTACATGAGTCCGAGTGAGAAAGCCGACAATTCTGACATATTCACTGTGTCCTCAGATGGTTTGGATACAGATTTAGATTTAAGCAGTAGTCAAATAAAAGCCGAGGATATGGATGATGAGTGTACGACATCATCAACGATAGCTGCCCCACCCGCCACACCAGAGCCAATAATAAAATCGACTGCTAGTCCGCGGACAACTATGTCAACGAGAAAGAAAATATCTTCGACCATAACAAACATCATTCAGAAGGAGGTTAAGGTTTCGTGTAAACGATTAAGGACTCCATTTAGGCGATTCCGTCAGCGAAGATAGTCGACAGATGACCCTTAGAGAGAGTATACCATTTAAATATTATCTAACAAGTGTAACTGTAATGTAATCTGCCTACTACGAGTAAAGCCTAAGTTTAATTTAAATTAAAAATAAATAAATAAATAAAACAAAAACAAAAACGTTTATCTTGAGAGAAGAATTGAAAAATTTTTGAAAACAAAAAAAAAGAGGAAGAAGAGAGTAAGGTATTGACTGCGGTGAATGCAACAAAGAGAGGATGTAAATAAGAAACACAAATAAAGAAGACAGAATGAAAGAGAGGGAATACTTAACGAATCTTTGCAGATCTACGTAAGTTAATCAAGTACGAGGAATCAATTGGCATCAATATACATCAGAAGGATTACTTTGATAATCTTTATCGTAAGACAACGGCTAGTTTTCGTGCCAAGTCAGATGTGTCGGCAGAGGGCGAACGAGGAGGAGGAGTTGCTACAGGCGGAGTGACATCGAGAAAAGATCCAGTTAAGCCGTCATCTTCAACTGGTAATCGGACGAAGTTAGATAGGGCGAATTTAGAAAATGTTTCGAGGAGAACGGAAAAAGTTAAAGAAAAGGCAAAGGATGACTCTAAAGCAGGACGTCCGGGAAGAGGCGTTGCAATTTTGAGTGAGAATAACGCACAATCGCAGCAGAAAACTGGCATTACGAGGACGACCACGACAAGGAAAAGTCAACCAGAAAGTGATCAGAAAACACAAACAAATACGGCGCGTCCAAATCGCGCCACCGAGAAACCATCAAATGGAATGTGTGAGTATGTTTTTCTTATATTATATTTGCATTTAAATTGTTTTTTACATGAACGATTACATATACATAAAGTTGCTTGATAGGTAGTTCCAACAACCATTTACTGAAAAGACGCCAATTCTACCTTGACTTGACCCGCTTTATATGTAACCAAACCATTCAAGTATGCTCTGTTCAGTAATGTAACTGCTCAACAGTACACTTTTCCGGCTTCCAGCCTATCTCGGATAATCACTTCAGTAGTACAATAAGGAAAATCTGATTTTGTTAGCTTATATTCGTGACTTCGTTCCTTGGATTGTTGCCCTGTTTTTATGAAGCAAATACTGAGTTGAAGACCGATAACAACATATCGCTGACATTAAGTTCAACCTTTCCGATAACAAATCAATCAACGTGGATCCGTATTGCGCCATCCAATTCAACATCCTTTAAGTGTTCCACCTCTTTTGCCTCTAGTTACTCAGTCGTTAAGCTTTTCTAAATTGACAAAAATATAGCCAGATTCACCACACTCCCACATTGTATCTATTACCGCTCTTAGACTAAATAAGCTGTTGGGCTATATTTTTGCGAGAACGATATTCGTAGTGGTCATCCCTAAATCAAGACTGGATCATAGTTCTAGAACTAGTTTCCATCACCGAAGTGAGTACTTAATAGTTCAAACTGGACTTTTTATTCACTCTAAGATTCAATTACCGCAATAAGCGGTTGGGGAATTGGGCGAAAAAGTAATATTAGAGCAATGCTATTGCTGCAATCGCCTGCTACACCGATATAAAATTTTCCCAACACCAGATGAGGATCAGATGACAGTTCTTACTTATTACGGGGGTAGTCCCAGAAGTACCCGTTCTAACCAATAAAACAAAAAAAATTGAAGAATATTGTTTATTTCTCTACTTGGTCTAATTTTAGTTCAATACGCTTTTCCCAGCGATGTTCACTAGCTTCGATACCCTGTTTACAGTGAGAATCCTAGAGCTCTTTAAAATAGCCATCAACCGCAGACTCCACCTTATTACTGTTACCAAATCTTTTACCACCGAGCCATTTTTTTCAAATTCGGGAATAGAACATAATCAGAGGGGGCTAAATCTGGTGAATAGATTGCATGAGGAAACAATTCGAAATTTAACTCATTGATTTTGGCCATAGCGATGACGGATGAGGGGATTGGTGCATTGTCTTGATGAAACAAAACTTTCTTCTTCGCCAAATGCGGCTGTTTTTACTTGATTTCATCTTTCAAATGCTGCAATAAGTTCTCATAATACACGCCGTTGATTGTTTTTCCTTTCTGAAGATAATCAATGAAAATTATCCCACGCGCATCCCAAAAAACTGACGTCATGACCTTGCCTGCAGATGGAACTGTCTTGCCTTCTTTAAAGCCGATTCTCCTTTTTGAGTCCATAGTTTTGACTGTTCCTTCGTCTCGGGTGTGAAGTGATGGACCCATTTTACAGACATGGTTATAATTCAACTCAAAAACCCTGCTTTATTGCTGTGAAACTTCGCCAAACACTCGATTGAAACATCCTCACGACTGTGTTCTTGTTCCATTGTAAGTAATCGCGGGACCCATCTTGCGCACAGCTTTCTCATGTCCAATTTTTCAGTCAACATACGATTTGAAATGGCTACCATATCTGCTAGTTCAGGCACTTTCAATCGACGGTCATCTAATATCATTTTTTGGAATTTTTTCAACGTTTCTGGTGAACTCACCCCATTTGGTGGTACGGCCTCGCTTAAACTCTGCCACCCAATATTTTATTGTTGTAAACGAAGGAGCACATTCCCCCAGAGTAGAATCCAGTACCGTTTTGATGATGGTTGGATTGGGGCCTTTCAAATGAAAGTATTGTATCACATAGGGATGACCAATTTTTTCCATATTTAAAAATTCATTGAGAGCGTTCACCATTCACTATCATCAAACTTCAAATTTAAGCTTTATAAGATTTCAATTCTACAATTGTCAATCTTTTGTAGAGATTGTCGTAAATCAAAACACGACAATTTCACATCAATTAATAGAATTACTTTATTCAAATATAAATATACGAGTATAAGTTGTGAAACTAAATAGCAACTGCTTGTCGCAACTTGAGAAGAACGAATAAATTGTGTAGGTTTCGTTGGGTGCGTTCGCTATCACTTTAATCTCCAATAAGATTTCAGCGACATCTTGATGTAAGTGGATTAGTGTATTGCCATATAACTCTCTCCTTAGTGACGAAGGCACGAGCTGTCAAAAGTAACTTTCTTTTTTTTGTTGACATATGTTTTCAATTCGGTTTCGGGTCGACTTCTTTCTTCAATATTTTGATCCGTGTCCAAATGCGCTGGTTTAAGTCTGTCGACAGATATGTTTACTGTTTACCATCTGCGAGAATCGTGAATAGCCTGTCAGTAATTCTTTTGATGATTGGATATGGTCCAGAATACGGTTGCTCGAGAGGTTTCTTGACAGCGTCGCATCGAAGGAATACATGCGTACATTTGTAAAGGTCTGAGAGGATAAATACTTTCTTCTTGATGTGGTGTGCTGTTGGTGTTGGTCGGAATTGTCGAATAGTTTCACGGTACTTCTCGACGAATGTCTTCGTTCAGGAAAAACTCACCGGAAATTCGAATACTTAGATCATATAGCATTTCGGCTGCTGATGCTTTGATGTCTCCCTTGTATGATGTTCTTAATCCCAGTAGCACAGTTGGAAGGGCTTCAATCCATTTGTTCGGTTGGTGACACATGAGTGCTGCTTTGAGTGGCCTATGCCAACGTTCGATGATTCCGTTTGATGTAGGATGGTACGGTGAAGTTCTTATTCTGTTGGTTCCGCACATGTTGGTGAGAGCCTTAAACATCGCAGACTCGAACTGGGTTCCTTGGTCAGTAGTTAGGGATCTGGGAGAACCAAAGCGTGCAACCCAAGTGTATAAAAGGCCGTTGTCACCGTGCTTGCCTGCATGTATTTCGGAAAAGGGAGTAATCTGTAACTTTCACATATGTGAAGTACTATGAGATCGATGTGTACGTGTTAAAAGCGGTTATCCGGTACATTGATTGCATTAGACTGCAGATGATTGTGCTTATGAATCTTCGAGCGTTGACATGGTACGCAAGTGCGAGACCATTGCAATGCGTCCTTGATATTGGGCCATACATATTTTTGGCGAAGCTGTTGACTTGTTTTATTCCATTGGGATGGGATAGGCCGTGGACGGAATCAAAAGTTCTTCGGCGAAGAGTGTGTGGTATGTAGGGTCTGGAAATATCGCAGTAAATTTTGAAGTCTGATTCTATGGCAAGTTGTTGTAATTTAAGTTATGTTTGGCCAGTTAAAATTGTCTGATGTTCGGTTGTCTTGTTGTTGTAGTGTGTGAAGTTCAGGTTGGTCTATTTTGCAAGACATTGTTATTGCGTATACACGTGATAGTGCGTCTGCGACTGAGTTATCTTCGCCGGATAGATAAACAATATTTGCTGTGTATTGGGATATGAAATCCAAATGGCGTAATCGTCTTTGCGATGCCTGGTCCGATCTTTGTTGGAATGCGTAGATTAAAGGCTTGTGGTCTGTTTGAATAATAAAGTGACGGCCATCGAGAAGGTGTTTAATGAATTTAACGGCAAGATACATCGCCAATAATTCTCGATCATACGTGCAATATCGGCTCTGGGCTGGAGGGAGTTTACAGGAGAACAGACCTATTGGTTGGAACTCGTTGTCTTTAAATTGTTCCAATTTTGCTCCAACTGCGAAGCCGGAAGCGTCGGTTAACAAAGTCAGCTGTGCTTCGGGATCGATGTGGTTCAGCATGGTTGTCTTGCTAATAATTTACAATCCCCAGAATGCGCTGGAGTTCCATTATCGTTGTGGGTTTTGGATATTGTTGAATAGCTTGTATTCTGCCTTCTGGGGGTTTGCTGCCGAAACTGTTAATGGTGTGACTTAAGTAGGTAATTTCAGACTAGGGAAAGGCCATGCACTTTCAGACGATTTAGAACTTCGCGAATGCGTTCACGGTGCTGTTGTTCTGAATCTGAGAAGATCAATATGTGCTCGATGTAGTAGAACACGAATTCTAAACCACGAAGGACGCGGGGCGTTTTTAAGCCCAAATGGCATGACGACCAACTCATACAGTCCAAAGGGAATTCTCACGGCAGTTTTCTTTATGTCTTCCGGTGCCATAGGTATTTGATAATATCTAGTCCAAGTGGAGGACAATGAAAATACTTTTCTTGTTGAGAAACTCGGTAAAGCCCATAGTGTGGGGAATTGGATACCGGTCTGGTTGAGTTTGGGCATTGAGACGTCTGTAGTCGCCGCAAGATCGCCACGCCCCAGTGTTTTTCTCCACAAGATGAAGAGGACTTGCACATTGACTACTGGAACTTCGACAGATGCCCTTTTCCACCAATTGCTTGAACTCCTCCTTGGCCTGTTTGAGCTTTTCACCGTCAAGTCGACGATATCGTTCAGTTGTAGGTTGGCCGGTGGCAATGATGTGGGTGGTGTTGTACAATGTCGGCGTTCGATTGTTTGTTAACTTTTGTAGTAGGTTTCATGAACTCTCTAAGGATGCCACAATATGCCTGTCGCCCGTCAACTAGATAATCCACAAACTGCTGTCGGATATACTCTGCCTGCTGCCATAAGCGATGTTGTTGCATCGATGAGCTGTCTTGATTTGAGATCGAGTATCAATCCGTGGTGAGCAAGTAGATCAGCCCCAATTATTGCTGTCTCAACATCAGCTATGATGAAAGACCACTTGATAACGCGTCCATGACGCGTAAGTGTGGATTGGAGAATTGTTTGCTGCATAAAGGGTCGGTTACCCAGGGGACATTTTGCAATTGGGCAGACGAGGCAGTACAGAGACTGCTGACCCAGAATCGAGTAGAAATTTTTGGTGGTAGTTGCAGGGCTTCGACCACATAATGGCATTCTCGCCAAACCCCTCCTGAACCAACTTGGTCAATTTTGACAGGGTTATTTCGATTGTGCTTAGGCGGCTGTGAACGTCGTCAGAAAAACCTTCTCTCTGTATATCCGTGGAGCGAACGGTTGGAATGATCGTATTGTCGATGATTCGATTTGCAATTTCAGCTAAGGCATTAAGAGAAATTCCGAGATTTGCGGACAAAATTCCTCGAAATTGGCTGGGCATGCGGTTCATCCAAATGGTCGTAAGTATTTCGTCAGCCACATTTTTACTTGCCAGGTTGCGCATTTCTCTTAGAAGGCTGGTAGGTCGCCTATCTCCTAGCTCTAGTCCAGTCATGAGTTTATTAGATTCCGAGAACCTGTAAATTAGTTGGTGTTTGAAAGTTGCATACTTATCTTTACCCGGTGGCGACTGGACTAAGTCAGATACTTCGTTGAGAATTTCTGGGTCTAAAGTTGCGATAATAGCGTTGAATCTATTGTTGTCTAAGATGATCCGGTGATTACGGAACTGGGCTTCCACTTGGACAAACCAGTGTCGGATTTATCTTCCAGAATGGAGGAATTCTCACATTCTTTAGCGCTGCGATCTCCTGCATATCGATGGGTCCAGGAGGCGTTTCGCGTGCAGAGGCTGATAGGCTGGATATGTTTTCTGGTGGCGCTGGTTGTTGGGCGGTACCCGGAGCAGGGTTTGGCAGCATCGCATCCAGATGAAAGTTTGGGACGAGCAAAAGTTTACAGTTAATGAAATTTTGAAATTTAGATTTAATTTCTTTGTCGTCGGGGTCACCAGTTGTAGAGATTGTCGAAAATCAAAACACGACATTTTAAGTCAATCAATAAAATTACTTTATTCAAATATAAATATATAACTTGTGAAACTAAATAGCATCTGCTTGAGAAGAACGAATAAATTGTGTAGGTTTCGTTGGGTGCGTTCGCTATTACTTTAATCTCCAATAAGATTTCAGCGACATCTTGATGTAAGTGGATTAGTGTGTTGCCACACTTTTTAATCAACAACCGCTATTTTTTTGTTTGCTGCTTTGCAAACTTCGGCTTTCGTAAATTCGGCTTTTGCTTTTCGTACGCAACAGTCGAGGGAATGGTACTGCGTGGAAATTCTTTATTTATTAAGGTGTTAAAGTATTCTTTCCATCTATGGCAAATTTCTTTGTCCCCCGTTAGAAGGTTTCCGTGCTCATCTTGAATATATTTTGGCGATTGAATCTCTTCATTTCTTTTCCTTGTTGCGTAATCTTAAAAATGTTAGGTCTTTTACCCGTGTTTGGTCGTTGCACTCCTTCAACCACTTGTTGCCTGACTAAAGGTTCTGAAGGTCTGCTAATTCCCGATACAATCCATCTAATGCTGTCGCACATGTTATGACCACCGCTTTTTCGACCCCTTTTTGGAAGGTTCGTAGTCTAACTCAAGACGCGTCTTATGGGTTTCGTTGCCCTGTTGTTTTTTTTACCCCCATTTCGACATTTTCGACAGTAGTTCGCCTAAGATCACTTTAGAATCTTTTTCTCGCCATTTCGCGTTATTGCAGCATAGATGATAATCGAACTGCGTTTGGTGCCCACCGCTGCATTATTTTATCAACTGGCGTTCCTGCTTAACAAATAGCGTGTTTAGTGTAGTAAAGCCGTATGACTTACCATACATGAGCTTAGCATATCTTTTCCCGCTGCGTTTCTCGTTCCACAATCATTTCCTCTATGGCAGTCTTAGTATTCGTCGTTCGATTTTCCGACGTATCCGGTTAAATCGGCACCGATGAACAGCATCTCCTCCCAAGCCATAAAAGTCATGCAAAAATATATCTTTTTCTGATTGCTCACAGCCCACTTGCGCTGACAATATTAATATTCCACGTTTCGTGCCCAATTGTGAAAACCATAAGTCGGTCGCTTGTTTTTGATACACTTACGATTTTAGTAGCTGCGCTGTCAAGATGATGGCAACTTCGTTCTTATTTTGTTCCGTGTCGTAATAATACATTTTGAACACTTTCGTCTGCAAGTTCCCTGGGCCCTGTTGCCGACATTGGTTTCTTGAACGCATTGTATTATTGTATATCGGTTTTACGTTGCCGTAATACGTTTTATAGTTCGAAACTTTTACTCGTCATTATGCCGACGTCCCAGCTACCAATTTGTAATTTATTCTTAGAAAGCATAATTTTGCTCGCGCCCAGAAACCGTCGAGCTCTGGCACGGATATTTTTATTCGCCCAGGGATCACTCCCTCACTGTGCAGGAGTGCTCAGCGGGGTAGTGTATTCATATGCGTTTACTTCCATGATGCTGGAAGATTCCTTTCATCTGTGTGGCGCTGGTATGTAGTCTCCAAATGTGGGAATCCGATCACGCATACAGACTTTGGAAAGTCTCAGAAGATGTTAGTGCGCCTCAGGCTCATCTTAGTTGTTTAAGTACCTGAACATGATCTTTCCCCATTTAGCCGCTTTTTACCATAAAGGGGAAATGTATTGACAAACTTATTTTGGCTTTCTTGGTGAGGTATGTTTTATGCTTTATATCGATGCAGATTGTGCTTCAGTTGCAATTCTTGAGATAAGCGAATTTTGTAGACGATCAATCTTTAAAAAATCAACGGGGTTCGTATTTTCGCTCCTAGAAGTTAATTAAGCCATTGGAAATTAATCGTCTTACCACTCTTGTTCTTGTTCACGTACAAAAACTAGCAAAACTCGTAAAACTTATTTAGGTTAAGTCATATCTTCCCCTCTATTCTTATTTTTACTTCTCTCAATAATATTTATTCACTTCTCTCTGATCTCCACAGGGATTCGTCCACGTTCGAAGACTCCGAACGCCAGCAGCAGCAGCAGCCGCCATAGGAAGAAGGATCCAGTACAACTCTACCAGTACTATCGTAGCGAATGGGAGAGATTCAAAACGAACCTTCCCGGCGAAAACAGTCGCTCTGAACTGCGTTGGCAAATCCGCCATAAGCTTCTCGGAGAATAAACTTAAGAAAATTTCATTTCAAAATTAATCTACTGCGTTTGCTGACACACTGATTTAAAAAAAAAAAAAAAAAAAAATAGGAAGACGACGACAATTCGCAGAGTACTCTCCCTTCCATCTCCTCTCTTTTTTTATATTATGCTAGTAGTAATAGTTAAAATAAATATGTTTAAATGTAACAACAGAAAACAGAAAAACAAAACAATGGATAATTATGTTTCGATTTGAATAAATGTGTATACATGTTTCTTTATTGATCGAGTTTGAATTTCAATCGAAGCTGACGAGCGTCGGTTCGATTCAGTTGGTAGAGGATGCGATCTACGATTCTGTTCGCTGCGTCTACGGTTAGAACGAGTGTATCGTGCTTCAACATGGAGTAGGTGTTCAAACCGTACACGGGCATGAGGTTGACATATCCAAGATCATTGGTGGCGTAGCAGATGTTCTCGGGGAAGATGTCCTCACTGGGCAAAGCGAATGAGAAAGTAAAACAATTTGTGAAGACAGCTTTTATGTTGTACTCACTTATCGACAATCAGGACGGATGGGCCCCAATTACGTTCCTTAATCAGGTCCTTGATGTAGCCCGGATCACGAGAGGGAATATCCAAATTGTTTACTATGTGCAGATCATCTTGAGCCAATTTCACGGACAACGTCGAAGTCAAGCCCATTACTCGTTTGTAGAATGGCAACATGTAGAAATGTGTTGTAGGTGAACGTGGTCCATGGGAAATGCCACCACCTTTAAACAGAGGTGATCGAATAGAGCCATGTCTAGCTCGTCCACCACCTTTCTGTGGCCATGGTTTGCGGCCACCACCTCGTACCTCTGCTCTTGATTTCGTATGCGCAAAACTTACATAACGATACTTTCGCTGCCATTCAATGTTTTCTTGGATGACATCCACTCGTGGATTTGTTGCAAAGACATCGGCGTGCAATTCAATTAGACCAAGTTTCTGTTCCTCCACTGTGTTCGTGTTCTCGATCCATGCCTGCCGGTTTGCGCGGATGTTTGTGATGATTTCGGACTTTTCGGTGATTGGCAATATTAGTGCCGGAGGTTGTACAACTTCATTTGTAGTTAAATGCCGAACTGAATTAATAAGGCGCTTTGTTTTATTCAATAAATTTAACATCGTGCCGTCGAATGAAAATAAAAATTGTTACGAAAAGAAATTGAAGTGAGGAAATTCTAACAAATGACAGGAGAGTGGTGGATTTTCTGGAGTGGTGAAAAAATGTAAGTAAATGTCGGATGATATTGCCAGGTAGATTGTTTTCAAGTAGCGGCAGCGTAAGATATGATTACAGTTATGAAGCTGAATAACGATACACATGCATATTTCGGATTAACTTATTACATTAGCAACTGTGTACAGAGGTATTTTGAGCTGCAGCATCCTAATATTTAAATCAGCGTTCTAAAAGAATGAGAGCTTGTGTGTTTTATGCTACTTCTTAGCCCGCAATCCACATTTGTTATGAAAAGAACGCAGAAAGTAATCGACTTAAAACTATCCCGCAGATATGCTAAGGAGATTACCGGCTGGAGAGTTCTATCGGATATTTATATGTTAGACCTTAAGTACATCGTATTCAGGAATGGGCGCGAGGTATCAGCTTTCGTAAAGAAGGGGAACCCGTGAAAAACTACCTGGACATGTCTTAAGAAGGAGATCGGTAAGTCCGACAATGCATCGCCTAAAATCAGAAAGAAATGGGAACGCGTTGGGCATTTACTTGAAGCACCTTTTCACGGCATATGCAATGCAGCCAGACAAAACCGCAAATTTTTTTTGGACTAAATATTTCACGTCGAAAACATTCAAAACACTGTACGCTCTCTAGCTGTGCAAGACAGCGTGTGACAACACATGGGACTTGCCTCCGAGGAGGGTCCTCTGCATCTACACGGCTATGATAAGATCAATTCTATCTTATACGATTTCCCTTGATACATATCATAGCCCGTACTCTCAAGGCCATCTACCATTTAAACACTGACTTCTGACTTCTGTTTTATGGGCATGCTCTCTGAACGTAATGACATCGCATACGAGAATTGGAAATCAACTGGTGCTAAGAATGGCTTGTGTCAGGAAAGAAATTTTATTGGGTTTTTACTGACTGCTCCAGAAGTAACTTAGGATTTGGGGCTGGATATTTTGGTCTCTTATGAGCACAACCGTAAATGACTTTCCAGCTTTAAGGCTGGACAATCAACCGAATGCTTTAGGATCTAGGATGACAAATTTTACTTAAAGCTATCTTGGGCTTAAGTCTTTCAGTGCTACTTTCACCAAGTTAGTTGAGCGCGCCTTCCAAGGTGATTTTATACATCGCTATATGCCTCTGGCATTTATTACGGGAATCTTTGGCAAAACGTGTAGAGCTCTGACAGCTTATTTGTTTGTGCCGTGATGGCGTACTTGCTAATGAAATAAATGGATAATAAGCGTGCCTCTGATAGTGGCGCGTAATTTAAGCATAATTCTTTCAAGCATAATGGTGCGAAAGCCGCATGAAATGCATCAAATTGTCAACATCCTTTTTGAACATTCAAAGTTTGCCTTGTGTTGACACCAATCCTTTAAAGCAATGTGCGTTTTCCCTTGACATGCTTTATAAGAAGATGAGCTTAATAGGTTAAGTTTAAGTGTGAATATCTCATCTCTAAAATCAATGGGCATATGGCATTGATTTAAGGAATTCAGCCGAATCGGTAAGAATATCGAAACATTCGTAACCTGAGTAATTCGAAGTCAAGCAATTGATGTCAAGTCAACAGTCCTAGAAGCAATGCAAAAGTGTAGACGAACATATGAACTGCAATAAGATGATGATAACAAATTGTGCCGACATACCATATTATGGACAAACTGTAAACCTCATTGGACATTAGTTGTCTACCAGTAACGTTCATGAATACGAAACCTTGCATATCGTTTCCTCCTAAGTAAGCTGTGAACAAGAAAAGAAAAATATTTTCCGGCTATTTCTATGACCTTTTCTCGGTGGAGATTTAAACAGGCACCTTGGAGAATCTACTTACGAAGACGAAGGCTGCTATTGAGGAAACCATTACAGAACCAGAAACTTAGCGAGAGAAGATATAGTAAACTCATGCAAATACACAATTTAGCCATACTTGATACCTAATTTATTAACCAAGAGCCATACCTTCTTATGTTTTGCTATAACTTAAGGATAATCAAGGTCTTTGTAAATGTCGGTTCCGCCTTGTCAAGAAAGGTGAAAGAGGGTCTATATAAGACCCTTACCATCCCAGTGCTGCTTTATTGTGCAGAAACATGGGACGTTAGCAAAGGTGGATGAAGATATTCACCGAAAAGATTCTGAAGGGATCTTAATTGAAACACACACTTCTGCTGACAGAATTTTCTTGAAGAAACCAGAGAAAATCTAACGAAAACCGGCATCAATCAAGAAAATAAATTGGGACCGCTTAAACAAGAAAATAACGAAGGCTTTGGCTACTAAATATAAAAGACTGCCTCACATAAATAAAGAAACGTTATGGTGGAACCAGAAAACGAAAATGGTGGTAAAGAACCAATGGTAAAGCTTTGAAGCCTAGACGAAGAACAGCGGATATAGCGAGCCTGATAAAGTGCGTCTTGTGTTAGACTATGAACGTTACAAAAAATAGGCAAAAAATCAATAGCAAGAGTACGTGCAATAGAGGCATTGTAACGGGAACTAGAAGATATACCTTCACAACTCTTTAGCAGGCGACAGCCAGTAGAAGAAGTGCAATGTCGATTGACAAACATTTCTAATATTGGGGCCCAAGGTATACAATCTTCGAAATATATTGAAAGCTAAGAGTACTAACGAGAAACAATTAGGTTTGCAATAGATGGAAGGAGTACTTTAACGCATTATTAAATCTTGAATTGTAATGACTCGCGGTTTCGATCAACTAAATGATAAAAGGCGATCGGATACCTATCCATTGGTGGGAGAGCATTCATGTTCCACTATATAATAGTAAGGTGATACTTAATTCGCAACAACTACTGATCAATGATGTCATAAAATATACAAGGGAGTTCTATACAGTCGACCATGCAATATTTTTAAACTCCTTGTTAGTCAATGCAACAAACGATGCGAACTTTGGAGTATCAAAAGGCAGTGTTCAAAGTCCGTTACTTTTTGATGTTGTGCAAGATTTTCTATTGATAGAACGACTTAATTTCTTCTCGTCGACGATAGAACCATTCATCATGTCAAAGTGCATAAAATTTAAATACTTAGGCCCTGCCGTAAATCACGAAGGAAATTGGGTTTGCTTTGTCGTAAATTATTATTATTGCTCTACATATATAGGGTCCGCCAAAAATGTTTTTTTTTTTTGAAAATGCTACGAGTATAAAAAAAAACTACTACTACTCTGGACCAAAATCCGCACCAAACAGTGACTCGTTTTGGGTGTATCGGCTTTTCAATGTATGCGTGCGGGTTTTCTGTGCCCCAAATGCGACAATTTTGCTTGTTTACATACCCGTCAAGATCAAAATGAGCTTCATCTGAAAAGATGATTTTTTTGGCAAAATCGGCATCTTCTCTAAGTCGATCGCAGCCCCACTTAGCGAAGCGTTGTTCAAGCGTATACACAACCATATTCGTTCAGCGGAAAGATAAAACTAATTATCTGTCAAATCAGACATGAGCTAAGTGTTACCATTCACGAAATAAGTACTAGTTGAAAAAAAAAAATTAGATGGCGGACCCTATAGAAGTGAGCACTAGCTAGAAAGGTTTTCAGCGTGGTGTTTCAAACACCACTTCTTTTTAAACGGAAGATAGTTTTCAGAATTCAGCGCATGATATTGTTGCGGAGTTGGGAAGAGGAAATGGTTATGTAAAGAATAACTTATAAGCAACTTGTATCCCAGCAGAAGTCCCGCCACCGCGATCCCATGATGACAAAAAGAAAAATGACAACCACATGGCAATGTTCGATTCAACGAATAACATAAAAACAACTCAACGAGGCGCCATGTTGGTTTATACCAGTCAGCGAGGGAACCCATCTGATGGATGATCAAAAGGAAGTGGTAGCGGATCTGAGAAAAGAAGTTTGAGAAGTCGTTACTGCCGTCGGGATTTCTCCAGCCTTAAACAGCCTCAAGAAAGAAAAACTGTCGAAGATACGGGAATTTTTTAACAACAAAACGGGAAGTAAATAAAAATCGGCGTTTAAGTGTAGAAGATTTTTCTGGGAAAAAGAGATCGACCGGAGATGTGGAAGACCGAAATCAAAAAAAAAAAATAAAGAAAACATAACGTGTGAGCTATATTAGAATAAAAATTCAAAAAAAAGGAAACCTCTCGGGAATCAGATTTAAACTGTGTTTTTTGTTTTGTATCCGATTCTGTATTTGATTTTCATCGAGTCTGTTGGAGAGCCCGATAGAGGAAAGCAATAATAGAATATCAATGGGAGAGAGACGGATGCAGCCGAGACAGACCGTTTTTGGAGTTTGGTCGAAGGCTAATTTCAGCAGACAACCGACGTATATGTAAGTATATATGGCCTTATTATAGCAGTGTAGGTCCAGTGGACTCTTCTCGGTGGCAGGCCCCATGTCTTGCCGACAGCTTATTTACACTGCCTGATCAAAGCTCTCTGTTTGAATACAAACATTCTCTCCTTTGGCTAGCTCCCGCAGTTGATCGACACAGTGTTTGCACTCACGTTTACGTTTACTATTGTCATTGCCAGCTTCCAAATTCGTAGCACCAGAGAGAAGATAGCGGAGTTAGTGGCGCCGGTCTCAGACTCCTGCTGGTTGCAGTACCGGTTTCAGCCGGAAAGCCACCACCGGAGTTGTTTCTCAATGGGGGTTTCACGCCATTAGCCGACTTTCGCCGACCAGGCCTTACCCGGACAATCATGTACGGGCAAAACCCCCGCCCACTAGAATTGCAGCCTTTGTTGCTTGCAGCAACGGGCATCGTCCGCGGTGAGATCGGGCGCAGTTTCAGATATGAGAGGTTGGTCGGTTGCAGTGGGTGTCAATTCCACCGACCTGTTTCTCTTTTCGACGCTTGGGGAGTGAGCCTTTTAGCACAAGTGCTGTTGAACACTTGCCGTCTCCTTGCGCCGTGTGCTTCCACATGTCAACTGCCCCTAGTCCTACAGAGTGAACCTTTTCTGGAGCCTGATCCACCATTTTGGTTTCCCGAGACAAGCCTTCAAAAACAGCGCTCTGGGGTGGAGTCATGTAACTTTGTTTCGACTTCAAGTGGTAACAAAAGTAGAAGTCGTTTCAAAATCAACTCAAGTCATAAATCATTTTCGACCTACGCCAGTGCCATCTGACAGTCAGTTATCTGAATCTAATGGAAAAAACCATTTGAACACCAAAGTCTCAAATTTTTAAAAGTATTTTTGTTGTTAGGTAGTAAAAAAAACGCCGACTGAATTGAAGTCGAAACGATTGTCAAAACAAATCGAAACAAAGTTAGATCGTTTCAAAACCACCGGTTTATTCTGATGGAGTTTAACCATAGCACTTCTGTTTCGTTCCAGCTCAATCTACCGAACGTATCGTAGAAACAGCCGCAGCAGTCATCGGAATCATGTGCTTCTGGTAGCTCCTGGGTCAGCGCCTAAAGCAATCGAAAAGACCACGGGTGGATCGTCGCTATTGGCAGTACCACATAGAGTATTATCCTTTTTGTTCAAAAGTATGGAACTTTAACCGTTTTGGTTAAAGCATTTAAAGAAACGAGCTATATAGAGTCAAGTCTAGTTTGGAATCTCTGCCATATTGACATAATTGGGAAAAGTCAGCGCGCTGACACCGGTGCGTTCGTTTGTGTTGAAACGGAAGCTGCCAAATTGGGTTTAGAGGTGAATAAGAGCAAAACCAAGTATACGAATATACTGTCAACAAGAAGTGGCACACAACGTCGACGAATTGGACAGAACGTCACAGTCGTCGGTTATAATTTCGAGGTAGTATGTCTATCTTGGCTCTCCTATAAATTCTGCCAACAACTCCGCAGCAGAAATAAAACGAAGAATTACTCAATCGTTGCTTTATTGGGCTAAGACGGCAATTGAATAGTAAGGACCTAAAGCGAAAAACTAAGTAGACTCTATATAAGACCATGATCTTCCAGTCCTACTTTATGGCACTGAATCATGGACTCTATCGAAAGCGAATGAAAATATCCTCAGCCGTTTCAAGAGAAAAATCCTTTGAAAAATACTCTTCCCCATTTGCGTTGACGGGCTTTGGAGGAGAAGATTCAGCGACGAACTATACGAGCTATACAGCGACATTGACCTCCTTGACGAAGGTGCCTTCAAAGAACTTGGAGTGCCAACTAGAGATGGTAAGCTAAAAGCCGGGCTAACTGAAGAGGCATGTTAGTAGAGGCCCAGGTTCACCCTGGCCTGTAGCGTCACCTAAGTAAGTAAGTACGATGGTTGTCTGAAAAGTTTCCGACCGTAACGCAATAAAAGCTATTGAATGCTAGTTTTGACAGTTACTTACCGGAGTTTCAGTCATTTTGGACGTGCAGTTTTTAGTTGACAGTCGTTTGAGTGAGTGTTTTTAGTGAAAATGGAAAAAATTTAGTAGAAAAAATTTAGTTATAACAGAAATTCTTGTTTTTGAAAGGTAATACGCATACGCAAATCAAAAATCAGTTGGACTCTGTGTATGGGGACTCTGCACCATCATTTACCACTGTGAAATGTTGGGCAGCTGAATTTAAACGTGGCCGTAAGAGCTTGGGAGATGATGAACGTTCGGGACTTCCAAAAACTGCAACCACTGACGATAACATTGCTAAAGTTCACCAAATGGTGTTAGACGACCGCCGAATTAAAGTGGGAGAGATAGTAGAAGTTATGAAAATGTCCAAAGAACGTGTTTGTTACATATTAAATCAAGATTTAGGCATGAGAAAGCTGTCCGCGCGTTGGGTGCCGCGTGCTTACTTTGGACCAAAAACGTGTTCGAATGAACATTTCCAACGCTCCGTTGGCGCAGTTTAGGCGCAAATAAATCCGAGTTTTGGCGCCGGTTAATTACTGTAGATGAAACTTGGATACACCATTAAACGCCCGAAACAAAAATTCAGTCAAAACAGTGGACTGCAAAGGGCGAGCCGGTTCCAAAAAAAGCAAAAACCGTTTTTTCGACTGGGAAAGTGATAGCGACTGTTTTTTGGGATACTAAAGGAGTTATCTTAATCGATTATCTTCAAAAAGGAAAAACCATTACAGGAGCATAGTACGCGCCACATTTGCAGAAAAAGAAAATCCTGTTTCACCAAGACAACGCGCCGGCTCACACCTCAGCGGTTGCCATGGCGAAAAACTATAAATTACGGTTTGAACCAAGCGACTTCTTTTTGTTCCCTCATCTAAAAACTGCGCTCGGAGGACAGAGATTTTTGTCAAATGAGGAGGCAATCACCTTCGTGAACAATTATGTAGAGAAAAACGCCAAGTACTATTTGGACGGGTTAGAGAGATGAGAGCATCGCTGGGAAAAGTGTGTAGAGTTGCAAGGAGACTATGTAGATAAATAAAAAAAAAATTTGAGAAAAAATGTCTTGTATCATTGTTCGGTCGGAAACTTTTCAGGCAACCCTCGTACATACATATTTCAACTGCTGCCAGCTCTCGGCGACGCTTTCTCTTATTCTCAAAGTCTGAAATATTTATCAGAAGAATGCGTTGCCAACAAATCTACAATCGATCTGTTGTTGCAAAAGTGATTTCGTGCTTCGAAATCTAAATGCATTCAAAACTACAAACCAAGTTGCTCTAGGGTTCAAATTATTCTTATCAATCTGTTTGGGTTTCCCAAAAAAATGTTCTTAAGTTGAAAATAAAATATTTAATCAAAGATCAAGTAAGTATGTGTTGTGAATCTGATTAAATCATATGACACTTGCATATCTCTTTCCCAATTATAGTAAAACAAACTGAAGGTATACAGACCATTAAGATGAATGATATAGTACCCTACTCTTTTAACTATTGTATATAAACTTTTTTTTTTTTATTTGAAAACAGGATTGACTGTAAAATCCTGTTTTCAAAATGTTGCAGTCTTTTACCGAGTTTGATCTGGAGGAAGTTGTTAGAAATTGTATCTTATGATACATAATCAAGATCAAATTGTTAAAGATCTTTCGAACGTCTTACTAGTTATTCGTGCCTCCAAAATAATGATAGAGATTCAAGAGTATACTATAATAGAAGGATCCGTCCGATCTACAAAACCGATCTCAGTGCATACATAGAGATACTAGTAGTTGATGGTGAGATTTCACTGCACCAATACATCATCGCAGGTGATTCTGTTTAATTTGTGCCAAATTAATTTGTAATTTTATCACGTATTTATTGGCGTCATCGACTGATGGTAATCCCGATTACGCCTTCTGTCCCCAAACCGCAGTAATTAGCAACATGTTCCAGTGCATATTGATTGCTCACAAGGCACTTGAAGATCTTCACTTTGCCAAATCCGGCAGATTTGCTCATGCATTTGTCACTCAAAACGAAAATGGTATCTATGATACTATTCTCGAAAAGAAAATGAGAACACACAACTACCTATTTAAGTCCGTTAATGATTAATTTTTAACATTAATAGGCGCGTTAAACATTTGATGATTGGTTTTCAATGTATTTATGTATAATGCATAATAATATCTTTGTCAGGTATTAAGAGATACTTGGATTTAGATACAACATCGGCACAAATTGATTTAAATGTAACCATTGTCCGAGGTTAATGCTGTTACTCACTGGAAAGCTTATCATCTTGACTCATATAAAAATGCCGTTTGAACCATGTTGGTTATGCCCAGAAATAAACCAGTTAAACAGCCCACAATCATTTAAACATAAAAATTCATCACAGACGAAATTCCCATGTCGTTTTCATCGCTGTATAAATTACTTACTTACCCTCCGCCTACTTAGATACGAGTAGTGTTACAGTCCAGAGTGAACCTAGATCGTAAAGAATAAATCTCTTCAGATATCGCAGTCTTTGGCTAACAACCTACTCCAAAACAGCTGAGGTCCTATTCGGCTTGTGCGTGCCACCCTAGCAAGGTCTTCCAATTCGTAAAGCGGAATGTGTCCATCTAGAATTCGTGTTACTCTACGATCGATCTGGCGCAAAGTAAATACCTAGTCGATTATGTACCAACTGGGTCTAAAACTGCACTTTTAGGGCCAATCAGACCATTTAGGCCTGCATTTATTCCAACTGACAGTGGAGTTTGGGTGGTCCCCGCCGTTTATCCAGCAACTAAATTTCTTGCTCATTTTCTACACGCTTCTCTTCGAATCTTCCGAAAGTTGTTCCTGGATATAGTACAAATTCATGTTACCAAACCCTAACTTCTCATGTTTTTCCCTCCGCTCTTGTTCTTTTAGGCGGTTTTGCTTCATGGTGCATCAAAATAGACTATTGTGCGGATGGTCTGATGAAACCCAGCAAATCACTTGCGGCACTTTTTATGGCTTCTTGACATCGCTGCCATTGTTCTTCAACTGTAAGGAAGTTGACGAGAGATTGAGGTACAAGCAATTGACGACAGAGTTTCTGGCGATTTGTTGCGATTCCAGCCTTTCAGCATTAAATCGTCTCAAAATAATTCTCCGTTGCGGTGCCATCTGAAATATCCGTAAAGATAGCTTGGCTGTAACTAGGTCCGAGTAGTTCCAGTCTGCAAAAGATATTCGCTTTTCTTATTTCGTGTTAAAATTACCAAAAGCAATTTTAACGTTATACTTATGTAATTAGGTTTTATCAAGGATCTTGAAGTTTCATTCGTTTGTGGCATCGTCTTTTCCTTCAGTCAAGGTGCGATCACCTTATGATAGCGATGCAACCCGTGGGTTCGCTCTCGTGGCGATAGCTTAATGCTGCTTGCCTACATCTGCCGCTAATACTAGAACTAATACGAATGGATATAAATGCTGCTATTGCTTTGTGTAGAATTCACGGTATTACAAGGTGAGCCATAATGTATGACTCTATTTTTCTAGGCTATAGAATAAAAAAAAGTTAATGCTATCGCTTAAGCGGCCACCACCATTGTTAATTACCATTTGGGTTCTTTTTATGACAGTTTCCATGGTTTTCTTCAGAACTTCGGGCGATAGGTTCTCCACTTTTTGACAGATGTTCTCCTTGAGGGCTGCCAGGGTTTCTGACTTGTTCACATAAACCCGTGACTTTAAATAACCCTGTAGAATCAAGTGTAGGGTGGTGAAATCGGGTGATCTTGTGGGCCAGTGCAGATCGTCAAAACGTGATATCAGACTACCGGAAAACGCCTAATTTAGAATATCGGTTGTAGCTCGTTCAGTATATGGCGTTGCTCTGTCCTGATGGCACCACATGTCCTCCAGTCCCAATTCATCCAATAGAGGCATGCAAAATTCATTGATCATAGCTCTGTAGTGCTCATGATCCACAGTGACCGTTTGGCCCGCCCACAGTCTTGAAAAGAAAATGGTCCACTGACTCCTCCATGCAATGACTTTGAGTGGATGTAATGGCCCTTCGTACATTACTCGCGGATTTTCAGAGTCCCTTAACCCCAAATTTTGTTTGTACATGTATCCATGGAAATGAGCCTCGTCACTCATGATAATTTATGATGCAAAATCCTCCACTTCGTTGTTGAGATTCAGGAGATCAGCTGATGAACTGTCTGCACTTTTAAAATCAGAGACGTGCGTGGAATGGGCATGTGGCACGTCATCGGGTCGAGGTCGACGGACCCTCTACGACATCTTCAGTCACGGCAGCGACATTCTCTGCCGAACGAGAGCTATGAGCGCTGTTGTTCCAGTCTCTAAGAGTCATGAGGCTAAATTCAGCATTGAACGACCAGCAGCAGACGGCGGCCAGGAAAACGGACATGAAATGCACATTGCGCCAAAATCACTGACAAATTGTTCATCAAAAACATCGTGACGATTATTCCGCATTCTTCAAGAGTATAACGTTCCATCACTTATTCTAATTCTTTTTGCTTCACCGTCAAAACCGTATTGACACTCGACGCCATTTGTCAAATCTATGGCACTTTCCGTAGAGTCATACATTATGGCCCACCTAGTATATGTCACAGTACTTCATCCTCCGTTTTTCACGGCCATCTCATTGCACGTCCTGGATGGCGGTAGTATCTGCCTCATAGGAATCTAGGATCTCCGCTAGTTGCTGGACGTGGTCTGTTCAAAGTTCAAATGTTCCGTATGCAAATCAGAATGTCGTTGTCTTTTGTTTTTGTTTTACAGAGTCTTCAACAGTAAATCCATCCATATTGGTTGCTTGGCACCAGTAGGGTTTTAACGTGGCTGGGAGTGGAGACTGGGTAGTTAACCACAAGGGTCTACTCGTTGGCATATCTTTTTTAATACGTTAAAATAGTAGAAGTACTCGTATGTTATCTTTGAACTATACAAACTTCCAAACCATGGGGTCATCATCGAGATCTCCTGAGATAAAGGTCAGTGTCGATTAGTATTATCTTGAAAATATTATCGCAATTCCGGCTCAGTTCTAAATACGGAACGTGAATTTTGTGGTGAGGTCGGTCGTCATCATGGCTTCAGTGTGCAAGCAATTCGTTGCACCTTGGAAAAATTTGAGCGTGAGTACACTCTTATGCATCTTACGCCACCAACCAAATGGAGATTTGTGCGAAATGAAAAAAACATAGCCGCCGTAGCGGCCAGCATCTAAGGAGACCCAGAAATGTCGATTCGGCGGCGATCAGCTGAATTGGGCATCGCCAGAGAGTTAGCCCGGCTTATTTTGGGCTTGGATTTGGGCCTGTATCCGTATAAGATTGTGCTGACGAGGCCCATTTTTGGCTCAGCGGCTATATCAACGAGCAAAATTTCCGTTATTGGAACGAACACGATCTACAAGTGTTCGGCCAAGCATCAATGAATCCACAAAAATTGAGTGTTTGGTGTGGTTTACGGCATGGCGGCATCGGATCTTATTTCTTTCGAAATGAGGAAGGAGACACCGTTCCCGCAATGGTCTAAAATATACAGCGATGTTAACCGACTTTTTGTGGCCAGAGCTCGCAACATCGATATAACTTTGGTGACTGTTAATCTCACGCCAAGTGTTCATGAATTGGCCGCCGCGATCATGCGATTTGACACCACTCGATTGTTTTCTCTAGGGTTACGTCAAGTATTTAGTCTACGATAACAAACCAATGCTTCCAAAACTCAATGCTGTCTGCTGTCATTAAAGCGAAATTCAAATACCCAGCCATTATCCATGAATTGCACTTGCGTCGTCGAAATCGATAAACTTTCCATTCTCGGTATGTGTGTCAGTGACAACTTACGTTGGAATGACCACATGTTCGATGTCGTCAAAAATGCTGCGAAATGTCTAGGATCCCTCAAGCGATGTAAGAAATATTTTACTCCCTCTGATCTGGCCACAATATATAAGGCGTTTATCCGCCCGAAATTGGAGTACAATTCCCACATCTGGTCGGGTGCGTCCAAAACATCTCTGCACCTGCTAGATAGGATTCAAAACTGTGCGATAAAACTCATAGGTAATACTAATATCACTCACACAATTGACAACCTCGAACACCGACGTAGTGTCTCGTGTCTCACTCTGTTTTATCGCTATTTCCACCACCTGTGCTCCATTAAAATCGCCAGTAGCATTCCACCCATTCAAACTTTCAACCGTAACACCCGTCTCGCTGTGAATGCTCATCAGTATACCCTCAAGTCCATTTTCGGACGTACTCTAAAATATCGTGAATCTTTCCCAAGCCGTACAACTCGCTTCTGAAATGCCCTGCCGATCTCTGTGTTTCCTGATCGTTATAACTTCCAAATATTTAAAAACAATGTACATCGGTACCTGTCTTTTCTTCCTCCCTAAATTTCCTTCGCCCGCGCTGTGTACGAACATTTTAAGCTTACAAAAACCCCTTGAGCGCGCGCTCATTATAAAAAAAAGAAAGAAAAAAAACCACTTTGGAGGAGCTCGAGGCCAACATTTGACACGCTATTGCCGGAATATATTGGCATGGACGTAGCTTCAAAATAAAACCAGAATCAATTTTATATCTCACATCTTTGCTATTTTATTTAAATTTCTTTTCCTATCGTTCCAACCCTTTAAAAAAAGCTTCCGTTCCGGCAGTAACCGCTTCATCTCTTTGCGGCGAGCATTTTTTATTTTTTTTTTGACTCCGGAGTGTAGTAGTGGATCCATTTCTCATCCATTGTCACATACCACATGTAAAAAATTGTTTTTATTTCGCTTTAAACAGCTCCAAACAGCGCTCTGAATCATCAACATGTTGTTGTTTTTGATCAACTGTGAGCAAACGCGAACAGAGCTTTCGCATACCGAAAAACTCGTGTGCAAAATATAATGTACACGTGCTATTGATATTTTTGCGATGTCAACTATCTCACTCACTTCCGCTTTGCGGTTTCTTTAAAACGATTTTGTGGGTTTTTATGTTTTCCGGCGTAATAGTTCAGAACGTTCAGCATCATTTGTGTCTGTACGACAGCATTTGGATTCAGCAAACCAGCGGCAAATGGTTGGCTTCGACGGAGCAGATTCCTTACAACACTTTTCAAGCACTCTTGAGTTTTAACGGTATTTGTTCTCAAAAAATAACAGTGTTTTATCAACGAACGAAACTCGTTTTTTCCACGCTTTTGAACATATCATAGTTGCGTCACTAAAACGTCAATGCTTCGATGACCGATGATGTCGATAATTGTCGAAATGTCATCAAATTTTGACACGTATAGTTTGAAAGTTGGTACTAACGAATGGATATGTGGGAAAACACTGGCCATTTTTGAAGCAGAGTGTAAAACAATTGGTTTCAAATCGAAGTGATGCCAATTTACCAAAATAACTCCATCCTCTCCCAACTTTTCAAGCTATTATTCCTTTTTCTTTGTTCTTTTTATGCTTTGGTAATGAGAAGTACGCAAAAAAGCCATTCTGAATAACATTTTATTTAATGTTTAAGGAATAAAATATAAACGTTAATTGATACTAAAATACGTGATTTAATGTTTGTATTAATACCCCACAGATGTGTTATTAGAGTCGCCATCTATGTGTCACTCTCAGGACTTTTCGAACCACCTGTTATATTTTAACATAAACTGCCTTTGAGGTCATCATATGAGGAAGATGTGGATGGAGAGTAGGGGACTCCAAGCAAGCAGATAAAATGGCTATCGGTGTTGTTTTATATTTGGCAAGAGAAAGCTGATATCCACTAAAAATGTCCATATCTTCTTGGAAGGCTAAGTTTGAAATAGGTCCTTGATATCAGTCTGATATGAAATCTAAAGTAGTCCCAGACTATTGACTATCTCGTAAAAAGATGGGGCGTCAGTTAAACATTCACCATTGCTGTGTGCACGGGCATAAGGACATTGCAGAGAGTTGTAAGGTTGAGATTTAACTGCTAATTCTACAGCGATAAGGTAGTTTAACTATGCCGATTGCCACATGTCGCTTACATTATCGGAAGCGCCCGTTGTCTGATTCTGGGCAGTGCCGGGCAAGCACAAATAAAGTGAATCAGAGACTTTTTCACCTGTGTGGCCACCTATCAGCTAGTGTCCAGTGCCAATTACTGTTACTCATCTGAATGAGTTTTTCTCTGGTCGTTTCTTGTTACAATTTCCTTCAAGACATTGTATAGTGTGTCAGCCTAGTCGATCTTAAATTTGCTTTTGTAACAAAAGGACACTTTTGCATTGACACCTTTAAGCTTTAAGTGCAATGGAGGGATAAAGGATCGGTCGATGCTGGCGAGTTTGGTTTTTTTTTTTTTATAAAAGAATTTAACACTAAAGTGGGTATGCCTCAGTGTGTGTTAAGTTTTTTGTAAAATGGGATAGAGAGAGAAAGAAAGATGTTTGGGCTCAGTGGTTATTTCGCTCCATGGGTGGCATCCAACTTTTAATGGGGAGACAAAATTCTTAGTGGAAGTTGGCTTGATGTTGATTTCTAGTCAACAACATACACGTCTTACTTGATTTTCGTTAACTGAAAAAATGGATGATATGTCTTTCGGCGGAGGCTGGAATTCGAACACCGAACCTTCCGATTTAGAAGCCAGTCCACTACCACTTGAGCCATCCACAAGATGCGACTGTATCCCGATACCCAATTCAAGACTGTGCTGGTAGAGACAGACTAAATCATTGCGACATTCTTGTAATGGTTTCGAGGATGAAGTGAGCAGCTTTTACTATCAACGGCGATATCCTGTCTTGGAATTATATTTGAGTGGATTTTGAATGAAAAATTCCTCTCGTGGTATCCGGATATCTGACTTGCGCCAAGTCCATAGATAGTAGTCTCTGATAACCTGCCAAATATGTCATTCAACAGGCAAGAACAGCTATACCTGCGATCTTCTAGTGCTGATGTACTCGCATGTCTGGTTTTCAGTTGGTTTAGGATTCAGTATAATTCCTAAATACCAAACACTGAAAGAGAGAATGGCTGACCATTTAGTTGCTGTTAATCACTGATCACAACATGCGAGGATATGAATAATCGAATACCCACACTTTCTAACTCATATCCTGGATTATGTAAGTGGATTACACTTATTACCCGTTTCAGCATTTCAATGGAATTTTCTCAGCGGTGCAGGAATGCACGAGGTTCTGAAAAAGGAGCTTCTGAGGAAGAGGGCAGAACTTCTCAAGCTGCATAAAGAGAGAATTCTTCAAAGCACTCCCTGCACAGTATCACATCGTTGTGACTATGATGCACATACAGAAGGTATCACAAGGGCATTAGCGTAATCTCTGGTCGAATGTCTACTGATTTAGAAATCAAAAAGACCACAGCTTGAAGTAAAGTCCAACCAGAAGCAGGAAAACCACAATCGGGCTTTACATACGTTCGTTGATCCCCAATAAAGTGTGTAGTTCAAGAGTTTCTATAAAAGTATAGACGCTTCCGGGAGTACCTCCACAAATAAAAGGAAGCCACGGCTGAAAGCCTCCTATAATGGAGCGCACATACCTCCAGTAGGTCTAACAAGCCACGAGCATGGCAAATATTAGATTTTGGCTAACAAGCCCTGGATTTTATGCTAAAAGCTACTTTGTTGCCCCGTGAAATGATGTCTTAAGTTAGGTTTAGTGAGTAAGAATCTCACACTGACACTTAACATATGTTACCTATGTTACAATATGAAAATATTACAGAAGTCACAATGCATCACTATTTTGGATTATGAAAAGACTTCAAGCTGTCCAACTCAGGAATTGTTGCCACATATTAATAGGTACGCGTTGTTGCTAAAATGGACACCTTTTGGGACCGGCTTGCTTGCCTCGAAGACGAGAAGACGGAGGTTGTGTATTGAGTGAGCGAAGTGATATCGTACTCGCCCGCGATCTCAACTCCAAAGCCACCGCTTGTGTGAACATGAGAATCGATCTCAGAGAATGGGCAGCGTTAGAGATGGTCACGAGGCTTAATATCACGGTGCTGAATTTTGGTGATAAAGCGACGTTCAGCGACGGATTGGCCGGTGATCGGCGTGACGTTCGCAATGCAACGTGTGGCGGAACGAGTTTCCGCATTGAGAGTCCTGGAGGACGACACGGCGAGTGATCACCAGTTTTTTACCTTCGTGGTGTAGAACGAGCGTACTTGTACGCGTTAAGGAATTGAAAGTACTGCGACACAATAGACGAAACCCTGAAGTACTGCTAACGCGGTTCCAGGGTGCATTAAAGACATACGACAAGAGTGGGGTTTTAATGAGTATCAGGTTGGCTCGAACCCGTAAGTCTCTACGGTCTCCGTAAGTAACAAACGCCTTGTTGTTGCACAATTTGTGAGCGTAACTTTTAACAATTGAACAACATTTGCACGAGTTCTGGTATCACCTTCACTCCTTCTGATACTATTGAACAATCTGATGCCAACTTACATCAAAGCAACAGCATAAAAGTCAGAAAGGAAGAAGGTTTACATATTTCCAGACTTGACATGACTATCTGCCAGGGAATATTGCCAGCCTTAACATTAAAGTAAAGTCGAGCGAAATCTGTTTGGTTGTCCAAAAAAAATTGTTGACAATGAAATCTGGATAATGGCCAGGAATCAACCGCATTTCTTACTGCTAGCGTTCTCTAATCAGCTACCAATATGAAAGATTACAGGATTAGATCCACTTCGGATACTGCATGATTCGGTTCATGATTCATCTATCCACTACAGCCAGCTACACAGTGCTAAATTCTTCAGGGTGATCTGATAAATTTCAAACCATTGCATTGTCTTAACAATTAATTTCAGATTGACGTCATAAAATCTTAAAGTACCGGATAAACCAATCCACATATCCTGCCCACATTCGAGTTTTTGTCTGCATAAAGTCAATTAGAATTACCCACTTCAACTCGCTTGGAGTTCGTTATTTCCTGTTCTATTGCTTCTTTCAAAGGACATGTGTGTCGAGTATTTTACTCGTATATTGTATATATACTCGTATATGGAAATGCATGTGTATAAGTCTATATGTAGACACTTTGAAAATCCGAAAACCCGCCGATATCACACTCTTGTCTCCGAAAACTACATAGCACATCTCGTCCTTTTATCAATGGGTTTTTGGAAATACCCAGAATTTCAAAGTCAATTTCGGAATGGGACCATTTGTTTATGGGTTGGTAGAAATTGTCTTCGATTCGAAATCCTCAGTTTCAAACAGATCGTTAAAGTGTGAAGATGTTTATGTGCATAAATACCTATATATCGTAAAATTGATCATCAGCCATTTATAGATTGCAAAATTACGAGTAGTTGTGATTTTTTTTTTGTCTCGTGATATTATTTGTGAATTCGATTGGTATATCAATAAATTGTTTAAGGTATTGTAAATATTTTTTGTTTCGTAATCAGTGTTCTAGATGTGGACGGTTGTAATCGAATGCATTTGTTTTATATCATACAGAGTTGTGTTTATATCTGATTTGAGATCCATTAATAAGGTGTCAGAGTTCGTGCAATTAAAAAGTCATTCCCGGGAGACACAGCATCTAATTCTGCACGCACCTATATGAAGAATGACTTTCTATCAATGAAGCAACTTGGATCAAATTTAAAACACTGCTAATCTCCGATTCTAGGAAATTGAAATTATCGCTTGTTTACAATATTTACCATAATTAAGGAATATTTTCCAATTTTAATAATTAGCGCCAATTACCCAACACCACTTACGAGTATAATCGTATGCAACATTAATTGTTATACTAAAGGCATCTAGGGGAAAGAAAATTGGCACAATATGTGGCAGAAAATCCCAGGAATTCGGCAAAAAAAAATACGCAGAAAATCGCTTCAAAATACCCAGTGGGTTAGTAAAAACCAGTAATTAAAGGCGCCGCCGTCGTCGAATAGCCGACATTCTGCATAAAATATGTATGCTAAAGTAAACACACATGACGGCGTCTGTATCTGTAGACCATTTTCAAAGGAAAACCATTCCTATCATACTTTGTTTGTTTAAGGTGAGTGCTGTACTTAGTGGCGCTTTGGTTTAGGAACTTTCTGTCTTATACCTAATTTGTTATTCCATTTAAATGTAGCGCCATGGTCACAGTTAAATTTCGTAACTCAGTTTAAAAAATGAAGAAAATAGTATCAGAGTACCATTTCCGGGATATCTGTTCAGAACTTATAGCGAATTTTGGTCGCTAGATGATGTGGTGTTTTGGAGATTTAATCCAAGTTAGATGCTCTATTTTTCTGGAATTCTTTGGTACTTTTGAATTAACTCTGAGTACTCAGAACGATAAATACGATAGTTCCTCCTTGGTTCCTTACGCAATTCGTTTCTTTGATTTTTCCTTCAAGTATTCAACCTTAAATGCTAGTATGCCAAGGATTTCGATCCCACCAGGTTATTCGCCTTTAGGTACCTAAAGTACTCTTGTTTCGTAAACAATATCCATTATGCTATCTTCAAACTGATGTCGAAATCATCTACATACATCTTACGCGAGACATTTTACCCTTTAAAGTAATCCCTATCGACTGCAACACACTTACGCCAGCGCTTGATCCAATCCTCGAAACATTTTTTATATTCAGTTTTCGGTATGTCCATCAGTGCTTCCAGCGATTTTTCCATTACTTCCTCTCAGCTGCTGAAACGCGTTCCCAGTAGTGGTTTCTTTACTCGATTGAACAGAAAGCAGTCACAGGGAGCCAAATCAGGTGAATTCGGTGGCTGTTGGATGGTATTTGTTGCATTTTTCGTCAAAAAGTTACGAATAATGATGACACTGTGCGACGGTGCGTTATCTTGGTGCAAATCCGCGAGTTTTCTACCCACAATTCTGGTCTCTTTCAGCGAATTGCTTCACGCAAACGTCTCATAACGCCCAAATAATACTCTTTTTTTACTGTCTAGCCTTCTGGCAAAAATTCATGATGCACTACACCGTTGTAATCCATGAAAACCATGAGCATTGCCTTCTTTTTTGACTGAAAACGAGGTGGTTTTTTTGGTCTCGGCTCATTTGATGAACGCCATTCGCTTGCCTGATATCTGGATTGCGTGTCGTACTCATAAGCCCACATCTCGTCTCCAGTAATGATCCTTTTGATGGAAGTGGGATCGGATTCAGCCTCGCAAATTATCTCTTTTGCGACGTCAACACGGTCTCTTTTTTGCATGAAATTGCGGTCTTTTGGCACCAACTTTCCTGTTACACGACGGAAACCCAAATCATTAACCAAAATGTCTTGGACGGATCCATAGGCAATGTCCAAGTCCTCCGCTATCTCTCTGATGGTTAATTTTCGGTTATTGAGCAACATTTATTTTACTTCATCAATGTTTTCGTCGGTTTTCGATGTCGATGGTCTGCCACTGCGTTCATCATCTTCGATTGACTCACGACCATTTTTGAACCGCTCGTGCCACTGGTAAACGACCGTTTTCTTTAGAGAATCGTTGCCGAAACACTTTTCCCACATTTCCAACGTTTGCGCACCATTAAATCCGCTTTTTACACAAAATTTAATACAAGTTTGTTGTTGCAAATTTAAATCCATTTCTAAAATTGTAAAAAAATCACCAACACACACAGAGATAGATGTACTCTTGGCTACCTTTTGTCCCACCTGGTTTGCCACAGCATTGCGGATGCTGCCCTTTCTTCTTCCTTAACCCTCTTTGCCTGTTGCCGGTTCGAGGTTCGCCTAAGATACACCCTCTTCATCTCGTCCGCGAGGATGTCTATTGGGATCATTCCAGCTAAAACGCAGGCTGCATCATCGGAGATTGTACGGAATCCGCTGATCACTCTGATTGCACAGAGGCTCTATGCTGATGATAACTCTCTCCAACACTCGTTTGTCGCCAGTGCACCCGCCCATATGGGAGCAGCGTATAGAAGTACCGAGCTGACTACTCTGGTCAGCAATATCCTTCGGGCGTATCCAGGTCCGCCAATCTTCCATAGGAGAAGTCCAAGGACCGACCCTTGCGGGACCCCCGCGGTAACACTGTAGTGCTTAGCACCATCGTCCGTATGATACCTTAAGTATCAGTTACTGAAGTAGTCCGTGACTATCCTCAGGAGATAGTATGATGTATTCATCTTGGTCAAGGATCTCCTAATAAACGACCAGCTCGGCGAGTTGAACGCGTTTTTTACGTCGAGCGTTTCTGAGGCCGTACTGGTGATCTGACAGAGCTTCATTTTCCTCCGCCATCGCAAGCAGTCTGTTGTATATAATTCACTCTAGGATCTTACCTAGAGTATCAAGCAGACATATTGGGCGATACGATGATGGTGATTTGGACCTTTGCAATTTATGAAGTCACTTCTTAAAAATTTTATCTGTCAAATGGCGACATTTGCGGCCACGGAAGGATTCGCATTTTTTCGGTATCTTCACTTTCACTTTTTTGAAGAGTTTTTTGCAAAATTATGGCGATTTGATTTCGTATGTTGCTCTTAAGTTGTTCGAGAACATGGTTTATTGGCACAAACCCTGCTTTTCAAATATCCCCACAAGAAAAAGCCAGCCGGAGCCAAACAGGTGATTATGGTGGCCAGTCCAAATCACAATTTGTTGAAATCAGTAGATCACGGAATATAGTCAACTGTTTCACGAACAGTATAGCATGTTGCGCTATCCTGTTGAAACTAGTAAATCTCCATGCCATTTCCATCCAGTTCAGATGACTAAAAAATCGAGTATCAATGTCCTACGAGTATATTGGATGCCGTTGACCGTAGCCGACTTCGAAAAAGTGAGGGCCAATGACTTTTTTTGGCGTTTTGAATTCTAGATTTTGAGTGGCCCAATACGGTTTTCACACAGCTTAAAATGAGTTTCGTCGGTCATGATCACACACATCAGGCTAACCGACAAGCATACGAGTACTTTGCATGTTTCGGGCGAGTTGAGCGCGACACGGCTTATTGTCAAACCATTTGCATCTTGCGTATGAAATTGCGCAAATTAACCTTTAAAATTTTGCACATAGTCGATAATTGCAAGCCAAACTGCTGAGCACGATATGAAGTTTCTGGATGGTGGTCAACTTCGGCTTTTACAGCATCAATGGTCCCATTACTTAGATGTGCACGGGGTTTAAACTTTGGCTTCGATGTTGCCACATTGTGACGTTCATTTAATTTGATTACTAAGCGTTTAAATGTTTTGGCGGTCGGCCCTGTTAGACCGCGATATTATACGTACGAGTACGTTGCATTTGTGGTAAGAGAGCGGATTTTAAAATTTAATAATTTCAGCTCTTTTTTTGAGCGTTTTTTGCAATTCATTGTACCTACTGGAATTACACAAGCTATCAAATGGTTTCTGCCATAAAGAATCGACGGCGAGTATATAGACAGATACTTCTAAAGATTGAGCTCAAATCCAGAACAATGAACAGAAAAAAATGGTGTTCTAAGCATCGCCACTCTTGGAATGTTCAATAAAAAGCAGTCTAGGTAATAAGTCAAGTGTTAATGTAGAATGTTATGTGGGACAGTATTCACTTTACTTCCAAAAACCTTGTTGAAAACATCTTTTATTGTGTTTGTGTAGTTCATACAATTTTTGTTTTTAGAGCTGAGACTGATTGCCGCGAATTTTACGGACGGTAGAGTGATGGCGACATCGTTAAAAAAGCTCGGATAATAACCCGGCTTATATGGCTAAGTCACGTTAAGCACATGGACACCAGCGTCTCGGCTCGAAAAGTTTTCGGCTCCAACGCAGTAAAGGACGAATTCATCTTAATTGGCTGAATGTCCCCTTCCACTTGTGTGTGCAGCTGGAGGCAGCTGGCGAAAGACTACACTGGCTGGAGAGGCATGTTAGCTGAGCCCCTGGTCCACCCTTTACTATAGCGTCATCTAAGTAAGTAAGTAACACTGTCTGCCAGAAGGAGGGTAACTAATTTCCTTATTATGTGTGGAGGTGATCTCTTTTTAGTTACTTTCTAACTTACTACTTAGTGGACGCTATAGTCCGGGCTGAATCTGGCCATCAGCCTATAAACCTCTTTTGTTAATGTACTTTTTGAAAACTTCTTGTAGCTGCGTTATCCAAGTTGATTGGGGTCGCCTTTCATTCGCGTCAACTGGGGTCAGGTTTTGCGTTACTGCGTTGCCATTCTGAAGACTCTTTAGGCCAAAGCGTTGGTGTTCATTCGCGCTATATACCCTAAATATTCTAGTTGACTGATGTGCACTTTTCTGACCAAGTCTATGTTGCTGCACCAGTAGCAGTGCTCACTGTTATATTCCGTATTCGAAAAATCGTTCGTTAAAAACGAACTAAGATATCTTCATTTGAAGGGGCTAACACCCATGCTTCTGCGCGATAGAGCAGGATGATTATGGTCTTATATGGAGCTTTCTTAGTATTTCGTGACAAGGCTTTAGTACTCAGTTGCCTTCTTAGGCCGAAAAGGCAGTGGTTCTGAGAGCGTTGACAGAATCAGATTTTTCGATATTGCAAGGCCTTTCTTATTCATAGCATATGGTATATGCATTTGAGGATGAACGTCCGAATAATGCCGGATTGCTCAGTTTCGCCGCGTTTTCGTTCACTTTTACTTTCGTACGAAATCAGAGCATGCTATATAGTAAGCTATATTTATCGCTAGTGGAGGCCGCTATAACACTTTTATTGCTTAGCGCTTTTATTGCTTACTTTTTATGGTATGCGATAACAGCAACCAGAACTGTCATCTGCAGGCAAATCTTATTTTTCGGCCATTTGCAATAGTCAATTTGACTGGAAAAAGTATGCTATGAAATGACCACCAAAGAAAAGTTGACAGCTGCTCTGCTTTGTACTTTCTGCTTCTGCTATTGCTATGTGCTATGAGTTTCTAGCTAGTGGAGACGCGGTATAAAGTGTTACCAGTATCGCATTTCGTACGAGAATTTGACAACTACCCAACTAATTGCTATTTGGAATAGTTTTTCTTGAGATAAGTAAATTTAATTTTTTAGCAAACATTATTATTGGAAAGAACACAGCTTATTTGATTATAATTTTCATTTAAGATTAGAAAAAGCGAAAAAAAAAAACTATTTTGCACATACACAAAACATAAAACAAATGAAAACTTGCCTTGACATATGGATACGATTTCAAAATCCTATCATAGGAGCAGCTGGTCCATTTGAAGTAACTTAAGGAATCTTTTCGTCCAGTTCTGACATTAGCTTCAGTTTGCTTTCGCCTATTATTGTTGAGCCTGTCAAGAGTACGAAAAACAGCTCAAAACTGTCAAAATTCCGTGTGGTTGTTGTTGATTTCGTAGTTTGCCGTAGACTTGGGAGAGTACGCGAAGGGACCTTATATTTGCTGCTTTTGGCAATGGTATCAATGTCATCAGCAATTTTATTGCTGTGCCTCTGGTATCAGCTTGCACAGCGCATCCTTTTGTGGAATCCCAAAGGTCTCGTGGATATTATTTCCCACTTTTACACAACGTCGAGCGTTCTACTGTATATCGTCATTTTTACATCTGATGATTCTTACAGTCATACCAAAACCATACTCGCAGCTCGTCTCTACAGATCGCCTTAAAATCGATAAAGATGTGCTGAGTCTCGATCTGGATTTCTTAAATTTTCTCCAGCATCTGCGGTAGAGTCAATAGAGTCATTTACAGGCAAGTCACAGAAATTCACGTAATACGTCAGAAAAGATCTTGTACGTCATGTTAAGGACACTGGGGCCTCTAAATTTGCGCTGTTTAAAAGTTCTCCTTTCTTGAGGATCCAGCATAAGATGCCGAGGTTCCATTCATTAGATATATTTTCGTCTGTTCAAATCGTGAAAATGAGTTTATAAATGCTCTCTATCAAGTTATAGATTGCATCGTCCAAGTTGAGTGGTTCATTCATATTTTACATACTCATATCCTCAGTCTCAATAGGGATTACTAGGTTTTGTAGCCAAGAAAAGTTAATTTTTCCTTTTGCTAACGCTTTCAAATAATTTTTCTTAGATTAACGCCTTTCTCCATAGCAGATCTTCGTAAATAAGGTGTTTTGCTATATGTGAATGCCTGCAATACCCGTATACATTAAACCAGGGTTTTCATAAAGGTGATTGAGTGAAACTCGGGACATCATTTTCCTCTTTTTGATGACTTCTGCCCATCGACGCCACTTGCCTTCAGCGCTTGAGGCGAGAGGCTTAGAGCTCGTCGAGGATGCGCGATCGACAAAGTTTTTGGCGGTTTGCTGAGATTGGGGCACGTAAAATCATCTCACGTTTTTCGTCTCTATTCGCATATTAGTAGCTCAAAATCTGAGGACATCTGTGTGTATACTGCTAGAAGAGTGTCATCGTAATATGGCCAATTTGATGACAATGGAGACCAGTTGGTCCTTCCGAATGAATTGTTATCTATCCAGCATAGGAAATCAGCGTTTGCCGTGCATAGGACTGGTTTTAGTGAAAGCCCGATTCAAAACCAAGTGTAGTCGAGTTTTCATTTGCGTTAATGTTTCAATACCGTCGGCACTTTTGACACGTTACTACTTATACTTCGTCGAAATTACAATATATTAGAAAAAATAATAAAACAGTTGAATGAGTTCTTTGCCTGAATAATGCGACAGAAAAACAGACTCCCGATCGGTCAAAATCACGTACTAAACCTTTGCGTCTCACACATTAAAGAACAACACCTCAAGAACACATGTTTTTAGAAAAGATTTTTTCGAGTATATGGATAGTTTGAATGTCTACATTATTTAACAAAACCTGTTCAAAAATCACCAAAAGTGATTCCCAGAATACATCGAAAACATTTTATTATTATTTCATATAATATTGTTAAACACTTTTGGAAAAGTATTTTACCAAATTTTACCCCTCCGCACGATTGACTAAACATTCTATCATAAAAAAAGTTGTTAAATTCAATTGATTAAAAATGTAAATAGCAATTTTTGATTCAACAGATTTAGGTATCTCTTATGTTAAAACAAATACTCGGCATGACGTTTTACGTTAATTTTGCGGTTTAGGTACTTGTTGAACTACGTTATTTTTTGTTTTTTATTAAAATTCTAAAAGGGGGGAATTTTAGTAATTTAAAAAAAAAGAAAAAAAAAAAAGACGTGACTTTAGTCATGTATGTATGAGGATAGGTTATTGTCAAAAAGTCGATGTGCAACTTGCACGTACGCCTTAAATAAGAGAAGATTTGTGTCTACCGTATGGCAATTGGGAATTGAGCTTTTTTATAATCTTTGACTTTCAAAATCGGATAAGAGTTTTCTGCTTGGTTTGACAAAAAAAAACCACAAAAGCTTCTGGGGTGCTATTCAAGGGGTGAAATCCATAATAAGTTATATATTATATAAACTCAGATTAAAGTAAAGAATCAGGAGTATTAGGGTATGCAATCTAAACACTAGAAGACATCCTCATAAAAGACATATTAAAATACAATAATGCTCGATAGTAATTTTGTTTTATAGAATGTAGAACTCCTCGAAAATGTGGTGAACGCTATTATGACATGTTTTAAAAATTATGGGGCCGATGAACTCCTTCGCCTCATATTGCGTTTGACACAACGCAGCATATAAATCGTCATAGAAGAACCTGGAAGTGGCCCAACTGTTCGATATTGGCAAATAAGCCGATCACGACATCACATATTAAAATAAGGGAAGTTCTTTGAGGTCTCTCTCAATTTGCGCGTGCCACTTAAGATGGGGCACTTCCTATGCTGAGTTTTTTCTCGGGGTTTTATACAAAGACTTTCCACGCTGGAGTGCTGGTGTCTATCGTATTTGATAACCCTTCATGTCTCTTATGTCATCAGAACCGGAAGAAAAGATCTGCTACGAGTACATCGAAGTTTATTAATTGACTTACCCTTATTTTCAAAGATCGACTTGGGTGGTGTATTTGTTCTAATTGCAATACGCATACTCTCAAAAATAAGGAAGACTCCCCGCTTCATTGCATAATCTGTCTTTGAGGGAGGATTCACATTTTGCTGGTTCTCCCCATTACTTAAGGGGTTAGGCCACCCTAAAGGTCTTAAAAATAGGCTTCTTTGTGATTTTTTTTTTTTCAGGAAAAATATAAAATTAATCGAGTTTTGAAAGATAGAAGTTTATTGTGCATATGATTGACTGTAAAACATAATTTATTGAAAAATAGCGGCTGTACAGCGTTTCCCAGATGACCTCTCTTTTTTGGAAGGGTCTACGGTCGTACCAACAGCTCCTGTAAATTTTGAATTATGATGAGTTACTAAATTTTTTTTTATTGTACATAACAGCAGCATTCTTTTGATATATTGATTTTTGGCCGAATGGCCTACCTCCAAAGTCAAACTTGCAAATTTCGCTGAAAAATCACCAGAAAATAAAAAAAAATCCTACGTACATATTTAGGCAATATACCATATTTTAAAGATATTTTTGAAGAAAATCTGAGGTGAATTGGTTGAAAGTTATTCAAGTTATTGGTTCGGCCAACTTGAAAAATGCAGTTTTGAGATAAACGCGTTTAAAATTTTAAGTTATAGACAGCGTACCTGGCGGCTTTGTATTATACTTTGAAAAACAAGTACTCCGGTATATTTCACGGCCATAATCTTTTGGGATATCATTTTTAAGGTCCTAAGGGATCATTGTAAGCAATAAAAAAAATAGATTTTTTGAAAATCCTAGAGTGAACTAACCCCTTAAGATTATATGATGATTACGTTGGTTTATTTTATAAACGAAAAGCTACAACAGGCTTTTCTCAAATCTGTTTCATCTATACAAATTCCAGTCAGGTTTTTCATTCAGTAACCTATTTAGAGGATTTCTTGCTAACGTTCAAAACCTTTGCAAGTTTAAGTTTCAGGAAGAGATTGCGGTCCTGCAGAAGTTTTGTCGAAAACTTTGTTCAGATGTTCCTGTTTGGGTTTATAAAATATTTCGCCCAGAGGAAAACTGGGGCTTAATTTTGAAAATATGGATTCGTATTGCTGCTTTTCAAGAACTCTTGAGGCCAGATTTTAAAATGGGTAGTAGTTGCCTGGTTATAATTTCGAGGGTTAAAATAATGCTCGACTTAAAAGAAAATGCACCATCTCTTCGAATTTTCAAACACTGCGATATCTAGAAAAAAAAGTGCTGAAACCTAAATCACTGGTAGAGATCCATTCCGCTTATAGAAAAGACATAGATTCGAACGAATTTTGGCCTAAAACGAGCACGGGATAAGCATATTCTCTTGGCCATTGAAACACAACAATTATGCTTTTTGTGGCAACAGATACACTGTCATGTTTCAACGAAAAGTCGAACCATAATATACACCGATCTGGCGGAAGCAACATTTGACAAAGTTCAGCATCAGACTCTCTTTTCATGACTGAGATTGACGAATCTCTTCTTCAATGGATTAGAAATTATCTTTCGGAACGCTTAATTGATTTGTATTGGACTGTTTCAAGTCTCATATCTACAATATAAATGCTGGTGTGCCTCAGGGCTCCGTTCCTTTTCCGACACTGTTTTTAATTTTCATCAATGACTTCTAATATGCCATTTCTAATCCAGCTTTTCATACTCATTCGGGGCTCAAGTCCCTACTCTTCGGCTGTAGACAGGGAACCGCATTGAATGTTAAGCTCATTAAATTCCAATATTAACAGCGTAATTAATCGATATACCACCAATGCTTCCAAAACACAAAGCTAAGTTTAAAGGCCCAGCCGTTATCCATGAATTGGAGTTATATCGTCGTAGGCGACAAATGATGATAACCTACGTTGGAACGATAGCATATTCGACGTCGTTCAAAATAATGCGAAATGTCGGAGTTTGCTCAAGCGATGTCAGAAATACTTCTCCCTCTCTGAACAGGCTTCAATATAATGGGTGTTTTCTTTGGCAGTGTCATATTGAGCTGTCAAGCTTCATTTATTTTCAGTACAGTTTGCCATTTCTGCATGGAAAGATTGGCGACACAATATTCGATTTCGATTTCACTTGGTGAAATTTAAGGTAGACATAATCTTTATTTATTGAATTATTGAATATTGGATACTCACTTCAATAAGAATGAGAATAATGTGTTCGGATAGAAATTTCGCAGTTGTGGAAGCTAGTATTGAAGAGGAACTCAATTTATCGCTTCGTCGTTGTTCGCAGAAACTAGGCATTTGTCCATATACTATCTGGAGAATTTTGCTTAAAGATCTTGGTCTCAAAGCTTATAAGATCCAATCGGTGCAAGAGCCAAAGTCGCGTGATCATTTATTGCGTCTGGGGCTTAGTAATTGGGCCATAAATCAGCTGGCAACCGAGTTTTTACCGCAAAATTTCGTTCAGAGAAAAGGCTCATTTTTGGATAAATGCCTATGTAAACAAACAGAATTGCAATATTCGGAGCGAGGGTAATTTTCAAGAAGTTCACCAGATGCCACTGCATCCAGCAAAATGTACCGTATGGTGCGGATTCTATGTCGGTGTCATCATCGGTCCGTTATTTCTTCAATAAGTGATGATCATCGATTATTTGTTCCCAAATTTGCGTGATATCAATGGGAAAGAACTATGGTTCCAAGAGAATAGTGCCCTACCAACATAAACTCGGTTTCGCAATTGAGTCATTTGAAGAAATGGATCCGTCAATTGGCCACCAAAATCGTGCGATTTGACACCACTGAACTGCTTTCTGTGGGGCTACGTTACAGGCCGTCTCCATAGGACGTGAACGATGTCCGGATTACAATCGTTCCATGACTATGTCTAGTGGAGACACAAAGATCCATGCCCAAACTAACATCGGGTCGTGGATGTTCACTTTTATGTCAAGACATGAGAGTGGATAAAAATCAGGGCATGATTTTGACATTTCGTGTATATGTGAGTTGTTTTCTGTTGAATGTAGTGGTAAACGTATTTTTTCATGAACATCTCGCAAAATGAAATGTTTTGACATACTTTGCCCAGCCAAGACAGACAGACTAGATGTCATATGTTATGTCTGACATAATTCTGTTTCGTGGAGAAACGGGCTCTTGAGTCACTAGTTTATGCCGATAAACCAGCAACGATTAACGTTTTGGAGGGAAACATTTTTCGAAAAAGTGGTCGAAAATTGGACTTCTAGAATGCGCTTTATAGGAGGCCGCCGTGGTGGACTTATGCCCAAAACTACTTTCACATATTAAGTGGCATAATAATGGTCTTCCGAATAAATTGAACAAATCGGAATCAAGCGGATTTCTTTGTGTTTTATTTAAACAAAAAAGTCTAAACCTCTTAAAAAAAACACTCTGTATAAGGCATTCATCTATCCAAATTTGAAAATTGGAGTACAATGCTCACACCAGATCAGATGGTCCTAGGGCAACTCTGCGCCCATTAGATATGATTCAAAACCGTAGTATTATATACTCGTAAGAGTCGTGTGTGATGCTAACTTTGACATAATGTCTCCTGCTTTACCTTGTTCTATCGCCATCAGTACTCCAATGAAGATGCCAGTAGCATTCCGCCCCTTTAAACCGTCAACCGTAACACACGTCTCGCTATGAATGCTCATCAGTTTACTTTCAAGCCCACTTTCGAACGTACTCTGAAATATCTCTGATGGAATGCCCTGCCGAGCTCTTTATTTCCTAGCCATTACAACCTGTAAACATTCAAAACCAAAGTAAATACATCGGTATGTCTCTTTCTTTCCTCTCTAATTTTCCTTCATCCGTGTTGTGTATGAAAATTTTAAGGGTACAAAAAATTCCTTGATCGCGCCCTAATTATAAAATAAAAATGGACTTGAAAGATTATCGCTCCAACCCCAACGATGAATGGCTTCTTTAAGTGTAAGGTTTGCCTATACGAAGGCATTGTAGAACGGTCGCTTGAGTTCTTGAAACGCTGATCCAGGTCCTTATAAATTCTAGAAAAGTTTTTGACGAGCCTTGTGAAGTTCGTAGCAAATACCCTCAATCTTGTTAAATTGTGTATACCTTCGAGGACTTGTAAACTCTTCAGCGCTTCGATTTTGTATGGATCCATCCTGAAATGATGTAAACTATGTAAATACTTTATATTCTGTAAAAATAAATAAAAAATTCTCGGGTGCCGGAAACAATTTGTTCAAGATTTTACTATGCTTCCGGTATGTTTTCCACACTTCCAACGTCGTTCTATTAATCATTCAAAGCTGATTAGACCGTTGCACATGACAACAATCTTGAGTAGAAAATCTCCAGAAAACGTTTCCAAAGTGTCGTAGATTCTCTTGAGTCGTTGATAGGATGAACAGAATCTAATGCCGCCATCTTTCTACTTGAAGTGTATGCCATATGCAGTTTTGGAACCTTCAATAAGCACCTCGCTCCTGATCTTTCACACTATTTTGATTAATTGAAGACGCCTTACATATTATTATTTAGCCACTTCCGGTGAATGCGGTATTTGATCAAGCATTCCACTTTCCAAACTCTCTTCTCATTGACGTTGGGTTTTTTCGTGCATTTGTTCATTAATAAATTGGAAAGTTTACATTTTTGACCTACGTGAATTTGGGAATTTCGAAATCAATGATATCATATGAATGAGCAAATGAATAAGTCGACACGTTTTATTAATTGATGTACTCGTATACGATTGGGATGAATCACAAATGTGTTAGTTTAAGACTGAAAACAACGGTCTTTTAAAACGTATGCTAATTTGAAACCATCTCTTTTTAACAGAAGTGTATAACAGACATTATCAATTCGAATAATTTTCTTGAAATTCTTGGGGTTTTCAATAAAATTACTGATACTCGTATCTAGGCGTGAAAGCTCTTGATAATGAACTTTTTATTGTTAAACTGGCCACTTTTAAGCAGAATCAGAATGGTTAAAAAAGTTGTTAACCTCAATCAGAAAGAACCGTTGCCTCTTTCATTAAAAGAAATGCCCTCCGGGAAATTTGAATATGTACAAGGGGAACTCGCAGAAAATTAAAAGGCAGATAATAAAGGGGGAATTTTCGTAAATTTCCTATCAGAGTCTGCTTATGTTAAATGTTTTTCTGGAAAATATATTTTTTTTGCATTTTAGGTTCGTTAACCCAAGAACCTTTGTTCAAAAGTTTATTTGTTGCAATGGATTCGAGCGTTAGAAATGCCCTGTTATTTATTAAAAAAATTGTATATTGTTTAAATGTGCTGAACTTATGTACGAGTGCATACGAATATCTTTATAACTGGGAAAGTCTAAAGATCAATCGTTAATTTGAAATTAGGTAAATTATGATGAGTTGCCATTTATTGAACTCGTTTGCGGATCATATGGTTTTTTCCTTAAAACTCATCGCCGATTGAGTTGAAAATTCAGCCAGTCACCATACTCGAGTTCCAAGAAAGATATCGTTACCATTTCTTTACTTCGACACCTGGTAGTTGGATCATAAATTTGGCTACTTGAGTTTAGGTTTTCACGTTGGACTGTTTTTTTTTTTAAATGAGATTGAGTATTAAGTCTGGTTCCTTGCTTATTAGTTCCTTTCCGCAGTTTTCTAATTTGTCAGAAATGACAGAATCTAAGGCCGCACGGTTAATAAGTGAAAAATTGTAATAGCTTTTATCGCTCACAAGAAGCTTAACGGTCTTAACCGAGTAGGCAGGTAGCCCCAACACTGGGAACTAGTGAGTTCATCTCCCTATTGTGACTTAGGACTCAGACAAAACTCAATGTATTTAGCTTTCCGTTGTCCAGCTAACTTGGAAATGGTCGGCTTCCCTCTCAGCTGGCTCTTCACAATATTGTTCATTGCCATTAGAATTCAAGACAAACGTAAGTGTACTTAACTGGGAGTCAAGTCTAAGGTTATCGTCCTCAACGAAGACGGCGCATTCTAGATCGGTTTTGGAGGCGGCCAGAAAGATCAAAATGTATTCTTTTCTTGGCACGGATTTTGACCAAAGTCGACTTGACTTCGCAGGAACAGGAGTTCTATAGTCATTACGTCAGATAATATGTATGTCCGCCGCATAAGGTCGATTTTCGGCACGGCTGGTATAGCCGAAAATAGCAGGCCGTGATATGAAGATCAACGGGAAAGAGATTTATCAGTACTGCAGCTGAGAAAATACGTTCTTTAGAGTCAGGTGAAAGCAGCAGTGATGTATTTGCTTGAAAGCTTATTTAAAAAAATCGTTGAAACAGTTGATTTCATCATAGCTGTGTGATGGTTCAGCGGACACGCCTCATATAATATTCAAAACCTCATCCTCGTATACGCATTTACGATATATTGACATCGTACCATATTCGAGGGCTGTTTGATGAATACCCAGATTGGAAGATAGGTAGCGCTACTGAGCCAAAATGAGTACCATCATTTAGTATAACCTCTTTTAGCCCGCCTGTTGGTGACAGTCCGACGCTTAGTTTTGTTTCATTTCAAAACATCGTGTTAGTGTTTTTTTCAACTGCGAAAAAAGAGCAGTATCGCTCCGTGATCCGATTCTTGTTTTTAAGTGGCAAAATTTGGGAGGAAATCAAGCCCATTCTCGATAATGTGTATGGAACCCATTCAACTTCTCGTACAACCGTTTACCATTGGTTTGCAGAGTTTCGCCGTGGGCGCACGTCGATTTTTAATGAACCGCACCCAGGTGACCAAAAACGGTTACCGCAGAGGAAACCGTGGACAAAATCCATGATCTCGTATTGGTGGACCGCCGAGTGAAAATTCACGTGTTGGCTGAGATAGCAGGCATTTCAATTGAACGCTATAGCCATATCCTGCACTAGATTTTAGGCATGAGAAAGCTGTCCGCGCGATGGGTGCCGCGTTTTCTCACACCAGAGAATAAGCGCAATCGTAAGACCACTTCAAAGATGTGCTTGGTACACACCAGAGACCAAAGAACAATTGAAAAAATGGGTTTTACCCGGTCAATGTGCTCCAAAGAAGGCGAAGACCGTGTCTTCGACCGGAAAGATGTCAAAACAAAACTAAGCGTCGGATTGTCCCCAAATTTTAGCAGGCGGGCTAAAAGACGTTATGCTAAATGATGGTATCACTAGTTTTATGGATAAAAGCAATTCTAGTGCAAAGGACATCGATTGGATGCTGACTGGTAGCCAATATGTGACGGCGGGGGTGAACAGATGTTGCCCGCAAGGCTTCCTGTTTTCACTGCTATGCTGCATGTTAGTCGACTCGATGCGTAATACTCTCAATAGTTCTGACGTCTATGCTCAGGCATACGCAGATGTAGTTGTTGTATTGCATGTAGCGGTTGCCTGCTTTCAGTCAATCCCGTTAAAACTGAGTTTGTTCCCTTGAGTGAAGAAGGAAACTGGCTGGTTTGAGTCATCTAATACTAATTTAAGGGCATCGCCATTCAAGACCTCACCAAAGTCAACTATTTGTGTGCCATCCTTCTCTGTGCCTAGGCTATTGCGTCCAAAGCCTCTCAGGCGCTCTCGACCTTCTGGCAGTGTAAAGGAACTGTTGCAAGACATGGGGTTGTCCTTTGAATGTCATTTGAAACCACACGTCTATCATAAGGCCAATTATATCATATGCGTTGGTTGTCTGGTGGCACAAGCGTACACGAAAATATGTCTGCTGTTTTTACCAGACTGGGTTGGGGCTTTTCGTAAGTATTTATGGCTCTGCTCTGGACGCATAGATGAATCTCCCTCCATTTGATATTCATGAAGTCCGTGACACAAAGCCATCGTCAATTTAAAGGAAAGTGGTCTTTGGTACAACACGCACTGGAACTTCGATGACCTTGCGCGTCGACAGTCTTACGACTCTGGTATTATGGGTATGCCGTCTGATGCAATAACACCAGAACTCCTGCTGCGGAAAAACTACGAAATCGACTTTCCCTGTGCCCAAGACTGGCTTCGCCCAGAATCTGATTCAGGAGAGGAATGTATTCGTGTCTTTCCGGATGACTCTAAAACTGATTTACGAGTAGGATGCGGGTCTAGTATCTTTGTGAAGGATGACAACGTTATATTTCTCTCCTCGTTAGGGAAACTCGCGTAGGTTTTCCATACGGAGATATACTCAACATGATCACAACGAACAATACTGTGCAGAATAAGTGAAGGCAGTGAAGCATTTGCATCTGTAGCGACAGCAAGGCTGCTATAAATTCACTGAGCCTTGTCTGGGTCCCAGGTCACAATGCGATCATGAGAAATGAAACCACCGATAGACTTTCTAGGCAAGGCTCAGAGGAGAGTTTTTCAGGATCCGAACCTACGTTAGGCCTGCTGCCTCCTTGTTAAGGGGTTTCATATGAGCATGACTGGACATGACATGACTCTCTAAGTTGTCGGCAGACTAAACGAATGCTCTCCAACGTTTCTAGGAGGTCAGCACTTTTTCTGCTGCCCTATAGTAGGAGATACTGAAGGCTGCTTTCTGGCCTCGTTAGTGCATACTACGCTTTTGCAAAGCACTTATGGAGGGTGGTCAAGCCAAGATTATTTAACCGAAATACAACTAGTTGGCTGATTTGAACAATTCTACTAATTTTAGATAAATTATGCTATCCTGGAGTAGGTAGTTGCACCTTTTTTTTTCTTTGGAAATGTCAGCACCTCTACCCAGGGAATTTCTCACAAGTGTGCTAATGACTTGGCCACCCTCTGTAAGTATGCTGAATATGAGTGACACAATATCCTGCGGCGCTTGCAGTGAAAGTGATGACAACAACGCAGACTTGTACCTCTGTGAGTGTCCGGCCTACGCTCGCATCAAGGTACAGATATTCGTTGCTGATATGGCGAATCTGCTTTTGTAGGCACTTTATCACTGAAGCGCTCACTCATCTTTCTTCAAAAAATTTAGAAAATTCAATGAATGGAACATATAAGGAATACAATGAACTACTTCTTTGTCGGAGTGCTCTGTTCCGACAGCCAACTTTTTATTGGCTTTGTTACACACTTTGTTAAATAGATTTTGATTAGAAGAGATTTAGTTTGGAAACCATAGCGTGTTCGAACAGAATACCACGACAAAGTGGATTAATACTGCAAGAAGTACTCAAGCTGTCGCGACTAATATGCCCCTACAATAGAGGTTAAAATCTGATGTAAAGAGATCGAGGATTTAAAGTGATTTTTGTTCTTTCAAGTCGTTCTTCGCCCTAAGTTTGATGTAGGGTTCATTAAGAACTTCCAGTTTTACCATTTAGAGAATCGAGGGCATATAATTGTGGGACGCTCGCGCTGCTGTGAAACTCGGAATCAATTGTTTGACGATTGACATTCTCTGTTTAAGTATTGCAGATGGTACAAGTACTCGTAGATCCAACTTCCAGCCTAGTAACACTTAGAATTTATTTTAACTTTGGCAAATAGAGAATTTTTAATATGAATTTGGAAAAACACTATTCTACTTTTCAATTATTCAGATACACAATATGTACAAATGTTTTTTACATCCAAGTTTTATGCCTTGAAATCTTCACCCTCAAATAGCAAAATACCCCAAGGTGATTATGCAAGTAAAGAAAAAACTTGGTTTTTGTTTTGGTTTTTTACAAAATTTTCAAAAACCAAAATTCCAATAACAGAAAAATTTCAAAAAAAAAAAAAACACCGATTCATGGGGAATTATTATAAATATTTTTTTTTTCCTCTTATATACTTAAAAGACAACTTTCCAAATGACTTGTATCGCTAAGAATGACTCAGTCCTAAGTAGTGAGTTTCAAGTCACTTGGTTAACGTACTAAACTATGTATTTTAAACGGTTGAATGCAAATTAGTTTAATTAAATGAATTAAAACAAGAATTTTATTAAATAATGTTCTTGAAGGGTATATGAATACGAATTTTCTTATACGAGTATGTAAAACTCGAACCACAAACCAGAAAGAATTTATCATTTTTAAAAGCATTAATTTATTTGAGCTAATAAGTAGCGTATTACTCGGTTTGTCTTTTTCGATTTAAACCGGTTTGCGCTTTAATTTGTTGTCTCTAATTGAAGGCGCCAAATTAGTTCAGGTGATTTCTCTCTAACACATATGACCACAATCTGTAGTGTGGATTTTCTTTTAAGTTGAAAGAAGGAGTTCAGATATTGCACCTCAACAAAACCAGATTGAGCCCACGTGAAAGAAGTTTCTTAAATCATGTTAGCTAAAACACTTCATCGGCAATAGCTTAGTCTTTTTCGGTATTCCTCTTGAACCCAGAGGCTTGGTCACGAAAATATTTTTGATTAGAACACTATAACTAGTTCGATGAAGCTGAGCTAATACAGCCAATGGATTTTTAGACTATGTATACCCACATCTAGATGCGACTCATGAAATTCGGACCTCATATCCAATATTGGAATTTTCTTTACAAACTGTTCACTAACTACTCTGCTTTCCTGCTCATCGTCAAGCGCTTGGAGCTGTTTGGCAGAACTGGCAAGATTGATGTTTAACAGAGCGTGTATGTTGTTTTTGGCTTGAGAATTTTCAACACATTTGTTAACCCCAACTGAAGTTTGAAAGTTTCTATAACGACACATTGATAGCAACCAATGATGCCGATATTGTGGACGGGTTTGTTGACTACAATGTCAAAGAGCTGTTTTCAAATTACACACTACATCGAGTGCGACATAGTTGAACCAGTTTTTTGGAATCGAGAATCCGGAATCCGGAGAGATGATCCCCAAATGTATGTTATACTGATGATGTACAATGAATATTAATAATAATTTGTGACGATTTAATTGTTTATATGATGAGCTAAGAAAACACGATTTATTGTAGGTTTAGATAAAAATTGGAAGGCGTCCATGACACACTGGGTAAGATAGGTCTTTGCATGTGATTTTGTTTTGTTTTGCCAAGTTCCAAGGATGGTTTCATGCACAAATATACGAGGTGTGTTCAGAAAATAATGGGAATTTTAATTTTTTGGAAAAAATATTGATTTATTCGTCTACATTAGTGTTGTCGCCTTCAAAATAATCCCTTGTGCCAGCGGTTCTTCCAATCCTCGAACCACTTCTCTTTCAGCGATGCGCTTTATCATCTATGCTTTTAAAACAACGGTCCTTTAAGGTTCTCTTAATTTGTGGAAATAGGAAAAAGTCATACGGAGCCATGTCTGGCGAATATGGAGGCGGCGGCATCATTACAGTATTGTTTTTGGCCAAAAATTCAAGAACAAGCAACTTCCATTCGCCGCTGTTTGTGTTCAATGTTCAACAATTTTGTAACAAATTTTGCTGCCACGCGTTTCATACCCAAAATATTCGAAAAAAATGTATGGCATGAGCCAATCGATATGCCAACATCATCACCGACTTCTCTGATTGTAATTCGGCGATCGTTCATAACCATTTCTTTCATTTTTTCCACGCTTTCATCGGGCGTTCGTCATCTTCAACGTCTTCACGGCCATCTTTAAAACGCTTATACCATTCGTAAACTCTTGTTTCACTAGCACACTCACCATAGACCTATGTTAACATTTTACATACTCTGTTACACTTTATTTATTTTCTACGCAAACTTTGATACAAATTCTTTGACCCATTTCCTTTAAAAAACGAAAATCACCGAGCTCATAAAGACACGTCTAAGCTTAGTGGCTGTCATAGACAAAGTAAACAATGAATACATCTGAAATTTTTATCATATATGTATACCAACGTAATAACATTTTTTTTGACAATTGGACTCTCCAAACCCGCGAAATTTAAAAATTCCCGTTATTTTCTGAACACACCTCGTATAACGCGTATAATTGCATCTAATGTTAGAACTCTCCCACATATGTACGAGTATATGCATTGCTATTGCTCCATTACTACTGCGTCGTTTTGGATTACCTCGTTAATGAGCCCAAAACCTAATATTTTTGGATTTGTGTGGTCCGCGTATTTTTCGAATTTCGGTTGGAACTTGAGCACCTATAGCGTTTTAGATGGGATTTTTCGACAGCCTTCTTGGAACTAGGAATTGCTGCTGATCTGCTTACTTAAGCGGTGCTACAGTTCGGGGTAAACCTGAGTCTCTACTAACAAGCCTCTCTAGTAACTGTCTCTACTTGCGAACTCCAAGTTGGTTGAGTCCCCTTCTATTGGGCGCTTCACCTAAAGTGAGGTCTTCCTCTACTGCGTTGTCACTCCGGCTTCAATTCGAAGACTCTGCGGCCCAGAGCATTTCTGTCCATTCGTTTTACATGTCCTAGCTATCTCAGGCGACTGATGCGCAGTTTGCTGACTAGATCGATATTTCTGTAGAGTTCGTATAGTTCGTCGTTGAATCTTCTCCTCCAAAGCCCGTCAACGCAAACCTGACCGAATATGGAGGATATCGTCATCCGTTTTCGATAGGGTCCGTGCTTCTACAAGTAGGACTGGGACGATCAAGGTCTTATATAGAGTCCCCGTAGTCTTTCGGGATATGGCCTTACTATTCAGTTGCCTTCTTAGATCATAGCGATTGGCAAGAGTGATTCTTTGTTTTATATCTGCTGAAGTATTGTTGGGAGAATTTATAGCAGAGCCAAGTTCCTTACTACCCCGAAATTGTAGGTGTGACCTTCTGTCCATTTCATCGATGTTGCGTATCCCTTCTTGTTGAAAGCATGACTTGGTTTTGCCCTCATTTACCGCTAAACCCATTTTGGCAGCTTACGTTTCAATACTAGCGAACGGTGCGCTGACAGCCCGCTGAGTTATGTCGATATCATTGGTGTACGCCAGTAGTTGCACAGACTTTTGTGATTGTGCCTAAAGTGTGCGCACAATTCCTTCAAGTATGATGTTAAGGTGTCACAGATAGCGCGTCACTTTGTCTAAAATCTTTTTTGACATCAATGGTCTTGGTTAAGTCGTTACCGGTCTTGACAGAGTAGTAAGCGTTCTCAATCGCCATTCTGCACAGACGGACGAGCTTCGCAGGGGAACAGAGTGGAATCACAGGAGACCATGCAGGGCGTGGCCGCCACCGGACTGGTCGTTCGGCGGAGAATATCGAGTCTCTGGCTGCCGATGTCGCTGAGAACGAAGAAACATCAACCAGACGATGGGCCACGCAATTGGACACCACCAGACGGACCCTACAGCGAATTTTACTGAAAGACTGACACATGTTTCCGTACAAAGTATAAACAATGCCTCCTGGCCGTCAGTCGTGTGTGAATTACTGTAATGTCATTCTCAATCTCAACAACGAAGAGGACGATTTTATGTCGAAAATCATCATGGGCGACGAGGCGCATTTCCACTTAAGCGGTTATGTCAATAAGCAAAATCTTCCTTTCTAGGGCACTGAAAATCCAAAGCCATTACATCCACTGTGTGGTGCGGGGTTCACGCGGGAGGAGTAATTGGCCCGTATTTCTTTGAGGACGCCATCGGCAATATGGTCACTTTGTCAAAACGCTACAAGGCCATAATAAACGACTTCTTACTGCCGGAATTGGATGAGCGGGGCTTGGTGAACATGTGGTTTCAAAAAGACGATGCAACCGCACACACAGTACAAGCCAGATTGGATATTGTGAAGGAAGAGTTTCCTGGTCGCGTAATTTCCCGTTTTGGCGATTTGGCATGGCCAGCAAGATCGCCCGATTTAATCATCCCAGACTTGTTACTTTGGGGCCACTTGAAGTGGCGGGTTTATGCCAACAAGCCTCAGAAAAACGCAGCCCTTATGGAGAATATTCGACAGGAATGCAAACAGCTATCACCGGAAATCTTGCGGAAGGTCATGGAAAATGCGATAAAACGGGCACAAATGTGAATCAACACTGGTGGCAGCCACTTGGCGGATATCATCTTTTCCACTTAACAGAAACAATTGTAAAGGTCCAAATAAAGATTTTCATCACTCAAAATCATTTTTTTTTTGTTTAGTAAAAATCTAACTCAGAAACAAAATTGGATGATTAATTTTGCGCCATCTTGTACATCACAGTTTTTCATCCTCCTTATCTCCGACCCATCCCCTATCACTTCCTGGTGCTATACGGGCCTCTGTTAATTGCTCGACTGTACATTTTATGTTAAGGGTCCAAACATTCCACGTGTAGGTCCGAAGGTCGTTGACCTTTAAACGTTTTCAAGGGTCGTCATCAGTGAATTAATTTCTATCTTTCTAATCTCTTCTATATAGGGTTGTGTGCCCTATGATGGCGTACAGCAGTATTGTGCCACTAGCCGAACATGCCCTTATCCGTTTAGCATGCATGAGTAACGGCTTAATCATGCAGTTACCTGGGACCACCACTGGGAGGTAAGGCAAGCACTTTGCTACGAACTTGATTGATGCGCTGTTGGCCCAAGTTATAGGACAGTCAGCAAAGTTCCCGATCAATCGCCACGCAGCTCCCCGAAGTTTCTACGCCATACAAGCCACCTTATACTGACCGTGCAACATCGTCGTCGCAATTTATCTTACTGGTTAACGATAAAGCCTGAGTATCTATTTGAAATGTTCGCACATGGGCACGATGACTCCTTCCAAAAATACTCGTATACATCTGTCAGAAATTGAGTTGAGTTAGTGAGTAATGGGAAATCTACGGCAATGCAGATATTCGGTTTTAGTGTGGTTGATTCGTAATCCATTATCTTCTACTACATTTATCCAATTATTGTAGAAAGAGTTCCCAGAAGAGCTATCAATGTTGCGTCAATGTGCTGTTTGAATAGAATAGTTTGTACGACATTAAAAAGCAGCGAACTTTGTACACTACCTTGGTGTACTCCAACTCGAACGTTGAATTTGTTTGTTATTACCGCTTTGCAATTAAGTTATGCCAACTGATGTGTCATTGTCGATTGATCTAGAAAAACGCAACATTTTTATGAAAAGTGGTGACATTTTTATTTTAATCGAAAGTACAAACTCTGAGGTTAGTGATGGAGTACAATATTACAATTTGCCAAATATCCGCCTACAAATAGTAAATTTTTTGATGAAATTCTTCATCCCGTTTTCGCATAATTGCGACTGATTTTTGGCAAATAACAGCTGCGATATGTTCTTTTAGTGCATGAATCGTTGGTGGAACATTGGAGTGAACTTCATCTTTAACATAGCCCCAGAGGAAAAAGTCTAATGGTGTTAAATCGCACAATCTCGGGGGCAAATGAAGTCTTCATTTCGGGAAATCCCATGGCCAGGAAATTTTTCACGCAATAGAGCCATTATGTCATCATCTGTGTGGCATGTGGCGCCGTCCGGGTGAAAACAAAAGTCGTCTACGTCCGTAGCATCAATTTAAAGAAAAAAAAAACGTTCGTGCACTGAAACGGTCGCACCACCATCATTTTCGAAAAGATATGATCTAATGACCAAACACCGCACAAAAGTGTCACTCGTTGTAGATGGAGAGGTTGTTACACAATTTCTCTTGGGTTTTCGGAGCCCCAGATGCGACAATTCTGTTTATTTAAGTACTCAGATATATGAAAATGAACCTTATCATCAGATTAATTTTGTATCAAAAATCATGATCTTGTTCACTAATTTCCAGCACCCACTCAGCGAAAGTACAGCGTTATACGTGGTCAGCTGGCTTCAATTCTTGTTTCAACTGCACCTTATAAGCATGTAGGCCAAGATCTTTATGCAAAATGTGGTGCAAAGTGATTGCGAATAGGCCTAATTCCTCTGATCGCCTCGAAATGGACACACCTCTGTCTTCAGTCACATTCTCAAGTACGGCCAGGATGCTCTCAGCCGAGCTTGCCGGACGAACACGTGCTGAGGTCTTCACATCACCAACTTGTCGCAAGACGTTCAAATTGATCGATTAAACTGACTATAGCTGTTCGAAAAGGCGCTTGATGATGATCAAAAGCAGTACGAATTTCACGAAACGTTTTGGCGATATTTTCGCCGTTTTTGTAGAGAATTTTCACCATTTCAACATGTCACTCAAGTTCTCGTAGTTTTTATTTACTAAAATTCATCGCAATGATGGTTGGATGTTGACAGTTCAACAATTGTTAAATTTAAAATGAAACCTGTGATGACCCTTATTATTCTTATAAGTACACCAGATATACGCCGTCCATTTAAAATAGTTGGCTCTTTTCATATCGAAGAAAACGATATGCAGATATGCAGATCGTTTGCAGCGTTGCGATGTTTCTTCGCCATTAAGCTTTGAATCGCCAGATATTATGTTGATCTGTCTCCCAAAAGTCGGATACGGAGTTTAATATATTACGTTGTTGACGGTCTAGAACTTTCCCGTGTATTTTCGTAGTATACATCATAAGCCTCACCAATCGGTAATTGGTGAATTTCCTCGTGTCGCCTTTGCCCTTGAAACGAGGGAACCCTCATTTTAGTAAATTAAATTGCGGGTCATAATATATAAAAATATATTTTTTTGGTAAAATTCGATTTTATTCATCAACATCAACATCAACATCCTTCTAGAGTAATGCAATGATTTCAGCGCCGCTCTAACATTTCTGTGTCTTTCTTATAGAACAATCTGTCTTCAAAATACGCTTCAGTTTCGGCGATCACCTGTTCATTGGAGTCATATCCCTGTCCGGACAGCATTAGGGTTCATGTTTAATCCATTGTTACATTCCGCATGATAAAATCCTTCTTATTTCCCTTAAACAGCTCCAAATAGCGCTCTGAATCATCATCAGCAAACGCGATACTTACTTTAAACAGCGCTTTCGCATATCCAAATACTCATGCAAAAAAAATGGACGCGGTCTATTGATATCTTTATGATGTCAATTATTTCTCGCACTTTCTGCTTACGGTTGTTCAAAACGATTTTGTGGACTTTTTGATGTTTCCCAGCGTAACAGCCTCATTTGGGCGCACAGAGCGTTCAGTATTATTTATGTCTGTGAAACAGCGTTTGAATTTGGCAAACCAGCGACAAATAATTGCATTCGACGCGTCAGATTCCTTATATCTCTTTTCAAGTCATTCTTGAGTTTTAACGGTATTTTTCCCCCATCAAATAACAGTGTTTTATCAACGTACGAAACTCGGTTTTTCTATCAACAGGTGTGTCACTAAAACTTCGATGACCAATGGTCGAAATGTCATCAATTTTGAAACATATTGTCGGCTGATGACAGTTGTTAGTTTTCTCCGGTTACTTCACGAAAATTTCTGGCAGCAAAAGTCAGTTATGAAGATTTTACTCGCTGTTTTGAGTTATTCCTGCATAGATGGTCCTTAATCTATCTGGGTTTGGTGTCCATCGTTGCAGTATCTGAATAAGTGGGAGTTGTGCTAAACAAATAGCGTATTTAGTGTGACTTGCAGAAGTTTAGTATATCTTCTCATGCTGAATTCTTCATTCCGAGCTTGCGATGCTTATTTAAGACTTGTACTTTGAATAGTACAAATTTTAATAAATCATGTATTTTCAATGATTTCCTTTTATCTTTCATCGTTCTGTGCTCATAGAACTTTTGGTCCGTATTAGTTTTTGCATTCAAAGAGTTTTGTACGAGTATACTTCGAAACAAATAAAAATGTGATAGTCTGAGTTGGGGGCTATGTGGTGACATCACTTCCCAACCAAGGTTCAATAATTTGTCACGAGCTATCAAAGATATGGTGAATTTAACCTCTCTGCAATCTCTCGCATGGTCATATGACGATCTGATTCAATTATGGCTTTAATTTGGTCATCAACTGCACTTCGTCTGTCAGTAGCAATTCTGTTGCGAAAGTTCTGCTAAGCAGTCAACACTATAAAGTGTATATTTCTAAATTGCAGTTCAACAAGTGAAAGTCCGAGTTGTCTCACGGTCGAAAACGTTCAGCAATTCTTTCTAGGATCTGGCGATAAAGGCGACCTGAAATGCGAACGCTATGGTTAATTGATCCTTCAAGATCGCTTGTGTAAAAATTGAATAGGATCGGTGAACCTCGTTGTGTCATCGATATTCTTTACAGTGATCTGCTTAGTATATCTAGAGTGTACAACAGTAGTTTACTCAGCTTGTTCAGCCGAAATCTTAATCTGAACCAATCAGACCGTACATTGTATCGTCCTTCGTTTCATCTAATATCAGATACCAGTTTAGACGCGGTGTGTAACCTAATTGGTTATCGTTAACTCACTTAAATCACCTTTTCGAATACATTGCTGATTTTCGAAAGGAGATATATCGGCCTAAGATTCGCCAGAGAATGGGATGCACCATCGCGGCGTTCAAATGCAGTGGATGTTGGGCGTTATTCAGTACATTATTAAACAGAAGAGTGTTTTTTTTTTGTATTTAAGTACCCTTAAAATGTTTGCACACAGCGCGGGCGAAGGAAAATCAGGGAGAATGGAAAGAGAGGTACTGACGAACGTTGGTTTTAAATGTTTGAAGGCTATAATAACTAGGAAACAAAGAGCTAGGCAGGGCATTCCGTAAGCGAGTTGTACGGCTTAGGAACGAATCACGATATTTTGGAATACTTCCAAAAGTGGGCTTGAGGGTATGCCGATGAGCATTCATACCGAGACGGGTGTTACGGTTAAAAGTTTGAAGGGGCGGAATGTTACTAGCGATTTCTATGGAGCACTGGTGGTGGAAATAGCGATAAAATAGAGTGAAACACGAGAAATTACGTCGGTGTTCGAGGGTATCCATTATTTGAATGATATTACATAGTATGACCTATGAGTTTTATCGCACAGCTTTGAATCCTATCTAACAGATGCAGAGATGTTTTGAGCGAACCCGAACAGATGTGGCCATTATAGTACAATTTCAGGCGGATAAACACCTTATATATTGAGGCCAAATCAGAGGGTGTGAAGTATTTCTCACATCGTTTGAGAAAACCTAGACATTTCGCAGCATTTTTGACGACACCGTATATGTGGTCATTCCAACATAGGCTGTCATTAACACACATACCGAGAATGGAAAGTTTGCCAGCATCGACAGTAGACAGCATTGTATTTTGGAAGCATTAAATTCTACTCTATTAGTGGTTCCCCAGTTAGTTATGCTGTTAATATCAGAATTTAATGAGCTTAACATACGCTGCCGTTCCCGTTCTACAGCCGAAGAGCGGAGACGTGAATCCGGGAACTAATGTGAAAAGCAGAGAGTACTGCCGTCAGAAAACGAATATATTGGATTAAAAGTAGCAGCCAAGTGGTCGTTGATGAAAATGAAAAAGAGTGTCGGAGACAGAACGGAGCCTTGGGGCACACCAGCATTTATTTTGTGAATATCAGACTTGAAACCATCTAAGGCAACCTGAACTGAGTGTGCCGAAAGGTAATTTCTAATCCATTGAAGAAGAGAGTCCTTGATCTCAAAAGAGCCTGATACCAAACTCTGTCAAATGCCTTACAAATATCAAGTGCAACTATCTTGCTTTCACCAGATTGATGTTTTTTTTTTATAATTTACGCACGTCTAAGGGGTTATGAATACCCTTATACTGTTGCCAGGGCGCGGGCGGAAAGATAGAAGGAGGAGAAAGGAAAGTTTGTGATGTAGTGGTTTGAAACTCAGGTGTGTTTGGTTTCGATATGTACGCTTTGCTTCCACTTTTCGGTGAGACATGCCATCAGATTACCAGTGGACCTGTTGCTACGAAAACCGTACTGCCGTACTTTTCGTGTTTCGAGATATTTCATGAGCTGACGGTTTCCATCATCTTGGAAAGAAGGGACGTAAGTGTAATATACATAATTGTCCACAGCTTCTATCGGGTGATGGCGAAATACAACATTCTGTATCTGATCGGTTCCAAAGTGCAATACTTCTTTTTTCTAATTGTTTCGAAAATCACTCAGAGCACATCATTCGAATCTAACTGGGACTGTCCCAATGATTATTTGTTATATTTTCATTACCAGTTCTCTTTTTCACTTCAAAGATGGAAGTTGAGCATAAAGACTCGGTTCTTCAGATCGATGTCCAGCCTATCGGTATCATTCGCACTTCCTAGAAATTCGCTCTTATAGCCTCTACCTCCGATCCAATCTCGTTGATATATTCACAAGAACATATACATATGTATATATCGGGATCAGTAAATATGCAGGGTGTCCCAAAAACGACGTTAAGCCGGAAATGGGTGCATTCCCCATAAATGAGATGCATGTTAGCATATTCGTGAGCAGTGTATCGAGATGGCATGATGGCATTCACACTATACAATCACGGGATCAACGATCAATAAAAGCCCAGAAGAAATCCAGGTTCGACAGAAACGGTCAGATAGCAAATCAAAGTCGCAATGCAATGAAGTCCAATAAAGAAAGCCAAAGTTGTAAGCACGAATACAAAATAATGCGCTGTAAGCGAAGGAGAGTAACGTACCCATTGCAGTATTGCACGATGTGCCTATGCGTCACTGCTTGAAAAGGGTGGCATCTCTATCTGTTTCACTCACACTAGTCGGAATGCGTGTTTATCCGTCTCAATGACGGCGTCACTCACACATGGTACTCATTTTAACTTATTAAAAAGAATTAACTATGAATAGAGTTTGTTTAGCAAAATATTTTGTTTGTCCTCAATTAAGCGTTAGTCTAGCAAGTGTCAAACCATTTTGGAATCCAGACTAAATACGCCATCTTTTAAAGTTACTTGCCAAAATGGCATAGTACATGTTTTTGTCAGTACAGTCAGTTCAAGTTGGATGATTAATGATTTTCAGATATATGGATGGACAAAAAAGCAATATCTTAGTTAAAACTGATATAGTTATATTTCAATTTTGGACCGTAATTTACAGAATAGTTACTCAGGGTTACTTGACAAAAAATAAATCGAAGAAGAGTAAGGATTTGCGGTCACAGTACTTGAAAGATCGTCACAGGGTGTCAGATTTCTCGATTTTTTTTTTAAGTGCCAATAATTTTAAAAGTGCCTGACTTACATTTTTTTTTATAATTTTGTAATAACCGAAACCACTTGTCCTATCACTCGTTTCCGCCTTAACGTTCATTTTTGGGACACCCTGCATATATTGTAGATAGCTGAAATATTAGACGAAACCCTGACTAATAGGAAACATAATTGAAAACTAAAATAAGCAATAATTCTCCGAAAAAAATTTTATTTTGTTTTTTTTATTTTTATTTTTATTAATCGAAATTAAGATGATGCATAAAAATTTTCTTGTTGTGTCCGAAATCGTATTTTTCCCATTGATTGACTTTAAATGGGGACTCCCCGTTTTTGTGCGCCGGTGATGCCCCGTATATTTTGTAAAAGTTTTACATTTAACCACTGATTTGTACAATCTGCTACAGAGTTTCTTTCTTCACTCGAAAGAAAGTTCTGAGTTGCAAATAGCATTTTTGATTTAAGTCGATAATCTAAAGGCAAATCAATTAGGGCAAGTATGTTACATACATACATAAATGTACCTACTCGATAGATAAATTTAAAGTAAAGTAATCAATTCGCTGGTACATGGTCTGATATACGAGTATACGCATTTCCCGAGAACAAAAACCACATCACTTTTTGTAAGGTAAATTCAGGAGATCCGAGGTAAAACCGAATTTAAACCCATCAATTTCCCAAATAAAACTCTTCTGATCTCACCACTATTGTGCAATTTCCACATAAAACCAAACTCACCACTTGCCTCTGATTTACCACTTTCCAACTTTAATCGAACAAAGCTTATCCAACTCTAATCACCACTGTCCTCTGACGACATCAATATACATTTTTTTTTACACAACCTCATCTCCTACCAATCACATTGCGCCCCACACACACTCCCTCACACACACACGCACACACACCCATCCAAACAAGCATCTACAACTTTTTCCGTCACTTTGACTCGGCTCGTAGTCGTCTGCTTCTTTAAAACCATTTTTCACCTCGCCCAAAGCGATTCAGTTTTTTCGAGACAGCGAACGATTTGAGACGTGTTAGTTAGAACGCTCGTGGCCAATTAAAAAAAGATAATAAGAATAAAAAATCAACTACTCAAACTCAACCGAGCAAAGAGGAAAACGAAAAAACTTCGCAATTACATAATTTCCACTCAACAAAATAAGAAAAAAATTATCAGAAACCCAAACAAAGAGCATATCACGGGGCAAACAGCAAAATAAAAATAAATAAAAATCGAAAGGTTTGGTAACTCTAAACTCCCCACATGATCACTCAAAATTCCAGCAGTTTCACAAAAGTGTATTTTTCCACACGACAAATTAATAAAAATAAAATAGAAAAACAAAAAGTAGCCATATTGAAAGTTGGCGCATTTTAATTAATTCGAAGATAAAGTCCACATTCTTGTGCTCTCCGCGTAGATTGCAAAATTTTATTAAAAAAAAAAAGAAAAAAAGAAAAAAAACATCCCCAGTTTCGTGTTTGTGAGTGGTGAAACGTCGTGAACGTGTGTGGTGAATAAGTGTTTCCGTCGTCGGTTCGCACAATTTTTTTTCTTCTCATTTCTGTTGTTTTGTCTGGTTTTGTGGACGGCAGCCGTGTGGTGTTTAGTTGAAAAACATAATCGAAAACACATTTTATTATCGTTGAGCAAATGCGACTGATATTAATTTACGCTAATTTCAGTGCAATCGATTACAATCTCCTCCCATCGGCGTAGAGAGTGTAGAATTGTTAGACCATAATCCTAACCCACAAAAAAAAAAAAGAAAAAGAAAAAGTAGAAAGAGGAACCCCCCCCAGTCCTTGTTGAAAAACAAACAGATTTCATTTTAAAATAAATTCTATATAATGTGGAATCCAAATAGTGATAACAAAACGGAGGATGTTTCCATTGCAGAAACTACAAATGAAAGTCAGCAGCAGCAGCAAACATTGAATATTGTTGATAACAAGAGTCAGCGTCAGCAGAATCCGAGTCAGACTCCGAGCAACATTGCTGGCAACGGGAAAATTACAAAAACGAAAAATCTTGAAGGTGAAAGTAGCAGTAGCAGTTACGGTGGTGGTGGTGGTGGTGGCTCATATTGTGCCTCCGACAACAACACCAACATCAACTATAGTAGTGGAGGAGTTGATTCTGGATTTCTGTCCGGACCACAACTCACCGAAGATTACGACTTTGATTTGAAGGAGTCAAGTCATACTGCCACTGCTGGCACTGGTGCTGGTATTGGTGGTGCAAGTATCAGTAGTAGTGGTAAAACAATACCAACGGTACAACTAAACATTATTCATCCTCATAAACAAACACAACAATCAACTGAGGATTATCAAGATTCTGGCATCATTGACGAGGATTTAGTTGAGGTTGAAGAGGAACACCATCAATTACATCAACAACAACAGCAACAGCAACAGAAACCATCGATAACAACAACAGCTGCAACACCGCAAACACAACAGCGTAACATTGTTGCTACTCCAACTACAGCTGAACAAGATCAAATGATTCTCGATAGTGGTGTAGATGCTGGCGTTGCAGAATGGTTCTGCAAGCTAACCCTCAAGGATTCCAATCAACGTTTAAACAATTTGGGAGCAGCCAATCAAAATCGGTTTCATGTCAGCAGCAATCAGAGCAAGAATGCAGCTGATTCAGATCCATGGGAGATTTACTATCAACAAAACAATGAAGGCGATACGTAAGTTTACTTTTTTTTTTTCAAAGCTATGTTTCTTTAAATTAGTTTTTGTTTTGTTTAGGTAGTAACTCTTTCGATAACCCGTTGATCATAAATCTTAAAGCACTCATTAGTAAATGGATAACTTTCCATTGATCAGGTTTTACTCGTACTTTCGCTCCTACTTTCGTTTTCATTGCTAAAAACTTCCCACTCCACTTTCATTGGAGAGCTTGTTATTTGTGAGGTGTTATTTTGTTTATATCAACTAAGATGAGCGCTATCTGGTGGATGAACAGATCCCATAACTTGATTTTATTGTCGTGCAACTGGAATTAAATGTATCTCAATTGGGATTCGTTAATTAGAAGCTTTTTCTGCCAAATGCCAATAGCACGCAACACTGCGCACTATGCTGTCATCCGAATTTACAGTGAAGAAATCAATTCGCCAGTATATGGTAGTTTTGGGAATTTTGCTGCGGTTTCTTTAAACCACCACAGACTCAGGGAAAAAAACCAAACCACGTGAATATATGGGCGGATACCAGCTGACAGTTGCCATCTAATTGTGACTTTAAATTGTCCTATATCAAGGGTTTTTATTTTATTTTTTGTAATTTAATTGGACTTTGCGCTTATTTTAGTAACATTGAACTGGGTGCAAAGATATTCAGACCGATGAGGGTTCGCAGAAAGTAAACACACTCTGAATTTGTAGACACACTACTCGGTCTTCTACGCTTCCAAAGTAACTCTTTTCGAGTTGTTTACTTTTGTATATACATCCAACATGAGATCAGGTCTTGATGGGTCCTTTTCCTACGGCAAAAACGCAAATAAGTCACCTGAAAAGGCTGAATGGTTTCAATAGTTTACATGATGTAAAGGCTTTCATTTCTATTATGCATCAAGGGTAACACGATACCTGAACAATGTCAATAGATGACTAGGTATCCCCATAACAGATATTTGCATCCCATTTTTGGCCGTTTGTGACTTTACGTCCCTACTAACAGTTCTGATGTTGTATCTTAAGAACTCACTTGTACATCATTTGTGGACCATTGATAGATTAGTCTCAGCCTCTCTCTCTCAAAGAAAAGACAGAGATATGAGCAGCATGATGTAGACATTAACATTAATCGATGGTTTCTTAAAATGTCCTCCTCCGTAAGGGATGACCAACCCATTTTGACGCGTATGGGTTCTTGACCGCGCTATTGCGTGCAGTTTCAATAGGAAATCCTTAAAACTTTGCAATGACATCTATTTATGAAGGTTTGTGGCTTGTAACGGTGTTGGTCGCTTTCGAGGTACTTCATTCATAAAGTATCACCGTTTCCACGTTTGATCGGAACAGTCTCAGCTTGCCTTTTGTGATGAAAACATTACATCTCCGGATGTAAGATAGCACACCGAACGTAACCTTTGCTTTGCGAATTCTACTGACCACATCCAGTTTGGTACCACCACTACCAGACCGGCACTCGACACTCCAAATGATTTTATTGAAATAATCAGTGTTACACGCCTTCATTAGCATAACTAGACTTGGTTGTTGTTCTTTAGCTGTACGTTCTAAGCGTTTGGAACAATACAGCTGTATCTAATTTGTTTTCACTATAACTTAAGTACTTTTGTGGTTGGGTTTCAGCCTTCCAGTAAATTGTGCACTTCAAGTTCCAAAAGTCCAAATTCCGGGGATTTCGACTGAGACTATGTTATTGCTTAACTCGTTACCACAAACAGAGCTGAATATTTTGCAAAGAGTTTTTCATTGAAGCGGATCGAACAGCAGAAGTTTATTAATTTTTGTTGGCGTACGCCTTCTGAGTGTCTTTCTTCCTTCTCAACCTAAAGAAACAGCGACAAAATCTTATTTATAGAAATTAAAGTTCTATCCAACGGCTGCGAATGTCTGAATTTAAGCTTCGCTGCTTAAAAACCACTAGCTACTCAGACATATTCAAGTTTGTATTATCTCCTTACAGACACGATACTCGCTCAGTTTAACACCAATCTCCTGGGTTCTTTCTACCTGTTGGTGTTATCGATTCACTTGCTTTGTTGTTTGCTCTGAATCGATTTCGTATCGAGACAGCCTCAGATTGACGTTTCTGACATAGCACGTCGAGTTTTGCAATCTTGCAACCTTTGCTCTGCTTTATTTTCCTGGCCGGCCTACGGTTACTAGAAACAACAATGGTGAGAGAGGAAATAAGTTTCCTCTATGACCTAATCATTTTTGAGCGCACTATACTTATCACTTGCGGAAATTGCTGACACTTAAATGGTTCTTAACAAAATTGTTGCTAGGTGTAATGCGACATCAGTATACATTAGCGTCAACATATGCGTAACATTTGATTTATTTTGAATCACTGTAGAGTTATTTGGTTTCGAACCAACCAACAAAAGTTTCAGCGTCTATTGGCTTACAAACAAACAGGCTCAGTTGTTCACTTCAAAACTTGAGCACGCCACATTAAGTTACAATTTCTTCTAATGCGCTGTTGTCTGGCATGAACTTGAATCTTCTTTCGACCAAGTATAGAGCCCTATTGAGTTTAGTAAGATGTACATCGTCTTCTTCAGTAACAATCAACGCCTGAGAAATCAAGAATCATAAGGAGAGTGAGGTTTCATTGTAATTCTAGAACATAAGTATCCGAAGGCTGCGATGAAAAACATGATAAAATTAATGAAACATTGTCAAGCTTCTGCGATTGCTGATCTTCTCTTGTTTGGCATTCATTAGAGAATGGCATATACCCACATTGCAAGAGTTATTCTTCACTGAGACCTTTACGAATGACTGATTTTAATTTCCTTCGAATCTTTACAGGCATATCATTGTAAATCTACTAGGGGTCAATAATGTATACTCTCTTTCAATCGATAATTTCGGTGGAATCTTAAAATCCATTGAGTTTGTCATATTAATGAGCAAATTGGCATAGACTTGCTATACTCAAGCCATTTACATATAATACTATCGTCCTTGCCAAACTTTTGACGATATTTCTATACACCAAAAGAGCTCATTCTTGTCCACATCTCCAATCGATGCAGCTTTTCTTTCTTACGTCAGAGCTCCAAGACGTAGACGTGGGCGAGATTTCTAATGAAAATTCAATGTGATGTATGGTTTTTTTATATTGCTCACTCTCGACCTTCTTAATTTTTAAAAGACAGTGATTCTTCGAAAAAAACAATTTTAATTATGGTTCTCTCTGATGTTGTTGTTTATGTTCATCGAAGAAATTTCCCTCTGTCAAGTTGTCGCTTACGATCTTCACATTGGTTTTCCAAACACCATTGGACTCAAATCGTTAAGTCCTGGTGCAAAGTTCATAGAATTTCCTCTGAAAGAAAATAGGCAATAACCGGCGACGATTTTGTTTTATGTCATACTGATTATAGAACAGCAATAAACTGGTAGCAATATAATTAAGTACTCATAAAGTAATTTAAGTAATTTATTTTCAGTTAAGCTACTTCTAATCACTCTGAAGGACTATGGGCGGTTTTTCGTGCTTTCTTTGAAATTAAATTTCACTCATTTGCAGTTAAGTTTTATGGAACTTGATAATTGTTATCAATTCTTTTATGTTGTGTGTAAATGATAGCCCTCTTTTCTACTGATGTTGGGGGTGCTGCTTCAGTATCACTTATTTATATCCGAACTCATTTTGTCTCTGATTTCACACTGTGTGTGTCTATGAACTGCGGCCATTCATTCTTCGTAATTTTGCTTCCCAAGCAGTGCGATTATTGAGTTACAGAACTTGCAATGAAATATTGGAATGGATAAACTTAACATGTATTGAAGTGCCAAAGATATCACAATCTTTTGAGACGAGAACCACGAGTAACTGCAATACAGACTCCTACGAATACACAAAAGTCCATCGCATTCGGAAATCATAGCTAGACGTTGTATTCATAAGAATGTATCTACGCTTTTGTATAAAACAAAAACATGAACTCGTACTTCATGACATTCATTTCGTTAAAATGCATGTTCTCCATGGATGTGGAATCGGAATCGCTTGGCCTCTACGTACATACCATCAAGGCTAATCGTAAAAGTACTTTCATGGGTCTAATGACATTTATAAGGTTTCAGCACAGAGCAAAGCCGAGAAATATACATGCAAATTCTTCTGACGCCAGTCTGGCTCTATTTAATGAGATCCGAAGAGCACCTGCTCTCTGTATGATGTCCCAAGAAGAATGTGATTACATTTCCCTGGCGACTTTATAAATAAAACTCATCTCTTTCGAGTCTTTTTACTAAAAGCGGCTTCAGCTTATCCTCTATTGTTTGCGAATTGTAATTGTGTTCTTTCAACATTGGCCTCAAATGCAATCCATCACATAAAACCTACCGAAATCCTCTTAATGTATGTATACTTTTCCCTGCTCTCCTTTGTTTTGCGAACCAGGTATCGTTCAGTAGAAATGGTTTCTAATGTGAACATAGTAAGGCCAGCATAAAAACCAAGTAAATTGTAAATGTTCAGGTGTAAAAGGCGTAACCTTTTATAAAATGCCCGCATTTTCAATGTTATGCATTCGTATCTACCTGTTGATACGTGCATAAGTACAAGTGCATGTTACAAGCACCCACTGTGGTTTAGTTGATGATATGTATCAGCTTGTACCCATCGGCGATTGTCACTAAAATGCACCTGTTGCACCTGCAGTCGTCTTTATTCAGTTTCTGTTTATTTGCAATTTGTCTGCGCCCAGTCTGTGCCCTTTCTTAGAAAAAGAAAAGAAAAGAAAAGAAAATCTCTTTTCAAAAGGTCTCAACGCTCGTTTAGTCTGTCTTTTGTTTTATTTTTTATCTCTGTGGATGTGTGTAAAGAAAAGATTTCAAACTCTATTGTACTTGAATTGATTTTTATTTTTAATTTCCTTCTTTACAGACAATTGCACCTGGCCTGTACAGGTTATGTAGAAGTAGTAGCTGCCCTAATTCGCATGGCACCACATCCATGCCTCTTCAATATACAAAATGATGATGCGCAAACTGGACTTCATTTGGCGGTTATTTATAGACAGCCAAAAATTCTACGAATGCTGCTGATTGCAGGCGCTGAGGTAAGTGTTAAAATTTGCTTTTACAATCTCTTTGATTGACCCCGATCTTAGCTGGTTTATCAGAATTCATTAGAAAGGAAAAGAAAGGCCTTTCCATTATAGTTTTTAAGATTTTGGGATGTTTCGTAGAATCATTATCAATCGCAGAGGGATTATCTGTTATTCGTATGCCACAATAACAAGTTCTACATGAGTTGCAATTTTATGAGCGCCGTGGACTAAACATGAACTGACTTGAGTGACTTCATCGTGCTCGGACACATCGGACACAGGGAAACTGATTATAGGAAAGGGCGATATACGTATCATTGTACTTCGAGATATCCTTTTCCTATTTCGAAACAAAGCTATCCTGTGTCAGTTCACCTCTGAATAGTTCTGGATACCACTGTAAAATTGCTCGATTGCTTTCGTTGAGAACACTCATGCAAAGAATAAAGTTTCCAGTCAAATCCAAGTTCCAAGAAACTTTCTATCGACCTCGTAGTCTTCATAGAAAACAGTGTCTGATGCGTTGAATATTTCCAAACTCTTACTTTTCTACAGAATCAGAAATTTCATTCACAATCCATTTTCATGATAAGGTACTTGTTATTCTTTAAAGCAAAGTAACAAGCAGATAACATACGAGTACTCGTACGTGAAAGTGTACTCAAATTTACCCAGTGATTTTTAAAACCGCAAATTACTTCTAGTGCTTGTTTCCTTTTTCTCAATTCACACAGTTCCGACCTTAGATAAGAAATAACCTTCTGAATTACGCATAATTTATGTGTATGTGTAACAAATGAGTAACCTAAAGCAGAAAGTGTTTACGAGTTGGAGTGCATTCAAAGGGCACGTCAGTTGACTAAATATGTTGCTTACGTGGACTTAATAAAATGATAAATCAGTTACTCAGTTTCCTATAGAAAAATCACTGTCAGCAAGTTCCCCGAAAGGATGCAAAGGGAAAAAACTTACAAATTCTCTGGTGTTCGCCTTTATTAATTTTATTTTCTAACAAACCCATGGATGTGCCATCATGGTCGTGTATGGTAATCACGTACCTCAACCTTATGTGGGAGATGGCAACCACTTATCGATTAGTTTCAACTACAACTCATGAACTGGATGCTTATAAAATATAGCTGGTCAAATGCATCAAGAACGAGTGGTTGGAAATCAGAACAAGATCAGTTAAAGTCTGATTATCTGCCCCCCATTGTTATCAAACAACTCCATTGAAAAGACTCAGCCTGTTTAATAAGACCGAGGCCCTTAGAGAGAACACAGTCACATACTTTTCTTGAATAGAGATCTTAACGAAATCGTCACAGTTCATTTTCATGTTTCTTAGACATATTTGCTAGGTTGATCGCGGCATTTGGTTGGAATATTTGCTTTTGGAAGCAGCTCTGGATCAATTTTAACAAGGAAACACCCAAACATCTGGTTTGTCGTACATTCTCTTCGGTAGATTTCCATGTAAACATAATTGAAGTAAGATTTTCTACTTATGAGTACTAAGGCAATCTGATTGAATTTTTAATGCAATAGGAACTGTTAAAACGACCAATCGAAATCACTGAGTTAGAGCATTCAAATCGGCAATCCAATATGCCTTTAGTCGAGCTTGAGTTGTTTAACTAATCTCAACTTACTTACCCGAATATGTATGTCAAAGTAACTTTTCTTGTTTTCAAGCAAAAAATAAAATTTATTTGTTTAAGTCAACTGCTTGACCTCGTTATCGACCAAATGAAATAAACAGTTTTACGAAAATCGTAGCTAAACGTTTTCAGTGGAAGTCGTGCTTCAGACATGATCCAATGATACTTGGAACTTCTTGGATTTCCTTTGAAATACTGAAAATTGTAATGCATTACTTGACATATCCCTTTTGTGGTTAAGAACTCTGTCAGCTCTTCTTTCTTCAGAAGTGACCTGTAGTTTTCAGGATGAAATTTAGCCTCATAGTATTTCTGCTGTCCTTCAGTAGATTCTATTTCTATTCATGCAAAAATTGAAATAATTGATTTTTCTTTCTCTTTCAGCCCACAGTGCGAGATGCTAATGGCAACACAGCCCTTCACCTGGCCTGCTATTCAGGTGATATCCAGTGTGCGAATGCCCTTATAACACCAATAAGTGCATCGGAAATTTATGAAGCTCATCGTTCTTACGGTCATCTGAGTAGTGACAAAACAACATCCTGCCTTGACTGTGCGCATTTGCCAGCTGATTTGGAAATTCGCAATTATGATGGTGAGTCTGTTTGCTATTTCTTTTTTCAGTTCAAACATTTAAATCCCGAGTCTATTTCAATTAATTTGGATGGATATTTTTACTCGAGAACTCTGCAAATTCCTTGAGAGGACTATTTTTATTTCGCAGACGAAAGAAATTCCTTGAGTTGTCGAAAGAAAAATCTATTTATTGCATGATTTACGAAAATATACTCGTCGTATCCTTTCCTGTCGACTCATTATTTTTTTCTTCTCTCTGATTTGAATAACTAACTACTCGTACATAGCTCGAGAATCGGGCAGGCAGCAACACCAGAATGAGTTTGGATTCTAGTGGCTGGCCAGAGACTATTTTCAGCATTGCCGAGTTAAGTACATGCGCATAGGAGAAATTCTTCTCAAGAACTGTTTTCTAAAAATATCACCGGGTCACATGAAGTTGGTTACAATATTCGTATGTGCTCTGTCTCTGTTTGCCGTATTTGTAATTCCTTTTCGAATTAAAGCAGACATTGGGTAGTGCGGTAATCAAGTACTGCCGGGTGTGTATACAAGGATAAGTTTTCCTGGGTTTTTCCAGTCAAACCAGAGGCGAACCAGGCGCCGTAGTGCGATTTCATTGAACCATATGGCAAACAAAACACAAAAAAAAAAAAAAAAAAAAAAAAACAATTCCTGCACGCACGTTCGTTGGGTTTTGTTTATTTCTTTGCACTTAAAAATAGAACGGATTAATGGGGTTGATTGAATTGGGTGGTACTGCTGCTGGTGGTAGTTGTGGGTGCTGACGTTGGCAAATGGAAATTCCTTCAAAAGAGAGAAACAAAACAAAACTACAAAGAACATAAAACAGGGATCGAATATAGCATGGAATAGGTATAAATATAATAGAGTAAAGGTCGCGACGGAAAATACAATAATAATGTTTTTGAAAGGTGGGTTTGTTGTTTGCACGACGACAAATTTATAATCCATCAAGGACATGTACGAGTATAGAGTTTATATGAAATTATTACTCGTACTTATCACGAAGCTAAATAGATTATCTATTCTGACTTTGGGTTCATTGTCAAACTCTTTTCAAAACATTGATAGTTACCAACGTGATTGTTATCTCAAATCTATGTATGCCGAACGGCAAGTATTCGAATGTTGTAATTCAACGATTTTTAAATTGATTTGAAGAGGTATTCGAGAGCTACTGACGTAAGTTGTCAATCAACTAATTAATTGAGATATGAGAATGTATAATTAATTTTTGATATGATATTGCTCTGATATCTAGGAGAAGTAAGAATTTTCTTCAAGGTTGTGGTGTTGGAATTTAAGGTGTAGGCAGTTTGTTAGCAACACATTCACAAAGGGTTATGTCATACTTAACAGCTGTGGACTCTCCTACCCAATTGAGAGCAAGGGTTTTTATATTTGGATTGCGGATTGTGGGTAGAGGATGATTTTTGATTCTGCTCTTGCTTTGCTGTCGTATATATTTCTTCACTGAGCTGCCCTTGGTTGGTTTAAAGAGGCTACAACTCCAGGAACTCGTTTCTTTCCAGTTCCTACAACGATCTGTTTCATCTTTCATAGAAAGACTCATGACATAAAGTTTTCGACTTGCACGTTGATTGCGGTAAGCGGTATTTCATATGGTGCTGCACCCACTAATATCTTCAAGTGTTCATTTAATAGGTACATATGTATATGTCTGCTATACCTAGATCCGTGATTTTGTTCCCAAGGCAGTCTAAAGAAATTAGCTTAACTGTCTGTCGGAAATAATTTTGTGTCTTGTGATTTGGAATTTCCTTCGCTGGTATGGGTTGGAGGTGATTCTGGCACTGATGCCAGTTCTTTGCCGTATGTCCTATAAGATTATCTAAAGACTTCCCTATTTCCAAAGATTTGAATTGAATTGCAACGAGAGGAGCATCTGTCTCTTATGCAGTTTATTTATTTTCCACAAAATCTTGTCACGATATCCAAAATCGCAGTCTTTTCTGATTCAGAAATATAGTAGTTCAAAGCCAGCGAGGAACCTACAATGAACTTCTGCTGGACTCTAATTTGGATTCCTCAAATATGTGCAGAAGAGGAATCCTTTTAAATTCTGCCTTGTTCGGTGAGGAAAAACCAGAACAGAACAGCACAGATTTGTGAAAAACATCAAATCAAAAGAGAACAAAAAAGTACAGCACAGCTGATTTTTACACTTCACAATTGTGTTCTACTTCGAAAGTAGGTGCAAGATTTTCTGTTTCGAACAGATTGGAACATCCTCACTGAACACAGAGCAGAACAGATTCTCACTAAACAGTAAAGCTTGTACTTTTCTGTTCGGAACAGTGGAACAGTCCGGAACAGCCTAACTAAATAAAGCTAATATGTCTCACTTAGACAGCGTGTCAATATGAAATATCTTAACCAAAATTTGCAAGATCACCGATCAGTCGAATCAGCCATTCGCATATCGTTTAAAAAAAAGGTGAAGAAAGGAACATTTGCGGCACTATCTCGAAGGTTGCTCTTAAGGTTGCTTTAGAAAACAATTTCTATGTAAAGAACTGTGGAATCTTTATATTTTCAAACATTACGTAACGACATGAGTTGAGTTGGAATCAAAAATTTGTATTCATTATGAAGAATGGCTTCGTTGGCTGGTTTTGTGCAAATCGCATTCCGCCGGTTCAGTTTTTGGCCATTCTTATCTACCATCTGCCTGTCTATCTCACCAACAACGCATTGAATATTCCAAGGCCTGAGCAGTTTGTATAGCCCCACAAGAAATAATCTAGTGGCATTCATTGTCCACTCGTTGTTGTTGAATCAAGTCCTCAGTAATTCAATCGTTTCATGGAATCAATGTCGAAGAAATTATCACTGCTAATTTTCCGGTAATGTTGACCATTGACTGTAACGGTTTCGGTCTCATTTTTAAAAAGATGTGACAGATGATGTCATTAGCGTGAAGATTACACTAAACAGTGCAGTTTTGTGGGGGTAACTAAGTTTTCCTGTATTTCCCTCGCTTTAGAAACGGTAATTTAGTTTGTTCTGAGATAAAAGTGACCTCCGTCACTAGACGCAATTTTTTGATAAACATGAGAATCGACTTTAAGCTGAGCAAGAGCCCGTGACTTTAGTTTCTGCACCATCTTTCTCAAAAACAAACAGCAAGCAGTTGGGCGATTATAAGGACCAAAAAATCACGTCACCACTCGCTTGATTCGTTAGGAAAACCTCGGCCTAAAAATCTATTAGATGCACCAGCTCAATAAACCAAAACAATAATCTTATGTGAAAAGTGTTTGAACGAATTTAAAGGACAAACATATAAGAGACTGGTAAAGAAAATGAGTGTGGAAAGAAAACATGCGACCGCACGTAACAAAACTCACATTTTAAAAACCATAATAAACTAGCATCTCGTTTTGTAATCGCATCACCTTAAATGGATAACAAGAGTCTCCTCGAATCAGGGTCACGTAAATAAGCCTTCACCAATTCTGATCATATTCGAGTACAGCCACCACTGACTTTCCGGATTTTCCCCCACTTAGTCTCTTAGGCAATCACTACTCTCGTATGTGTCATAAACAGAAAAATTTTCACATTCAAAATTGTATTTCATTAGTGCTTAAAATGCACAAGACTCTTAGACAGACGAATTAAATAAAATAAAATATTCCGCTCTGAATATTCGTCCGTCCAATTGTCTAAAAATACGTCTCGCCAGTTAAAATTTTTCCTCAGACAAAAATACGAAAAATCGAAAATAGCCTTTTGCCAAGGAAATTGCAGCCCGCGCATATCCCCACTGGCGTTTTGTATATTAAAAATTTTTATAATAAACAAAATATTCATTTATTTTTTCCTCGTAAAAATAAAGCTCATTCTCTGTCGGAGATATATAAACGAGTACGACTTGCTAATGCTTTTTGGCGTAAATTCAAAATTTCACTGTTCTGAAAATATAGAAATGTTTATCTCTGTTCTAGAGGTTAATATTAACGTCAGAGTTCGCGTGCAAATTCATTCTCACACGAAGTCGACATAAAAACGAAGAAGAAAATTATGGAAAACCAATTTTATTTTATTTTTTATTTTTTTTTTTTTACATATATGAACAAGTATTGAGCTTCCCCTGAAAGCAAAAAAAAAAACACACAGTAGAACATATTCGTATACTAGCAAGTCAAAATTGTGGATTTTATTTTGTATCCATGTGGAATTTTTGTTTGATTGTGGATATACGAGTATCTGTTGCTATATAGCCCATTTGCTTGCTTGCGTATTTTCTTTGGTTTTACTGTTGCTCTCTTTTGTTGGTTTTGCAACTTTTGAAATTGTGGAAAAACCCACCGAAAATATATGTATTTAAATTTTGTATCCCCTCGTGCGCGTCTGATGTAGTCTGATGTAGAAGCCGTCATCATTATCATCATCATGAGAGATTTCAAAAAAATGAAAAGAATATTTAACAGTCAGTAGAGATGGGACAGAGACGTGGTGAGACGAAAGGCGAACAATGGAATGAAGACGACTGCCACAAGAATATTGGTACTTAAAAGTTGATTTTTACGAATAAATTTAGCTAAAATGTTGGAGCCACGAAGACTATGTTAGATTACATGTGTCTGGTCTTAGGACTTGAATTCTTACGTGAACTGTAGAAGATTCATTGATTAGTATGATGGTTGAAATATGTTTTTTTTTTGGCACTCAGTTGCTACGGAGGCTGTTTACAGAGAGTTGATGGGATTGGACTTTAGAGAAGGCAAATAATTCACCACCAAGGGTCGATGTACAATATTATGTTTATATGTGAGTGTATACAGCGAGATGACGGGTTTGGAGCTGATAAAATCAATCACAAAGGGCCCAAGACGACTCAATCCATGTGTGACATAGAACATGCATTTTTTTTTTTGTATATCTTGACTCCCTTGTGGTTGTTGGATAGATTTTTTCTAAACCTTTCCACTATCTGTAGGGAATATGCTTTATATCAAAGACATCAGTGTAATCACTTGCTTCAGTTTTCTCTAATAAGAAACATGAGAAATGTATGTACATACGAGTACATATGTGCTAATTCCAATTGTGCATTGAGACTGGTACTAAACGCTGCAGAAATGTTATATAACTTTTGGCCTATGATCATCAATATGGTGGCTAGTGTTTCTTTTTTGTCCTTCTTTTTAAATCGTCATAATTTCATAATTGCTTACATTACAGCGTATTTACATCACAGGTGTCCAGTTTCAAGAAAACCGCAAACCAAATGTCGACGTTATCCATTATTCTGTAGCAAAACAAGATGCATACGAACATAACAGAAGTTGCGTAGACTTTCGACGTTACATCCTCAGGCAGAAGAGCCTACTTTACATAAACGATCAACATGAATTGTTGCACAATCAATTTTGTTAGATGCGCTTACTGGGCTATTTAAAGCAGCAGGTGAGAAATCACCCATCAACTCATCTGCAAATTTTATCAGAAGAAAGCTTCTAAACTGCGGCAACTCTAACGGCATTAGTCTTGTTGGCATCGTATATAAAAAGTTTCGCTCTACAATGTTCCATTTTGCAAAAGATCTGATCAAAAACCCATTGAAAGGTCACTTATGACATCACTAATGGAGAGGTGCTACAAAGGAATATGTTGAGTCTCGGCATCCCGGTGAAACCCGTCGGTCTGTGCAAAATGACTGGAATGCAACAAGTTTCAATGTCATGTTAACGATTAAGAAGGGCTGTCATGCGATTTTTTTTTTAACTTCACATTTTTCATGTCTCATCTAAGCTTCTTCGTCAGATGATTTCTGATCAAACTCATAGAGGGAGTATGTAGTTGACGACTTGACTATTTTCGTAGAATGGTCTGGCCCTGTTATTGTTGCTGAAGTTATGGCCGATTTAGATTTTAGCCTGCGATTTTGGGATTTCCATTCAAGTCGATGATCAATCTAATTGGTAAGGCTAGTCTCTTACAGAGACATCAAACGTAATAGTGATTATATATCAGTCAGGCTCTCTCAGTCTGAATAAGTAGCACTGATTGTCGAGTTGATACTATGCAGTGTGTGGTGGACTCGCTATGAAGAAAGGAGAAAGGCAAATATTCATATGCAAACTCGGTTATTTCTTATTTCATTAGAAATGAGTAGTTAAACAAAAACGTCGATGCCATCTGGGCACTCTTAAGCATTCGATTAGCATGTTCACGAGTTGATTCAAGTCGAGGTAAGCATTTTCAAGATTTAATCACTGCACACACATCTCTATTTTTAAGTTTCGGTGCTTTGATTAGGTACTTCATACTTGCCAGACATTTAATGCATGCCTAATTGATTCGAATCTGAAATTCCAAACGTTTTTATTTGAAATTGTCATATTCCTCAATCTTCGCCACGTTTAAGCAAATTCTACTCGTCCAATTAATTTCCGACCAAGCATGCGTTGAACAGAATACTTAATGTGAACGGAATTCGGTTTTGTGGTACGAGTAGTTGTTCTGTTCGAGTATGACTACAATGAATCTTGTAGTCATACCTGATTTAGAAATCAAGAAAACCAAAAGGACGTTGCCTTCGAGGAGCAAGTTTGGAATTTGTCAAGTCTTGCACTTGGTATGTTAATACAATATGTTCTTGTGGTTATTTTATTTTGTTTTTATTTTAAGTAATGTCAAGGTCTCTGTTTTTTTTTTTTTTGATTAGTACGAATAGATGGATGTTTTTTTTCATTCTGTGGAATATTCAATTCTAATCAATTTAAATAGAAGACTTGACAAATGATTGCGATGAGACGTCATTGACATATCAAGGCACAGCCTTGAAGAAAAAAGAAGAATTGCTTCACAACCAAAAGATTGATTAAACAAGTTCCACACTCATACACAGACTTTAGTCAGAAAGAAGAAAAATAAGGTTATAGGTCTCAGATTTGACTCTCAAATAACTCAATGCAATTTGATGGGCCAAACACTCTCACTTTTTCTATTGAGTGGTATTTTTTTTTATTTTTTTTATTTTTTGGTTTTTCTGTTTCGTGCTCACCTCTTTAAAACGTTTCATTTCGATTCTTCTGTTGCGTCGTTGTTGTTTGTTGTTTAACAGTAGATAAGTTTAACAACCTTACGTGTGCAAAAATCATTGACTTTTACTTTTTGTTTTTTATTCCTCTCCCCAAAATTCGTCGGTGTGTAGTCGTAGCATAGCCTTTTGGGGTTGCCATTGAGATGATTTATTGTTCACCTTTATATTGTATACAATATTTTCTTCTCCGTATTCAGTTGTAAACTGTAGTGAAGGTTGTAAATTGATTTCAACTATGTACTTCAATTAAAGTGGATTACACATGAAATTGAGTTTGTTGAACTTTAAGACAAAAACTGGGGTTTTCTGGAGGTTGGTGTCAGGGTAATTGCTTCTAAAACAGATTTTTAATTACCTTTTGTATGCATTCGATGTAGAGTTATATAAGAGTTTTTTAAATATTTCTCTCCTTTGAGTACTTACTTTATTATTCACTTGGAATCCACACAATAGCGTGCTCTAGATTCTGTTCTTTCGATTATTTAAATTGTTTGTAGTTGTATTGTAACTTGTGGGGGGTCGAGAAAGAAGGCATACGACTAACATTGTGCAAGGAATTTCTGATTGTTTTCAGCTCTCTTTTTATGGGCATTTAATTTAATATCATTTCCTTCTATAATCGTCTTTCTTTCTATATATACGAGTACGAGTATGTTATGTTCATTTGTAATGACAGACAGCTAAGTACTATAGAGTAGTCGTGTTGAAGTGCGAGGAGTTTAAGAATGTTGAATAATTAATGTTAGGTAACAGCTGGTAAGGAAAGCCCAGAATTTCATCGATGAGTTGCGAGGTTTTCTTGTTTTCGTTTTTATTTTACGACTCCGTATTATGGAAGTAGTTTACTACGTTCTAAATCTTGTGACATATCATACGAGTGGGGAAGTTATACGATCGCGTGATGCATTTCCGATGCGTAGTTTGATTTATTTTCCTATCTACATAGCTAGCGAAGCTTGGAGATTTGTAGATTGGGTTACAATATTCTTTCATGCTTTATAGAATCGACTACTGCTCGATTTTATATCGAAGTAAAAATTCTCTTGGTTGCAGCAGTATTTTCCATTCGATAAATTTGACTGCCTTTGTTCTATACAACTCAAAATGTTTTCGATTGCGTGCTCTCATACATATATCGATGATATTTTTGTTTCGGTGGTAACTAAAGTCAACTCAGCCTTCTAACTTATTGTTCAGCGTTCGTCTGCATACATCAAGATAAGCAGAATTACTGTATTGTAGAGGATGGTCCCTTTCTTCGAATTGGGGATTTGACCCCAGCTTTTTGGTGAGCCGGAAGTATGATAGCAGCGTAAAGTGCTGTGATCCAGTTTCCTCCATCCCCAATTATTGCCTCAAACCTCTTTCGACAACTTTCAGCCACTTTTTCTGCACAGTTCTGCGGTAATTGCTTGGCCAAAGTCGTTTTAAAACCAGTTTAAGCTCTTTAATATGTAAGGCAATCTTTTTCCTTGATCCTCTGCTTCATAAGTTCCCAGAGTTTTTCTATTAGATTGTCATATGGAGACTGAGACGGCCAATACAACACTTTCTCTTCCTCTTTGAAGCAAATAGCATTTCAGCGGATGCCAAAAACCTTTTTTGTACAGTTGCATCATTCTTTGAATAAGGAGAATCCCGGTGAAGTTCACCAGTGTTCCGATTAGCACCGCACAAAAACAGCCATGAACATACTATACGCTTTTTTCGAAAGTTTTTCTGTTTATTCGACGACAGTTTCAGCATGCGCGGTCCAAATATATACGACTCAAGGGATTAAAAATAATATCTCTACATCAGTGAGCCTACTGAACCCTTCTTTAAATGTAATTTTCGGTTAACAAAGACTTGGCCCAGTGGGTTTGTAATTAAAATCTTTTTCTCATATAATTTTGCGAATAGAACACTCCCGTCTTTCCGGGGTTTAGACTTGTAACGACTTTGTTTCCAACGGCTTACTTTTCCACGTGCAGACAAATTGTCAACGTTTCGATGTTCGTTCCATGAAGCTTAACCCATAGCTTCAAATCGAACCTTTTACAGAATCTCATTACGAAATATGTCCTGTAATTTACAAAATCGAGCTGCCACCAAAGTATAATTTCATTGCGCATTAGATGAGCATTTCTTCTAAAGGAAACCAATAATTCTAATGGTCATTTAGCATAGATGGCAGAGAATGTCTTTGTCCTATGGCATGTAAAAGGCAATCAGAATCTTTGTCTGGGAAGCTTACAACTTTCAGTAAACGTTGATGTAGTTGAGTCCCATATTTAACAGCATACGAGCAATGTTACGAAACAAATACGCACAAATACAAATCCCCACCACGTTTCTCTACATCGGCAAACTTACCAAATGTTGTTGAGATCTACCTGTGACAAATTATCAACTCATAATTCTTCGAATCAATTTTCATTATACACTAATTCCATAATGAGTCTTGAATGCCCGTGTAATTACTACCACCTCGTACCATTCACAAAACATCCATAAAAGCAAACTCATGAGTTTGCAAAACTTATGGTTTCCCTGACTAAGTCTCAGCTTCAACGAATTTCTACAAATCATCGCCTTCATTTGGGGAACCCCTTTTTCCTGATACTCGATTGAGAAAACGTGAAAACAAACTCTCCCAGCGTTTAACTAAACTTTCAAAAGTAATAAACCCATTGTCGTCACATTTTTTCGCCAATTGAAAAATCGGCGTAGATTAGAGATTGAAATTTGTTTTTCTAAGAGTAATCACGTATTTACGATCTCATCATTTTCCAATCGCTTTGCGGTTTATTTGTCCAAATTACCCACTTCACTTACGTTATACGAGCATTGTGACTATTTTCCCATTCTCTTGTGGAAAATATGGAAAATTTCCACCCATTACGGGTGCATTGATTCTGATTCATTTGTTTATTGCAACTTAAATCCTTCTTTTGATAATGGATCGTCGTCGATCAAACACTACGCCTAACCACAATAATCATTCCAACCAACGATATTTTTTTTTTAAATCAAATGTTGTTTTCTAGTGCCTGCTGCTGATGTCACTTGTGAGCGAAAACGTCACCAAACTGTTTTTGGTGATTTGCTAAGCTCAATTTTAGAATCTCATTAGAATGTTGGACGGGTTTTCACATGAATCTGTTCAAATTAAGGAGAAATGGTAGTCTTGAACTCTCCTCATCCGGTGGCGATAGTGAATTGGAGAATTCCCAAATTCCCAAATTTTCAAATTAACAAATACCCAGTGCATTCGCACACATCATCTTCGTGGAAAACATTATGTCGTAAATGCCAGATAATAAAATGTCGCATATTATTCGTAGTCGTTTGTGTTTTCTTTATCAGCAGGTGATGGGTGATGGTTATACCGGATAGGATTTCCATTTCAGCAGACATACGAGTACACCTAGTGTTTGCGCTATCTGATAGCGCAAAAGTCTGGGTTTTTTTGTTCAATAGTAAAAATGACTTACTCGTACTACAACGGCGGATGATGACTAAGTCTAGTCCAGCGATTAACTTCTCTGTAGGCTTATCGTAGATAGTCCATTCTGATAGTGTACCCAAGCGATTGGCCATCGTAACAGACTTAAACAGCAAGTAATTTGATAAATTTATCATGGAAAGGGGAATTCCGTTTAGGATTTACTTTTATATACATATGTACGAGTGTATTTTATATTTTGTTTGACAAACACTGCTATGTGTATAAACAAATTAAAACAGAAGGTGAACATGGGAATATTTAATAAAATTTTGTGATTTTCCAAAAGATAAATCCGAGATAAGATTATTATGACACTGGGAAAATGGGAGTATCATTGGGGCAGGTAGACAGAAAGGTTGTTAAAGTGAATTGGAATCAATTCAAGGAGATATGATAAAAAATAAATAAATTGGAAGGAGTTTTGTTCTTTTTTCTGTGAGATCATCGTTATTTTTCAGTAGGGCATGCTCGTATTATGATCATAGTTTTCTGTTTTAATAATAATAAAAATTAAAAACAAAAAACAAAAAACCCATGACTTAACGGACAATTGACGTCGTTTATTATCGGCGTTGAGTTTCGAGTGCTACATGAATAAGCCTCAACCAGTGCGTCACGGCCGGATTTTATGTAGCGCCTATTGGTTAAATCGTACTTCGTATCGTTATTTTGATGTTGTTTTTTTTTTTTTAAATCTTCTAACGACACAACTTATAATACTAAAGTTGATTAAAGAACTTTGTTGTTGGCTTTTAGAAAGACCTGTTAGCGAGTTTCTCTGTCTTCTTATACTTGCCCCAGCTGCACTTAAGCTGATCTACGACGTTTATATCAAATTTCTAGACCTCCTCCTCAGCAATATTTGGTGGTTTGAAGGAGCTAAAAGGTACAAGGTATTTGGTTTTGCTCGCATTTATCATAGGCCCTACTCCTGGATCAGCTACATAGGTAGTCAAGATCCGTAGAATACAGATCTCGCCAGCGTGATTCAGGTGTTTCTTTCAGGCAATGATACACTTCTTTCGTTCGCCCTTTTAATTCCCGATTCATGCTGTTGAAAACCTTTTCGAAATGATTAAAATGTTTAGACCTACACTCGACGCATTGCTTTTCTGTTTATATGGCCGGCGCTGAACAATCCAGAGTATAAGCCTGCTTATTCTATGGTCTTATATAGCCCTATTTTTGCTATTACATATTTCGAATGCAGAATACAGATACCGCACTAGTTTGTAGAATGAATATTTTTTCATTTTACATACTTCTCAAGAGAAACAGTAGTTTTTTTCCAGATTTACCTGCCGTGATTTTGAAAAATTGTGTACGAGTATTGTATATATGCCATCACCGCTTTGCATTTCTCTGAAGTCTGGATTGCGGTTGGAATTTCTATATTGCCAGCAGGACCACTTTTGGGAAATTATAAGCTTTGAAGCACTCATTGATATGCGCCAGATAGTTTACCACCATTACAATGTGCTCCTTCCATTTTCCAAGGAACGGTGTATAATGATTGCAAGTTTCTCTTGATCATTCCAAAGGTGATGTGAGCGCCTCACTTTTGGACATCCAGCAGTCAAAATCGTCTTGAAAAATGTTATTGCTATACCAGAGCATTCTCTTTTATCCGTGTGAAATGTCCCAGCCAGCTCAGTTTCTGACATACAGCTTATACAAGTCGTTGCTCCATCGAGTTCATTACTATTCATCTAGATGAATAGGGCCACATCTTTTCCCTCGGACGCTGATAGGAAATTTCTACAAGGATTCTGCGCTATACATTGAAACTGGCTTAAAAAGGGCCTATGTGAAAAGGAGCTCTTTTTACCAATTGCCTACTGAGTCATAGCACCCATTGGCAAGAGTTATGCTTCGTTTGAGATCCATGTCGAGATTGTTTTTTCTAATACTTATACCAAGATACACATAGAGCTACACTACTTCAAAGTTTTGGTTGTCAACAGTTACGAGAATAATTTTGGTTTAGCAACAACGAGTGCTGATTTACTTTAATATTTTTAGCATTGGCCAACAGTATGAGTCCGCTCATCAATGCGGATTGATCTACAGCATTAGATTGAAGTGGTGATACGTTAGAGAATCATCATGTCTAAAATCTCGTTTAGTATCTTACGAATCGAAGAAGTCCTTCTTAATTCTGATGGAGCTGGTGGTGTTCAGCATCATTTTGCAGGTCTGTATCAGCTTTAAGGGGATACTAAATTCAGACGAAATTCGTGTTTTTCCAGAATTTTGCGGAATGTAAAGATCTGGTTGAGGTCAGATTTAGTCTTTCCCACATTACACCCATTTGATCCTGTAGAATCACCCACTTTGTACATTAGCCAGACCATGCTTAGGTTCCTACGATCAGTGATCCCTCAATGATTATTTTCTATACGAATCCGATGGGAATCATATTAGAAACTGCAATTCATCAAATATGATGTCTGTAAAATCTCGTAGAAAAAATAGAGAAAATATTAGGTACCCAGGTCCGTTGGTCTTGAATGTGAAAGTCACTCCTGTCAAGATATGTTATGTCTTGAGACCTATTAATCAATCAAAGGAAGATAGTCACACGAAAGCAATCTCTTTGTGGTCCATTTGTGTCAGTAAGTTGTCGGAAATCCAAGCAAAAATTCAAAATGAACTCACACTTGTCCACTTACTCTTACTCTTACCTAACACCAGCATGTCTTTGGCACTAAAATCAATAGTCTCAGTCTACTAAACACCGATAAATTTACAAAATTTTCAAAAAAATTATTGAATCGTGGAAGTTGTCGCCTTCATAAATTATTTCAGCTAACAGAAAAATTGTGTTTTCCCAACATAAATCCGTTTGGCCGTCTACTCGTATTTGCGAGGGAAAAAGCATTTCCAATTTCCCCCATAAACAATTCGTAAACTATTTTCTTCTTTTCTAAAAATACTTTTTTAAACAATTTTTTTGGCATTCACTTGACGGCACGTAGTACGAATGAATACATAGTGTGGTTTGTAAAAATCACAAAACAAATCGACAGACTGAGCAAAATTTTGATCCGCCATAAATTCACCGTCTAAATGCTGTCTGAAGGAATTTTCTCTCATTTCGCGCCTATAAATGGACACGCCAGACAAGACCGTACAACTACCAATGGCGGGACATATTTTATTTTGTTTTGTTGTTTGGTATTTGGTATTTTTAAAAATTCGTTTCTTTCATCTTAGTCAGTCGTAAAAATTTACTCATCGGTGCATTGATCGTGTGTCGTCGAGTAAAAGAGAAATTTGTCGTACCGATCATGGGGGAGACCCAGATGCGTGGTGATACTCGTGATGTTTGACGATGATCATTGGATTTATTTTTGGGTAAAACATTTGATTCAATAGAGCGGAAAATAACAAAACAAAGGAAAAGACGATTAATAATAAAATTCAAGGAAATCTGCATTTTTGCATTTTTTTTTTAATAGGGGTGTCGGTAGAAAAAATAAAATTGTTTGATCGTTATTTTTAGACAAAATAACGAGAACAAATGAGTTGATTAGCACTGGCTTTATCGTGGTTTTTGACTTGTTTACGCAATCAATTACCAGACAGGACAGATAATTATTATGAGCTTGACGACAGATGGAAGAGATATCTTCAAGAATCTTTCACCATGGCATCGAACCAAAGTCCAAACTAAGTCGTAGAACTCGTATTATACCTGATTAATTTTTTGGTGATTTTCAATTGGTTGCCTATCGGTTTATTTTTAATATCTACAAGTGGGTTAACCCTGATTCGTTTCCTATTAGGTTTTTAATCTCATTCTCCTATCAGTTTATTGAAAAACAATAAATTCTCAACAAAAAAAAAAAAAAACGCACATTCACACATGTTCACCTGACTGACTTCCTATCTAATCCGGATATTGTTGAATGAATAATAAATTCTATCGAAATCAGAGGTGGATAGATTTTCATGAATCACATTATTGGTCTCTTGATCAGGACGATTGGGGAAAATCACAGATATTTATCAGCTGTTAACAATGATTGATGATCCACATAGCTTCAATCAGAATCCAATCTGGAAGCAGGAATCTGTTTTTTTTTTTTCAGTTAAACATACAGAAACTTAGTATCTAAGCTTCGTAATAAAATCATACGTTACTCATTCTGGATCTTAGAATTTTGCATCATTTTCATGCTTATTGTGATAATTTTATAGAAATTGTAATGATTACCAGTCTCCTGACTCAAATCTGCAATCAGTGACTCACTCGTGGCTGTGAATTCCTAAGTCAGACTTCATTTAAAGAAAAAAAAAAAAACAAACTAAAAAAATGTAAACAAGTTTTTAGTTTTTGTTGACATGTGTTGTGTATGTTTAAACTGAATGTGCTGCTCACCCACAATATCTATAGTAAATAGGCTTCAGAGGTTTTTCTGAAGTACGATCATATTTTTACGAATAAGTAGCTTGCATCATAGGCCTACACTGAGTGTTTGAATTACTATACATGTGTCATGCATGACAAAAGGGAAACATTTAGTGGTTTTAGATTGGAATATCTAGGCAAATAATTGATACCTAGAAAGTTTCAATTCTTTTGTGAATGTAACGCTACAAAATCTTACTTTACTGACTTTACTTTACAGTGCTAATCGTCTCCAGTAACGCAAGTCAACTTTTCACTTGATCGCGCCATCTAAGGCGAGGTCTTCCTTTAACACTTTGTATCTCTAGAATGAATTTGAAAATCCTCCGGATCATTTGCAGACTACGTTTATTTTTTTCTTTCTGAAAATTCCATGTTCCTGCTGTCTCCGTTGCTCATTTCAAGAACAGCATCCTTCTTTGCAGCACCGCCTCATGATTGGCTGTATTCCCTTGCCAACGAAGCCTAACACATAAAATGCAATGAGCCTAATGTAAATGTCAACAATGGGCTTAATGCGGAATATATAGGACTTCTCGAAAAGTTTTGTAAGATTTGACCACAAAATGCTCTAGCAGTCTCTTGGAAGTGTAGCCGCTCGACGTACAATACTTCTTCCGTATTCTTTGATATTCGCAATTGTACTTTAGCTACGAAAGGGTGGTGGTCCTAGTCGATGATGGTTGCTCGAAACGTTCAGACATCCAAATTATAGGGTGACCAATTAGCAATGATAGTTTTTCCAATTGTTATGGTTCAGCACCTGTCAAAGTTGCCAATGACATCCAGCTGTCAAAATATTCAGTAAGCTTTGCCATATCATCATGCATCGTTTTACGCTTGCCGAACGTGCGGAAATTATTAAAAAATATCGAAATTCCGGCTGAGTTGTAAACACCCAATGTGAATTTGGTCGTGAGGGTCGCTCGTCATCATGGCTTTAGTGTGCAGACAATTCGTCGCAGCATGGAAAAGTTTGAGCGTGAGTACACTTTTTTGGGTCTTAAGTCACCAAGCGGACAGAAATTGGTGCGAAATGAAGAAAACATAGCCACCGTAGCGGCCAGTATCGAAAAAGACTATGAAATGTTGATTCGGCGCCAATCAATTGAATTGGTCATCGCCAGAGAGTCCCGGCTTATTTTGTAGTTGGATTTGGGCCTACATTGGTATAAGATTGTGCGGACGCTAATTGGGCACTGGAAAAAATCATCTTCTCCGACGAGGTCCTTAGTTAACGCTAACAAGCCAACCATTTTGGACTAGATCGAAGCCAACATTCGACACGCTATTGCCGGAATAACGCCGCACATAATGAACCGAGTCATCAAAAATTGGACCGACGGCTTGAATAATGTGCTATTCCACACACAACGGCATAAACGTAGCTTTATTTAAATTTTTTTCCTATCGTTCTTATCATGTCACCCTTTACTAGAGCTGTGTCTTGCGTCAATCGCAACGTGATCAATCTGGTTGATGGTCTTTTGATCTGGCGACTTGCAGATCCCTTTGTGGTCGTTTAGGTGCAGGGAAGATGCTCTAGCTATAGTGATATTCCGTCCCTCCGCGAAATTGATTAGCGTGAAACCATTTACGAAGCTGATTTTGTCTAGACGTATGTTTTCCCTGCCTAACTCGTGGTTCAAATCACAAAGAATGATCTCAATGTCGAGTATAATATGGTACGAGGGCGGGTCAATAAGTCCGTGACTTTTGGATTAAAACACAGATTTTTTGATAAAAAAATAATTTCATTTTTCAACGTAGTCTCCCTTGAGCTCTATACACTTTGTCCAACGCTTCTCCAATTTTTTTATCCCTTCCAAAAAAAATGATTTGTCGAGGTCCTCAAAATGACGAGATGACTTCATCATTGGAGGCAAATCTTTTTCCACCAAGCCATTTCTTCAGGTTTGGGAACAAGAAGTAGTCGCTCGGAGCCAAATCTGGAGAATAGGGTGGATGAGGGAGCAATTCATAGCCCAATTCATGGATTTTTGCCATGGCAACTGCACATGTGTGCACCCTTGCATTGTCTTGGTGGAAAAGAACTTTTTTCTTGGCCAAATGAGGTCGTTTTTTTTTCAAATCGTCATTGAATCGGTCCAATAAGTTGATTGTTCTTCCCTTTTGAAGGTAGTCAATGTGGATTATCCCGCGTGCATCCCAAAAAACAGTCGCCATAACTTTATTGGCTGACAAACCCACCTTGGCCTTCTTTGGCGCCGATTCACCCTTAGAAACCCACTGTTTTGACTGTTGTTTGTTCTCTGGTGTGTTGTGATGGATCCATGTTTCGTCCACGGTTACAAAACGGCGCAAAAACTCCTCCATATTGCGATTAAACAACGCCAAACCTTCCTGTGAAGTTGTTACACGATTGCGTTTGTGGTCGACTGTGAGCAAACGCGGCACCCATCTTGCGGAAAGCTTTCTCATGCCCAAGTGATCATTCAAAATTGAAACCACTGAGCCATGCGAGATCCCTACGGCTTCCACAATCTCTTGCACTTTCAATCTTCGGTCGGCCAACACCATATCGTGAATTTTTTCGATTGTTTCGGGTGTAGAGACCTCAACTGGGCGTCCAGGACGTTCGGCATCTTCAGTGCTTGTACGGCCACAACGAAATTCAGTAAACCACTTTTTTACCATTGAAATCGATGGTGCAGAGTCCCTATAGTATTTATCAAGCTTAGCCTTGGTCTCGGTAATGGTTTTTTTTCGCAAGAAATAATTCTTAATAAGCACACGAAATTCACTTTTTTCCATTTTCTCCTCAAATTAGTGAGTAGTCTGATAAAAATAGCTGTCAAACACAAACTAACTGACGCAGCAAGTTTAAATTTTGACAGGAGTCAACTGACAGTTGCCTGTTGACAGGAGCAGTGTTGCTGTTTCAGTAGAGGTCAGAAATTCAAAAAGTCACGTACTTATTGACCCGCCCTCGTATATAGCGTATACGTCTGATCGAGGAGCTCGTAGGGACAATCTTTGTGAGCATGAACGCATATTAGTCTAATGCATCTTGGACTTCTTGCCTAAGTCTTCCCTTGATCCACGTCAATCACAGAGGATTTTACAAACTTTCATCCTTTTTTTGGACGGTCCATGCCATCGCGGTGTTTGGAGGGCTGATTGTCCAACTGCATGTGGACTTTCAGGAATCCGAAAATTCCAACGCGTTTAGCTCCTTTACGGTCTCGTAAAACGTTCAAAGCCTTAGGATCGTAATGCTACAATACAGCTAAATCAATTGTATGAAGAAGAAATTTGTCGATCGTTGGTAGAGTTTTTATCGTAAAAATAGAAACGCTAATCAGAGAAACTCAAATCCAAGCTTGAGATCCAATATATGATGATCCTTCAGCAGTAATTTATCAAATCCCTGATGGTGGCCCACATATTCGAAGTTGAATATGATCTTTTGATCTTTTTCCCCTCTCTAGACGAAATAGTATGAAACTAGCAAACTGTGAAAGATTAGGGTCATTAAAAATTTGTCTGCCTTATCTCATGCCAAGATGCATGCAAGGCGCCTCAATTAACAGCACAGAATTTGACATATCATCATAAATTATAATGATAATGTGCCGCTTACTTCATTTTTAATGAGTCAATTGGAAAACCGTAAGTGCATTTGCAGATTTTTTATCTCCAATATGTGGGTCATTGACAGAAAATTAAATCCGCATCGTCATTCTCGCAGTACCTCTACCTAGAATGCGCTCTTGAGTCACAAATTATATAAAATTTCTCACAATCTTCTATTTTTTTTTTATTTTTATGTTTTTTTTTTGTTTGTTACGGGTGCTCCAAATTTACTCACTTTGTTCTCACCCTTGGGTAACCTTCAACAAAGCACGTATGTGATCATACAATCGTCCTCCATTCATCAGATGAGTGATTGCACTTAAAAAATTGGGTATTTCAGACTCCACAAAAACGCAATAACCGCGAACACTTTAATTGATTTCTTCGGCTTTTGTATTGTACATTCGTTGCTTCTGTTGGTTGTGGCAGTTGGTTGCTTTTTAAGCTGTTCGCCCATGTAAAGTAACACTGGGGAATTCCGCGTTTGAAATGTGTAACCAACCACCTTTTACAAGGCAACAAACTGTTCCGTACGTGTCTCATCATTTTGTCGCCTTATTTTAATTTTTTTTTTTCATTTTTTTTCCATTTTTTTTTTTCATTTTTTTTTTTCAATTTTTTTCTTATTTGCTTTTGGATGCATTTTTGTTTTTTATATGATATTTTTTCTGGCTCTTTTGTTTCTTTTGTATCTTTTGTATAACGCCGATCTGATGGTTTTTAAATGTCAATAGAATATTGCTTGTGTATTTAGGAGTAGAAACAACCGAGCAAAATCCCCGAAAGAATTCCCAAGCCTCTAAAGATCAATAGCACAATTCGCTTTATGACCTCATAGATCTAACATACTTACTGCTCCAGTGATTTAGTCTCGGATGAAAGAAACTCCAGCTATATAGGAATTTAGCGAAGAAAAAAAAAGGTAAAAAGTTGCTCTACTAGTAACTGATCAGTTAATCAGATAAATTAAATGATCCGATCGTTGACGACTATAACAACGACAACGACAACGACAAAAAACGAGTTTGGCCCGCATAATGACATAACCCTGGTAGGTAGTCCCTCAAGGTTTTTTTTATTATCAACTTTAAATCGTCGCGATCACTGTGCAAAAAAACCCAGTGACAACACTGGCAAAGGCAAAGGCAAAAGCAGCACATATACTTGCAGTAGTCGTCTGATGATATTATGCATTGCGATGCGTGTGAAGTTGTGATGTATTACGTTAGGGCTTTGGAAAATTGACATTTAACCGATCTTCACGATCGCTACGATCGGCGACGATCACTGCCACCGTTGACCGGTGCGCTAATTGGGAATTTGCAAGTGGGTTTTAGTTCAATGATTTCTTTTTTGTAATGTTCCCCTTTCTTTGTTGGGTTTCTGTGATATTTTTATGGAAAAACCAAATAATTTAAGAAATGTTGGCATAAGCGCTACCCCACATACAACAAATAGAAAAGAAACGAAAAGGAAAAAAAAAAACTACAAAACTTGTTAGAGCTGCCTAGAGACTTGTGTGCCTTTGTCTTTTGTGTCTCTTGATTATCACATTTGTGAGATACAAGCAGATAAAAAAAAAAAATAATAATCTGGCCTAGCCGAATGTTATCCACAATTTACATATGGCGCGCATGAATAATAAAATAACCGCTTTTATTTATTATTATTATTATTTTTTGTGATCGGAAGATCCGCGAAAAGAATTTGCTCGCAATATTGAGGAGCTGGGAATTTTTATTAGCCCGAGTGGCAAGTATCTCATAAGCCAATCCTGTTTAAAAAAAAAACCACACACACATAAAACGATCAAGCAATCACTATCTCGCAGTCATAGTTCATTGCAATCATATCTAAACTGCAACCGGCTATTCCTTCTACATTCTCCTTTGTTTCTCTTGTTCTGTTCTTTTTTTTTTTAATAAAAAGAAGCAAAAGGAGAAAAGAATAAGAAGAAGGAACAAAAAGAAAAAAAATCAATAAATAATACATCATTGGAAATCCCAGATGACGGATGAATTCTTGATCCACACACATAATCGAGTCGACTTGAATCGTGTGTGGAGTATTAGTTCTCAATTCATAGTGAGTTAAGTCTCTGCAATCATAGACTAGAAATGTATATTATTTATTTTATACTTCTTAAATTTTATAGCCAGAGATGCCGGAAGTTATTGGAGACTGGTACTGACTGGAGTTTGACGACTGAGATAATCAGATAGGAAATACTGATGTTGGGGAAAACTTGTAGAAATTGAGATCTTTAAACGAATGTGTGATGTGTTTTTTGCCTGGCAAGAATATAAGGTGGTTAAAGGGAGTAATAGATAGAATGAAATCCTTTACAATATCATCCCAATATCCATTATCAGAATTGTCTTTCATTCGCACAAAGACTAGGGATCTGACACCGTGGTGATTTTTTTTTACCTGAAAACACTTTCTTTTCCGTATCATTAAGTGAATGCAGAAGGTGTACAATTCGACCTAGAAAAGTTATTTAATCATTTCTAAATACTCTGATACGAATTTAGAATATTGCCACAATCAAACAAATCTAATCTAAATTCAAGGACTGCGTGAGGTTAGAAACTGCTCTTAGAGCTCACATTAGCATAAGCGTCATAGCCGTCATCCGATAGTTACTCATTGACCATACTAAAACATGTCGTTCTAGAATTTATTTATCTAATATTCGATTTATTCAAAACGTTTTAGTTAGTATCTTTTCTAAATTTTTGAAATTAGAATAAAATTAGTCACCTGTTAAAAATCAATTAAAACTAAAATCAAACAAGAACAACAACGGAGAGAATATAAAATTAAATTCAGAAATGACGTTCCACAGGTTAGTCAACTAGGACCTGTACTTTCGCATTTTTATTACCACACAAATATGCTTATTCTTGACTCTCTCATTCATGTTTCATGTGATCCAGCTTGATCAAACAAAAGGAAGTTGTTACTTTATTTTAATATTGATTTTAGATAATTTCCCTAAATAGCATCGATTATGCTTAGCGATCTTAAAGATGAAAACTTGTTTTAAACATCAACCTATGGAAACAGCTGTTGAAAAATGTTTAAAAATAAATTCTGATTGAATAAGCCAGGCAGCAGAACAAGAACGAGTTTTTTTTTCTTCTATAGTGAGGGAAAAATCAAGAAAAGACAGCAGCTTAGGGCACCCCCCGCATTGGTGATGAATACGAAATTTATTAACCAAAAAAAGAAGATGAATAACCAAAAAAAAAAAAAAAAACCACACGCATTTGGAGAGTAGTTCCGTAATTTGAATTTTATTAGCTTTTGTGATTTTATTATTTGCTTTTGAACATTCCTATCGATTTTTGTATCATGACAAAAGATATATGTCTACTCTCAACCTAAAAAACACCTATTAGAGGCGCAGATTTGCGTGTGGAACATATGTGGAACTTGTTTTTTTTATTCAAAAAAAAAAAAAAAAAACTGAAAAGAGGAAGTTAAGAAATAACTCATACGCCACCATTCCTCCTCTTCAAATCAATATTTTAATCAATTCATTATTCTTAGACACCATGGCTGCTATCAGCTATTTATAAATACCACGAGTTTCGTGGATTCGAATCGATCAACTTCATTAAAATGCCAACCGGAGAAACATCAGCTACTAATAATAAAAAGAAAAGAAAAAGCTGATGCCACTTGAAAAAAAAGCTAAATATTTCAGTTTAAACCAGATTTGTTGGCAGATATGTATGGGTCCGGTTATAACCACCATCCATAGCAGGAATCCAAATGCATTCCATAAGTATTCCAATATCGAATGGGTACAGATTTATTTCCCGCCGTAAGAAAAAAAAAAAACATTAATTCGTATATTCCCGTACTTTGCGGAAAAAAGGTGATATTCGTGTTGCCTTGTCCGCCTCTCAGTGTGCAAATTAATTGCAGGCCTTGTTTTATTTCCATTCTCATTTCCACTCAAGTGATAAACAAGTTAAACACCAATTGAGACAACATATCAACATCAAGTATTTCCGCATCATTCAATACTTTATTTGTTCAAATAACACACTTGTGTGTGAGGCATCAGCATGGCACATTCTGGGGAATTCTACAATTCTGGTAGGAATCATTCAAATGCGTTGGAAAGCGCCTTCGGAAATTGCAAAACAAAGGCGCCATTCGATCAGGAAACTCCCAATTGCGAAAGCTGTTCAAATAGACTACACGAGGCCGGGGTCGCCCACAAAACAAATTGATAAAATAAATATTATGTTGTACCCAGATGTAAGTTCGAAAGGAGTTTGAATTGAGTAGTCTCGAACTATTGCGTTCTTTTTATGCGGTTTCAAAATGCCCCACAGCGCATTCTGGTACGTGCCAGTGATAATGAGTCAAAAGCAGCAAAACACCGATAATAAGGTATACTCCATTTGTTGTTTTTGTATTTGCTGTCGCTTATTGCCTTGTGACTTGTGGTTTGGAATGGATTTTCCACAGCTGTTGTGGTTTTTGGATTCCTATTTTGGCGGTCTGATTCCAGGGAATTGGTCTACTTTTCTTCTTTTTCTTTCTTTAGACATGTGAAGAATGCACAGATACGAGTAGATGATGAGTTCGAGGGAATTTGTTGAGTCTGGGAGCATCTTCATATAGTGTAGTGTGGTGCTGGGTTTTTACTTTTAATAACTCACCGACAAATTTAAGGTTGTCTGTCACTCAGTTGTTTAGAGATATGTACTTGTACAAAGAAAGTCGATAAACTTTGTTTATGAAAAAAAAAGTAAAAAATTTATAAAAGATGAGTTGCTTCTCAGGTTACTTTGAACCCGGACTTGATATAATAGATTGCGGTCATTGGGATTTCTTTTCTCGTTCTTTAAATCAACCGCCAATTGTTTTTTTTTTCTTTTTTCTTTTTTTTTTCAAATAATAATTGTAATATGTGGTTTTACCCGCTTTGCTACTTTTAATGAGGAATAAACAGTTGAACGTATAATGAGCATAGAAGGTATTCTAACACGTTGTCAATAAGTCACAGAGATGTTTTAGAATTTTTTTTAATTGTAACCTGATGTTCATTTTTGTTAATTTTGTAGAAAATATGGATGTGAGGACGTAATTAGAAAACATTTAGTGAATTGTTTCAAGTCATTCAATTGGAATTGATTCTCCTTCGTTGTATAGTCACGGACGGTAGGAACATGCCATGATGTGATCATAGCATCCACTGAAGAAAATTCGATCTGAGTTATTGTGTTCCCCTTCATCTTCAAAGTATTCGGTTCCCAAGCTCAGAGCTGCAGTCTGAAAATATGCCTGATTCAGAACAAGATGTAGATTCCACATGTTTTTTTTTGAATTTTGTACGAATTCACCATTAAAGCGGTTTTCACGGATGGAAAACAAATGTTGTGGAGATCCTTACTCGACGCAGGAACATTCAAATCCTTCAAATAATAACTTACCTACCGCATACTGGAAACTCGGCACAATGACTGGCAAAAGTTTCGAACTAGAAAACGTATTATGGCAACGTCAAATAGATAAAATATGAATTGCAGTTAGCTACTTGAATTTGCAAACGTAACGGAACAAAACAAGAACGATGTAAGAGTAGTGCAAAAATTCTGCTCTTTTCAAAAGGCCAGTTCCACATAATTGAAGGAACGTGGTGGTGGAATAATGACACGCGGAGATAACGAAACCGATAGGCCGCATCTTGAGTTAGACAACGAACATTCAGAAAAGAAGCCAAGGTAGCTCTAACGCTATGAGTAGAACAATTGTGTTAGGAATTGGAAGAGGTGCTCTGAAACCTATAAGCATGCGGCAAGCAATAGAAGAAATGCAACGTTAAAGCACATCCAAACGAGTCAATATTTGTAAGCCGACACGAGAAATTGTAACAACTATCGATCGGTAATCGGTGATCGCCACCGCAATATTATTAAATTTCTTATGAGTCAATGCGACTTTGTAAGAGGCAAATCGGGATATGATGCGATACAAATTCTCCACGACGCTTCAAGAGATCGGTATATTGTCTTCATCGATTTGGAAAAAGCGTTCGATAATGTTCTCAGAGATCTTATATGGAAGCCGCTAAGATCTCAATATATCCTCGAACGATATACGCTGTAGGTACAACGACATTAAAACGAAATTTAAATGCATAGCGGGTATAATCGGAGAATTCGAGGTGAAGATCAGATCCAGTCTAAAAAGCAATAGAGGCTGAAGTTCCAACGCAGGTTTGAAGAAGAGCCTGAAAGAAAAATAAATGCAAAAACATCAGTGAACTATCCGAAGTATAGCCAGAAAAGTATACAGAAGTGGATGTAACCATATGCGTAACATATTTCAACGGTTAATAGAAGAAGAGAGATGCTATGTGTCTTCGGATCTCATTCGTATGTTTGTGCCTTTAAAAGTTCTGCGCGGACTTGTATCCTCTGCGTCTCCTAATTAGGAATTCATATTCACTCAAATACTTCCAATCCAAACGTGAATATTTTAGGACATACCCGATGGAGAATAGCATTTATATAGGTCGTCAATGATCATGGATCACTATATGAAATTCAAAAGAAGGAAAGAGATCAAAATGACGCATTTCCCCTCACATTAATTGGTTTGTTCGATTGTACACTGACTATAACACATATCATCTATCAATAGTAACCTTTGGAGACCTTTGCTGGCACAATCATTCAAGCCACATCAATAGTGACTTCATTCAAAATAATTCTACAACAACGCCAAGGTGAAGGGACTGAAAAGTGCAAAAGAAACATCTTAATCGATTACGAGACGAATACAACATGTCCACTTAATGTAGTTGTACTTGATTTACGTACACGATTAAAGATTCCATTACACGTGCCATAGTCTCTTGGATCTATACCGAAGCGGAAGTACAAACAAGCATTAACCAAGTAGGTAACCAGCATTTAAAGTTGGTCATTAGAAATGCGATATACGTAGTACCCAGCAAATGACAAACAATCGATGGATATCGAGCTCTACAACAGCTCTAGAACAATATCATTAAACTTTCAAATCAATTCTACGAGTATGTGTCATTGATAAAAAACAACAAATAAATAAAAACTCATAAACAACAGCCTATACACAGTGGACAATAGATGGAAATGCGATGTAGGTACCCCCCCTAATGTTATGGTCTCATCAGATTAGCGCATCTTTAACAATAAAATCTTACATCCAACCGATGACGGTGATAAATGAGTGATGAGCGGTTGAATGTTAAAGGGTTGAGCGAGGTGTAAATTCCACTAGGGGTCAAGTATTTTCTACAGTGCAACGCAATTAGAAATATTTCGATTTTTTTTTCTAATTTTGCAATTGATAGCCAAAGTAGGAGTCATGAAATTTGCTTTTTTATTTCATCGTTGTACGAGTATGTCTCCTTGAGCGTTCTCTCTCTGTTTGGCGCGCATATTTTAATATCAAAATTTACAGTTTGTTAAACAACTAAATGAAAAGAAAAAACAAATAAGCATACAACAGCAACAGGCATTAATAACAACGGCAGCGAGAGTCGTCGTTAGTATTGTATAAATACATATAGATACATATACCAGTTAGTCCCACGTTTTTTATTGTGGGAATTTCTTGGGTTTTTCTGAGTTTAACAACATTCACACTCTTCTCTCTGCTGGCTTTTGTCGCCGTCGTCGTCGTTGTCGTCGTCGGCTTCACAGAAGCTCTAGCCGTTGTTTAACCAGTGTAAGAGACCTTTCGCTGGGATGGCAGAAATGACGCGAAAGCTTTACCCACTTCACTTCACAGTCGCATATGGGATGATGTGAATTTTATTTTCTGTTTCTGTTTATTATTCCACCAGTTCTACTACTCCGTAGTCTGCCCCAAAACTGCTAGTAAGAGTTTCACTGGCTTAAACTCAAAATCACCTCAAACCTGTTGGAGCTTTTCTGAATGAAATACGAAAAACGTATCTCTGTACATATTCGTACTGGGAAGAGTGAGTAAACGTGTAGATTTACCATATTAATGGCAGCAATGTCATGGTATGATCTTTGATTTCTACCTCCTACTCCATACGGAATCGTATCGAATGCAAGATTTCTCTGAAATTTCCATGTTTTCAGCTGAATTTTTCAAAATTTTTTACACGCAATTTCGAATGGAATGTACGACGAGTATGTGGATGATAAGTGTTAAAAATACCTTTGGGAATTCCCAAGTACTTGATATTCAACTTATCACTCCAAGGGGGGAACTTATCAGTTTTTTTTCGTTTTCCTTTGAAATATCTGCAAACATGTCTTGATACCAATTGCGATAAAAAAAAAAATAATCATCGTCACACATTATCTTTGCCGACAGTACTCATTATCAGCATTTGATAGACATGCGACGAGCACGAGTAATATGTCTTATTGGTTGTCTCCAATCTAAAATGTGTTGTGTCGGCCTAAAACCACAATTTAAAACTGACAGGGATCTAAAAAACTTTTTATCTTTTGAGAAACCCCTCAAATTAATCATAATAAATAAACACACAACATTGATTCTAATCAATTGTCGTCGTCCTCTATAATATTTTTTTTTTTTTCATTTTTGTTGCAGGTGAAAGATGCGTACATTTAGCGGCACAAGGTGGTCACATAGAAATCCTAAAAAACCTGGTGTGGTTTGGAGCCGATATCAATGCTAGAGTAAGTTTTAACGAATTATTTCCTCTCCATCAAAGAAATGTTTTACTAAATTGAGTTTTTTTCTTATCTATTGTAGGAGGGAAAATCTGGACGTACACCATTACATATCGCTATTGAAACTTGTAATGAGGTCTTAGCCAATTTCCTTCTGGAAGAGTGTTCAAAATTAAATTTAGAAACAGAAACATATGCCGGTTTGACAGCATATCAAGTGGCATGTGCCCTTAACAATTCCACAATGCAAAACAATTTAGAGAGACGCGGTGCTGAACCGCTAACACCTCCGGATAGTGATTATGATAGTAGCGACATTGAAACAGATCTAGACGATTCGCAGGTGAGCCTACCAGTTAATTAGAATCCCAAACAAACTCAATTCTATACCATACACATACACACACACACACACACAAAGAAAATAGTTGAATATTAGAAAATCCAATAAAAGAGAGAGCAAACAAATATACAAAATTAATAAATAGATAGCAAGGAATATGAATAAATAAAATCCTATTATATCAATCGAACAAAAAAAAAATAATTAAATTAGATGTTAGCGTTAGTGTTAGTGTTTGTCTTACCTTACCCTTTAAAGTAAAAAAAAAAAAAAAAGAAGAAATGCTCAAAATGTGTTAATTCTATGTTTTAGTAGAATTTGCTGTTTCTGTATTCTTTTTCTGCTGTTTGTTTTAAGATATAATCACTTTATTAATTATAACAAGAAAAAACAAAAAAAAAACTGGAGAAAAACAAAAAAAAGGTTTCTGTCGCTGTTTAATGTCACATCATGTCAAGCCAACCAGATTGTCGTCTGAATATACTGTTCAATGTCGTCTACTGCTACTACTATACTTCCTTTTAGTAAAATATTACAACAAAAAACAAAAAAAAAAAAACAAACAAATATCCTTGTAGATTGTATTCTATGTTAAATGTATAAACAAAATTTATTTCATCATGTAGTGTTAGTTAAGTAAAAAACAATTAAAGAAATTTAATTCTATAAATATTGTACATGTAGTTATTATGTTTATTTAAAAAAAAAGAAAAAAAAATCTTAAACCTTATGTTATAGTTATTATAATTGTTATTTAATCTGACTGACAAATTTACAAATTTAAAAACAAAATAAAAATTACAAAACATTTAAAAAAAAAAAAAACCTCTTAATGTTTATATTTCTTCGTATATTCGTGTGGTTGGCCTACGTTCGTCCTGCTTTGTCGTTGTGTTTTTTTTTACTCTGGTGCAGTGTTAAAAAAAATATTTTCAGCCGACAGATTTGGTTGGGTTGGCTGATGTTGGAACAACAGTGTGGGTATGTTTTTTTTTTTTGTTTCCTATTTATATATTGACAAGAGATATCTTTTAGTGTGATTAGCGGAATTGGTTTTAGCATAAGAAATACAAGTAGATTAGAGTTTGAATTTATAAAAAAAATATATACGGGTTCTTGGAAAAACGTAATCTCGTACGGGATTTTGACATTATCTTTAGCTTTATCAGGCTTTCTAGTTCAAGTATTAAAGTGAATTATACGAGTGCAAGAAACAGTTTATGTTTCGTATGCGAAGTTATCTTTTAGTATTAGTGAGAAATTATTTACGGCTTTCCCTTATTACACTATTTATGAATGTTCTAGTGACAATAGTTGAGGTAGTAGTGAAAGAGTCTAGTGATGTCTACCAGTTTTACTTCGTTGAGGACCTGTGTCCAAACCAATAAACCTCCTTAGTTAACTCAGTCTTCTCTTATTCAACCTAGAGGCAAGAAAAAGCCGCACTGGGACGGGTTAGAAACACTTGCAGTAAACTTTTCAACTTAGCAAAAAGCACAAGAAAAGTGACTGACTGGGACTCATACAAAGAATCCCTCAAATTATACAAAAAAGAACTGAGGACGGCAAAGCGACAATAGTGGAGGTCATTCTGTGACAAAATCATGGAAACCTCTGAGGCATCGCGACTAAGAAAAATCCCCTCTATGAATCCTATGACGCCTAGCTGTTTGAAAAAAGCTCCACCTACTACTGGACACCCACTTTCCAGATACCTCGCAATTCGCGGCCAGTAGCAACCTAAACAGGCCTACTGCAATCGGAACCAAAATTCATGGTGTGATTACAAGAGATAAACTGCTCTGGGCGCTGCATAGCTTCAAACCATACAAGTCTGCTGGTCCGGACGGTATAATACCTGCCGAGCTACAGAGGTCTTCAGATATCATTATGAGGAGCTGTGTAGAACTGATCCACATTCCACTGTCATGTAGAAGAGTCAATGTAGTTTTCATTCCCAAAGCTGGAAAATGTTCTCATGTTTTCCCAAAGGACCTCAGACCTATAAGTCTATCATCTTTCCTTCTGAACACTCTAGAACGCCTGATTGATATCTATATACGAGTTAAAATTGAGCCAAGACTTCTCTCAACGGCTCAACATACTGTAAAGAAAAGTCGGTGGAAACGGCTCTGCATCCACTGATTGCTTTCCTGGACATAGAGAGTGTCTTTAATAACGTCAACATATCCGCAATCACGACTGCGCTGTCAACTCTGCAGACCACTCACTTGGGGTGGTCTTGATCACTTGATCAGTCTTATGCTAAACAGCAGGACAATCAATTCCAAACTGGGTGAGGCTTCTGCCAAAAGATGTGTCAGCAGAGGTACGCCGCAAGGCGGTGTCCTCTCTCCCCTTCTCTGGAACATAGTAGTTAATGAACTGCTGATATATCCGGAAACGGGTGGTAGCAGGGTAATTGCCTATGTAGATGATGTTGCCATAGCCGTCTCAGTACCATGAAAGAACTCCTTCAACAAAATCTCAACAGATTAACCCGTTGGGAAGATCGCTGTGGATAAACCCCCATAAAACTGATCTTGTCCTCTTTTCCAGGAAATTCCAATTATAGACCCTCCCCCAATAAACGGTACTAGTTTAGTCTTTTCCGACACAGCAAAATATTTGGGTCTCGTTTTTGACAGGAAACTAAACTCGAAACCTATCATTCAAGAAAGAGTCAGTAAAGCTATAGTAGCTTTATTCCCTTGGAAAAAAGCCATTGGGAATAAATGGGGCCTTCAACCCCGCATAACCCACTGGCCATACATCTCGGTCACAATACCGATACTCAGCCCCGTAGGCTGTAGTCTGGTGGACGGCCTTAGACAATGCAGTCAACTGCAGTAAACTAAGCAGAGTCCAAAGAACGGCATATCATAAGCGGAGCCTTATGGTCTACTCCCTCTGCGGCATTAGACTACACAGTGGATAAATAATTCATTTGGCCACGCTAACATTCTTAATACATTAGGAATCCTCATAGAGAACATCGATTACACCATATCTGAACTCTGGTTTAATACAGACTTTCATGTAAACTTCCCCTCTAGATCCTTCTGGGAGGAAGATGCTATCATGGTGGGCACGTCAATCAATTCTACACAGATGGATCTAAAAACGATAGTGAGTTTGGTGGCGGTGTTTTCTCAGACAAGTTAAATATAAGCTTCTCTTTCCGTCTTTCAAATCGCTGTAGCCTACTCCAAGCGGAAATTTTGTCGATTAAAGAAGCTCTGTCCTGGCTGAAGAAAACCGTGATATCTACAAAGGATATCCACATCTTTTCGGATAGTCAGGCAGCTATCAAGTCCCTGGATTCAGTCTCACTAAATTCAAAAACCGGCCTTGAATGCCGATCATCTCTTATGGAGATGGCAGAGCAGTTTAACCTTCACCTTTGCTGGCTGCCGGTCCACAGAGACGTTCCAGGGAACTGTGGGACCACTCCACCTATTCTACCGGAAAAGGGTAGCATAGGTATATCAATTGCTACGTGCAAATTAATATTGAAGCTGGGTGCCAATAAAAGAACAAACCTTATGTAGACTGTTGAACCAACATGTCTAGCGATTAAAGAAATCTGGCCAAAGCTAGATCCGAATCGCCTTAAGAGTCTGATCCTTCTAAATAGGAAGCATCTCAGCGGCATCATAGGTGTCATCACTGGACACTGCCTCATAGACAAGAACGCAACAAGGCTTAGCACTTTTACAAACGATTTCTGTTGAAGCTGCATGGACGAGGAGGAAGAGGAGACAATCCTCCACCTTCTTTGTACATGTCCAGCTCTCTCCCAGAGAAGAAAACTTCACTTAGGAGCATTCTTCCACAATGACCTAAACGATCTAAAAAATATAGACGTAAAAAGTCTACTACGCTTCATCGTAAGCTCAAACTGGTGGGTTGATGTTTCCAACTTACCTACCAACCTCGGTCGTCAGACAACTACCTCCAATTATGTAGTCCAAGTTTACACCTTAGACCTTTGTCTGCGTCATTCCTTCGAGTAAGAATCGAAGACTCTTCGGGGTGTAGCATTAATATTCGTTCGACTATTGCTCATTTTTCTGATCAGGTTAATGTCGCGGTTTAGCTCGTAGTGGTTAGTTTAGTTAGTTAAAACTTTTATTTCATAAAAAGGTAGGTTGATACAAGTACATTATCATACAAGTCCATTTGCTTATTATTCACCAGATTGACATTTCGGCTTCCTACATAAAATCTGAGTTTACTTGCCACTCCCGTGGATCTGGATCTTATATGTCGTAGGTCGAGATATTTCCGCAAAATTGTCAACATAGCGGAGAGTCAGCGGCCAAACTGTTGTAATCGATGCCGAATTGAAAATTCAGGATCTTCCGCCATACTTTCAATCACAGCGGCTATAGTTTGTTCTGTGCGCACATTACGTTGACGCGTTGTTGGTTTTGTGTCATGTTCAGTGTATAGTAAGTGGTGCGAAATTTATCTACGGCACAGAAAATGGCGAGCTGAGTTAGTCGATTATAATAGCCAAAGAAAATTTCGCGGATTGCAGAAAGTTTGTTTAAGTTTGAAAGATACGGCGCAAGTCTGGTGTAAGTCTATTCATCATGAGTGGTCAACCCTTGAAAAGTTGTACCTCTGGTATTGTCACATAACAGCGCATCTGTCTTAATTTTCGACACCAAAGCTATCGGTGAGATTGCTTCCGACCTCTACGATAGGGATGCCAAAATTAGGCATGACTCTGTGTAACTTGTCTTTCAGTGAATATTGTCCTGTGGTGAAAATTTATCTGGACTTTCTGGGTTTTCTCTAGGATCTTCCGTAATGTGAATTGTTGGTTAATTATTGATTTATCCGAATCAGATTGCTGACAAATGGTTTTAGGCGTTCACACAATATTACAGGCTTGATCTTGCACGCGATGTTAAGTAGACAGATGCCTCTATTGTTCATTCAATTTAGAGGGTCTCCGTTTTTGAATGTCAGAAGTTTTGCGCAGAAGGACGCGATGAACGCTCACCAACGAATTCTATTCCGTGATGAAAAAATCTTTTCAATAACAGGATAGATCGACTTTATGTTCGGTCATCTAAAGAAGCCTCAGGACTAACTCCGGGGGTCGACCCATGTTCAATACTTCACAACAGTAATGATATTGGGTGAGCAGTGACATTACCGACCTTAATTTTTGCAACAAAGGAATCAGAACTGGAGCAATTTATTAACAACTATTTTGGGAGACGTTGTAAAAGTCGTCCACATTCCAACAAGATTCTGCCGCAGCTTAGAAAGCGAATCGGTGGCTCAAAAATAATAATCTTTAGTCCCATGTAGTTACGGTTTGTGGCTGTTGAGTGACGCAATAAAGAAGATACAAATATTAACTCGTTCTCAGTTGGCATATATTTTTTCTCGTACCATGATTAGAGTAGGTATCCGTTGGCACTCTTCGTCAATCGACGGGTTTCATAGTTTTGCGTTGATAAAACCTTCACTAGCGGTTATACACATCGCTGGCTTGATGGTTGATGTAATTCAATGTTTTGAGGTTGTCTCCTAACAGCAAGAGCGCGAGAATTATATACCCTGCCATTTCCAATTCATGGTAACGGTTAGATTCTAAACGAAATTCATAAATGAACTCCGAATATTTCGAATTAGTTTAAATGGGGTTACTACGAATGGGCAGCGAGTTCCTTCATGTATCCATAATGCACTTTATATACCTGAACTGATTTTATACGCTATGGTCCAACCAGTTGTGTCGTATTAGCTGGGAGATTCTGATTCATTAATACGATCTTCATTGTTTTTACTCTTAAATAGAACAACGTTGTCGGATTAGTCTAACCCTTTGAGATGTCGGTTAGGCTTCCATTGTAGTGGAGCTAGTTATTATGTCTAAAGTAGTTAACCTTGTGTAGTTTCTTGTATCGACCAGGCTGATTTTACTTGTAGAAATGAATAGGCATATATTTTGACCGTTCCGACGGAAATCAACAATAGAATGATTTGTATACTAACTTTTCTTGTAGTAAGTATTGGCAAAAAACCAAAGTCTTATAAGCCGGTTCAGGGCTTTAACACCTAAATATTCTACGCTTGTTTGAACTGAATCTTTTCACTGCGTGGCACTAGTGGCGATCACTATGATGAGAACTCGTCCGCAAACAATTTTTAATTTCCCTTTTAATCCCTTTCAGATTTAAATTTGTATCGTCGTCATGTTTTACATAATATCATTCGCGCTTTGAATACTAAATGCAGTATCAACAGGAAAAGCACAATTTCTGTTTTATCGGATTAACCGATGTATCAAAATTCACTTCGAGTTTATCCCCTGCTTTCTTATTCGGTGACTTGCATAAACTTATCTTGACTCTGGAGGAATTTAATCCGCGTGATTAGACCTTGACTTCAGTTAGGGCTTCTCAGACTCAAAGCTTGGGTTTCTGTTTGAATTATGAATGTCCCACGCATGCGATATTGAGGTAGTCAAAGCTAAATTATAGAGTGGGAGGCAAAAGTCTTGAATTGAGTTAACGATATATCCGCTCCTACATAAATCCAATGGTGCGTTAAAATGAATTTTATTCAATACATACCAGTACTCTTATGTACAATTTACACATATAAGCCACCAGTAGATGAATAATGGGTGTTTCCATTGCACCTCTACATTTCAACACAAAAGCTTCATGTTCAGCCAAATGTTCGCTTGAACACAAAGGGTGTTTCTTTAAAAGGGCTCCTGGTTTCCTAAGTGTTAATATTTTTTCTGTTTCTAGTAAGGTCTAACAATCTATCTTAGATAGGTTTACACCGAAGATTATTTCCGCAATCATTGCTTGGTTACAAAAACTCATCGAGCATTTTGTCAATTGTATGGACCGAATAATCGTAACCAATCTTATCGTGCTATACATCGTGTTGTGGACAGATTTGGCACTTACTTAACCCTATATGATATTAGGTCCAGTGCGTTCTGAAGAAATATCGCTTATTTACAATATATGGATAAACCAGCAACGATTAAAGCTTTGTTGTGGATATACGAGTATGTATGTCGTCAAAAATTGGGCTAACCGGGTACGCCTTGTTATTGGCAGCCACAGTGCTCATATGCCCCAAATCATCTTTAAATGTTAAATGATAGGATACCTACCACCTTGCTCAAAGTGTTCCCGAAATAACCAATGCGTGACGGTCTTGTTTGGTCCATTTCAATTCTTTAATTTTTTGATCAAATTTAAGTGTCATCGCATGGCATTTTTATAGTGCTGTGTTAACACCCATTTTTAAAATGAATACAAAAACTGAGCAACGAATTTGTATTAAATTTTGTGTTAAAAAAAAAAATCACAATAACTTCACAAAAATATTGGAAATGTTGAAAAAGTGTTTTGGCACCGTTGATCGTGTGATCTGACGATGAATCACAAATGTCGACTTTAGACCGTGGAATCAAATAGAGTACCACATACTCGAAGGAGTAACTCACAGTTGGACCGATAGGATGCGTTTTGTGAAAAACAACCGAGGAGGCCATGAACCTGACGTCGGGCTCTAAATATAGCTTCATAAAATATTCTTCATAATGAATGCAAATTTTTGATTCGAACTTAATACCTGTTGCTGTTATTTAAAAAAGAAGCTCTTACTTAGATGAAGGTACAGTCCGGGGTGAACCAGGGCCTCAGCTAACATACGAGTACGAGTACCCTCTAACTGGCGCGGTCTTTTTTCGTAACGCACGGGAAATGCACCACCTAAGATGAGGTCGTCATTTACTGTATTGTCCATCTGAGTTGGAGTTGAAAACTGAGCATTTTTATCCGCTTTGTTCAGTGTCCACACTTGTGTCTTGTATAATGTTTTTTTGGGTGCTCGAGAGAGGGTTTCTGAGCCCAGAGAAGCAGCGATTAGCAAGAGTGATTCTTCGCCTGACTTGCGCGCTGGTGTCGTTGTGGGAGCTGATAGCGGACTCCAGGTAGATAAAGTCCCCTTACTACCTTGAGGTCGAAGAACCTCTATAGCTCTTAAAAAACACTATTTACTTCGCATGCATTGTCCAACATACATGCGTATATTCAAGCTGGGCAAACGGCTGTCAAACGACAAGCCGGATTTTTTTCTCAAGTTGGCAGCGTTTTCGTGACACTTAAACTACCAATCTCTAATTTTATATGCTGCATTGTTACCGCAGTTTCCTTGGTGGCTAACGACAGAATCTAAGTTTTTAAATGATTCGCACTGCGGCATGATGACTCCTTCCAAATTGATGTTGTTGATGTTGAGGGTCGCTCTTACAGACTCGGAAAAACACAGCAATGCAGATATTCGGTCTTTGTACCATATGTGTGATTCGTAACACGATATCTTCCAGCGGCTTTATACAATTATTAAGAATTTTCAAAGGGCTGTTAAGTTGTTGCTTATGATATCGCTGTCGTCAAAGAAAAGAAGTGAAGTCGTTCCAGACTCGTTAATGTGCTGCTTTTATTGAAAATCTTGCACAAATTTATTGTAGAAGAAAGAGACTTTCTACATTTCCTTGATATACTCCGATTTTGGATTCTCTGATTATTCCCGGTATACATTTAACTTTCTACCATTCGCATATATGTAGATTTCATGTACATAAGATTTCTGGGATCATTATCAAATGCCCTTTCCGAATCAATGCAGATCATGTGCAGATATTTCGAAGTGTCGTAATGTTTTTCGTCACATATCGACCTGTCATTTACATGAATTTATTAATAATGATCTGTCGACTGTTTCAATATTAGTTTCACTTAGTGGTGGTTGTTACAATTTTTCGTGTCGCCTTTGCATTTATATAACGGAAAAAGAAAGCTCAATTGCCATTCATCATTTAATTGGGCAAAATCGTCAGCTATTTGTTCAAAGGTTTATGATTGCCGCCCATACTTCGAAGGATATATGATATAGTCCGCCTGAACGTTTCCAGTTTAGCCGCTACTCAGCGGAGACGATTGAATCACTTGAGAATTTTGATTTCGTTGTGACGCAATCTTTAAGATATTATTGTAGATCGTCTGTCTGACCATTGATGTTGCACTTTTTCTATTGCTTGTCGCTTTCCCTGAGGTTGTGAGGTTGCTTCCTCTAATCCGCTATACAATGCCTTTACTGGTAAGGTCTATTTTATTGATCTTACACTTTTCATCGATTTTCTTCCAGATGCCTTGCGCGTTTAGTTCTTTCCCTTGCTTTATGGAATTTAGAGTCAGTCTCGCAGATTTAACACACATTACTTTCTTTATTGCCTTTTTTAAACTGTGACACTGATTCTGGTTTTATTGTAGTTTTTCTCTCGTTTCTTCACGACAAATCTTAGTTTCAAAAGTCGGTGCTGGTTTGCTTTAAAATGACACTCTCTGTATGTATTCAGATTTCTTTCGACGATCGTTGTTGAATAGTCATCATGCCGGCTTTGCTTATCTTCTATGGTTTTCCAAAATAAATTGCAGCTCAGAGTTTAACGGTACACTCACATCTATATTCTTCATACTGAGTAATGAGAGGGTCTCAGAGTGCAATCGATAGCAATAAATGGTCGGGTCTTTGGGTGTTTCTTAAAAAGGTCCACATTAATTTCTTTAGAATTTTGTAACTAAAAGTAATCAACACTGGGTTCTTAATGGCGTTTGGGAGGCCTATGTTTTTGAAAGAGTTCTTTTAAGACACTTTAAATTTCAAAAACAAATCATCCATGCACCCCATATGAGTGAGATTTAATATTCTGCCGAATATTTCATTGAAACCCATCATTCTATTAAAGGTGCAAACTAAATTGACACCATAAAAAAATTAATAAACAAATAAAGCACAAAAAACGTGAATGTCACAAGTTTTTTTATACGGACAAACAAACATTTTTGGAGATTCCCAAAATGCCAAAATTCATCAACCCCATTCTATTCAAATATTTGCTCATCCCATTATTGCCTTTTGTGTAGATACACACTAAATTCAAAATTTTACGTGTTCTCTGTTAAATGTTTACCTATTTACCTGTTTACCCTAACTCATCCAGATATTTTTGGTTTTGTTTCTTTTTCAGATATACGATCGATTCGGAGATCCTCGATTTTTTGTCAACTATGGGGGAAATCCAATAAATGTCGCCTAATTGTCGTATCACTTGGCCAAACAAAATCTCTTTTTAAAAAAAAAAAAAAAAAAAACACGCTCAAAAATAGAAATAAATATAAAAAAAAAATTAACATCTGCAAATCGAAATGTTATTTTTTTTTAACGAATTTTCCAAGAAACAAACAAAAAATAATTAGAAAACTCCTACCTTCGAGACAGAGTTAACGAAACAAATTCAAAAACAAAAGAATCAAACCGAATATAACACATCAGTATTTAAAAAAACAAATCCAGACAATTTCCAAAACGAAAGATGACACCTCAAAGCACTCTACAAGTAGATTTTACCATTGGAACTATTTTTTTTTTAATTTTTTTAAAAATACGTTTAATGTTAAAAATTAGATAAAAGAAAAATAAAATGATCTTAACAAAATTAATGGAGTTACAGTGATGTGTTCAATTATATAAAAAAAAAAAAAACAAATAATAAAGGAAAAACACAAAAAATAAATAATTATTATGTATACACATATAATAGGTATTTTATATATTTGTAACCTAAAATATCAATTGCCAATCGATGTAAAATTAACAGTTTTAAGTATAAGACCAACACAATAAAACTTTTAAAGAAAGGGAACACAAATCGATTAGTGTTTATTCTTAATTTAAACAAAAGGAGAAAAAATCTGATTTTTTTATTGATCTTTTGAGAGACTAGAACGATTGGCGCTTGCATAAATATTTATAATTGCAAACGGCACGAGTCTAGTTGAGCAAAATCTTTTTTAAATATTTAAATTTGAAAATGTTTATTTAATGGGTGAAAATGCGATTGATGTTATTCTTTTTGAAATGGACTATTATCTTTAGCATTCAATAAACAAGAGCTCACCGATACAATTCATCGTCCAAAGTTTGTTTCCCAATTTTCGTTTGTTTTCCCTTCTTTAAGGAAAGTCGACAAGTCGCTTCTATTGGTTGCTATTCTTGGCAGCTAGAATACTAGGCGATAGAAGTGAAGCTTCACGAAGCTCGATAAATGAGGATTCTCAACCTAGATCACAAGTATTGTAAAAAAAGCTTTTCTTTGATAAAAGATGCTAATTTTCATTATTGAAGAATGCTGCCCGACTGATGACACGTGCTAGGTATACTCCGCATGTAAATTCTCATGAGAACTCGCCATACTCATAGACAGCCAGCCATGATTCTATATGCCTATACTCTAGTACCGGCACGTGGTGGATCGTCAGTAAACCGCGTGTGAATTATGTATTTTGTCCAGGCCTTAGAAGCAAAACACAGCTTATAATATTTGAATAAGGTCTTTTTACTTTTTTTTTTTATAATTTGTGCGCGCTCAAGGGATTTAAGTAAAATGCTAGCACACAGCGCGGTCGAAGGAAAATCAGGGAGCATAGAAAGAGCGGTACCAATGAACGTTGGTTTTAAATGTTTGAAGGTTATAATTACTAGGAAATAAGGAGCCAGGCAGGGCATTCCATAAGCGAGCTGTACGGCTTAGGAACGAATCACGATATTTTAGAATACGTCCGAAAATGGGGTATACTGATGAGCATTCATAGCGAGACGGGTGTTCCGGTTAAAAGTTTGAAGGGGAGGAATGCTACGGAGAAATTTTATCGGTTTCGTCAATGTAAGTGCCATTCATGAATAATGGGTGTGTGTTTAAATTTCGCTTTAACAACAGCACACAGTTAGTGGTTCCCCAATTAGTTATGCTGTTAATATCAGAATTTAATGAGCTTAACATACCCTAGTGTTCCCGTTCTACAGCCGACGAGCAGGGACGTGAATTCGGGAACGAATATGAAAAGCAGAGAGGAATATATTGGATTAGAAGTAGCAGACAAGAGATCGTTGATGAAAATTAAAAATATCGTCGGAGTTAGAACGGAGCCCTGGGACACACCAGCATTTATTTTATGAATATCAGACTTGAAACCATCCAAGACAACTTGAATTGAACGTTCCGAAAGGTAATTTCTAATCCGTTGAAGAAGAGAGTCGTCGATCCCAGAAGCACGCATTTTCGACAAAAGAGCCTGATGCCAAACTCTGTCAAATGGCTTAGAAATATCAAGTGCAACTATCTTGCTTTCGCCAGATTGAGACATGCCATCAAATAACCAGTGGACCTGTTGCTACGAAAACCATTTTGCCGGTCATTGAGAAGTTTTCGTGTTTCGAGATATTTCATGAGCTGACGGTTTATCAGCGTTTCCATGACCTTGGAAAGAAGGGATGTAAGTGCAATGGGTCTGTAGGAGGATAGAGAAGAAGATTCGCCTTTTTTAGGGACGGGCTGGACAAATGCTGTTTTCCATCTGTTCCGAAAGAGTCATAAAGAGTAGGATTGATGAAAAAGCTTACGCAGTGGTTTTGTGGAAGAACACCTCTTCAGAAGAAGGGGAGATACACCATCTGCACCAGCGGATTTATGTAACATATGTTGAGATGTTTAAGTACTCTTGCTACTACACGAGTGCGAAAGTGGATTCGTCCCATTGAAAATTCGACGCGCTCAAGTGTAGGTGGGGACAAAGCACAATCTGGGAGTGTTGAGGTAGCCGCAAAGTGTGCAGCAAGCAGATTGGCCTTGTCCAAAGAGCTGACAGCTGGAATATCATTGTAAATGAGCGTTGAGATGGAGGATGAGGCAGAATTTCTAATATTTTTGACGAATGACCAACAATTTTTACTGCCTTTGTCACATTGCAGTCATTTCTGGCCCGTTTAAACTTTTTTCGGTTTTGCTCTGTCGGGTTGGTCTTGTAGGACCGAAAAAACATTTCTCTAACCGTGACAGCCTCTTTACAGCTCGAGTCGTACCATGCCTTTTCTTTTGGTTTGATACTCTTCATCATGAGGGATAAAGCATCTCATTCCAAAGAGAATAGTTTCTGTGATCATGTCAGCAGCGGCATCCACGACGTTATCGAGGAAACATAACGACCCGTTAAAATTCCTAAAGAAGTTGTTAAGTCCGCTCTACGGTTCTTTTAGGAATCTTTTCTTTAACTGTGTGGTGGGTGTATGAGAATTTAGCTGATATGACACAATGGTCCGACGAACCTAGAGGGGAGAGCACATCAACGCAGTACCTGTCAGAGTGAGAAGTTAAAAACAAGTCCAGGGTGTTGGCGGTATGACTATCAATGTCTGGTATTCGTGTGGGCTCATTTACAAGCTGGGTTAAAGTATTTTCCGCAGCGAAGATCTCAACACACCGTTCTTCGGGTGTTGTCTGTCCAGAACGTCGAAGCCACCCAGAATTGTGTAGATTGAAATCGCCCGTAATAACGATTTCAGTATGAGGATACAGAGATACAATTCTTTGAATGGAGTCAAACAGCGCATCAAACTAGTGGAAGCTCGGGTTGCTGTCCAGTTTGCGGCTTCTGTAAATAAAGCAGTGGTGGATAATTTGCTTACGGAGATAGCATTTTAACCACATGAAATTGAATTCGGAATTGGAACAGGGACTACATTGTGGTGGAATTTGGTATGCTACATCACTACGCCCATAAATGGCGAGACCGCAATGGGGAAAGAATAGTGGCACTAGTTCGTAGCCAGGTAGCTTCAGATGATCTTTAAGACTCTTGCTATTACACGACTGCGAAAGTGGATTTGTCCCATTGAAGATTCAATACTCAAATGTGCGCGGGGCAAAACACAATCAGGGAGTGTTAAGCTGGCCGCAAAGTGTGCAGCAAGCAGATTGGCCTTGTTCAAAGAGCTGACAGCTGGAATGTCATTGTAAATGAGCGTTGGGATGGAGGATGAGGCCGAATTTCTAATACTTTTCTGTGATAAAAGATGCTAGTTAAAGCTGCTAAAGATGTACGACATATGACACGTGCTAGGGATACTCTGCATGTAAATTCTCATGAGAACTCGCCATATTCTCATAGGCTATATATGCCTATATGCCTATACTCGGGACTATAGTACAGACACCAGATGAGTCGTCAGTATACCGTGTGCGAATTATGTATTTTGTCCAGCCCTTACAAGCAAGCAAAACACAACTTATAATATTTGAATAACGTCTTTTTACTTAAAGGGATTTCACACGACTGGCTTGACATCTTAAACTAACTTAGCATAATATCTAGAATTATACAAACTTTGTACCATGAAGAGTTGATTGTTAACAGTTAACAATCATGTTGTTTTGTTTACATTGCTAATACCGCCCAAACCAGGACAACTGATGGTACTGGAGCCATCTGCTTATCTTCTTGGTGTTGACAAACAAAAGCCAAGCTAAGCCAAGTTTTTTTACTAAGCTGAAGTTTTCCGTTACGTGCTGATGATAGTTTTGGGGTTGTGATCAAGTAGTGTGTAGGCAGGTACTTTGATGATGGTAGCAATGATGATGATGATGCTGATATTGTTGCTATGCGTGTACATGTCGCTTTTCGTTTCATCGGAGATCGAAATCCGGACTCACTTCATGTCGCTTTTTTCGTTTCATTGTAGTTCAGAGTCACTTCATGTCGCTTTTTCGTTTCATCGGAATTTGGAATTACTGCCCAACAAGCTATAAGAAGTTTCACTTTAAAATATTTTTAATTTAATCTCTAAATTAAACTTATAAACTGGTAATAGCAAGTGCATTTTCATTTCCCATGTCTTCGCTTTGGCATGAATGAATCTAATCAAATGCTGAACCAACAGATTTCATTTGTTAACAAATGGATTATTCAATTCTTACTGAATGTTCTGGCCTACTTCACCTACCTATTTCCTAAATCATCTTGCGGTTCCAGGCCTGCCACGCCGGCTCTCCATCGTTTGTGTTTTCGCGCGTTGTACGAGGCAGCCATGTGGACATATGAAACTATTTTCAAATAGCAAATAGAATGAAATAGTCATTGGAATGAATTTAACAAATCATCATCAAGTTAATTTCTTTGTGCTATATTTAAACAAAATAGTCGGAACCTACATATAAAACAAACACCCACAAAATAAAATATCTCTATGTACAATTATACGATTGTAATGAACCCATATCTGTGCTTTTTCAAAAAACCGCTTTGGTTTAGATGTGTCTGTACCTAAATCAATTTCCTTTTAGAATGTTTGTCCGTTTGTCTGTTTGAATGTTTATCCGAGCTTCACAAATAAACTACAGAACCGATTCGAACGAAGTTTTCACTGCTCGATAGCCCATTTCTCAACTTAAAAACTGCGAAATGTTTCATTACGATCATTTGAATAAAGCCGCAGTTACAATTAAAGAAACATTTCCATTTCAAAATTAGAATATTTCAAAAACTTTAAATACAACTACATCTGTTGTACACGTACATTTGTATGTAAACTCTAAAGAGAAACATACATAGAGAAAAGAAAAAAAATCAAAACCAATTTTTTTGTTTTCAATGCTTACTGGTGTATAGATCGATTCAAATCATTTACTTCGGACTCCACACCTGCTCACCAATATGGCAAATAACCGGGAGTACGCAACGGATTCAAGTTATGGTCCGGTCGCACTCGCAACTCCAGCAGCTCAAAGTGAACAACATCTTTCTGCTGAACATGTTAGCATTTGTTATCAGAGCCTGCGTTTTCATCGTTTGGGATGAATGCACAATGGCGCACCAAAAATCGGTTGAGGCTGTTAATCGGACCCTTCGTGACATTCATAATGACAGTAGAGTGATGGGTGGCGTTACCTTTTTATTCTTTAGAGACTACCGTCAGACACTCCCCGTTGTTCCTAGAGGAGCGCAGATAGATGAAATGAACGCGTGCTTCAAGCCTTCTCTACTCTGGTTTGATGTTAAGTATTTACTGCATCAAAACGTGCGCGCGATTCTGAGAAGCAATTCCTAAGTTCAAGAATTTTCCGCCGATCTTTTGTCGGTCGGCGAAAGTACTATTACCAAAACCAACGGCAGTCCCACTACCCACTACCTTGTATAACACTGTACCGGCAGAAGGTACACTTATCTGTAATGTCTATCCAAACATTGCAGATATAAAAGCGTAGGAGGATTCTTTCTTTCTAGGATTCTAATTTCGCCCAAAAATTGCACAGTACAATTCATTAATCATTCAATTCTAGATATGTACGACGTACTTCGCCATCAACTCCGTGGTAGATACAGAAGAGACTACCAATTATCCACCGGAGTGTTTAAATTCATTGAACGAGTCCAGCCACCCTGCACATGATCTGAAGTTAAAAGTTCGGGATTCTATAATGCTCACGCGCAACTTGGATTCCCCGCTACTAGGCAATGGGACCACACTCCGCGTCAAAAAAAACTACTAATGAACGTTACAGAAGCCATTCTCTCAAGCAGATGTGGCCGCGGAGAGGATGTTTTCATCCATACCGCGAATTCCGCTCCTAACTTCCCTTTCCAATTCAAATGTCTCCAATTCCCCATAGCTCTCTGCTTTGCCATTTCCGTGAATAAGTCGCAGGGCCAAAGGCTCCGTAGACCGCGGCGTAGACCTCCGAACGCCTTTCCTAGCCCACGGCCAATTATATGGCACCTGTTCGTGGGTCTAGGGCTACTCGAATCTCTTAATTTACATACGCTACCGACAAACGTCTCTGTTCAGTAAACCAGTAAGTACCGCGTTAAAAATACTAATGTATTTTTAGTCAAACATTTACCATGGATTAAACTTTGTAAAACATGAAATTAATTTTATTTTATATTGATTTATTTTTTATTTTTTAATAATTTAATTCTCAAAAGGATATGCATATTCTTAAAACTAAAACTAAACACCTCAATTTTAATTGCCTGAAAAAATGTTAGTCTTTCGGGCTCCGGACCGGCTGATTGAGAATCCAATACACTACCGCTTGCGCCACGTCAATCCGCTAAAAGCCTGTATAAGTTTCGCCTCCTCGTTAGTCAATCATCACCTTTTATCAACTATTCACTATACCAACGCGAACGAAATATAAGCTAGTCTTCTTATAATGACGTTGTATGCAGAACTCATTTTCACGTTTAATTTGAATTTAAAAAAGAAAACCAAATGACCAACTAAATTCAGCTCACTCGGCTGACAAAAAATTCTACATTCAGCACACTCAAACTCACAGCGTGTTGCGGAATCATATGAATTGGAATTGGTGATCACGGCCCGTAAGTGTGAGTTTTATTAAGTGCGTACCCGGGCGAAGAACTCGCTCGTGTGCAATTGAAAGATCCCTATCTGACTTTAACTTTCAGTATATCGAATTGAAGCCATCGCTAGATCTACCTCCGACGTCACTGTACTCTATCTTTTTTTCTTTTTTCAATTCAATTTTTTTAATTCATATGTATAAAGTCCGGTTCACGCAAAATCTGTACGCATATATGCTATTATAACTTTTTAAATAACACTACGAGAAAAACAAATAATACCTCAAGTTAAAATTTATTTATTGAGCTTAAAAGTAATATTAAAATGAATTTTAGATTTCTTTCGTGTGAACAAAACTTCGGGTGTTTTTCCTGATGGACACCATGAGCTGCTGAACATCCTTCCTTTTGACTTTTGCTGCAGCATGGTTCCATTTTATCAACACTGAATTGGTATTTATAACAACTCCTGCATTCCTCCGCAATTTAAATTTAACAATTGCCAAATATTTTTCGATTGGTCGAAGTTGGGGGGCAGTTAGGTGGATTCATGCTTTTGGGTACAACTTCCACATTCTTTCTTTTATACCACTCCATGGTAACCCTGGAGTAGTGACAACTGGCCAAATCAGGCCAAAACGTTATGCGCTTACGTATGAAACGCATAAGTCGTTTTGTTAGGCACTACTTGATGTGAACATCCGATGTCATTGTGGTAGTTGTCACAAAAGCCCTGCTCTTCAGGCCACAGCTGCAGATCGCATGCCCTTAGCAAATTTATCGACTTTTATATACTTACATTTTATAAGGACATTACCACGTTTCGTCGAAATATAAAATTTTTGACCTGGTAGCTGCTTAAGATCAAATTTACGAGGACGGGTCAATAAGTCCGTGACTTTTGATAAAAAATAATATTATTTTTCAACGTAGTCTCCCTTGAGCTCTATACACTTTGTCCAACGCTTCTCCAATTTTTTTATCCCTTCCAAAAAAAATGATTTGTCGAGGTCCTCAAAATAGGCCTTTGTTTGCGAGATGACTTCATCATTGGAGTCAAATCTTTTTCCACCAAGCCATTTCTTCAGGTTTGGGAACAAGAAGTAGTCGCTCGGAGCCAAATCTGGAGAATAGGGTGGATGAGGGAGCAATTCATAGCCCAATTCATGGATTTTTGCCATGGCAACTGCACATGTGTGCACCCTTGCATTGTCTTTGTGGAAAAGAACTTTTTTCTTGGCCAAATGAGGTCGTTTTTTTTTCAAATCGTCATTGAATCGGTCCAATAAGTTGGCATAATATTCCCCATTGATTGTTCTTCCCTTTTGAAGGTAGTCAATGTGGATTATCCCGCGTGCATCCCAAAAAACAGTCGCCATAACTTTATTGGCTGACAAACCCACCTTGGCCTTCTTTGGCGCCGATTCACCCTTAGAAACCCACTGTTTTGACTGTTGTTTGTTCTCTGGTGTGTTGTGATGGATCCATGTTTCGTCCACGGTTACAAAACGGCGCAAAAACTCCTCCATATTGCGATTAAACAACACCAAACCTTCCTGTGAAGTTGTTACACGATTGCGTTTGTGGTCGACTGTGAGCAAACGCGGCACCCATCTTGCGGAAAGCTTTCTCATGCCCAAGTGATCATTCAAAATTGAAACCACTGAGCCATGCGAGATCCCTACGGCTTCCACAATCTCTCGCACTTTCAATCTTCGGTCGGCCAACACCATATCGTGAATTTTTTCGATTGTTTCGGGTGTAGAGACCTCAAGTGGGCGTCCAGGACGTTCGGCATGTTCAGTGCTTGTACGGCCACAACGAAATTCAGTAAACCACTTTTTTACCATTGAAATCGATGGTGCAGAGTCCCCATAGTATTTATCAAGCTTAGCCTTGGTCTCGGTAATGGTTTTTTTTCGCAAGAAATAATGCTTAATAAGCACACGAAATTCACTTTTTTCCATTTTCTCCTCAAATTAGTGAGTAGTCTGATAAAAATGGCTGTCAAACACAAACTAACTGACGCAGCAAGTTTAAATTTTGACAGGAGTCAACTGACAGATGGCTGTTGACAGGAGCAGTGTTGCTGTTTCAGTAAAGAGGTCAGAAATTCAAAAAGTCACGGACTTATTGACCCGCCCTCGTAACATACGTTCATCGTCCATTACCAAGCAGCCTTTGAATTTGGTTAAAAGTTTGTCATAAAGAATCCTAGTCCATTTTCTAGCTATTAAACTTTGTTTATCAGAATGGTTAGGGTATTTTATTGCACGATAGGATTTGAAACGTATACGTCTTGCTGTGCTTTTGCTTGTATTAAATGTTTTTGCTCGCTCATTTTCCCATAACCCAGGATTATGTTTCAGAGATGTTATTATCTGTGAGACCAGTTTTGAATTTTTGAGTATTTCATTACACCTTTTTATAACACTGCACACAGTAGTTTTCGGTAATTTTAGCAAGTTTGCGAACAACCGATATGTCTTCAATCAAAACATAAAATTAACCGATCAATAGTGAAGTTTTACTGAAAAGATATGTGTCAAAAAATTCAGTTACATATCACTAGGGGCGCTGCAATAATCATCAAATGACGTACAGATTTTGCGTGAATTGCACCACTTTACAAAACAAAAGTTTACAGTTTAACATAAGATTTGTCATGCAGTTAACACATACAGAATAGTTCGTGACATCTTTATTTATGAAAAATAGAGGTGATGCCGCATTTTAATAATATTTTTACTTTGTATGGGGTGTACAAAGGTTGGCAAGAGTACGATAACTTAGGCACCAAGATATAATAATGGTTTTTGTAGAACAGTTCAATACAAGAATTTTTTAGTATGGGAGGCATTTTTTAGTTTAGGAGGTAGGGGCAATTTTAGAAAAAAAATGACTTAAAACGAAAAAAAGCAATCAAAAAATAACGGCAACACTTACAATGAAGTACTATACCTGTTTTGAAAACCAGAAACCTGTTCTTTAACCCTAAATTTAAGTTACTTATGTCAATAGTTTTTGAAAAAATCTCATGCAAACTCAAAATTTTGATAAAAAAAGTGAAAAAAAAAATGTAAACCAATTTTTTTCAAAATTGTGAAATGAAGTTCTAAATTGTCTTTTTGTGGTCAATGCTTATGTCAATTCTGAATCGAACACAAAAAACCGTCTTCTGTCTTCTAGTTTTTGAGAAAATTTAAAATTACTATTTTTGTTTTGTTTTTTTTTTTTGGCATTTACGTGGTCTTCCTTTGAGGTAAGTGAATGAATAATAGATTAAGTCTGGCAGGCGCCTATTTCAACAGTTTTCTTAATTAACAGTACCCGGGTGGCCCGCTTCGCGGGATTTAAACTCTCTTTTCGCATGCGGCAGGTCCCGCTCACGCAACTTCGTTGCTCCGCTCGGGGTAGGTGCTTTTCGTCAGGCAGGCGCCTATGTCACCAACACTCTTCATCTACAGTACTCATTCCAAAATTACAAAGTTCACATTAATGACAAAGTTCTGCTGATTCGCATTATAGAAAATTCACATGTTCGAATGTTGCAGCAAATTATTTACTTTGCGTAATATGTATGTTTGTACTTATGTAATATGTAATGCACTTGATAATGGTGCAAAAATATAACCGAACAAACGTTTAACTTTTGTACCGTTGTTTATTTTTCATACACTTGTCTAAACTTTTTTTTTTCATTTTTTTTTATCAAAATTTTGAGTTTGCATACGAATTTTTCAAAAACTATTGACATAAATAATTTAATTTAAATTTAGGGTTAAAGAACAGGTTTCTGGCTTTCAAAACCGGTATAGTACTTCATATTAAGTGTTGCCGATGTTTTTTAATAGCTTTTTTCATTTGAAGTATTTTTTTTTTAAATAGCCCCTACCTTTTAAACGGGGGGAGATTAACCCCCCCCCCAACCCATAGTAAAAAATGCTTGTATTGAACTGTTCTACAAAAAACCGTTAGCAATTTTTGGCGCCTAAGTTATCGTACTCTCCCCCAAAGGTTCCTCTGCTAAAACATCCGCATTGTGCTTTTCCTGGATGGATGATCCAGAACTCAAGTTCACCCAGTTGTACGAGGGTTGTCTGAAAAGTTTCGGACCGAACAATGGTACAAGACATTTTTTCTCAAATTTTTTTTTTATTTTTCTGCATAGTGTCCTTGTGACTCTACACACTTCTCCCAGCGATGCTCCCATCTCTCTAACCCGTCCAAATAGTACTTGGCGTTTTTCTCTGCAAAATAGTTGTTCACGAAGGTGATTGCCTCCTCATTTAACAAAAATCTCTATCCTCCGAGCGCAGTTTTTAGATGAGGGAACAAAAAGAAATCGTTTGGGGCTAGATCTGGTGAATAAGGCGGATGGTCAAGCAGTTCAAACCGTAATTCATGGATTTTCGCCATGCCAATCGCTGAGGTATGAAACGGCGCGTTGTCTTGGTGAAACAGGATTTTCTTTTTCTGCCGTTTTTCCGCAATTTCTGCCTTCAGCTTGGCAAGTAATAATGCGTACTATGCTCCTGTAATGGTTTTTCCTTTTTGAAGGTAATCGATTAAGATAACTCCTTTACTATAAAAAAAAAAAACAGTCGCCATCACTTTCTCAGCCGAAAAAACAGTTTTTGCTTTTTTTAGAGCCGGCTCGCCCTTTGCAGTCCACTGTTTTGACTGAATTTTTGTTTCGGGCGTACAATGGTGTATCCAAGTTTCATCTACAGTAATGTAATTAATCGGCGCCAAACTCGGATTTATTGCGCCTAAACTGCGCCAACAGAGCGTTGTAAATGTTGACTCGAACACGTTTTTGGTCTAACGTAAGCAAACGCGGCACCCAAAGAGCGGACAGTTTTCTCATGCCTAAATCTTGATTTAATATGTAACAAACACGTTCTTTGGACATTTTCATAACATCTACTATCGCTCTCACTTTAATTCGGCGGTCGTCTAACACCATTTGGTGAACTTTAGCAATGTTATCGTCAGTGGTTGCAGTTTTTGGACGTCCCGAACTCTTACGGCCACGTTTAAATTCAGCTGCCCAAAATTTCAATGTGGTAAATGATGGTGCAGAGTCCTCATGCACAGAGTCCAACTCATTTTTGATTTGCGTAGGCGTATTGCCTTTCAAAAACAAGAATTTAATGACAGCTCGATACTCAATTTTTTCCATTTTCACAAAAAACACTTACATCGACTCACTCAAAGGGCTGTCACTCTAAAACTGCGCATCCAAAATGGCTGAAACTTCGGTAAATAACTGTCAAAAGATGTACAACTAGCATTCACTAGCTTTTATTGACGAGTGCCGCTATCTTTACGTTGCGGTCGGAAACTTTTCAGGCAACCTTCGTATTTGTGCATGGCCCAGTGTTCAATCAGATTCAACATACTACAAATCGGTATTGGTTATTTTCAGCGACTTCCTTCCCTCTTTCTCGATCTAGGCCTGGAAGGGACAAAGTTAGACTTTCACATAATTAAAAACTCACTCCCACGCTTCAGTAAAACACCCATGTTTCTTTTGTTTTGTTTTTTTGTTGTCTCTTTATTTCCAATTTTCGTGTTTCGCTTCAATAACAACTAGATTTTTAGTAAATAGGTTGTGATAGATAACATTATCGTTCTTTAATTGAAAATTTGTATTTTCTATTTTTTTAAATATGTAACAACAATTAGATTTTGTTTTCAACTTTTCAAGAAAAATTGAATAAAAGTAAAAAAGAATAATGAATATCCTGGTGGCCAATTGTGCATTAAATAAAAATGACAAATGAAATCTAAGGAGTGCGCTTGATAAATGTTCTTATTGTTGTGTAAGTGTGCTAAGTAGATCTTTAACAAGATACAATTTCCAACTTTAACTTTTCTTTTGTTTTTCTTTAATTTATCTTTTTATTTAACTATAATATTTAAGCATCAATTTTTTTAAAATTTTAGTCTCGCTTTAACATCTAATCTAGAAATTGTTTTCTTTGTTTTAAAAATGATTTTTTCCTATGTAAATATATATGTATATATGAATTAATTTTCTTTTAGTTTTTATTTTATAAAAATAGGGACTATTTTGTTGCCTGAGGTCATGTTCTGTTTAGAGAGGTGGTTGAGAAAACATCCATTGTTGTTGGATTCTTGTGAGAAAATCTTAGTTTTTCTCCTTACGACGGACGTTGAACTTATTCGTGAAACCTGCTGAATCGTTGGCAGTGGAGCAACAGGTGTTCCCCTCTTTCCTAAAATTGTTTTCTCTTTTTTATTATGTTATTTATTTCATAAATATTGTTAGTAGTAATGAGTTGGGATTTTATTTTTTCATTGCTTTTATGAAATTTAATTGGCTGGAGTCTCTGCTGGAGCTGGTAATTTCTCCCAGGATGGTTCGACACCCCAGATTTCGCGGGCATATTCAGCAATGGTACGATCAGATGAGAATTTACCACTTGAAGCGATGTTATGGATTGCCATCTCTAGCCATTTGCTTTGGTCCTAGCAAAGAAAATAAAATAAAAATTATTTATGTTCCATATTAGATTTACACTGTTTGAATTACCTGATAGGTCTTTGATACCAAGTCTTGTGCCTTAATGTAAGCGCCATAATCGGCCAACAAATAGTAGTGATCGTACTTCAATAGAACATCAGAGATATTCTTGAATTCGTTGGGGTTGCCAGGGCTGAAGAAACCTCCTTGGATTTGATCAATGCATTGTTTAATCTCTGGGTTACTGTTGTAGTAATCGTAGGCATTGTATCCTTTCCTCTTGAGTGCTTCTACTTCTTCGACAGTCATACCGAAGATGAAGATGTTATCATTGCCCATTTCTTCGGCCATTTCAACGTTAGCACCATCCAAGGTACCAATGGTTAAGGAACCGTTCAACATGAATTTCATGTTACCAGTTCCGGAAGCTTCAGTACCGGCGGTAGAGATCTGTTCAGACAAATCAGCTGCAGGCATGATGCGCTCAGCTAAAGTGACGCGGTAGTTCTCCAAAAAGATAACCTTCAATTTATCTCCAACAATTGGATCGTTATTGACGACCTGACCGACAGCACAAATCAGTTTGATGATTTGCTTGGCCATATAGTAACCTGGAGCAGCCTTACCACCAATCATTATGGTACGTGGAGTGAAATTTGCTGTAGGATCCTTCTTGATGCGATTATACAAAGTGATGATATGCAAGCAGTTAAGAAGTTGACGTTTGTATTCATGGATACGTTTGACTTGAATATCGAACATGGATGCAGGGTTCACTTTAATACCGTAATCGTTTTCTAAAATTTGAGCCAAACGTAATTTATTCTCTTGCTTAACACGGGCAACATTCCTTTGGAAGTTGGGATCCTTGGCCCACTTTTTCAATGCAACAAGTTGATCCAAATGAACTGGCCATTCATCACCGATCTTCTCACAAATCAGATCTGACAAACCTGGATTGCAGAGTAACAACCAACGACGTGGGGTAATACCGTTGGTTTTGTTTTGGAATTTCTTTGGATCCATAACATAGAAATCATGGAAAAGTTCATCTTTAAGAATTTGAGAGTGAATGGCGGCTACACCGTTAACAGCATGAGAACCAACAATTGACAAATGAGCCATATTGATGCGTTTATCACCATCTTCTTCAACCAAAGACATACGACGCATAATATCCATGTCTTCTTTGAAATGTTTCTTAACATTTTCCATGTGCAAGAAATTGATGTGATAAATAATTTGCAAGTGACGTGGTAGGATTGATTCTAAGAGGGAAACAGGCCAGCGTTCTAAAGCCTCAGGTAATACGGTGTGATTGGTGTAGGCACAAGTTCTGACTGTAATATCCCATGCCTTATCCCAGGAAAGTTGTTCCTCATCGATGAGGATACGCATCAACTCAGGAATGGCCAATGATGGATGGGTATCGTTCAATTGGATAGCTACCTTATCAGGGAAGTGTTCAAAGTTTGTGCGAACAGCTTCCCGGCTTCCGAATTTCGATGATTTATAGCGACGAATAATATCTTGAAGGGTAGCAGCACACATGAAGTATTCCTGCTTCAGACGGAGTTCCTTGCCTTCAAAGAAGTTATCATTGGGGTAAAGCACACGAGAGATGTTCTCAGCCAAGTTACGATCCAGCACAGCTTGGATGTAGTCACCATCATTAACTGAAAGAGAATTAGAATTCCTTAGTTACATTGCAAATTTGATCAATTCATTTTATACTTACAGAATTTCAAGTTGAAATCGATTGGACTCTTAGCGGACCACAAACGAAGGGTATTCACAACATTGTTTCCATATCCAGGAATTGGATTATCATATGGCATAGCATAGACAACTTGGGTATCAACCCATTTTTTGCCTTCATTTGTATCGATTACATGACCGTAGAAGTTAATTGGCAACATGAATTCTGGACGTGCCTTCTCCCATGGGTTACCATAACGTAACCAATCATCGGGCTCCTCAACCTGCTCACCATGGCGAATCTTTTGGGCAAAAATACCGTATTCATAACGAATACCATAACCATAGGCAGCCAAACCAAGGGTGGCCATCGAATCGAGGAAACAAGCAGCCAAACGACCAAGACCTCCATTACCCAAACCAGCATCCTCTTCCATCTCTTCGAGGGCTTCGATATCAAGACCGATTTGGTACATAGCCTCCTCGCATTCACTTTGGATACCCAAGTTGATCATGGTGTTCTGTAGAGAACGTCCCATGTAGTACTCCAGAGAGAGATAGTAGACACGCTGAAAGTAAAGAAAAGAAAGCGGAAAACGATTAGTAAGAAGATTACAGAAAGGTTAACATCTTTTGAAAAATAAAACAGAAAGTCCTTATTGATATCCGGTGAGTGGGGAGTTAAGTATGTACACATTCGTATGCGAGGACCGGAAATTGTGTCTACTAATAAAGTTTTCAAATTAAGGCAAGCCCAACTGACCTTGTTACGGAAATTGACTTTGCGGTTTGTTTGCCTTTGCATCGTTGAAATGCTTGAAAGATTTCTTATTTTCTGTCCTCAGCCTCATTCCCCAGTTTGTGTTATGCCATTGAATTAAAATATACCCCCTCGAGGGTTTAGAACTTTCATTATCCAACCTGAATAAATTAATTTGTGCTCAAGAGTTTTGGATTATCATATATTTTGAAAAGTAATTATTATCCAAGGAGATTTTTGTTTTTGCTTCGTCTTACGAATTTTCTTTGAAGGGGGAGAGGAAAAGAATGCCTTAAGGATTGGTTTTCGGCATGGAGATTCCGTACCAGCTTCTGCAGTGAAAAAACAGGAGTTGGGGTAAGATCATGTAATTGGAAGACATTTCAAAATCGAATCGGTGTCATGTATCATCTTCGGCCTACATGAGTGCCATCTGACCATCAAGAAGCTTTATTGCATGGAAAAAAAACATTTTTACACCAAAGTCCTAAACCTTTAAAAGTACTTTTTTGTACTAACATATCGGTCGAATTTAGCTTGACGACTAAATGCAGTCGAAATAACTATCAAAACAAGTCGAAACGAAGTTACATGACACCTACTTAGAGTAATGCCAGACATGGTATGGGAAGATACACAAATGCACTCTCTGCACAGGCGGAGGATAGAAGATGCTCCCACATCGTCGCGAAGGATTCCAAAGTTGATCAATTTATCAGATTGTCCGACAAAGTTTTGCTCCCTGTCTCTTGCCCCAAAAACACAAATCATGCACCTCGCAACTGTTATCAGATCGCTAAGAAAAGCAAAGCGATAGAAACTGATATAGAGAGGAACTGCTGCTGTTCCAAGGCGAAAGGAAAGGAAAAGAGGGTAACGAAGAACGGCGCTCTGATGAAATATGAAAATTTAAAAACAATTTTCGTTCTTTCAGGTCTAGCGAAGAGAATAAGAAAGCACTTAGACCCTCCACACGACATTTGAATGGCTTTTCCCGTCCCCACATCGCAGGAAGTCCAGTACAAAAGGTTTACAATTTTCTAAATCTAGGAAAGCGACATCGGAAAAGCTAAAGCAAAGGGCTGGCCCCACATAGAATTTGTAGCGAACTGCAATAGAATACGTCTTCAAATGACGCGGGATGTGGCAGTGGATAAGTCGAGCTCTAGATGGCTTTACCATAAGATTTACGATGCTTCACATATCAATATCAACAATGGGAAAGAAATGCGGCTATAAATCTCGAACAGAAGTCTGCAACGGGTCGGTGCAGAGAATATGGAAGAATATCTTTTGCAGATCTGCATTTCGTGTGATCGGCTGGCTAATGACAGGTCGGTACTAAACCTTGGATAAGACTTGATTTATCGATGGGAACCGTTGGCTTTGAAAACAGACAAAGATTGGTGTCTGGAATTTGTAGGCTAAAAGAGTGACCCTTTTGGTAACGTCTAACACGACAATTACTTAGACGTGAATTTATGCTGTACCACTTTGCAGTTTAACAAGTCAGATGATAGGGCGCTAACAAGATAACGCCCTGCTGAGCTTACTCTGTGCTACTCTACTTTGAAACATCCATGTTGTTGAAGAAGGTCTACGAGACATCATTGTTTTCACCATCACCGAATGTCATCTTAGATTACAGAACACCTTGCTGCTTTCGAGGACCCTAGAGCCTGATACAAGAGCGAAAGGCTCACATTGCAGCAAAGTGATGATTAAAGTGCAGCGTAACCACGTCGCTGCTTTAAAAACTGAAGCAGACAATATGGGACTTGGATGGATGATGGTAAAAATTTTTTGAGGACATACTTAAAAGATGAAAAGAGCATTTTCTTTTACACGAACATAGTAGCAAACTATACGAGCAATACAGCGACATTGATCTGTCAGATGTGCGCCAATCTTATATACTCAAGGACAGTCGGGCAGCCATTAAAGCATTAGGCTCTAACTTCATTAACTCCAAACCAGTCTTGTACTGCTTCAATACACTACAAAATCTCTTCCATAAGAACAAAATTAAGCTATACTACGTGCCGGGTCATAAACGTATTGTCAGAAATTCAATACCCGATGAACTGGCTAGAAACGTTCGGCTGATCCTTTCATCGGCGTCGAGTCGTTCTGTAATATCCTGCATTCAGCAATTAACTCAGAAGTAAAGAGTTTGGAGAACAAAATGTGTGTATCCCATTGGAAAAACATCCCATTGCTTCACCGGGCTAAAATAGCCTTCTTCTTCCACAAAAAAAAAACTAAAGAATCCCTACAATTCAAAAGAGAAGCCTGGTTGGATTTCTAACCGGGCACAGGCACCTTCATTATCACCTACACAAAATAGGTCTTATTCAGGAAACTGAATGTCATATTTGCATAGAAGAAAACGAAACTCCGGAATGGACGGGTCTAAGTGCCTTAAGGTACTTATTTGCTGTAAGCAAGTCAAGTTTGAAGCCATTTTCTATAAAAAAGATGTTTTCTACTCGTATATTAATAAAGTTGTCGCGGTAGAAAAAATTCAACAATTTGATGCATGAGCAGATTTGCTCAGAATAGCGCAACAGGATTCTGAGCGTTAACACTTTTTCAATATGGATTTGACATTGACATTGACAGACAACGAACATCCAACCAAATAGATCACCTTGCGATCAGCCATCGCTTTAGAAATAGTCTTCTAGACGCCGGTAACAGGCGCGGAGTAGACATTGGACAAGAACGCGATCATGCATCCGTCAACAGCAACCGCTCAAACTTGTTCAAACCAACCAGGTTCAATACTGACAGGCTCAGGGATCCGCAAGTGCGCCAACACTTCAGGGACCACCTTGCCTATGTCGGTAAAAAGTAGAATAGTCACCCCACATGGCTTTCGATGTTGAGAATTAGCCTGAAACCTGGAGACGGATCGATGAGTGTATAGCAATCAAAGCTCGGATTGCAGCTGCCTGAGTAGTAGAAAGAATCGAGCTAGAAGTCCAATATCGTCTGAAGGAGAAGGAAGTGCAGCGTAGTGTAAGACGTGAGAAGGGTCAGTAGATCGAAACATTGGCTCCAAGGGCGGAAGAAGCAGCAAGTAGGTGCAACAGTAGCGCTGTCTGCAAAATCACCAAGGAGCTCACTGGTAGTCGGAACTCCAAACAACATCCAGTGAAAAGTGTAGATGGTAATCTACTGATTTCGGATGAGGAACAACTCACTAGATGGAGAGGAAATTTTGCTACAGTTTTAAACCACTTAGACGATGGCGCTATGATCTCGATTTCGAACGAGTTCCCCGGCGCAACAAATTCCCGAATTCGCATCGGGCCTCCTAGTAAAACCGATATAATGACAGCAATCAGGTCCCTGAAGAAAAACAGAACGGTGGATATGATGGAATCCATGTCGAACTATACCAAGCAGCGCCAAATACGAGTACATAGGGTAATCTGCTACATGCACAGCGTGGAATAGTGAAGAATTTCCGCAGGAATTGCAAAGATGGATGATCATCAAACTACCAAAAAAGGGAAACCTGATGGAGTGTGGAAACTAGGCGTTCTTCCAGCTGTAGGCAAAATAATGTCTAGAATAATTCTGGAACGAAGCAGAGAACATTTAGCGCTGGATCCTCCTGCATCGACCACATAAACACCTTACGGATCATTATAAAGCAATGCGTTGAGTACAGGCCTCCGTTACATTTACTGTTTATCGAGTTCGAGAAGGCTTTCGACAGGTTGAATCGGAATGCTATATGGTGTGAAAAGTGACATCCTTGACCGCCAGAATGCGTTGCTGCTGCAAAAAAGGTTATGATGCCTTGAAGTCTGTTCATATTTAGACAGACATGCCAAATTTCAGTGCGATACTGTCTTTAGTTTTGTTTTGACAGCTGATTGTTGTTGACGTGTTTGGCATCATGTTGAGTATGGACAAAAACGATTTTCGTTCTCTCATAACATTATTTTTTGAGAGGCAAAACGGCGAAGGAAACAAAAGAAAAGTTGGATAAATATTATGGGGCTAATGCTCCGTCAGATTACACCATCAAATATTGGTTTCGAGAGTTTCGGGGTGGCCGCAACTCCACTACCGATCAAGTCACAGCGGCAGGCCCCTCCGATGCGGTTACAGAGGACAATGTCAACAAAATACAGGAAATGGTGTTGGCTCACCGGAAAGTGAAGGTGCGCGAGCTAGCAGATATCACAAAGATTAGTACTGAGCGCACACGCTATAGTTTGGGCTATATTCTGCATATGAAAAAGTTGTCCTGCCGCTGGGTGCCGCGAATGACCAAAAATACAAAGGGAGAGCATTTCGAGAGAGTGTTTGGACTTGCTGATGCGGAATCGGGCGTCGATTGGTAACTGGATTTGGATCCCTCGGATTATTATCTCTTCCCAAACCTCAAAAGATGGCTCATCAATAAAAAATTCAGCTCACGCGAGGAAATCATCGACGCCATGGAGGAGTATTTTGCAGACCTTCCGGAAAATTACTTTTCGGACGGGATCAAGAAGTTGGAAAATCGCTGGAATAAGTGTATCAAACTAAAAGGGGACTATATTGAATAATATAAAAAAACATTTAAAAAAAATTTTTTTTTTAATTCCCAAGGAGGTCACTTTTCACTCCATCTAGTATTATTAAAGTTAGATACGAGGATGGTAAGTATCTCGTTTTGCACAATGGTAAGATGTCTGAGGATTTTGAAGTCCAAAGTGGAGTACGTCAGGGGTGTATACTGTCACTACTATTGTTTTTGGTGGTTATCAGCGATGTACTCCGTGCAGCATTGGCGGAAGGCAACTGTGGAATGCGATGAACAATGACATCTCACCTTAAACACCTTGACTACGCTGACGATGTTTGTCTATTTTCACAATCGACCTTCATTTGATGGCCCACAATCTGAGAGCTGAGGCAAACAAAGTGGGGCTCAAAATAAACACAGCCAAAGCGAAAGCCCTTAGCACCTCTAACACCCGCGCTCAACTTAACTTTGCCGCACAGGAGGTTGAGAAAGCTGACAACTTTCTATACTTTGGAAGTGAGGTCTCGGCTAACCGCGACTGTTCCACTCCAACGGGCCCCGCCCAATTGTCAAGGCTTCGCCCATCAATGACGTTGTCTAATAAAAAGCGCTGGCAGATCATATTACTGGTCTTATCTTAAACATCTTCAGATGACGCCACCGAAGGTTGCTACGATGTAATCAGTTACAAGTTGCCGGTCATAGGTCTTGTTGGCGACAGGACCACCGGTAGTCCCTACCAGGACTCATGGGAGTCAGGAGCCCCCCGGATTTCGGTCCGGGCCTGATTTGTTGAGGTAGGCCCCCTTGCGGGAGCGTCATGGTGGCTGTAGTTTAAACCCAAACTCGTGGGAAGGGTCCTCCTCTTGGTTTGACCCATTGCAGAGTAGCAAATAAGTACTAGGTGCCGTGACCCTAAGAGCAGCAAGAGGTTTTAGATCGGTCTCGACCAATACCAAGGGTGGAACTTGTGCCTCCAACACAAGTTCTGCTTTGGTATCTCAGAAAGGCGTATCCTTGCTCGCATGAATGTATGTATCCCGTAAACGTAAGTCTACACGACAGGTGTTTACGTTAAAAACCTAGAGACTATGTTCCGCTCCAACGTAGAATCAGTACCTTATTGGTAGATGACTAAGAACCATCCTGAGGATTTTTTATTTTTTGGCCAAGTCGTATCTCTAATTCACGGCTTTATCAGAGAACGCGCTAAGAACCTATAGACATTTGTAAAATATACGAAGGAGAAAATAACGATGGATTGGATGCACCCAACGACGCGAAGACAGTTCCATTGCGAAGCACGCCATGCAATGGAATCCGCTTACTCAAGCAGGCAGAACAGAACAGCGTGGCGCCCGAGACATACATGGCGCAGAACAGTCGAGGAGGAATCGAGCTCTGTAGGAATGAGTTAGAGAGAGCTCAAATGCGTTGCAGAATTCCGAACAAGACGGCGCACAGGCGTTGTTGACGGCCTATATACCATATATATACAATGACGATTCGCTTGCTCACTTGAGCCAATGTTACTGTCTAAGCTTTACTGAAGAACTGCGATTATTGAAACATGGATTCCGAAGTCTCTTCTATAAATAAAAAGTTTTCATCTTGTCTCACACAGTAGGTTTTTTAAATGAAAGAAAATTGCATGTTTTCAGGCGCAAAATACAATTGAGTGAGGTGAGATATTCTAACTCAAGTTTTTTACCCACGATCATGTACGTAGAATTCGGTTTGATTTTTTATTTTTTTTTTTTTTTTATTTTTGTATTTTTTGTAAGTTGAAGGTTGAAGTTCATAAATCATTTTTAACGTTGCAATCGCGTGCTGCCCTTACTGCCCTTCTCTTTGCAAATATTTTGCAAACAAAGATTATCTACTTCAAATTCAAATCAAAATGATCCACGTGTTACATGGGCCGCTCAAGATCGTCACCAAAACAAAAGAAAAAATATTTTATATTTACAAGCATGATACAAGTACAAGTTTTTCAACCAAATAGAAACTAACTAGACCAAGATCAACCACAACGAGTGCTACAAGTCGGTCCCCTTTTCGTCAATCATATGATCATATGATCTCGTGACTGATCTTGGCAATGTACGAGTATGTACGAGCAACTGTCGAGACTTGGACTTGCCTATCTACGAGTATACATATGTATTTAGATAGTAGGTACCACAAGAGTATGTAAACTTTTACTATCACCCAAACAATGGCTGTTTTTTTTATATAAAGAACACATATTGGATCCGCCAAGTTTTCTTTTCTATTTTGTTTTTTTTTTAGTTTTTTTATTTGTGGCGCAGAGCCAGTGCAATGCTGTTCAGTAAAACTGTGCCAAGTGGATACTTTAGTTCTGCCTGATCATGAGGCCTAAAATTAGATTTGGTATTGAAGTGCAACCATCTAGAGTTCGAACCAGATACAACCGATATCGACGTCAGTATCTGCGCGTACATACGAATGTGTACGACAGCTGGTCTCTGCGCATAACCGCCAGATTTGTACGCATTTGTGTGACTGACTTAATCACTCACTAGTCACTAGGCTTCAATAACATGTGGTGATAACGGTAACATGTTTGTAATCATGTCAATGATTAAATTCAAACCTTGTTTTGACCAAATAGCCACAAGCAATTAGAAAAGCAGAGATTGCGCAGTATAATTGCGATTCAATGCAATCCAATCCTGGGTCATTGTCTGCAAATTAAATTATTTACTTGTAGAGACATAGATTAAATAAAAAATATTAACAATCTCTATTGTAGGACTTCCAGGGACGGATTAGTTCGAATATAAGATGTGACAAAAAGAAGGCGTTGACAAGCAGCTAACCGTGATTGATTCAAATGGACTGGCACAAACTAGTGACTGTAAGAATATTAAAAACACTGCAATGTAGATTTTCCGATAATTTGAAAATAAACAGGGCTTATGACTTAGACAATATCACTTTACTCTGCCTGCTCGATTTTTCTAAACCATTTGACAATGTAAACTATGATACCTTACAATATGTAGGAAACTAAAGTTGTACTTTGGATTTAGTTCAAGATCGGTACGACTAATAAGTGTATACTTACGCGGTCGTAGTCGTGAACACACTATCAGAAGTGCCTTAAGGTTCCATCCTAGGACCTAAGTTATTCAACCTCTTTATAAATGACCGCCGTACTTTTTCACAAATGCATCTGTTCATTTTTATGCCAATGACGGCCAAATTTATTTATCAAGACCTCCTGGTTGGGTTGAAGATTTAGCTTGCAGGCCCAAAAAGAAGATCTGTCAGAGATATTCAACTGGTCACTATTCTTAATCCAACAAAAATCAGCTGATTTTGATATCTAAAGAACAGCATTTGAAGAAAATGTAATCAGTATGCCTCCCATTTGTTTAATCACACACAGCTTCGGTTTGTAGATAATGTAATTAATCTGGGCTTTAAGATAAACAGGTCGCTTTCCGCGATTGACTATAAGAATTATACTGTTGGTAGGTCTCATAGAGGACTTCACAGACTCTGATTATTCTCCAGTTTTAATCCACAAGCCACCAGACTAAGGCACGTTAAAATTTTATTGGTGCCTATTACTGATAATGTCATCATTGTATATCATAAGCTTGATTCTCTCTCCCAGCATAAACTTAAAGTAGCGTTCAATGATATGGTCAGAGGCATTAATTTACAAGCATTTAAAGTTTTCTGGACAGATTTTCCTTCGACCTCCACTTTTCGGTTATCACGCAGTAGAACTGATTTCACGCTGACATTGAACATACGTATGTTATGATATCAAAAGATGAGCGATAAAGCCAAAACTTTCCACAGCGAACGATATGTTTAGATGACGATAATAATTGCACTGCGATGGCTTATCGAATGCAGAGTGGCCAGTAATTTTAAGTAACCAATTTGTGTCTCATTTAGAGACAAAAAAAATACAACTCACTGGAAACACCACAGCGCTTTTATTAAGAAATTCGGAACAAGACTGGAATTACTCGAAAACTATAATTTCTGAATTTTTTTCTTAAGAGGCCCAGTTCTTAAGTGTGAAGAAAAAAATTCTTAAAAAATGGAAAATAGATCAAGCACTTGGAAAGCATGTCAACTTGACACGAAATTTCTACTGCCTGATCTGTTAATATTACTAATAAATGCTGATGTAACTCAGGGCTCCATTCTCTTTCTGGTAGTGTTTCTAATTTTTAAAAATGTTGGCTTGCCTTAGGGCATCGTATATCAAGATCAATAATTAACGATCTTATTGGGGAACCAGCAACCGAATGAAATTCAATGCTTTCAGAATACCTCGCCGCCTTTTGACGTTAAAGGCAACCATGAATATCCCGAAGATATTCATGAATCTTGCATGGCTCCAAGCCTAATCGCTCTTCATCATCTTTTCGACCATGTTTCTGGGCTGGTTACGCCGATGCTGCTTTCCCGCTTCATTGAGCTTCCCATCTTCCCGGCGCAAACGAAAAAAGTGTAGTTTGCATCGTCTACTGGAAAGTCTCTGTACTGGTAGGCTAGAGTGTTTGCCTTACTGATTTAGTGAAGAAAGGCGTTGAAATATCCGGTAAGAAACTCGGTGACGTTGTAGTTTACTTCGCCGTGTTTAAGTCCATTCCATTTAGCAATGTCCTTGATCAGCTTCGCTGTCCATCGTCTTCTGCTCCCCGAGTTCCAACGCTCTTACCACTGTCGTTTACTGAGCTCCATTGCTTCATCGATTGCCGCTTCCATTCCAATTTCCGCCTTTTTGTCGTAGACGTACTTCCTTTCTGTCGCTAGGAGATCAATAGGGATCACTTCTGCGACTACAAGGATGGCTGCTTCCGACGACGTTCCGGTAAAGTTCCGCGTCTCTGCACTGCTGCCATTTGCTTGCCGTACTTTTCTTGTCGAAGTGTGTGGGCCCTCGGCCAATTATCAAGGCTTTTTTCATTAACGGTTTTTAGAAGGTTGCTGCGACTTGACCAGTTACAAGCTGCCGGTCATAGGTCCTGTTGAGTGGCACGACCACCGGTAGTCTATATCAGGACTTAAAACACGGTACCGTGGGAGTCAGGGCCCCTTCGGTTCGGACCTGACTTGTAGAAGTAGGCCACCTAGTGGGATCGTCACGGTGGATGTGGTTTAAAACTTAAAACGCAGCAAGGGTCATCCAGTTGGTTTCGATCCGATGTAGAGTTGCAAAATATACTGTGTGCTGGGACCCTAGAAACAGCACGAGGCTAATGGATAGGCCTCGACTCATATCAAGGGTGGAGCTATATCCTCAACATAGTTCCGCTTTTGTATCAAAAGAATTGATTGTGTGTGATTGAGATTAGTAGCCTTCATTTGCTGGCCGTAGAACCCTCGACGTTTGCCATCAGTCCAATTAGTAACATTTGACGCTCGTTCCGATACGAACTTTAACTGGTTCCAGAAGATAAATTTTGTATTGATAGTCGGTCCTAAGTATTTCACTGTTTCCTTGCCTGATATAACTTCGGCCCCGATTTGGAAGTTTACGATAGTCGGGATCCTCCTCTTGGTTAGAAAGACTATATCGGTTTTTTCTGTAGCTCGGTTAAGACCGTGTTCATCCATGCATGAGTTCACCTGCCTCATAACCTAGTTCAGCTTCTTTGGCGCTTTCTCCGCGTCTTTTGCCGCAATCACCGCGACGATATCATCTACGTACCCTACTAGAAAAGCGTCTTCGGGCATCTCCATGCGAGCTATGCCATCGTATGAGATGTTCCAGAGGTCAGGTCCCAGGATAGACACCTGTGCTGCTCCGGAGGTGATTTTCTTTCTTCGAGGGCTTTCCGTGGTATCGTAGATTAGCTGCCGGTTTTTAAGGTTGTTCTTCAGCATCCGCAAGATGGAATGTTGAAAGTATAATCAAGCGCATTCAGTATATCACTCCACATGGTTGAATTGAAGGCATTTCGCACATCCTGAGTTGCCAAGAGTACGATCTTTTTTGAGTTGTGGTTGCCCTGGTGGGCCGTTTGGGTAGCCTCTACTACTTCTTTAATCAGCCATTAGGCTTCAATGACGTATGGTGTTAACGATAACACGTTTATAATTATGTTAATGATTAGATTCAAATCAGGTAAGTTACAGAAGTAAAGATTGAGTAGAATATTTATGGTGCGATCGAATCCAAGAATTTACAATGACTACATCTGATCGAGTGCACCTTAAACCCCTGTAAAATCAAAAACGTGCAATAAAACTTAATCTGAAATACTCGTACGATGATTCATTTTTAAACCGTACTGGAAGTACAGTGAATAGTAAAACCTCAAAAAAAAAAAAAAACGATCTTATCCATTGATTAAAAGATTTTATCTAAAAAAGAACGTACGTTTGCCCTTATAGTTGAAAAAATTATAAAGGACGAAACGCCCCATATAATTCGAAACTAAACAATATAATCCGTCCCTGATCAGCATCAGGGAAATTTGAATAATGAAACCCTTTTGAACCTTATTATCAGAGTTTTGTTTTGATTGGCGCTATTTTCAGTTTGCTAATCGATTAAAAAAATATGCAAGTAAATCATAATAACCGCATGAGATTATCAAATTATAATAAATGTTAAATATACGAGTAATCGAAAATCCAATATCAGCACTAATGCTTGAGTATCAAGGCAATGTCATGGCGGCTGATTCTCTGGTTAGAGACAGAAATTTTTCAGGGTTGACTAAATTCCATGTAATCGTAAATCGTAATATTGTTACAAAATACTCTCGTAACTTCTTTTTTTTTTCAATTCAAATTTATATTTCCCAAATTATTCAGATTCAATTGATTAAATCTGGATCAATAGCCTCTAGTGTAGGTCAAGTTTGTAATGAAAATATTTTTTGATTGTTCCAGAAACCAAGTGCGAATTCTCTTATCAAACTGGGACATGAAATCATGTTGATAATGACTAACGCAACGCAAGTACTTTTTCGATTAGAAGTTTCCAAAAAACAAAATAGAAACAAAAATTGTTTAGATAAGGTCACGTTTAAGCAGCTGCCGGAAGGTTGTTTGTCATGCCTTGAAGTAATGAACACTTCTCGATCAGGTGGACTGGGGATGCTTCCTATGTACCATGGAACCATAAACTTTGTGTTTATTTGGTTTGTTTGATTTGCGATTTGTATTAATGAGAATTTACTCAAGAAAATACATAATTGAGAATGAAGAAGAAAGTGGAAAATTTAATTAATGGAACATACGAGTACGTCATCAACGAGCAGGCTAACTGCGATTAATTTCAAATTCAAAAATTAGAAAATCATGTTATGTTAGGTATGTTCGATTACGATAAGTGTTTAGTCACAGATAGGCATTCCTGAAAATCTCTTTGATTTACTTATAATTCTTTTTATCGGAGTTTCAGCTAAATTATCTGATTGCGGAGTGTACAAGACAATCATGTATACTCGTATATACCTAGTCTAGCCATAAATAAAGGGTGAGCCAACAGATCGTGTGGACGTTTACTGCCAATTACTGTCATGTACTGAATTCAATGTGGTTGTTCTTTTTGACAGATGTAATACAATCTTTGGCAATTTTAGTCATGGGATCGTTTATCAAAAGGGTGATGAATGCGATTATATGAGAACACAAGCGTTCTCACTCTGGTCTCACACCATCACTTCTCACTAAGGCACTTTTTCCTGTTTCCAGGGGGCAGCGGACGAATTCTAAGGATGGAATCAACGGTGGCGCCCACAGTTTACACTGCTTTGTTTTAAGCGGCAGATTTAGGCAAGAAGTGAGTGAACGCCTTATAACAATCCGTATCAAAGGTAAATTGGCTAACATCAGCCTTATATGCGCTCACGCCACAACAGAGGGGAAAAAAAAAAAAAAAGAAGGGCGATGGTACCAAAGAAAGTTTCTACGAGCTCTTCGACAAAATCTACGAGCAACGTCCGATGTATGACGTTAAAATCGTCCTAGGCGACTATAATCCCAAAATTGGAAAGGAGGATATCTTTGGTAGCATAATCGGAAGACATAGCCTACACGACATCACGTCTGGAAACGGACTTAGGCTAATCGATTTCGCTGCGGAACGTAACGTTACTATAGCAAGCACACGGTTTCCTCATCTCAATATTCACAAGGGAACATGTGAATCTTTGCCGAAAAGTCCTTTGCAGCCAGCATCAGGTGCTGAAGACCAGTGGCTTAGATCCCGAGAAACCATCAGAAATGCCGCAACTGACGTGCTGGGTTTCACCCGCCCACCGCCACGAAACCACTGGTTTGATGAAAAGTGCCGGCCAGCACAAACAACATGCCTACAAAGCGGCGCTACACAAAAGAAAACAAGAGTTACTCTAAGCTCTACGAGCAAAAGAGAAGGGAAGAACATCGGCTTCTCCGAAGAAAAAAGAAAGAGCATGACAAGCGCGCGATCGAGGAAATAGAGAGGTGCTACTCCCGGAATAATGTTCGGAAGTTTTACCAAAAGTTAAAAAGAACGCGTCTGGGTAATAAGACCCGAACGGAAACCTGTAGAGATGAACAAGGAAACCTTGTAGTAGAGTCACAGTCGGTGCTGAGAATATGGAAAAAGCTTTTCTGCAGACTGCTAAATGGCGAAGATAGCACAAATTACGCTATCAGGCAGACCGAACGATTCAATATTGACGATGCAAGTCAAGAATTCCGTTCACCCGACCAAAATGAAGTGAGGATAGCGATATCCAAACTGAAGTCGAACAAGGCTGTCGGGCCGGACGGCCTACCCGCCGAACTACTTAAGGCAGCAGGAGATGACCTGGTAGAGAGCATACACCAACTTATTTCCGAGAATTGGTCGGATGAATGTATGCCTGATGAATGGAACTTTGCATCGTTTGCCCGGTTCACAAAAAAAGAGACCCTCCAAACTACGCTAACTATAGAGGTATCAGTCTCCTAAACATCGCATATAAGATCTTGTCTGGCGTATTGTTCGAGCGTCTGAAATCATTTTCCAACGATATGATTGATTTTGGGCCCGGTAAGTCCACAGTTGACAGAATATTCCCACTACGGCAGATCCTGGAGAAAACCAAAGAAGTTCAGATCGATACTCACCACCTTTTTATCGATTTTAAAGCCGCATATGGCAGCATCTACAGAGACGAGCTATAGAGGGCCATGTCTAGTTTTGGCATCCTTGCCAAACTCGTCCGCTTGTGCAGAATGACGATGGAGAAAGCTCGCTGCTGCATCAAAGTCGGTAACGACCTAACCGAGACCTTTGATGTCAAAAAAGGATTTAGGCAAGGCAATACGCTGTCATGTGACTTCTTCAATATCATACTTGAAATGTTGAATTGCTTGCAACGCCGACGATATTGATATTATTAGTAGAACACAGCGAGCGGTCACTGGTGCGTTTGCGAGTTTAGAAACAGAAGCGGCAAAGATGGGTCTAGCGGTAAACGAGGGCAAAACAAAGTATATGCTGTCAACAATAAGGGACACCCAATATCGACGAATCGGCCAGAATGTCTTCCTCGACATCTCTTCAGAAATGAATCGAAGAATAACGCATGCCAATTGCTGTTTGTTTCGGCTGAGAAGGCCACTGTGTATTAATGCCCTCTCCCGAACAACCAAGGAACCTCTATATAAGACCCTTGTAATTCCAGTCCAGCTCTACGGTTCCGAAGCATGGACCCATTCTAAAGCGGATGAAGATATCCTTGGTCGTTTTGAGAGGAAAATTCTTGTTAAGATATTTGGTCCCGTATGCGTTGACGGGTTCTGAACGAGAAGATTTATCGATGAACTTTATGAGCGACATCGACCTGGTCAAAAAAAAACTACGCATTGGGCGTTTGAGGTGGCTGGGCCATATAGAGCGAGGGAACACCAACGCTCCAGGCCGCAGAATCTTCGATTCTAATCCAGAAGGACAACGAAGTATAGGAAGGCCTCGCCTTTAGTTGCGCGCGCAAGTGGAAGGGGACCTCAACCAACTTGGAATGCGCAACTGGAGGCAGTTAGCCAAAGACCGCGCTAATTGGGAAAGCTTATTGTTTGAGGCCCAGATCCACACCGGACTGTAGCGCCGCCTAAGTAAGTGAGTAGGGTTGTTTACCACGAAACAACGCATTTTTGTTATTCAATCTTATTACGAAAATGGGTGTCCTGTAAAATTAATATTTCGTAAAATTCGTGAATTTCCAATGAAGCCCATTTCTTGATGGATGGGTACGTTAATAAACAAAATTGTCGTTTCTGGGGACCGGAAAATCCACACGAGATTCACGAAAAACCAATGCATCTCAAAAAAAGGTCACCGTATGGTGCCGATTATGGGTTGGCTGCATCATTGGCCCGTACTTTTTCGAAGATGAGGCTGGAGAGACAGTTACAGTGAACGGAGAAAGTTGCCGCAACATGTTGACCGGCTACTTTTTTCCAAAATTGAATGTATTGGGTTTGGACGATCTCTGGTTTCAACAGGATGGTCCTACCGCCTACACAAGCCATCAATCAATCAATTTATTGCGTACGAAATTTGAAGATCGCATTATTTCAGTTAGAGGAGAAGTTGATTGGCCTAAAGGTCCTGCGATTTGACACCTTTAGACTTCTTCTGGTGGGGTTATTTGAAGAGTAAAGTTTATGCAAATAACCCAACGACAATTCAGGATCTTAAACATAGCATTCAAACTGAAATTGCACCCACTGACCCACTTATTCTGGTCACTCCATGTTGTGTTCCATTCAAAATTGCCATAGACCGAACGTTGGCTCACCCTTTACTGATACAATTTGAAATTGTAATAAAATGAAAACGAATTAATATTTTTGAATTTTTTTATTATATAGGTATGCTGTGCATAATATAAGGGCCAGGTTCTTAGTCCGTCTGGCCAACGGTCAATGGCGATACGAACCTTTACCATTAGAAAATTTTGCATTGCTTTCACAAGGGATGCCTTCAGCGACTCAATGATAGCGTGTTGACTACAATTCATAATCTAGGGAATTAAAATCTGGGTTCATTTTCTTCTAACCATTTTTGAGTGGCCTTGACTTTGTGACCAGGGCTGAAATGAACACTGCTTATTTTGGAAAAGATAATGGTTTCATGGTTTGATCGTGGTCTCTAAAACGGTATTCTGGAACACTTTAGCGGATGTTTTTATGCCTTGATTGCGGACAATAAGAAATTTAGTTCACTCAACTGGAAAAAGATTGAGACAATAAGTGGCATCACTTATCTAAAGGCAAACGGTTCAGATGTAGCAGGCGTTCTAATTTTGAGATTAAGATTTATTTAGGAAAATTTAAGGAATCCTAAAACAGCTTTAATTGAAAAATGAGAAAACATGGTTCTTAGATTCGCTTAACTAGAATTCATCTCTATTCTTCAATCTCAAACACAAGACTATCACAGTTTATTAAACCTCTTGTGGCATTTTTTGAATTGAACAATCAGTTCTTAATTATTAAGTAGACCCCTATTTAGCCATAAATCTCATATCGCAACTGATACTCTTATCAGCATCAGGTGATTTTTGGCAAGCATGCTCATAGCATTCGCTTTCTGCAATTCTTGTGGTTTTGCGATTTCAAACGATGTGATTGGTATAGGCGCCAACAGTTTAAAGTTCGCCGTAGGGGACTATGAAAAACGTCATACTTTTAGATTTAAACACGCTTATCGAGATACTTTAAAGTGAGGTTATTTAATTCTGGTGCGTGATAACATTCGCTGTCACTGTCAAATGGACTGTTTCCTACGAAAGGGATCGAAACCGTATTTTCTGGGTTACTATCGACTCGGATCAGGAATGTTTCTGCTGTATTATCTTCATGATAAATTCTTGGAAAGTCATCATTTTCATTTAACGGTTTTTTATCACAAAAAGTCCAGGGGCAGATTTTGTATACATGTAGGCCCTCCAATTGTCATAAAAGAAAAATAGTTTCGAAAAGGCGCGTTTTTTTTTACCCCCATTGTGTGGATTATTAGAAAATGCTGTAAAATTGTTTCCCAACAAAAGATACTCCGCATTCTATTCGTAACATCCGATCATTGCATGAATATCTTGAGTGAATTATATTCTTGAATCTCTGATCAAATTGTCATCGCGCATTTCGCCAACGTACTCGTATCTAATAGAATGGACAGAGAATTGTTCGTTTATTAGTGTCAACGAACACTTGACAAAATTGTTCGACCTCTACTAATTTGCCTCCCGGCGCTCGAGGCAGCTACTGCTGCTGCTTATGACTGTTGCGTAATGTGAGCGAAAAAAATATTTCGTAATTGGCAATTGGCAGGTCTGAATTTTTTCAATCATATTTATTCGCATGCGAGACCATCAGAAAAAAAACGCTCTCGAGATGGTTAATATTATTCGTTCCTTCAACTGTCCCATTCCACATATGTACGCACGTGGTGGACCTTAAGGAAGACCAGCAACTTGACAGTTGTGTAACGTGCAACAAACATGCAACAATGCAACCTCAAAACATCATTTATGATTACACATATGCCAATCACATACCGGAACAAAAACAATCCGCCGACACCGCGACGCATGGAAAACATGACGACAATCATCACCATCATCATCGTTCGTTTGTCATGACCCAATGGAGCCCTTGAAAAGTGCAATCGGTTATCGATAATGCTAATCGCGTACTTAAATTGCACATAGTGCAGTTTTCTATTTCAGTGTTACGTGTTGATGATGTTGTTACTACCTCAAAGCCGGTTTGAATCTGTTTATGGGACCCCTTAAGTTCAGTGTTATTAGTTGCCAGTCGTGCTCTGTTATGAGCCCATTATGATTATGTTGACCTAATTACTGTAAATCAATAGAAAACTTCTATTTTTGGTGACAGATTTCATCGCGGAAACAAGATTAGATGGACGATTGCGTACATACATATTAGCGAACAAATAATGAGTTAATTGGGTGATCTAGGTTGAACTTGAACTTGTGATTTAAATTTGAAAAAAAAACATCCACATACTATATGCAGATAGAAGGCGTCTTTTAAGATTTATTCATGTCACCAGATGAAAGGGGTTGACACTGATTCTGATTCTGACGTCTTGACATTGTACCGAAAAGTAGGCATAACACAGCGGAAGTCGGGACTCATTATAGCGTCCTAACCTTTGACGTTTTCAGAAATGTCAAAAAAGTTCATTGCCAAGATATGTATTGTAGCTGTCAGTGCAGGAGTAAATGATGCAAATGTCAAATTTGCAGTTTAGTTAGTATTGTTTGGTTAGCGTCAAAGGCAATGTCATTTGTAAAACTGTGCGTATCACTGCGAAAGTCTGAATTCATCATGGGGTCCTAGCCTTCTAATATTACGACAGAAATATGACGTTTTCAGAAATCTCAAAATAGTTGTCAATGTAAGAGTGAATGATGTAAACGTCAAATTTGCAGCTTAGATAGCATTGTTTGATCAGCGTTAAAGGCAATGTCATTTGTAAGAGTGCTCGCAATACTGCGGAAGTTAGAACACATCATAGGGTCCTAACCTCCTAAAATTACTACAAAAATATGACGTTTTCAGAAACGTCAAAGAAATTCGTTGTCAAGTTAATTGTCAGGGCAAGAGTAAGTGCTGCAGGCGTCAAATTTGCAGTTTAACTGGAAATTGTTTGGTTAGCGCCAAAGGCAATGTCACATATACGAATATTATACAGAGGAAGTCTGGAGTCATCATTTTCATTTGTCATTTTCACAAATGTCAAAAGTTCAAAAGTTCATTGTCGAGACAGTTATTGTTATCATTAAAAGTGTAAATGATATAAACGTCAAAATTTGCGGGTTTCCTTGGTTTTGTTTGGTCTTTGTCAAGTGCTGATAATACTGTGGAAGTATAGACTTATCATAGGGCCCAAACCTAATGAAATTGCGGCGAAAATGTCAGAGAAGTTCATTGTAAAGTTAGTTGTCAGGGTAAGAGTAAGTGCTGCAGACGTTAAATTTGCAGTTTAACTGGAAATTGTTTGGTTAGCGGCAAAGGCAATGTCACATATGTTATACAGAGGAAGCCTGGGCTCATCATAGTGTTCTAACCTCAGGAAGATACGACACAATCTAGCATTTTCAGAAATGTCTGAGAAGTACATTGTCGAGACAGTTATCATCAAAAGTGTAAATGATGTATACGCCGAATTTGCGCGTTTCTTTGGCTTTGTTTGGTCTTTGTCAAGTGCTCATAATACTGTGGAAGTGTAGACTTATCATAGTGCCCAAACCTCATGAAATTACGGCGAAAATGTCAGAGAAGTTCATTGTCAAGTTAGTTGTCAGTGATGCAAATGTCAAATTTTCAAGTTTACTTAGTTTTGTTTAGTTTGTGTAGAAGGCAATACGTATGTCGTATTAAAAGGTATGTTCGTATCCTGTTCAGAATATTCGTTCTATGAAGAATAATAGCAACCGCGTGTACATGTATTTTTGTCTGTTTTGAGCTGTTTTTCGTAGATTTAACAAAATTTTGAACATCTGTCAAGAAACTGTCAGCAATATTTGATTGAAAACTGCCACCATCTAAATTTAGATGCTTTTAATATTTTTACGAAGGTTTATGGAAATTTCATTGTAGGAATCAAAAGCATTTAAAATCATTATTTTCTAAAATGTCACTTATAATGAAAATAAGCCCAAACCGGAAATTATGTAGAAAAAATGGACGTCACGTAAACAAGTCGTACATACTTCCCGTAAGCTCTATAAAAGCCTCTAAAGTGCAGACAAAAAGTGCTCTTTTATCATTCAATAAAAATAAAATATCCCCGAGGTAATATTATCCAAACGGCCCACGCAAAATCTTTGGGAGTTTCGTCTCCAAGCGGGGATACATATATTAAACATCCATCCAAGAAATAAGAAGATTCAATAAAAAAATAGCTCAATTCTAAAAAGAATACTCCATATGGAATAGATATGGAGTCAATTTAATAGTGTTTCCAGTGGTTAGGGGGTGGCCAGGTGTGAATAGAAATAGAATTTTCCAGATATTCGTTTCCACATGAATAGATATATACATGGTAACGCCATTTACACCTCTTAAAAAGAAGCAATTTATTGTATCTACGTTGCTGTATACATGAAGAATTTAGAGCACTTTAATAATCTGACATTTGGATGACAGCCAAATGGCACATACATAGCACGAACTGTGCAGCTTTCTGACTTTATATGCATTTCTCACGTTACCGGGGAAAGTGTTTCTTGCATATTTTGAGAAATGAAAAAGTCATAAAGAATTTTATAATTATGTTTTTTTGTATCCGAACGATCCCAGTTGGGTTGCGTACATTCCCTTAAAGCCTTAAACCAAAAAAGCTATTAAATGTCATTTATTCTTTGCTACAGTTCACTTGATTGCGCAGCATAATATCGACTGCTGGAGGAATGAGTTCATTGGGATATTTTGTCCCTTCTGAATGAATAATAAGCGACTTTCCTTACAACTAAGTGCGTTCCTATTTTTGTTTTCTCTTAAACTCGTACTTGTGTGAATATGTATTCTATTATACGAAGAAGTAGCAACCTTTATCGCAATTACATTATGGAAATGTTAAGGAGTCCAACTTTCCTTTTCCTGTCAAATTATTTTGACATAGGACTGACGTTTCACAAAGGTAAGGGTTCTTTTCTGTATAAAATGGCCCGAAGTAAGTGATTCATATGACCTTTTGGTGACTGTTGGTTTGTTTATTTATTTCCGATATTGCACAATAGTTCTGTAGTAGTTTACTACATACGTTGGAGAATTCGAAACGTCAGATATGTCATTTATAACAGTAATGATGTATCAGAACTTTTCTACAACAAACTGGTGTGGTGGCATAATCAGTAGATTTGATATAATTATGACTTTTCTAAGGCCCTTAAGAGTCACTGGAAATCAGTACCTGTTCATTGACAGTTCGAAAAGTTATATGACAGTTGAGAACTTACGTCAACGAAACCTACTTGAGAATTCGATTAGTACATTTTATGAAATTTTTGATCGAAACCTTCGAATCTGATTTAGTGGAGATATGGTTCCAAGTTCTTGAAATGGCATATAAACGAAATTTGTGGTTCTTAATCAAATAGATTTGTTATTATTTGTGAAGTTCCATGTTATACAGTGATGCACACTCAATTTAAAACTGTCAGTTGCGGTTGAAAAGTATTAATAATGAGAAGATACATTTACATTTCAAACGCCGATTTGACAGTTCTGATGACGTTTGTTTGCTTTGTATCTTGGGACAGTGCACCAAAAAATGTAGGTAGAGCTGCCAAAAATCTAGTTTTGAACATTGGCCATGATTTGTTAGAAAAGGATAAAGTGTAACTACAATATTTGCCCTAACAAGTGTCACACAATAAAAAAGTAGCGAACTAATTGTTGTTTTATAAATAACACAATAATTTCGTTTATTTCGTTGCGTACTTCAATATATATGTACGTATGTATGTATAACATACGCACCAAATAGGTGTTTCCGAAAATTTTAAAATCCAACAAATGCTGGGTAAGACTGCTCTAAGCCTGGCGCAGGTTTATTGCAGAGCTAGTGCACACAAAAAACACTGCGAAGATCCTTTAGTGGACTTTTGGTGCACTACTGGTTTACAATAAATGCAAATGTGCATTTTTAGTGTGCACTGGATGTACCAGGGATGACTAGTAAACAGAGCTTTTGTAATGTTCGAAAAAAGTTTTTTTAATGACGTTTTGTTTTTGAGTTTTGTCGTTATAAGCTTTCAAAAAGCTGCTCACCAGACATTAGCAGTTGGGTTAAATTTACCTACTTTGCCACAGCCAATGTGCTTTACATTGTACGTAATTTTGCATCTCTGTAAGTCGATTACGAATACGATATGGAGCTCAAATATTTGGCATCATATGAATTAAACGCGGAGTCTAAAAGTTTTATTATTTTGCGATAAACACTACATTCTTGAAGTCATCGCCTATATACAGGCTTATTAGTTTTGCAACAGCGAAACATATGATAAGTTATTTGCAGCAGTAAGTTGGTACATATAAAAATTCACAATGCAACCAGAATTCACTTAATCAAGGCAGGAGCAGTCAAACTGACCCATTAACATTGACGAAATGAACTCCTCCAATTTAGTGGATGTTTGAGGGTTCCGAATTACAAATATCAGCTTAAGCAAAAGTTCGAATTTCAGCTAATGTAACGACCAGAACCACGATTTTTGGGACGTTCAATGTTGAAACACTACAGGGATGTCTAGTCGCCTATCTTACGGCGTCGTTTTCCGAGAAAATATTAGTGAAGGATCTTTAGAGCTGATACTACTAATACTAAATCTCTCAGCAAAACCAAAAGAAATATAAATCCATGTGGACCACAGTCTAATCTCCCCACTCTATGTCTTGTTAGTTTAGAGAGGGATCTACAGTTTTTAGCGGACTTCGAAAAGCGCGAAAATGTGAAACTTTATTGTAGGCAGATATTTTTGATTTTCGGTCGACAGGGTGGTAACATCAGAAATAATTTTCGCTGTTTTCTAGTGTGCCACTTGTAAGTAAGCCCAGACTTTTGGCATAAGAGCCGGCAACCAGTCACTAATGCTGTTAAAATCTTCAGAACTACCTTTACTGATGCTCTAGGTTTTAGAGCGAAATAAGCAATCTGAATTGCTAATTCAGATAACAACTAATTGCCGGGCTTGTAACCGACCTGGTAAGAAGTTAAAAATAACCTATTTAAAAGTGATTTCCCAAATGGATCAAAAGTCGATCTGTTTAGCTCTTTAAGTCTGCTTGATATGACTAAAGAAGACGATTTTTTAAAAGGCTCTGTTGAAAGGTACCTCTTCTTCCCTACCCTTTTATATAGTCCAAATGTTTGAATTTCAACCAAGTCGGATGAAAGGATATGGGGGGAAAAAAACGCTTGTGCAGACTGTTAAACAGCGGGGAATATCCAAACGTCTTTGTCAGCCAAAACAAACCACCCAGCTTGTGCAATGAAAGCCAAAATGTCTGTTCGGAAATATAGCAATATGAAGTATAACAAGACTGCTGACCGGATGCACTACCTGCCAAGCTATCATATTTAAGGCAACAGAAAAGGACTTAGTTCCATACACCAGTTCATTTCCACGATTGGATTGGAGAAAAGCTTATCTGACAGAACCTAAGCATCGTTTGTCCGACCTGTAAAACAGTTCATATGACTAACTGCGCCAACTTAGAGGAATCAGTCTCCTTAATAGCGGGTACAAATCCATGTCTTCCGAATTGTGTGAACGACTGAAACCATTTTTCTTCGATATAATTGGTCTCTATCAGTGCGGTTTAGGCCGGCTCAATTCCTCTTTATCGATTTCAAAGTCATATATGAAAGCATTCCTGCCAAACTCCTCGGATTGTGCCAAATAACGATTGAGTGCTTCATAATGGTCGAACAAAATTAGGGGTCTACTTCGACTAAGCCGCTTATAACTCTGATAATGACCCCTCATCAAAAATCAATCGAAGTGTTACACTTGCTAATAGTGGTTTCTTTAGCTTAGGATGTCAGTTGAGTAATAAAGCTTTGTTAGATGCTAACCATCTAGAGGCATGGTTGTTAGCGAATGTGAATGAATGGCCGTTTTGAATTAAAGGTTCCTTAAACGATTTTAGTTCGTTTGCGTGGATTAGCTTTGAGAAGAGGATTTAATAGCGAACTCTAAATGCTGTAACAGCGTATGCTAAATGCGTCAACGACCTTATCAGAAAAATGCTTCTAAAGTAAATGAATACCAAAGAGTCTTTGATTCCCAGCAGGTGGTACAGCGGTGAGGAATTCGAAGCAGAGAGATACATTGGTTGAAGTCCAGGTCCACAGAGGGCTGTAGCTCCGTCTAAGTAAGTTATTAAGATAGAATGTCAGCTTGGAGTGGTCAATGAGTACACAACATTTCCTGATGTGCAATTGACTAAACCGCCTATGATTTTTAGTCAATAATTCGAGAAGTCGAGTCTTGGTCGGTAGTAATAAATAATTCCATATATTCAGGAATCTATGAAAAATGAAATAATTAGGCTTCTCATCTGACACTTCACATTCTGCTCATCTCAGCTGAATCTATTAAAAACGTAACTTTAGGAACCGCTTCATGCCGGAAGATTTTTATCCGAAAATGGGAAGTATACAGATTTCCTCAAAATGAGTGATATGTTGCGGAAGGAATAGATCACAGATCTATAAAAAGATTAAAAATTTTAATTGTCACTTGCTCTTCCTTCTTTTCCTTTAAATAGTTAATTAATTCAAGTTCATAAAAAGTGCTGTTCAATCACCCTGTTGAGTTTAAACCCGCTCATGATCTACCGACATTTCGATCAAAATCGGTCAGGTTAAGTCGGTTGCTTGGTACTGACAGCAGCATATTGCGATCTCGATAGAATGACAGCTGTTAAAGGTTTATATTCTGTAGAACTATTCAGAAATTTACACTATAAATCACTGAATACAGCAAGTTCATTCACTAATCATTTATTTTAAAATGAAGACGACAGGTCTTGCAATCGCTTCTTACTCGGAAGATCAAGGTTCGAATCCTAGCCACGACAAAGTTTTCATTTGTGTAATTGGGAACTCAGTCAGAAAAATCTGCGTGTGAAGGCATAACACTGACATGTAGATTTGGCTGTTGTAGGGTTTTCAAGCACAAATCAACCATTAAAATTCACAACCTGAATCATTCCGTCCTATTCGGACTCCCACCCCTGGAGAGTCAATGTCAAAACCAAACACACGTGAGTTTCAAACCACTACATCACAACAATGCTTTCCTTTCTCCTCCTTCTATCTTTCCGCCCGCGCCATGACAACAGTAAAAGGATATCAAAACCCCTTAGGCGCGCGTAAATTATAAAAAAAAAAAAAAAAAGGTGTCAACTATCAAAAAGTAATGAAGCACATTTTTACCCATGTTCTACGAACATGACCCAAAAATATAAAAAGCGAAATTTCGAAAATCCTTCGCAATGGGGAATTAGTGTTCTTTGCTTTGTGGCGTTTTTGTCGTTGTCTATTTTTATTTGTATTTCTTTTCTCTCTAATCCTATATCATCTATCCACCTTTACCTGAACGTCGTACCTTATTATGTTACGTATTTATCTACCACAAGCATGTATCTAATTTGATGTTGTTTCTGTCCGTCTGCTTCTTCGACACATTATCGCAGCAACGTTTTGTCATGACAGAAAAAGCTAAGTGAAAAGAAAATGACGACGAACGTATTCGTTGTCGTGTATCAACAATCAATAACAAACGAAATTTCGAAAGCTTTTCCCTGGTGCTATTTTGACTATGTCGGCGCGCCCTCTTTCTTCACTAAAAGACGAGAGCGCCAACAACCTCTAATGACCTTGAAAACAACACAAATCAAAAGATAAATATATAAAACAAAACTAAAGTCACCTAATAATTTATTTGAAATAAATTTGTAAAATTTCAAATTATTATATTCCCACTAAATGTGCATCGGACGGAAAGTTTTGCTTGGTATCTTACGCTGATTCTTTAGAATTTCGAAAAAACAGCATTTATTTTTGGATACAAAGGAAAGACATACATTTTTAGTAATTTCTTATTTTTTGTTTTTAAACTTAAATTGACATTCATGAAGGACAAATGTATTAGATGAAAGTTAGACAAAAGACCAATTTTTTTGGGCAAATTTGAAGCAGAATTTTACGACTCATTTTGGAAAATTTACAACATTTTCGAATAGCAATTGTTTTCCGATTCGAAGTTTTCGAACACTAACGTCAGCTGATTGATTTATGTACCAAATTAAGTACCTTCTAATTAGCGTTGCTTGTCTGTGCATTTTCTTTATTAAAAAAGAAATCAAAGAAAATTTATTGCTCACAGAGAGCTATGAGTATCTCGAAATAAACATTTCAAGTTTGCAACGAAACTTATTTGAGGTTAGAGTCGTCATTTACCGAATACCAAAGTCTTCCTTTTCGACACTATAGACGAATTACGAATTACGAATTACGAATTAATTCGGTAATTAGAGTAAACTTGTTGATTCGATTTTATTTTATTTTGATCTTTAATTGAGTACAACTCATGGATTGGTAGATGGTGTGCCGTTGGCAATGATCCCAAATGTAATTTCGTTTCGATGTGGTCGTAGAACTGATCAGATAGAGCGAAAGAGAATCAAAAAATATTACATGGTCAGTGGGGCGATACAGTATATACAGACAGGCTTTTATTGACAATGGAAAAAATTAAACAGAACAATAAATTGACAATGAAATTTTGTAAAGTAAAAGATTCGAAAATATGAGCAAACAAAAAAAGTATATTTAGCCTGTATTGGCAGCTGGCTTCTGGCAATATGAGCAAATAATCTATAATGAAATTGATGACGTACACCCATTACTTAATCCTGAAGGTCCCCGCGATAAAAATCGATTTAAAGTAATTGTTGATTCCGAACTTTTGACGCAAGATGAATCATCATCATCAGAATCAGAACTCGCCGATTCAGTGATGTGTAAATTGGCAGTGGCGTGAAGTCTTTTTAATTGAGAGAACCCAAGGTCAAAAGGTGGTGGTATCCAAAATTGGCATGTGGAATTCTTCAGCCAGTAGCAGATGAAAGTAGTTACGACATGTATCTTCCGTCTTTCTTGCCGTTTTCCAAAATAGACATTTCCTGGTCCCGTATCCACTGAAAGGTGCTATGGTTTCAACCCTAGAACAACATTCTTTTAACATTTTCAGGGGTAGTCTCATATTTTGTTACACAGTGCGTTTTAAGTCCTAAGATACTCATATACAAACTCTTAGCTCGAACGGCAAGTGAATGCGAGATCCTTTCTGACGTGACGTCAGAAAATATATTTTTCGTTTTTCACTCTTGCTGCCTGGGATTGAACCCAGAGTTAATTAGAAGAAAAACTATAAGTTTTAGTCCTGACTTGAAATAAGCGCTGGGTGAGTTGAATATTTTTTAGAATTCAGATTAATAAGAGAAGTGATTATTATTTATGGAACTGACATTCTCGAACGGATGTTCTAACATTTTATAAAGTTAGACATTTAACATTTTATAAAGTTTGTTTTGCATTTTTGCAAAGAACAAATTGTTTGCTTTTTCTTTATCATGACTGCAGAATAGGTACGAATAGTTCATGTTTCAACGGCAATACTGCGGTGATGAATTCCTAATTAAGTCAAACGATTATGTTGTACATAGCTCTTTAACATATGTACGTTTATAATTTAGATAGTAAACTCAGAAAGGTAACATAAAAGAGTTTTAGGCCGAAGAAGACATCTTGGTGATGCAAAATCTAGTCATGATCGGTCAGATATTGTGATAACAATTTTAAAGATGCTTTTAAAAATGAATCTCTGTTGATAGCAATAATAGAAAGAAAGAATATTCTGTCGCCATATATTGCCTTAATTTGAGTAGAACTTCATAAACAATACTCTTCTAGTTACCACGATTATAATGTTCAATGGTTGCTGAGAGCTAAAGATTCGTGTTGAAAGGGCTGATCTCGTTTTTCGTATTCTATTCCTCCAAACCAGAACTTTGATGTCAAAAAAGGTTTTAGACAAGGTGACGCGCTGTCTTGTGACTTCTTTAACATCATACTTTAAAGAAATGTGTGGAACTCATAAGCGAACACTGGAGGCACAATCTTTCAAAAGTCTGTGCAACCACTACCCAACGCCGATGATATCGACATATATAATTGAGAGAACACGGCGGGCTGTCATAGGTGCATTCCTAAGTATTGAAACGGAAGCTTCCAAAATGGGTTTAGCGGTAAATGAGGGCAAAACCAAGTATATGCTGTCAACAAGAAGGGATACAAAAAATCGACAGCTATAATTTCAAGGTAGTAAAGAATTTTGTCTACCTTGGCTCTGCTATAAATTCTGCCAACAACACCTAAGCAGAAACAATACGAAAAATCGCTTTTGCTAATCGCTGTTTCTTTGCGTTAAGAAGGCAATTGAGTAGTAAGGCCCTATCTCGGAAAACTAAGGAGACTCTATATAAAAGCTATTTTATGGCACTGAAGCATAGACTCTTTCGAAAGCGGATCCTCAGTCGTTTCGAGAGAAAAATCCTTCGAAAAATATTAGGTCCCGTTTGCAGTGGTGGGCTTTGGAGGAGAAGATTCAACGACGAACTACATATATGAGCTATAAAGGAACCTCGACCAAGCTGGAAAACTGTGCATCAGTCGCCTGAGATGGGTAGGACATGTAGAGCGAATGGAAATGCTCCGACCTGCAGAGTCTTCGAATTTAACCCGGAGGGAAAACGCCGCAGAGGGTGACCTCACCTTACATGGCGCGCACTAGTAGAAGGGACCTCTACCGACTTGGAGTGCGCAACTGAAGGCAGTTAGCTAAAGACAATGCTAACTGGAGGGGCTTATTACTTACGGACCAGCTTCACTCCGAACTAAATACGTAAGTAAGATTCATGCAAACATAATGAGGTTGATTTTAGACTTAGTTTCCTGAAGCGCTCTTGATTCCATATTTCTCCTTAAATATGACGTATATTGATCTGTTGAAATTACTTTGTACTTGTATATGTGATTTAGTTCGTCGTCTCTTACGCAAGAGGGTCTGGGATATCAAAAAAACTATTTTTTCTTGGGTAAACCTTCGAAAGTGAAATCTTCAGCCTATAACAAGTCACCGAGTATCCCGCATTTCCGAGTCGCAAAAAAATCATAGGTCCTTTCTCACAAAATGCCAAGACGAACATGAAGGGGATGTTTGGCCTCAGCTATTTTGCGTCCTTGGTAGCAGTTTAGGACACTGAAATTCTTAGAGGTTTTTTTTGTTTTTAAAAAACCGCTGTATATCTCAGAAGATGTTAGCATAAATAGGCTCTAGAACCGTATATGCCTTCCAAATCGTAATTGGTTGTAAGAACGGGGATTTGTTAAAGCGACACTTTTTTTTTTTGAGTTTGAGTCATTTTCAAGAGGGTATGACTACTCTTAAAATGCCGGAGCACATGTTAAGTTTTTCCGAAAATTGGATAGAGAAAGAAAGATGTTTGGGCTCAGCGGCTATTTCACTCCATGGGTGGCATCCAACATTTAATGGGGAGACTACATTATTAGTAAATATTGACTTGATGTTGTATTTAGGCAACCATTCATCTCACGAGATTTTAGTTGCCTGAAAGGAGTCTTTCGGGCACGGCTGGTATTGCAGACAAGTCACGGCTTCGGAGAAATATTTAAATATTGTTAAATCGCTTATGAAAAATAAAAAGCTCTTTGAATTGAATTGAATTAAATTGAACCCCGAAATACCATTGGCCTCACGTAGGACATATTCTCACATGGTAAAGCGGCACGTCGGGAATTATACTCGTACATATGAACTAAATAGGTGACTATTGAACCACTTCAATGTTTTCAAATCTACAAACAGATACAAATCTATTTAGTCGACTTAGACTTTCTTTTTTGCAATAAATATGGTGGCAATTTAGTCAAGAACTAGAACTCTGAGAACAATTGCTAATGGTCTTCAATTCAATCGTTAAATCAATAAAGTGGATAACTCAATAAACAAGCTTCTACTATATAAAACGAGTTCAATAAGGTATCCCATTATATCCCAGATTCAAAAAGAAAATGTAGATTTAGAGGTTTCAATCTAATGGGAGCAATTTCGGAAAGTACGGAATAAGATCCATAATTTTCCAATCAATTGCAGCACGTATCTTATATATCGTCTTTTTTGATGCACATATTCTGACAATAGTATCCCTTTGTAAATGAAATTCGCTTCAGAAGGTGGTGGCTGCTGTGGTGCAGTCATCGGTTAGCCAGCTTCTCCTCAAAAGGTCTGAGCCCTATTTCGGTCTGTTCAAATTGTACATCGGTTGCAGAATCAAAACGTACATGCATCTAATTTGTGCAAACAATTATAAAACATTGAGTGGGGAGGCGTGGCCGTGTCCACACGGGACAATGGGGAAAATTATTGTTATTATTATTTTTCTTAGAGCTCCTTAATAACGATTTGACCAAACACAAAACAAACAGACAGAATTCTAAGAATTCTACTTACAAGTTGAAATGCTTTGACAACGAGAAGCATACACGAATTCATTGTTAAAAATTCCTTACACTGTAATCGTTCGGTACCACTTCTGGCTTTACAAGTACATTCATAAGGTTTCAGTGAAACTCTAAAACTGAATAGCGTATATCTTTTGAAAGGACATTATTGCACTTGTGCATAAAGTGTCATATTTCTGGCATACATGGAATTTACGAAATGTCTGCCAGCGTTTTAATATCTATGATAAGCTAATCCTCACTCAGTATTGCTCCCAAATTATCAAAAATTCACGCAAATTCAATATTCAAAATATTGAGCCATTTATGCGGCATAGTGTTGCCAACGAAAAAAAAGACAGGATGGCAGCTGACAGTTCATGGTTACTGAAAATGGAGCGCCAGAGGAAAGAACAACGCGTTTTCATGGTCGAGCCATATTTTTAAGTGCAGCTGCAGTTCGCAATTTTCGTACAAAATTTAACTTCATCAACTGTGAAGAGATTAATTCAAAAATTCAGGGAGAGTGGATCAATTAGTGATCTTAGACACTCTGGCCGTCCTTCAAGAAGTCGTTCAACACAAAACAACGAGAGAGAGTGAGAGTGTTGCTCAGAGTCCAGGAACATTAATTCGCCACCGTGGTCAAGAATGAGATATTTTGCTCTCTACAGCGTATTCTTACGAAAGATTTGCATCTTCAGGCCTACAAAGTGCAATTGACTTAAGAACTGACGCCTACTGACCACGCACAGCGAAGAGAGCTAAAATTTTCGGTTTAGGTGTTAAGAAAATCCACAAGTGATTGTTGAGAAATAAATGTATCCAAAACGTGTCACTGTTTGGTGCGGATTTCGGGCTGGAGGCATCATCGGACCATTCTTCTTTGAAGAATTAAAGCCGATTGGCTGGTCAGACAGCCGATTCGCTGGTCAGACAATAATAGTTAATCGTGCTGGCTATCGTGACATGCTAATCCAGTTTTTTGTGCCTATATTACAAGGTAAGGATATGTAAGACTGCATGCGTTACTTCCTGGTGGTGTAATTTACGGTTCTGGTGATTGCGATTAGCCGCCTAAATCATGCGATTTAACGCCATTGGATTTTCTTCTTTGGGGTTTTTTGAAGTCTAACGTGTATGTCAACAAGCTACGATCACAAGATCAGCCGCTCCTTGAAGGAACAAATTGAGTGCTGTGTCGACGAAATTCGGCTACATTTATGCAAAACTGTCACAGGAAATTTCGAGAAAATGGTGCGTATGTTCTAGTAGAGCCGTGGAGTCCATTTAGCCATTTAGTCGATACTTTATGAATCAATAAAAAAATTTAAAACTTTTAGCTAAAAACCTGTGTTTTCTATCAAAATTACTTCTTGTGTGGATTTTGGGACACCCTCCAAAAGCGTTCATGATTTTCGTCAATAATCATCAATTCCAATAGGTCATTCGTTAAATAGTGAACAGATTTCAAGCACCTGAAGAAAATATTGCCAAACTAAACGTGCAAGAAGATCCGAATTTATAGATTTGTCCTGCTTCGAGGCATTTGAGGTTCAGTTCGATCAGTGTGTGATTCAGCAGATGCATCTATTGAGACGGGCTATCACCAAGTATGCTTCTATCGCAAAATTGTGTTCAGGGATAAGAATCATTCTTTGCTAAGAGGGTTTCGTAAAAAGAAAAACTGCCACATACATACATCACTAGGGCAATCCAGAAGATCGATGGAAAGTTTAATGCGAAAATGATCTATTCAAATGTAAAGATGATCGTTATCGGACCCTGACCAATGAATATTTCTTCGCGAATGTGGATTGAATTGTCCCCGACGAGGCATGATTTTAACAATCTGTTGCTACTGGGAACACGTCCTCACCCACACAAGAAATTGACCTTCCAATCGACCTTGAAAATGATCCGTTTTAACACTTCCCAGTTAGTCTCTATGTGGCTGCATAACAGCGATGCTTTGTGGAGATAAACGAGCAATAATGGACGCCTTATGAGCATTATTATTTAGATTTATTTAGGACAAATATTGCTCGAGAGCTGCAACGACGGAAATAGCTGCGATAACCATGTGTTATTTTCAATTGCTCTTGGTCTTCCAAATTAAAAAGAAAGTTCCTGATCTACAAGTAATGCTGTGCGAACTGGTAGGAAAATATTTCCCAAGAATCTTCCGATGTCGACAAACCTTCAGAATACACCCATCGACATTTATTAAGGACGTTTGTATCAATTTTCTTTTACCGCATTGAAACTAATAAGAAACCTCCTAAAATCGGAAAATGTACCTAACATCCATCAGAAAGAAATCCGCATAAGAATCGTCTCAATCATTGTAAAGTTACACAAACACAAACAAACAAAAACAAAGGATTGCTAAATTTATTTGTGGAAAAGAAAGAAAAAATTTGGCAAATAAAAATTTAGTACCGCCAAAGGATTGTATGTGAATGAGGGTGGACTCCAAGAAACCCTCTGCTAAAATTACATGGCCTACCCCACATTATAGGGCCCGAAATCCCCTTCATCAATTCTTCATGTAGATGTATTCTAAAATTTCACAAGAACAATTCCACTGACAAGGCCAATATTTATCTAAAAATTCAAACAAATGGGCCACCGTCCAATTCCCAAGACCCATAGGGAGGGATTAGTTTCAACAGGGATAGGATTAAAAAAAAAAATTTTAACTCGAAACGTAACATACGAGTACATTTGTCGCTTCCTACATACCTACTATCGTATATATCCTCGCATTGTAAGGAATGTATGTATACAGGAAATTCCAATGACCTTGGCGCTCCTACATATCCTTTCTTCAACAATAAAAAAAAAGCTCCGTTTCTCCCTAAATGCTCGCACTTTCGAATCGAGTATCTTTTGTTTTTTCGATGACAAATGCTCAACGACCGTGTGCGTTCTATGCGTCGTATAGTATTCGCGATATAGCCTTCTATTGCATGTTGTCAATTCGATAGATAACGATATCACGCCGTGCACATGGCACATTCAAAAAAACATGAACCTCAGCTGATAAAAAAAGAATTGAAGAAAAAAAAAAAAAAAAACTAGGGTCTAGCGTCCAAAGATAACCAAACGAATTTGGATTACTCCGAAACAGAGCTGATAACTGGAATCCAAGAAAAAAAAATCAAAAAAAAAATCTCTTAAGCAAACAAACTTGACTTGATGCGAAAGAAAACCACCCCATACCCCAAGGGAGACACCACAGGATACACACCCCGCTGTTAAAGAAATCAAAGGAAACAGATACACATCCTACGAGTGAGTTACTATATTCCATCATGTGTATGGAAACGTGTGGACCATGCCATTGAAAAGTCGTGCACTCGTTTGGATCTATGTATATGTACATACGTACACCCCTTCACAATCGAGTGTCAGAATACCACATATGAATACCTATCCCAAACACAATGTTCAGTTTCTCAAATCTCGAATCTCGATTCTCACTCGTGGTGACGTGAATGAAAAGTTTTTTTTTTTTTTTTTTTTAAATTCTATTTGCACTTCAACTCACCTTGGGATCCTTCTCATAGTAGTGTTGCTGTGTACGGATCCATCTTGAGACCATGTTATCCTTAACGGTGTTGGCCAAGGCAAAGTAGTAATCCCTCAAGGTGGCCACATTACGATCCTTAACCAGGGTGTAATGCAAGTGACGATTGAAGCTCTTCTTGACTTCGGTCACATTGCCAACTTCGACAATACCGCGGACACTGATCTGCTTCCGACGATCGGCATCGGTTTGGGGTTTCGACATTTTGGTATTCTTCCTTTTTTTGTTTTTTGCTTTATTTTCTCAAAATTTACCACAAGGATTTGTTTTGTTTTGTTATTTTTTGAAGTTAGAGTCAATTCACTGCTTAAGGACACAGGTGATTCTATCTATTGTCACACAAATGCGTGGGAGGCACACTGTCAGGCGATAGTGTCTATTATGAGCAACTTTCCTGGACAGTTTCGGACTACACTGGTTGCTGGGTGGTTGTGCTGTCTTCTCGAACTCTGGAGCACTTCTCAGCACGGATCGCGACTAACGTTGCTTGATATGCGCGAGATATTAATAAAAAAAAAAATAAATTTAAAAAACCAAAATTTTTTTATGTCAAAAAATACTCAGTTAAAGAGCGGTTGTGGTAGAGAAGAGAGTCAAGTGCAAATCTTGCTCTGCGGATTGTGGAGGGAGAATGTGCACTTAAAGAGAATCGATTGAGTGGGAATATTATTTTTCCTATTTTCCTTTATCCCACCGATTTGATTCACTATTTGATTATATTTTGTACTTTGCTTTAATTAATCGCACACGAACGGAGATGGAGAGCAAATGATTGACAAAGATTCTGCTTAGCTGATAGGAGATTCCCTTTTTAATTATGAGTAACTTGACGAAGAATTTCTCTTGTAAAAGCACTACCACTAAAGTTTGGAGTGGCAACGTGTGTGGTGTATTGCTTGCTTGTGTGTTGGGTAAAAGCGAGCGGTGTTAAGTTGATAATAAAAGCGCGCGCTGGCTTAGGTAAGCGAAATCAATTGCACACTCTGTAGTCTGTATGAAGTGTGGAAGAAGAAAAAGTGAGAGGATATGTGTTTGAGTATTGGGAATATGTGTTATATCGGTCACCTTGTGGGAAGGTCAAACATGCGTGGATAAATGCATAAAAAATTGTTAGAAATTGACACTGCTGACATCTCGTGAGGAATGGGCAGAAGTGCCATATGGTTTGGACATGAAATTAAAAGCTTTCAACTACAGGGTGTACAGTAAAATAAGCTTTGTGACGAATAATTGTTGACGTTGCAATGGCGAGCAAAATAATAACCAGTTCCGCGCGCACCCAAAATCGCGTATTTATCATTTTATATATCTTATAATGTGTGGGTTGAACCCACACAAACCACTTTATCCCTGCTCTTAAGTCATCATTCAAATTCCACTTTAGAACGGACTTCACCTCTGTGGGATACTGGTATTTATACTCCCTGCCATCTATCGAGAACTTCCTTTACCAGCCAGCTGCTGGTACTGTTTCCCATTTTGTTAGAATATTCTCTATCAGTTGTTAAATTAAAATATCCCCATTGGATGAGTCTTCTACTCTTCAAATATAGATGGCGCTGTTCACATTTAAGAGATTATCACAATACATACGGAATATAATCCTATAAATTCAACACAAAAACCATAGAACAAGATGGAACCAGCACTCATTCGTACATATTCTGAAATATGTTACATCATGTAGCCATTTGTAAAGGACAAAATTGATTTGGCATTTATATTTGATTGACAGAACAGCTAAGCAGCTAAGGCAGTATACAACCAGCTGTTTGCCATATATGAAGTAACATAGTTGGCAAACTTTCCAGAGATTGGAAATCCAAAACCCGATTTCCACTGATTGCCTCTATTCGTGTGACCCTGTCTGTGAAGATGTATGAACTGTCAACTAGAAGTGTTGTTTTTTTTTTTTGACATCGGTATCAGCGCTTAATTCCAATCTACGTGTAAATTACACTAGCTGTGTTTTTTTACACGCAAGTCACCGATTGTAACAATAAAACGACCCAAATCCGCTTAAGAGTTCATCATAAAAACTTGGTAGCAAAGATATGTACATATATGACGTGAACATGAACTTGGAAGTTCATCTGTCGTTTGATGAAAAAATTTAATGTGTTTTGGAAAAATTTTGTAGAACGGCTATTACACTGCGCATGTTTAAAGAGATTCAATTGAGTGCAAAAGAGAGGGATAATGAAACAAAAATACATTTGCCACTGCATGTGGGTAAAATTTTTATTGCATTACTGACATTTCTTTTTCGAATTTGCTTCATTACTACTGGTGTTGTGAGCGCAGTATTTCAGTATGGCGTACAAATTTAAATGGACTAAGGAGCTAACATGCGAATTAATAATAACATACAACAGCACGAACGATAAAATAAAATATAGACGTCAAATAACATGCAACACTAAAGAATGAGAAAAAGGCTTCGCATAATAATGCGCGCATCACAGAATGACAGTTCAAAAGAAATTAACGAAAATATACGCATTACACTCCTGCGCCGTGTAATACCCATCTTGGTAAATGTTTGACATATCTGAAAATTCATTGGAAAGTTAATCGGTAACTAATAAAATAGGATTTGGAAGCACTGTTTTACATCGGCTAAGTAGATAGCGCATATAAATTGACGTCACGTACATCGCTATGTTATTGTTGTATTTTACACGTAAATTCTTTTTTTTTAGCGGACAGCGGATGAGCTTCCAAACGTATTTTTCCATGATAGCGATAACTTGCATGGGAACACCAAAACAAGTGTCACTTTTTGAACAAATAAAGTGCCTGTCTTGCCAAATTATCCCAATGTGAAGAGTTAACGTCGGTAGGCGTTTTTTATTCTCTGAAAATTAAACGCTGTTACCGAATTTTTGAAGCTACATTTATGCCATTGTGTGGAATAGCGTATCTTTCAATTGGCCGCCTCGGTTTCGCTGGCAGCGATTCAAACGGTCGGTCGGTCCAATTTTTGATGACTCGGTCCAATATGTGCTGCGTAATTCCGGCAATAGCGTGTCGAATGTTGGCCTCGAGCTCGTCCAAAGTAGTTGGCTTGTTAGCGTAAGCTAAGGACTTGACGTAGCCCCAGTGCAAATAATCGAGTGGTGTGATCGCGGCGGCCAATTGATGAACGCTCGCCATGAGATGACGAGTCGCCAAATTTCTCCTTCACAACTTCGAGCGTTGCGCCGCTTGCATAGCATGAAGTCTCCTGTCCCCTGTCTCACTTTGTCTTATCGCTATTTCCACCACCAGTGCTCCATTGAAATCGCCAGTAGCATTCCGCCTATTCAAACTTTCAACCGTAACACCCGTCTCGCTATGAAAGCTCATCAGTATACTCTCAAGTCCATTTTCGGACGTACTCTAAAATATCGTGATTCGTTCCTAAGCCATACAACTCGCTTATGGAAAGACCTGCCGATCTCTGTATTTCCTGGCCGTTATAACTTACGAACATTTAAAAAGAACGTGCATCGGTACCTGTTTTTTCTTCATCCCTAAATTTCCTTCGCCCGCGCTGTGTACAAACATTTTAAGGGTACACAAACCCTTTGAGCGCGGGTCACTATATAAAAAAAAAAGGATATATCGTTGTCGAGCTCTGACCACAGAAAGTCGGTTAACATCGCCCTATACCTGAGACCATTGACGGTAATGGTGTCCTCTTCCTCATTTCGATAGAAATAAGGTCCAATGATGCCGCCATGCCATAAACCGCACCAAACAGTCAATCTTTGTGAATGTATTGATGTTTGGGCGAACACTTGTGGATTGTGTTCGCTCCAGTAATGGGAATTTTGCTTGTTGACATAGCCGCTGAGCCAAAACTCATCCGAGAAGATTATTTTTTGGCCAAAACCCGGATCTCCGGCCAACTTTTCTCACGGTGTTGGTTATGGTCGTCCGGCTTCAATTCTTGCGTCAGCACAGTCTCATACGGATGTCGGCCCAAATCCAACAGCAAAATAAGCTGGGTTGACTCTCTGGCGATGTCCAATTCAATTGATCGGCGCTGAATTAACATTTCTGGGTCTTCGTCGGTACTGGCCGCTACTGCGCTTATGTTTTCTTCATTTCGCACCAATATTTGGTTGGTGGCTTAAGATCCAAAAGAGTGTACTCACGCTCAAACTTTTCCACGGTGTGACGGGTTGCCAGCACATTGGCGCCATGATGACGACCGACCTCAGGACGAAATTCACGTTGCGTATTTACAACTGAACCGGAATTTCGATAAGATGAAACTCACAAGATATTCAAACGCTGGAACATGATATATTGAAAATGAGCGAGGAATCCTGCAACCGCGAATAATGAGATTTGCAATAGATGAAAGAAGAATAATGAGATTTGCGGAGCGTGCAGTCGGACCGAATTACATACTCTCGGAAGTAAGGGAGACAAGCAGAAAGCTTGGATTCGAATGAATGGCTATTTTATTGACTAAAGGGTTGGGAGGGGATCGAATGCCTAACCCGCGGACGGAAAGCTTTCTTGTTCCACTGTAGAAGGGCAAACGCGATAAGTGAAATTGCGACAACTACAAATCGGTGAAACTAATGTGAAACTCTTATAGACTGTCGACAACGCAATATTATTAAGCCCCATGGCAGTTAATCCGGCTTCATGGGGGGCAAGCTGACTACAAAACGATTTAAAATTTACGGATAATGATAGAAAAACGTTGCGAAGCTTCAAAGGATCTGCAATTCGTCTTCATCTACTTGGAAAAACTTTCAAGAGACATGCTTAACCTAAATGTATCCGAGACGTACGAGGGGTGTTCAATATATTCTCGGTATCGATATGAAGGAAAATGCGAATTCAATTTAAATTGTTTTTATTTTTCAATATGATCTCCCCTAACATCAATGCATTTGTTACATCTTGAGATAAGCTTTTTTAAACCCTCAAAATAATAAATTTCCTCTTTCTCTGCAAAATACCGACATGAGTTCTTCATCATCCGAAAATCTTTTTCCGCGAAGACATTTTTTCAAATCCGGAAACAGGAAATAATCACTAGGGGCAAGGTCTGGACTATAAGGTGGGTGTTGGATTTCTTCGAAACCACAATCTCGCGCAGCAGCCTTGGAAACTCGCGCCGTGTGAACAGGAGCGTTGTCATGAAGAAGCAATACACCCGCTGCGAGTTTACCCCGTCTTTTCTTTTTAATTTCCTCCCGCAAATTATGCAAAGTGGAAGCGTAGGATGTGGCGTTGATGGTTTCACCTTTTTTTTTGTACTCAATGAGCAAGATTCCCTTTGAGTCCCAAAAAACTGTGGCCATGAGCTTTCGGGCAGATGAACTTCTTCGGAGGTCTGTTCCTTTTTTATGCCACTGCATGGACTCTTGTTTGCTTTCAGGGTCATAGTGGTGGACCCATGTTTCGTCCCCAGTAACAATTCGATCTATAACACCGTCCGCGTTCTCACTACACATCTCCAAAAGCTCTCTACAGCATGCGATTCTCACTTTTTATCTGAGGCGCTGTGAGCATTCGTGGCACCCACCTTGCACTGACCTTTGAAAGGTTAAGATGGTCATGAAGAATGGTGTGAATGGTACCAATTGAAAGCTTGGTGATCTCTGCCATCATTTTCACCTTTATTCGGGCATCCTCAAGAACAAGTTTTTCGACTTCTTTGATGCTTTTTCCCGTATAAGCAGTAGCCGGGGCGCCGGAGCGGGGGTCGTCCTCAATGCTCTCTCTGCCTCTCTTGAACTCACTTGACCACTTTTGCACAGTTGATAATGAAGGTGCGGAACCCTGGTAAACAGCCACCATCTCTTCATGAATAGTTTTTTGACTTTTTCCTTGCTTAGTGAGAAATTTAATTACAGCGCGATGCTCAATTTTCACCATCATCGCCTCAGTTGCCATTATGATTCTGTTTAACTAGAGATAAAACGCGAATTAATAATCACATTTATATGAAATTTTACATGAATGCACTAAAATAATAGTATTACTTGATAAATAAGTCAATTTATATATGCAACCACAGCTTCACCCCGATACCGAGAATATCTTGAACGCCCCTCGTATGTAAAATGAAACTCTATATGTACGACGATGTTAAAATGATGGTTATTGCGTTGGCAAGAAACTAATTTCTGTTTTTTTAGTGTGGAATAAAATTCTTGTTTGTTATACAAAGAATGTCCTTCTACCATCTTTCTGTCCAATTCATGATTCCGTGCTCATAGAACTTCTGCCTGCGGTTATTGGCACAAAAGGTTCAATAATTTTCAGGAGTTACCACAGATGTTTATTGTCTAACGTTGTCATGATGGATCAAAATCCCGCCAATTAAGGCCGTTTTTGTTTGACTGCTTCTTTCAGTTTCATTAGTTGACAGTAAATATTTAAATTGATCGTTTGGTTCCTTGGAAGCAGCTCAAAATACACAATCAACACAATAATCCCACCAATTGAAATACCTCCAGAATGAAATTGCTTTAACCAACTCTGATCGTACGTTCTGTCAACCAGTCAACATCACAAACTTCACATGCCCTTGTGAGTCTCAACAGCTTTCTTGTCCTACGGAAATAAAAAAGCAAATTATGTCGAAAATGTTCATTGTTGCACTGCTCATCAAAATTGACACTGTACTAATAGGTGAACGCAATTTAAAGTCTTCCAATAGGGATTTCCGAACTTTGACAGTTGCTAAAGGCCATATTGTTGAAGATACATCTCTCAAATTGGCTGTCATTTATTCAGTCTGTTTTGCCAAATCACCATGGACGGACATAGCGTTCAACAACACGTGCAAATGAAAAATTTATCAAAATCGGTGTTATGTTGGTCTTACCGAGAGGACTATTCGCAGTGTGGTGGATAAATTTGAGTCCACTGGTTCAGTACACGATAAACCAACACCCGTACGTCGACTAAACGCAAGATATGCCGAAAACATCGCCCTTGTCCGTGAGAGTGTGCAAGAGAATCCGAGGCAGTCGATTTCGCGTCGCTCACAAGAACTCGGCCTTTCGCAGACCACAGCTTCCCGAATTTTGCGTCGTGACTTGGGCGTGCACCCGTACAAATTTCAACTGACTCAGGAGGTAAAGGTAAATGACCATAGACAACGACGTGTGCTCGCTGAATGGGCTCTGGAGCAGTTGGAAACCCTAATTTTCATCAAAAAATCATCTTCAGCGATGAGGCCCATTTCTGGATGAATGGGTACGTCAATAAAAAAAATTGTCGAGTTCGGGACGATACCAATCCACATGAGATCCAAGAGCGTTCTATGCACATCCCGAAAAAGTCACTGTTTGGGGTGGATTTTGGGCTGGCGGCCTCATCGGTCCATATTTCTTTGAGAACGACGTTGGCTCACCGTCAACGGCGAGTGCAATAGATCGATAATCACCAACTTCTTTTGGCCTGAATTAGATGATATGGACATCAAAGACATGTGGTTTTAACAGGACGGCGCTACGTGCCACAGAGCTCACGTCACATTGAAAGTTCTGCACGAGCGATTCGAGGTCATGGTCATCTCACATAGAGGTGATGTGAACTGGCCACCGAGATCGTGCGATTTGACCCCGTTAGACTTTTTCTTGTGGGGTTTTCTGAAGTCGCAGGTCTATGTAAATAAGCTACAAACCACAGCGGCCCTCAAAGCCAACCTAACCCATGCCTTGTCCATGCCCATGGACATTTCGGATGCGCGCCACCCAGAGAAGCCACGGCGGACATTTGAACAATTTATGGTATATTCCATACATAATGGCATCGAAAGGCCTTTCAAACGAATAAAAAATTTCGATGATATCTCACACACACTTTGTTTTATTTAAATTTAAAGATAGGAAGCGCTTAATGAAACACTTTTACATAACAACAGCTGGAGAAGTACGTACGATTTTTTTTTGATATATAGATTTTTGGCCGAATGGCGTACTTCCAAAGTCAAACTTGCAAAATTAGCAGAAAAATCGCCAGAAAATTGTTAATAACAAATGAACTATGCCATATAAAAAAAAATCGTACGTACTTATTTAGACAATGCGAGTATATTTTTAAAGATCTAGTTAAAATTTGAAGTGAATTGATTGAAAAGTGTTCAAGTTATGGGTGCGGCCAACATGAAAAATGCAGTTTTGAGAGATAAACGCGTTTAAAATTTTAAGTTATAGAAAGCCTACCTTGCGGCCTTGTATTATACGTTGAAAAACAAGTACTTCGAGATATTTCCCGGCCATAATCTTTTGGGATATAATTTTTAAAGTCCTAAGGGACCATTGAAAGCAATAAAAAAAAATAGATTTTTTTTAAAAATCCTAGAGAGGCCTGACACCTTAACATACACTTCGCAAAGTTGAATGATGTGCGAGAAATATAAAGGAAAAATAACAGAGAGGAAAAATTTTAAATTGTAATTTAAATTTAATTAATTTAATTACATTTCAAAGCAACCAACACAAACGGATGTAACAAAAAGTGGTCTATGAAGAAATTTGCGTATCGGTGGAAGCTAACGCCGTAAGAAAGAATTTCCGGCTGAGCAAGTCAGCTGGCTTTGTAGCGTTTAAAGAAGGTCGTCGGAAAATTCGATCCAAAAACCAATAGAGGCTTAAGTTCCGAAGTCCGAAGAAGAGGCCGAAATAAAAATTGCTTAATCATTAAAATGTGAAAATATTAGCAGTCAGATGATCCAAATGGAGTAAGGTCGGCAAATTTAATTAACCCCACCAGCGGGGCAGTAGTAATGCATATACGTAGATGTGATTATGCGCGTGACCTCCTTGACCGCCAGAATGCGCTGCTACTGCAAAAAAGGTTATGGTGCCTTGAAGTCCGTTCATATTTAGGCAGACATGCCAAATTTCAGTACGATACTGTCCTCAGTTTTGTTTTAACAGCTGATTGTTGTTGACGTGTTTGGCATCATGTTGAGTATGGACAAAAACGATTTTTGTTCTCTCATAAAACATTATTTTTTGAGAGGCAAAACGGTGAAGGAAACAAAAGAAAAGTTGGATAAATATTATGGGGCTAATGCTCCGTCAGATTACACCGTCAAATATTGGTTTCGAGAGTTTCGTGGTGGCCGGACCTCCACTACCGATCAAGTCCGCAGCGGCAGGCCCTCCGATGCGGTTACAGAGGACAATGTCAAAAAAACACATGAAATGGTGTTGGCTGACGTGAAAGTGAAGGTGCGTGAGCTAGCAAGTACCACAAGCATTTTTGGCAATATTTTGCATATGAAAAAGTTATCCTGCCGCTGGGTGCCGCGCATGCTCACTCCTGACCAAAAACACGAACGCGAGAGCACTTCGAAAGAGTGTTTGGACTTGCTGATGAGGAATCGGGCGGACTTTTGGCGTCAATTGGTAACTTGGATCCACTATTACACACCAGAGAACAAAATGAGTGCCCGGCAATGAACTGAAGCTGGCACAAGTGCTCGAAAGCGGCCGAGGGAGGCTCGATGGGTCGGAAAGGTTATGGCGTCGGTTTTCTGGGATTGCCATGGCATACTCTTCGTGGACTACCTCAAAAAAGGAAAAACCATCAACAGCGAGTATTACTGTGCATTATTGGAGCGATTGAAGGCAGAAATCACTGCAAAACGGCCTCACATGAAGCGAAAAAAAATTTTGTTTTCGCAAGACAATGCACCGGCGCACAAGAGCATCGCAACCACAGCTAAAATCAATGACTTACGGCTCCAATTGCTGTCGCATCCATCGTATTCGCCCGATTTGGCTCCCTCGGACTATTATCTCTTCCCAAATTCAAAAGATGGCTCATCAATAAAAAATTCAGCTCACGCGAGGAAATCATCGACGTCAGGGAGGAATATTTTGCAGACCTTCCGGAAAATTACTTTTCGGACGGGATCAAGAAGTTGGAAAATCGCTGGAATAAGTGTATCAAACTAAAAGAGGACTATATTGAACAATATAAAAAAACATTTTAAAAAAAAAATTGTTTAATTCCCAAGGAGGTCACTTTTCACTCCATCTAGTACGTAGGAGAAATATGTAGATTAGATGTGATTATACGCGTTATATGTATATTTCAACGGTTAATAAAAGGAGACAAATAAGTTTAAAGCTTATAAGTTTCACATAGAAAGAAACTGAATCAATTGAAAACAAATTTAGATATTCCTTAAAATTATTTTAAATTCATTTATTTATTTTCCATTTTCATTGATCATTATAATTTGTGTGTAATTTTTGAGATGATTAAAAATATTCAAAATCAAATTCGAAAAAACAAACAATGTCCATAACAAAAGGATTCTTCTGACTCTAACAACATCCAAGTAGAATGATTTTGTTTTTCATTTCTTATTAGCTCTTTTGTTTTCATATTCGTTTGTTCATTTCTTAGTAATTAATAAAACGAACCTTATTGATGATATTGTTTGATGCATATATATTATAAATATTTTGTTTTGTTTTCTAAATTTAAATACATTTCTTCATTTAAGACATTTGTTTTTGATTATTAGAAAAATGTTTTTGGATTTTTGTTTTTGTTTTTTTGTTTTGTTTTTAGAAAAAATTGTTTTATTATAATTTTATTACTCACTAAGGTATTTTTTTTTTATTTTATTTTTTTTTGTGTTAACACAATTAAAAATTAAAAAAATTTCAAGCAACAACAATTCACTCGTTTAAAAGTTATATAAAATAAAAACGAAAAAAAAAATTAAATTGCAATTAAGTCAACCTTCTCTCGGGAAGGTGATAAACAAGGAAAATGGAAGAACAAACCATGATAAAGCTGAGCTATTTCAATTAACTCTCTTACACATATGTAAATATATATTTTTTTTGTTTTCCTTTTTGCTTTTTAGATTTAATGTAAATATGCTATGCGCGTTTGTTCCAATATTTTTCTATAATTAATTGTTTTGTTTTTCTTTTCTTTTCTTTTTTTTTAGAAAATAAGGACTTTTAATAACATTAATAAAATATTATTATAAAAAGGCATTTTGCAAGAACATCAAGTGTTTGTTATGTTTTTTGTTTTTTTCTCAATAATTCATTTATATATGCTAAGCTTATAGTATTTAATTGATATATTTCAATTAGTATATAAAGTTTTTTTTTATGCAAATATCAAACACAACAAATCGCAAAGAAGCAGGGGGTTTATCTATTTGTTTTTTTTTTCTTTTTTTATTTTGTCACATATACATTTAATAATTAATATTTTTGTTTTGTATTTAGTATATAACGATAAATAAAAAAATGTGCGATATATATAATAAGATACAAAATTCTGTGTTGTTTGTATTTTTTTTGTTTTTGTTTTTTGTTTTCTCAGGACGAAAGTTAATTTCTTCTTTTTCATGTATGTAGATGCCACAATTTTTGTTTCTTGGTTTGCTCCTACCATTTATGTGTTCTCCATGATTATATTTGTATCCATTTTAAAAAGGATTTCAAACCATTTTTTTTTTTCATAGAGCCATTTCCATTGACTAGCACTTGAAAATCACTTTCTGACAATTCGAGAATAAAATCATTTGTTGAGGAAAAACTATGTATAATCAGCAAACATTAAGAAAACGAGGAAAATATAAAAGAAATTAAATACATACAACAATATTAAATATAAAAGAGGAAAACAATTTTGTTACGCATTGTTACAGATTCTATTCAGTCGATAATAATTGGATACGGACTGCCGCGCACAAAAAGACCTTGCAATTTGAAAGTACGAGTTTATACAGCTGTGTAGTGCTGGGATTCCAGGTGCTACAGGCATGCATCAATGCATTCCTCTCCATATGGGAAAACGATTGTACATGGCCTGAGTCTACGCACCTGACGCTACTCAGTCAGCTCTATTTATTTGAAAGCATGAGAATCTTTTCCGATTTCAGAGGCTGTAATTTGAGTAGCATTATATCATAATCTGTGGAGATTTTAACGCCAGGTACACTCAAACTCTAAAGGTTCCATACTACCAACTACCAAACTGGTGGGGTTATATACCAACTCGGCCTAACACCGATGGAAAGTCCTTCGCTTCCCAGCCTTCTAAAATTAATACAAGAGAATAACAGGGCTACTGTTTATTTGTTTGGGCTGATTTCTTCCCGCAAATAATGTAGACGGCAGGTATAGACCCAGGAAACATGTCGATATGGACAACTTCTTTGTAATTGGTTACAAATTGCAAAAGTTACAGATCATTAGAAAGAGCTGATTCAGCGTTCATGACTTCAGATAATTAAAACCCAAAATCGCCCAGTTAACGATCATTAGAAACCGGCTTTGTTCAGTTGACCATCATCATGCTAACTTGACAATCATTCGAGATGAACATTTTTTGGTGGAAACGGATAATATCCGGTTGACGATCGCTAGAAACAAATCTGGTTGTAAGCAATATACCATGATCGGATGACGATTGTTGGTAACAGACAATGATCAGATGACGATTATTGGTAACAGACGATGACAACGATCGGGTAACGATTATTGGTAATAGACAATGACAACGATCGGTTGACGATAGTTAACAACAGACGGTTGACGACCACTGGTAGCAGAAACTGTTCGCTTGTTAATCGACAAAAGACGAATTTTAAGTTGACCATTTTCAACAACTTATGATGGTCAATTGACAATTAATGTTTCCTGGTTGATCACTAATTCAAGACAAAAACGTGCCCGACAATTATTAAGATCTTAGAATGGCCACTCGAGAGGACAATGATTATTGTTGAGGATCTTCGTATTTCATCCGAATTACAATTTCTCAGTTTTGGATCTATCGTTGAACTTCCTTAGAATAAAAGTTGTTTGAATAAAGCTCGATGGTTATTACGTTTGAAAAGTGTTTGCACGTCGTTTGGATCTGTTGCCGGTAATTAATAAATGTCTGGATGGAGGTGATTAGGAACAGATCACGGAGTTTTATTGAAAGACACTCCCTCCTCCACAAAAGTCAGTACGATTTTCAGAAAAATAGAAACACAGACAAATTGCTAAGAGAATTCAGAAATTCTGTCAACGATTGCGTAGACAAAACTCATCACGTATTAGTTTTGTTTATGGACTTCAGCATTGTTTGAACAGCCAAAGCTTATAGCTAGAATGTATTGACAGAAAAATTACCTGCACTACAGGTAAACCAAGGATGCGTGCAGTCAAACGGATCACACACAATATAGAGTCCCTCAAAGAACAAAACTGGGTTTAATCCTTTTCATATTATACACAGTACTTCGCAATTTAAAAAAGGACATTCAATTTGCTTATGCCAGCAATACAGCGATAATGCAGGAGTTGAATGTTGCAGTGAAATGGTACCATGACAACATTGATGCATTAGAAGTACGTAATTTAAAGCTACTCAAAATTAAATCTACTTCAGCAGTGGTCTATTCTAATACAACTAGCCATATGATTAACATCGTGGAAAGCTACACGCATCTTGGAGTTATCATGGTCAGTCATCGTCTTTGAAAAAAACATATCAGCCGGTTATGTATGAACCTTTAAAAAAACGTTGTACGCAATAACCCATCTACAGTACCATTCCACAACGTCTGTACTTTGCGCTAGTGGGTTCAAAACTAAGATTTCGAATACTTGCCTGCGGCTACGTATCAACAATTCATATTGAAAACCTTCAGATATTTCAAAGTTCAGCATTGAGGAAAATAAACGGTAACGTTCTTCACAAGTTCCCGAGGTAACTTATTAAGATGACCCCAATGTACCACGACGACAACGGATTTATATCCATGAAATCAGCACAAGAAGACGTGCCCAAGATATGCTAGAAGTGCCCAGCAACTGTTGCACAATAAATATCATAGAAAACAGCACAAATACAGCGTTCCTGCAATATTAAACACAATACAGCGGGAGCTCAAAAACCTAGCAATTTTTTTAAACTAGAAAATTTAAATTCAAATAATTTTCCAAACTAAACTCGCTTAATTAAATTTATTTATAACTTTTTGAAGCACAACCTTATGCAGAAAATTCATTAAGGCTTTGCGGAGACGTGCAACTATTGTAGAAAATAAAATCTTTACGAAATGAAGTGAAAAATTAAATGTCTATAGACAAACCCAAAGAAAAAAAAAAGGAATGCGTTACTAATAGAAAAAAATCATAAAGAAATCCATTTCTGTTTATGCGAAAATTAATCGTCAACCCCGCTCTCCTTCTCAGCCTTGCTAGCCTACCAAAATATAAAAATGCAACCAAACGCAGAAACCAAATAAAAAGAAATGAAAAAAAAAAAACAATATTAACAAAAGCAAATCAAAAGGTAATAAACAAAAACTGCATGATTTCTTTCTTATTCGTTTTTATTTATAATTTTTTTTTTGTTCTGTTTTTCTTTGTTTTATTTTCACAAAATATCAACATTTGTCTAATAAAAATTGTCCCAAAATAATGTTCAATCATGCAATGTGAAATACTTATGTTCTTTTTCTATTTTTCCTTGTTGTTATACTTTTTTTTTGTTTTGTTCATTTCACTTGTGGATGGTAGGTTTCTTTCTCTTTTCGTTTTTTTTTTGTTTTTTTTGTTTTCACATATATGTATGTTAATAATAAAACAAAATTAATTACAAATTAAAAAAAATATAGGATAAGAAAAAAAATATATAAATATAATGTTCTTGCTCTTTTTGTTTAACTTACTATAAAATTTTATTTTTTTTTTAAATAATAACTTCTAATTGGACAGAGAAATCTCTATTTGCAAAGAAATTTTCTTAAATCAACGCGAAGAACAAATTCATGAAAGTAAGAGTAATATGGTTTTTTTTTTTTTGTTTTTTTGTTTGTTTGTTTAAATTAGAGATAGTAACAATGATAGTTAATAGGTTTATTTTGTTTCTACTGATGTTAAGAATAGATTCTCTTTTTTTGACTGTTGTTTTTTGATTTTTTTTTTAAATTGTTATTTTGATGTTATTTGAAATTTGTTTATTGTTTTTATTTTTTAATATTTTATGTAAGAAGAATCGTCAAAGAAAGTTAAGAAAAACACATATCAATGAGTATGGATGTAATCATCTTAAATTACAGAGTAGTTTTCTGTTTATTTTGTTGTTGTTGTTGTTGCTGCTGCTGTTGCTTTTGTTGGATGTTCTTAAAAGTTGTTGAATTTTTTGTTCTCCTATAATTAAATGTGTTTTATTTATTTTTTTGTTTAATTTATTTTTAATTTTTTAGTTTTGTGTTACATCTTTGCAGAAAAATGATTTATTTGTCCTTGTCGGACTCAACTGGCGCTTTCTTGCCAATTGGGATGGCTACTTTGACCCTGCAAAAGAGAAACGAATTTGATTAAATACAAATTATGATGGAAGGAATAATCTTATACATTTTCTATATCCGACATTCGTTTATTTATTAAATGAATGAATTTTTTTGTGGAGACTTGTTAAAAGAAAACACAGATTCGTTACATAGTTTGATCATTTTCTATTTGGAGATATAGTATATAATCTGAATGACTCGAATTGCAACCAACTTCAGACTGCTATAATTTCCAAACCGTTCATGACAGTGAGCTCAAATTTTAACACATGACAGATAATTTTATTATTTACAAGCCTTTTAAACGATTTTCTCAGTTGTGTTGAAAAATTTTTATTCGCGATGGAATTCAAACGTGATAGTGTGATTGCTTTCCATTTGGCTGGAAAACCACAAGTAGCTATCGTTAGAGCCCTCCAGCACCTCAACGTGAATAAATCATTTGTGTCTTGAACCATAGCTCGTTACCGTGATACTGGCAGCGTTGCAAAACGCCATGGAGGTGGTCATAAAAAAACAGCAACATCGGCAAAAATGGTTCGGAAAGTGAAGGCTCGAATTGAGCAAAATCCACGTCGAAGTGGAAGAAAAATGGCTCCTGAGCTCAATATATCGTTAGAACGGATGCAACACATACTGAAAAATGAGCTTGGGCTCAAGCCATTGAAGTTCCAACAAGCACACGATCTTACACCGCAACAGAAAAAAGTTAGAGTCGAAAGAGCGAAGGAGTTGCTACGCTTGCACGAAAGTGGTGCGTTGCCGAATTTGGTTTTTTCCGATGAGTCGCCATTTGTTATCGAGCAATATGTCAACAAACAAAATGACCGAGTTTACTTTCCAGAGGTCCTTCGAAAATTTACACCTTCGGACGGTCACCAGAAAGCAGGCAGCACCGATGGTGATGGTTTGGGCCGCCATAACCGCCGATGGTCGCTCTCCGCTCGTATTTTTGGACCGTCAAAATTAATGCGATCGTATACCGTGAACCTGTCTTAGAGGCAGTATTGAAGCGGTCGGAGACAGTGGACATTTCAACAAGACTCGGCACCGTCTCACAAAGCGCGCGTCAACCAAGATTGGTTAAAAAACAATGTTCCACACTTCATTTCTTCAACACAATGGATTGCAAATTCTCCGGATACAAATCCCTTCGATTTCTCTGCCTGAGGTATTTTGAAGGCGAAGGTTGGCACTAAAAAATACCAAAGTTTGGACCACCTCAAACAAGCACTTCGCCGGGAATGGGCCAAAATACCGCAGAGTCACTTGCGTGCACCGTGCGATGCTTTCTTCGGCCGTCTCAAGGCCATTATTCGCGCCAAAGGTGGACATATTGAAAACTACTGATACAATTTAAAAATTGATATATTTTCCAACATTTTTTGCTTTGCCACAATAAAATAAAATCAAAAAATAAAACAATATGAGACGGTAGAAAAACTGCTTAAGTTTTACATAAAGAGAGCATTATATCTGCACCGAATACTCTAAACTATATGCTCATGTTGGAGACAGGCTTACCACCGCTTTTTGCCAAACCCCTAAAACTACAGGCGGAGCATGTGATCAAAGTACTAAACATGCCGGACTACCGGCTACCAAATGAAGCAGGACAGAGTGGTACAAAGATTGACTGAAACTAGCTAGGGGTTATAGAGTGGAACTGAGTGTCGAGGATATGGCGAGTTGGAAGCTGAAACTTTATCAGTTGATTGCGTGTGGGGATGAGCAAATCAGAGAAGGGCACCGAGCAGAAGCATCAGGGTCACTCCACAGAGCAGTCTACAGCTGGTTATGCCACATTTTGCAGCACAATAACTATTTTCCTGAGGAACACAACATAAAGGAAATAGCGACAGTGCTGACGGTGCATGAATTATATATCCCACAGCATATGTACATAATTTGGCAGAGAGAGAGGATATTTTTCATTTTGTTGGCATGTGCACAATTTTGTGTGAAACATGGAGATCTTTATTGGTTCTCTCTCCTTCAAATCCCTAATGAGATTAATGTTCCATTACTACCCAAGTGGTGCGAAAGTGCCTTACAGTATACCGATATAATCTTAAATGAACACTTCTAAAAACAAAAAAGGAAACAAAATAATAAAGAATTAATTCATTATACTTTGCCATTAGACTATAAACAATAATCTATACGTTTCTGTCAGCCAGACAGACAGACAGACGGCAATGTCATGCTAACTGGTTTTTGTTTATATAACGGTTTCTAAATATTTTAGTGTAGGTATAAAAATAAAAATAAAAATCAAATCTAATCTAATCTATCTCTCGAGTGTATTGTATACTACACTTATTCTTTACGGATCATTCATCTTTATAAGGGATATCATGAAGTTATCGTGCATAAAGGGAAGCGCTACGATTTACAATGCACATTTAAGATAGCAACTGTTTAATCGATTTTTATAGAAGAACTTAATTAATCTTGTTCTCGCCGAATGATGTCAGTAATTTCTGTCAGTTGCCCTTGCTGGAACGATGAGCAATAGCATTGAGATATCCATTAAAAAAAATTAAGTGTAAACTTAAAATTACAACTCATACGGACTACCAGTTCGTACAGTGGGTAACTGTAAAGAATTGTAGCATTTTGTAATGCGTTCGCTGCCAAAAGTTCGGGCACGTCGAGCCAAATTGCAGGATACAGCCTCGATGTATGAAATGTGAAAAAGGACCACAAGTTAGAGGAATGTGCTCTGGGTAGAGATGGAAATAATGAGAAAAGCCATCTCTCGAGAGACTAATGCAGGAAGTTTACAGGAGTAGACAACCCATGTGTCTCAAACCTACATGTGCGGCCCAAGCCTACGTAACATCGTAACGGGTACGAATATGGCGGAATGAACCTTAAAGACCCTTGCGTTGAATGTAAATTTAACACTGTTTAGGTCATTTTTTTTTTTATATAATTTACGCGCGCCTAAGGGGGTTATGATACCCTTTTCCTGTTGCCAGGGCGCGGGCGGAAAGATAGAAGGAAGAGAAAGGAAAGCATTGTTGTGATGTAATGGTTTGAAACTCAGGTGTGTTTGGTTTCGATATTGATTCTCCAGGTGTGGGAGTCCGAATAGGACGGAGAGGTTTTTCTTCTCTCGGAATGTGAGGTTGTGAATTTTAACGGTTGTTTTGTGTTTTAAAACCCTACAACAGCCAAATCTACATGTCAGTGTTATGCCTTCGCCTTCACACGCAGTTTTTTCTGACTGAGTTAAAATTACACAAATGAAAACTTGATGTGGCTAGGATTCGAACCTTGACCTTCCGAGTGAGAAGCGATTGCTAGTACCACTACACCACGACCACCCCCGACAACGCCACCGATGTACATTCGATGTGCTTTTGGTTGGCAAATCAAGCTGACTAAAACCCAATATGAGGCACAAAAGTTGCAATATAGGTAGTAGAAATCGACACAACCCCACCCATACAGCCAGTTGGGGTCCACCAACCGTATAACAGGGATCTGCCAAACAAGACTATAAAACGAACGACACCTCGGTATCAACATACTAAAAACGAAGACACATTTCGCAATGCAACTATTCACTTAACTATCAACGCAACTATGTACCAACACAAACGTAGAGTGAGTCAAGACCTAAAATCTTGTATAGGCAGTTTACTGACAGACATAACTCGGAGGTCATGACACTGAAATCGTCGATCAATTGATAATTAAAAAAAATTATAGAGCTTCTAAGATTTGGCCTGTAAACAACAGCAATTCGTACATGTTGCCATAAATAAATAAAATATTTTGAAAGAAAGATCAATATCACCTTTCCTAAAGATTAGCCCGAACTACGAATAGCGAACAATTGCTATAAATGAATCAAGTAGAAGCTGTCGATAATGACAACTTATCAGTTGTCAAAGCGAGACAAGATATTTCATATGCCGCGTCTAAACTGCTATCTGAAATCCAATCGAATGGAACGCACCGGTGGCTGCCTGATTGACTTGACACAGTTAACCTAGGGAAATACTTCTTTAAGCTGAACAGGTTGGGCATAAGTAAACCACTTCTTTACATTCTTTTGAACATGCACACCAGTGGAGAGTTAATCGCAAAGTTGATGTGACTTCTGCTGAAATATTTGAAATTAGAAACGGTCTGCAACAAGGTGATAGTAATTTGCCGCAACAAGGTGATAGTAAGAAGCGATTCCACACGATCGCTAGGGTAGATATTGAGAATCGCTTCTGGTCCATAGATCGTGGCGACTTCGATAAGATTAGGCGACATTGCGATGACTGGAAGTTAAAGAACAACTTTTAGAAGTAGGAAACTATATTTTCTAAGATGTTTTTTCTTAGGGCCTCTACTGGTCCCAACATCATGGGACAACACTATCTATGTTCTAGCAAATATGTAGATGTTGCTCTGAACAGAGGCAAAAGAGCTTTAGCGCGTACAAAGACTGTTTTAACGCAACTAACTGGATGCGAGAAATTAATCTGTTACATGGGGTTTATGCTTGCTTGTACTTGGATGTGCCGTGTGGTTTAACGCAAGGGCAAATCTATAAGAAGAATGCATGCACAGAACAGTCTAGACTATCACTTCTTTCATCTCTTATTGACAAGTTAAAAATTTCTCATTCGATTTCAGTTGAATGGAGAACAATTTTGGTTGATATATTATAAAGTACAACACGAATTTAAGATACCAAAGACATAGTTTCCTTGTCTTTTTCGCCAAACCAAATAGCCGTCTCCAGATAAACAACTATTCGTTGAAATTTGTTACAATACATTGTATGGGGGCCAACGATGCGGATAAGTGATTCTGTCTATTTTTCGCTGTATTTTGTAGGGTTGCGTCATAAACACAGAAGCAAGTAGGGAATGCAGCATGCACATATCAAGTTGCTGTTTTTTTTACGAATAATGTGACGGGCAAACATTAAAAATGTTTGATGAGACGAACATCTTTGCTTTGATTTTTTAATGAGAAAGGCACTTGAAATTTTCAAGATCTTTGTGCGATGAATGTGTGTACGAACGACCTATTCCGAAGAAAACTCCTTTAATAACACAATATGATGTAAGCTTGTCCGCTTTCTGATTGGAATCGCTGATTACAGCGGGGAAACGGCGCTGTTTAATTTAGCAGTAAACCAAGTTTTTTATGTTCGCAGCATGACATTCAACATAGATCTGTATTCTTTCATCTAAGATCCGAATGTCAATATACTAAATACGTTTCTAAATATTGTCAGCATGTCACCAGAGACACCGAATGTTGGACCAATTTGCTGCTTTTCACCCACCCAGAATGAAAAAACACTGGTCCCGATAAGCACATGCAGCAAAACAGGAAACTTTCAAGGGATGAACGAAGAATTATGTGAAAATAAAAACATAGAATCGCACGTTCAAGGCAACGGAGCGATTAAATTGATGCTCACCAATTTTACCAGAAAGCTTAGAAAAAATAAAGTTAACGACAGAAAGCTAAAAAAGATAGTATAAGTCACCGAAACAAAAGGATGAAGTTAAAAGGGCGGTAATGTTTAAGTAGAGTAGCAGCCGGTTCTAAAATTTGGAACCATTACTTCTGCGGACCGTTTCATATTGGAAAAGACTTTGTTTTGATATTATAACGATACTTTTACTGTATTTCCCAGAAACATTTACAACTTCATCGAAAACGTAAAAAAACGACTTTGGTTGCTTCGACAGAAAAGTTGTTCGTGTGATATCAATAAACTGTTTCGTAAACGGATAGACTACACAGCGAAAGCCAATGTCCGAATATACCAGTGTAAATGGGTACGGAACAACAAGTTGACTGAATTGCCAACGGCCGCCTCTGGACAAAAATTTTTCCCATTCACTTTAGAGTAGAATCTTGCCTGTATCAACTTAGTGTTCGAAATTAAAGGTGATTACATCTCAGACGGTAGTGTCATCCAAATTAGAATGAAATATGGACGGGTGCATTCTCTTCTTTGTTTGTCCACTCCATAAAAAATGACTCTCTAAACGGATGGCATAACGCATCATCTAAAACCGAATCGATCTAGTTCAGTAAAAGAAGTCCATCGTTGATCAAATTTTAACACCTTGCGGGAAGAGTTTAACGATGACATTTGGTTATACCACTCCACTAGCGAACGTGGAGAATATTCGTTCTTTAGAATTCCTATCTACCACATCTAAAATACACGAAAGTTTTTTTTTTTGTCGCTGCACAACAACACCGAAGTGGTGTAAAAACAAACATGTTGTCAGAGACTATGGCTTCAAGGCCGAACGAAAATGAATACTTTGAGCCACAGAATCTTCGAACACAGAAGTTCATTAAAGTGGGAAAAGACTTTGCCCTAAAAAGGCACATAGTAGTAGTACGAGCAGAAGTGTGGCTCTATCAATTGAGTGTGAACAACTTAACGGGCTTCGCTTAAGACCAAGCGAAAAAGAAGGGCTTCTTGATTAAGTATTCTGTAACTGATATTCGTTGTGGGTTTGAGGGAATATATTTCAGAGCTTGTTCATTTGAGTGTGCCGATGCTTTACTAAATTTCAATTCAGATCGAGAATTAACTATTTTTGGTTGAATTTGAACGCAAGAATGATTAATGGTGGATAGGAGAGGTAGACTATGTATGTTTGTGCCTCTATAAGAGGACTAGTGAATTAGGGCGGTCTGTTGGCATACGATTTGTAGACGGAAGTCAAAATTGAAAAGTTCACTTAACGACACAGTCTCCATTGTTTCACGAAAGTGTCTCTATGGTTGATAAATTGCCTCTGTTTTCTCAAAATTTCTTAAACAAATGTCTGATACGGTTATTAAACAAAAATCAAGACAATTTGAAAATAGAATACTTACTTATCGGTAATTTCTGTCAATTTAGTTCGTACCAAATCCAAATAAGAATCAATTGATTGCTTGTTATTTTCGTAGATCTTTGGCAAAGTAAATAGTGACACAAAGGCTACAAAAGAAAACTCAATCAGTACAGTGTATAGGAAATACAAAATTCAAAACTAAAATTTACCCAAGATAACAAGTGTCATTCCATTGAACCAAGCTCCAATGTATGTCATGAACCACAGAATTACACCGAATTTCAATGAATCAACCAAATCGTCGACCAAAAACAATCGTCTCAGTTCAGCAGTGAATCCATTAACATGAGCAACAGCTACACTAGTCACCTGTTGTACTCGTTCTTGTGAGATGGTCAAATCGAATTCAAGATATTCCCTTTAAAAAAAAACAAACAATAATTATGTGAATTATTGGAAAAAAAAAAGAAAGTTAAACTTACTTGAAGGGATGTCCTTCTGATGTCTTCTGGATGGCTGCCATCACTGTCTTGTAGATACGGAACGCAATTGTACCGGCTAATGCAAGTAATGACAAATACGCAAACACACTGATCACTGAGAAGCATGATATAGCCAAGAGTGTTATCAGGCCAGCACCGAAAACGATACCTGACTTCTTCACATCTCGCCAGTAGATTAAGGATTCCACTATAAAGAAAAACAAAAGAGAGTTTTATTATTAGTAAAATGTAACTTTAGTAGAAAAGCGAATAAAAGAGACGAGTGTGTCCACCCTGTCCACATAAAATGAAAAGGAAATGCGACCGAAGGGCGGGCATACAACATTAATCGCTTAAAGTCAATTCAGATTGGAAAATTTCAAGAGAACACAAAGGTGAGGCAATATTGCCCCACACACTCCATAGTTCGTGGGCGCCATTACTATTTGCAATGTCTTGATGTTAATAGATGCGTGCGTATCATATAAATTCGCGGTTTGCGTGTTTCGAAATCGAGTTATTTATTTAGCTTATAACCGAGTCACAATATAGCATTTTCATCTTTCATCAAGTTTATGGTGTTCGGTGACCATGATTTGCGTTCAGATGTGCGTTTTGTAAATGGAAGAAATCACTAAGATGTCAAATTTCCTATGTGACATAGTTATGGGCTTCCGAACTTCATGGAGAAAAGATATGTCCAATAAGAGCTCGTTAATGCAAGTAGCTCATTACTCCTTTTTCAAATTCAGAGAGGACTATGTTGAGTCCGGTGTATGATAGTTGTGATTTTCTCTTGACTTGTTGTAGTGGTTTGTTATACGAGAACAACCTCGGTTAAAGATCCTGGTAACGTGTAGTGTCCTATAGAGTACGTTTCATCAAATAAGTAAGCTACGCTGCCGCAAGAAACACCACCTAATACGGACCATGGCTGATACATTCCACAAATCAATACGACTACTTTCAACTCCAACAAATAATTGTAAATAAATTTAATGATGGTTTTAACTACACCGCATCGTCGAAATGGGCAAAGTTGATATTATTTTCGAAACGTGCGAAGTATACGAACAAAGAAAAGAACTGAATTTTGAATTCTCTCTGAATATTTCCGACTATACGTATGAAGCTGTCACCGCATCGACTGAAGCGGAGACCGTAGAAATATCAAAATAATCTTCGCATTAATTTTGAATGAATTATAAATGGAAGTGCAGCTGAAACAGGTTTAACAAAGACGATGCTTTGTCTTTTGCGATTTAATTTCTCTTGAGAAGTAAACAAATTGTTCTACCTACAGGGAGGCAACTTGTATTGATGTAAGCTTTCTAATGATGTGTTAAATATTTATCTTCTGAGTGATGTTAAGATTATGAGTTTCTTTGTGCCAGTCGTAGTAATGAAACTGAAGCGTATTTTATTTGTCTGGCTGGCAGAGTCTGTTTATTTTATTATTGTGTCCGAAACAGGAATTCCGTAAAATTGTTTTCAAGGGATTTGTATTCAAAGAGAAGACTTTGTACCTATAACATGCGCCATGAAAATTAATCAGATGATAATGATGTTTGGTAAAAGAGAAGGGTTTCGGGTAACATTAATAGGCGCATAGGACGGAATCTGCGTCGAGTAATAGAACTGTATAGCAAAAACCGACCATCATGTATGATCAGTTATTGCCAGTGTTGATCATTGATCCTTAACGGATGTATATTTAATATTGAGTCACTATGTCCAGTCATTATAACCAGTGTCTTAATCAGTATACCAGTGCTTCGCGGTGATTGATTGAAAGTTATATTTGGTAATGATCCAAGGTGGACCATAGTCGAAGATCTTAAATGAATATTGAGTACTCTGTCTTGTATGCACACTAGACTAGTAAAAGTACCATGTATGGTGTGGTAGCGAATTTACACATGATGTGTGGCTGTGAGAGATCATCAACCACAAGTACAATAGATCCATCATCTGCTGGCATTGGTTAATGTGTAGACTGCAGACTACTGATCTTGAACGGACATTGAAAGTTTGATATTTTTGGATATTTTACTATAAAAGATTGTCCTCAAAGTTCGTGCATGGACTTTTGAAGTTATCGCTGACTGCTAGTGTGTTTTTGACACCAATCATCAATGGAACTTTGTATAGAGTTTTGATACTCGTAGGTTTATTAGTGAATGATTTGTGTTTTTGTTTATGTCATCATCTGCAGAAGGAAACAATCTTCAGTAGTATCGCTAATACTATTTATTTATAAGGTTAGTTGTTACTTAGTTAGCCTTGTACCTTTTACTCTAAAGACAATTTATGTGTAAGATAAGTACATAAATCAATCGGTCCAATGTGGCTGCAATTCTTTCGATTAAAAGAGTTGTGACATGATAGTTTCTGTATATAATGACTGACTAAAATCATTGTCGATCATATGTCGACGCAAGGCACTCCTCGTCTATTACAGATGTTGGAACACTCCCAGTGCCTAATGATATCTCTGACTACACAACAAACCACGAGAATCTTTGCCGATCGCGTATCCCGCAATCTCTTTTAACATCTGCACAACCTGTATTAGGTGTCGAAGATCAGTCGCATATGTCCCACAAAGCCGGAGCTGAATTGTTCGATTACACTCGACCACCCGCACGAAGCCAATAGTTTGATCAAGAATGCAGGAAGGCACATCGAGCAAAATTCCTCACATATCAAGCGGCGCTACATACAATAGAAGAACGTAAGCGGCTCGTGCGCTTATATGCAAAAAAGGAGGGAAGAACATCTGTTTCTCCGGACAAAAGAGAAAGAACAAAAGAAGTGAGTCATTGAAGAAATGAAGAGGTACATACTACTGAAGGAACAACGTTCGGAAGTTTTTCCGAAAAGTAAAAAAACATTGTCCCGCCAACAAGACCTAATATGGAAAAAACACTTCTGCAGACTGTTAAACGACGGGGATTACCCAAGCTCCGCTATCAGGCAGAGCAAACAATTCAATCTGGCGTTGAAAGACAAGATTTCCGGCAATGCTAACACAATAAACCTAAGCATAACAAGCCTACCGGACCGGACGAACTACAAGCCACTCATTTCCACGATTTTGTCGGAGGAAAGTATGCCTGATGAATATAACCTCACCATCGTTTCTCCGCTTTAAGCTGCGGCAGCTATAGAGGTATCAGTCTCTTTACAATATCTAGTTTGCGGTATCGTGTGAACGCCTGAAACCATTTGTCAAGATTTTATTGACCCTATCAGTGTGATTTTAGGCCAGGTGAGTCCATTGACCACATATTTATAAGAGTACTACGGTCGAGTAAATCCAAAAAGTCCAGATCGGCACTCACCACACCACCAGATGTCTATTTCGGCTCCGCATTTAACTCTTGTACGAGTATATACAAGGTGCCTCACAAATTTGTCAACCTTTGTAACAGTATGACCTGGCTGTCTCGCGCTCGTTATTCGGGTTACAGGAATCAATTGTATACGAAAATGAGCAACGATATCCGGTCTTGTTTGAGGATAATCTTGCTGCATCGCCCTCCGGTTCTTAAAAATAATTGTGTTTCTGGGGGCTGATGTTATATGGGAAAGTCTTGAAGGATATCGGGTCTTCATATATAAATTTACACTTTTCATCCACCTTTGTAGCCCCAATAGTGTGAAATTATATACGTGTGACTCTAAAAAATTGCATATTGCTAAGAGAATCACAAAGTTATTCCAATGTGGACCATCCCTAATGTTGTAGCATTCTTGAAGGTAGATAGAGAAGATCTGCTGGCTTTCAAGATTTAACTGATGAACCTTTCATTCATATTTTATGGCAAGTACAATAATTAATAAAAATAAGAGTGTCGGCGCAAAAACAGATCCCTGAGGGATACCAGCAGTTTTTCGATATTCTATCAGATAAACTGCACTTAAACGATGGTCTTGAGTACATTTGCTACTAAACAAGTAGAAAAGCGGGTTTATTTTGAATAATAGTTTAGAGTTTGTTACCGAAATTCGATAAGCCTAAATGACACTTTTTATGACACAGCTGTAAAGACTTTTCGATTTACGTCGCTAGCAGAAAGCCTTTTCTGGGAAGAAAACCATAATTGAAAATATTTGCATATAGTCTCATGTTTAATGTATTCCAGATACCACATTAAATATTTAACTTATCGGATTTCTTTTTTTTTTATAGCACAGAAGTACAAACATAATTTACGGAGGTACCACAAGAAATGAATAAAACTCTCCACCAAGACAAATATTTGTATTTTTCATTTCATTTCCATTTTTATGTGGCAATTTCGCAATGCGATAAAAATAGATTCTTTTGCAAATCCAGAAAAAGATTTCAGTTCGAAAAATGATAAACCTAATTAAGAGTAACACTGGGGGTTTAAATCTTTTACAGAGTTACAATCCACAAAATCCACAAATGATTCAAAGATTCATAACCAACAAATTTTGATGATTTGAAATTTCAACAAAATATCGACGAGTTTTTTTTTCAATTTCGAACATTTCTATATATAGTGTATATTTATTTTGTTGCTTTAAAAAATAAAATTCCCTTATACCAGGGATGTGGATCGTCCAATTATGCAATAGAAACACTTTAACCACCCACTACCATAAAAGAAACCACAACGAGACCACTTGCGCCGGGTGCTCCTACAAACACACACAGAAATAAGTTTAAGCCTCTCACTATTTTACATATACAGAAGTGTGGTAATTTTAAATTTAAAAATAAAAAAAATAAAAATGAAATATAATTACGTATTGACATTTTGACGGCGGAAAGAAATAAGAAATTGGAAATAAAAATCGAGGGAATTAGATTTTTGAAGAAAATGCACACGTTTCGACGTTCAATCGACCGGAAATATGTTTGTACTCTCAATTAAATGCTAGTACTATATACTATACGCGAGGACACAGATAAAACTCTGTGTATCTGTTCGATATTCACGAAATTAACTACAAGTTTCCACTGTCTGTCACACTGCGGGTGACATAGTCTTGGCTTAATGAATGAGAACTCTCCGATGCAACTTAGGCGAGTGGGCTATTTTCTCGCAAACAAATTTTCGATGTCGCTATTCTGCCGAAAAGACGGGCGCAGAAAAGTCAGCGAGAGAAGATTTTTTGCTTTTATTATTTTTTTTGTTTCTTTTTCTCTTTTTGACAATTAACTGTGGGCTTCGTATGGTCGCTGGTGTAGCGGGCGGGTATTTTACTGAATTTTGTTTTTTTTGTTTTTTTGGGAGAAAGAAATAAAAATAAATAATTTCGTCGGTGAATAAGCGTGCTGGGGCATAGAGAGATAAGATTCGTTGGAGGTCTACTTCTTAGCTTTTTACTGCAAAATGTGGGAGATCTGTATTAGGCAAGACAAAGGAGTGGGAAGGCATAATCGACATCAAATCGAGTACGAGTTCAACTTTACTATTCTATTGAATTACTTAGATGAGTCGTACTCCATCATGGAACAATACGGAATGCAGTAAACCAGCACTTTTGCTTAGAACGCTAAATTTCATGAAGTGCCACCGGGTTGGATGGTAGGACCTGTTCTATTACGAGTATATCTTAACAACGAAGGCATATCGGCATTAATCTGTAATCAAACTTAAATACTTGTCCCGGAAGCTCTGCTTATAGTTTGGAGTCTGGGAATTCGGTTGGAGCACTGTTACTCATTCATTCAATGTGACCGAGTCGCTATAGTCGACGAATTGTAAACCTCCGGACTATACACATATCCACAGATGTACAGATTTATTGAGTCTATTGTCTCTTTCACAGATAGGACCTTATATCCATCAGTGATTTTTCTTTGAAAGAAAGCCTAAATCAGCTCAGTTGTATTACTTATCGTCCAGGTATTAGATCAATACAAAAAAGGTGGTAAGATTAGAGATATTGTAGAGCGAGATCTTCGTTTTTCGTTCTACGTGTGGGGAGTTTGATCTCATCTTTTAAGACAGTCTAAAGTATTAGGTTGTTGTTCATGAAATTGGCGTTTTTGCATATTAGTTTCAAAATTTTCGGTCAAAAAATGTAGGGATTTAAAATTAACCTCTCTGTCATCCTTAAGTGGCCATAGAAGGATTTTGGTGGAATTCGGAGGATGCCAAGCTCTTAGACATACTGCAGAACGGCAAGACCAATTGGTAAAGTGACAAACCTGGATAGATAGCTTCTATACGAATTGATGGAGCGGTAGAAGTCGCGCTGATTGGAGGTTTGCTCTTCTCAGCTTGTTCGAAATAACAGAAATCAAATTTTGCATAGGCTTGTTATGGTGATGAAAAGTGGATCTTCTGTGATAATCGTCGACGATCTGGGCAATTGCTCGACACCGATAAAGCATTAAAACACATCCCAAAGTCAAGTTTTCATGCATAAAAAGTTGTGGTGACGATTTGGTGGTCTGCAGGAGATATTATTCACTATACATTCCCGAAACCAATAAATGCACAGAAGTACTGCTTGGAACTACAACATACCATGAGAAAATAGTGTTCAAGAAGCCTGCGTTGGTTAACACACGCGGCGATGTAATCCTCCGTGGAAATGCGAGGCCCCACGTACAACCGTAGTACAAACTTTATTAATCAGATCTTTCCCCAATGGATTACCATTTATTGCAGCATCTGGATCATTTTGTTGCGGAGGAAACATATAGCGACGAGGCAACTGCCAAAAACACTTTCAAAGTCCCAGTTTTAACAAGAAAGGCATCAATGGATTACTTTCTAGTTAGCGAAAATGGCTAGTACTTTGGCCAATCGGATTAATTCTTTTAAAAGTGTTTAAAGGTTCATTCCAAAAACGGTCACTTTATATGCAATAACCTAATAGCATGATTGCGAAGGGTGAATTCCCAGCGAATTTCATCAAAGACACGCTGGAAACGAGCAATGATATCTATATCGTCTGTGTACCCAACAAATTCTCTGCCTGAGCTCGGTCTTCGCTTTATAAGCGTCTCTTGTTGTAGAAAGGATGGCGAGTATTGGCATTTGCAGCATTAAGTGCAGTGTGAGCATTTGATCTATTGCCGATTTGGTGGATCGTATATTGCTGGTACAACAGAACTTTACATTTACATAATACGGTGGAAAGGATTTTGTAGGCAGAGTTAGGGAAGGATATGCCTCTATAGTTGTTGGGAGACATGATTGCCATTTTTTAAACTTATATCGCAGTCAACGGGCATGGTGTTAGTACTCTTTTATCTGAGAAATGATCAAATGCATACTTCTTACCAAAACATTGGTAAGTCTCTTACTTATAAACCGCGGTGGGAGGAATACTTTATCGACAAAAATTACTTCTTCATCCGTTTTCGACAAGGTCTAAGTCTTAGTGACATAAAGCGGGACCCAGTTTGGTCTTACTGGAGAGATCTCTGTTACCCAATTGTCTCATGAGCTGAAAGAACAGCGATTGGCAATCGCTCAGCGCATCTGAGTTCAGCGCTGATGTCGTTGTTGCTTGTAACGGCAGAGCCAAGGTAGACCAAGTCCGTAACTACGTTATGGCCAAGCATCAGAAAAGGACTCTGATGATAGTATATACTTTGTTTAGTCCTCGACGGTAAGTCAGATCCACTTTGGCCGCTTCGGCCTCGATACTCACACAACACAAGCTTCATTGATAGCTAACTGCACATCAATGTCATCCACGTACGCAAGTAATTGTGCGGAATAAAGAAAGATCGCCTCTTATGTTGGCCAGTGACTTTTACACGAATATTTCTAGGACGATGTTAAAAAAGTCACATGATAGCGCGTCGATTTATCTAAAACTAGATGCTAGACATGGTGTCGCAAATAAAACAAATAAATAGTGAGTGTCGGTCTGAAGTTCCAGGATCTTTCCAAGATCTGCTATAGTGTGAATGATGAGATGATTGTTCACTAAGACTTTAATTAATCACGAGCTGAAAGGTTAGCATAGAGAGAGAGTAGGCTGCAAGTCTAGGAGTTCGTATCGAAATCGGTCTCAGCTGAACTGGATATGAAACACTTTAAAGTCCGATTTGTTTAGGTATTGAACTCTTGTCTGGCTTGTAGACAAATGTCAATAAGCAATCATCTAACATCATCCAACTCGCTGAGGAGTATTGAACAAATAACACAAAAATAGCATGTGTACGTTTGAAGCGAGATTGTCAGTTATAAAATTGGGGAGGCGGAGAGATAATACCAAAAATGTATTGTATTTGATTGTCACAACTTCAAGAACCTTATCTTCAAACAAAGGACATATGTTGTATCAATTCTATATTCTACAAAAAAAAAAAAAACAAAAACAGCGAAAGTTCAGACAGCACGTACTAAAAGATAAATTCCTATTTTCACTTTTCTCTCATCGCTCCAACATGACAACAAAGACGGCGTTGACTTCGAATATACACGTACCCACTAAAAGATCCATCGGCTCTTTGGAAAGAAAATATTTAAAAATCCACTGAGAGGAAAATTTTTACAAAAAGAAAAAAGAAAAAAAAAACCAAAAATAAAGGAAACTTTCACCAACTTGAAAGAATAGAACAATCCAAGAGCAAACATAGAACAAATTAACAAAACGATATATGGAATGTAGCTCAGATACAAAACCAAATGCAGGCGGGCATTACAAGTATGCTATCTGGCTAGAACGAAAGACGACTCATTCATTTACTACATTGTTCTTGATGTGACGCAGAATGCGGAGGAAATTTTCCTACTTAAAAAGATACGAAAATAGAAATAATCTTCAACGAACCCACATTTGTCGGGGCGGCAAAGGAAGAGAAATAAAAGCGAAAATCGAATCAATTTAACAATTAATCGATCGAAAGTACAAGATACTCGTATAACGACTAAAGTAGAGAGTCCAAGTTAAGTCAATGAATTCTGACGCGCAGCACATGTCGAGTTAAAATTGGGTGTTGAGGCTTGGCAGCGTATCCAATAAATTCTTCGACGCGACAACACAAATTGACATTTTACGAGTTAGTGTACGTGTAGTTGGACGAGATAAATCGTCAAAAAGGACGGATTTTAGGTTGAAATTTTCATTAAAAAAAAACACACACATTTCTTATAAAGGAGGCTTAAAAATTCTGTCGTTTCCGACATTCTCCTTTCAGCATAGGAAATATTTGAACTCGTGGAATTGGCATTGAAAAAGGAACAACATTGTGGATTCCATTGTGGCTTGTATTTTTCGAAAATAGATTTTTCATTTAACCAATTGGTTTGTTGCTTTAGTATTTTCAAATTGCCATTTCTTATTTCATTTTTATGTTTAGAAAAGAAATGGCAATTGACTAAGAATTGTCGTGGGTTGGCGCGGCGCATTAATCAAATATGAAAAACTAGATCCAATTGAATTTATGAGTAGTTTTTGAGAAAGAGTAATGTGCCTTTTGAGCAAACAGAGATACGGTTAAGGTTATAATATGATAGGAATGCACTCCCAGCGAACTTTTCAAGTCTAGAATAAATGTGTGTACACATGCAGATACTCGTAGTTCAATAAACCCTGGTCGTTAATTAACAGCGAGTTGTTTATTCGAATTTTTTTTATGTGGAACGTAAATATGTTTCCAAACGATACAGTACGAGGTTTCGCTTTTGATGGCTTTTCGGTGTTTTTGTACGAGGAGATGCATCTTGGAATTTTGTTGATAGTATAATCTCACAACTCGTAGTTTATTTGAATCAAGACGCAGCGGTTTCAAGCTTTGTAAACAGATACAATATTTTCTGCATTCTATTTAAAGACTATGTTGAACATTTCTGGTCACGAAATGTGACTTTTAGTCACAGGTATACGATTTTCTGCAGCTGGTAAAATTAAGTAGATTTAAAATGGCAAGTGTAACAAAATGTCTCAAAGGTTAAAGCAGATATTCTTGAAGAGAAATTCAAAAATTTCTGAAAAGTATTCGGCTACAAGACAATGGCACCACATTTTTGTCATGATGAGTGAACGACATATACAGTGCTGATCAAACTAAGAGGTACAATTAACAAGAAAACATATCTAGTTTTATTCCTTGAATATTCAGATCGCAATATAATTTTTTCGTTTAAAATTATTCTTCTTCTTTTGCCACTATTGGCTTCTTAATGGGGATACTTCGGCGAATGAGCGTACTCCCTATTAGATCACATCATGTCACACCCGCAAACATTCCTTACATGTTCATTTCCGTCGCTTACATTTTCCTTTATACTTATCATACAACTTCCAACGCTGCTACGCGCGTGCTAAAGCCTGACGCACGCCTGTCGTGTATAACAAACCTTTAAGTTTGAGCGGCATCTTCTTGTCATCGAAACCACCATATGCGGACATCGTTAAGTGGGTGACTTATTCTAAATGCGCCCTGCGACAATGTTTACCAATTGAAAAAATCGTAAAATTTACATTTCAAAATATTTTGATTTCAATTTCAATGGCCACCTTTTGCCTTGATCATGGCATTAAGTCGGAGTCAATACAAAAGTTGTACGCTGACCTCAGGTAAGCTTTTGATATTTTAAGCTACTCCAGGCGAAGAACTCCTTTCAGGTTGCTCACACTTTCATATTTTATAGTGCTGCCCTGGCCTCCAACCAACTCGAAACACAGAAGTCCATCGGATTTACGTCTGGTGAACCCGCGAGCCATTGTTCGACTGGAATGAATTGCAGAATATTATTTTTCAGCCATTCTTGGTTCATCTTGTCTAAATGGTGTCCACCAAATTTCTTTTTTTCACGTGCCCAGGGCTTCAATGCTCCTTCGAGCGTTCTTTCGCGATATTTACTAGCCCTGATCTTGGCACCGGGGCTAGGCATACCAGAGCAGTGCGGTTTTCGCCCGACATTACGATCCAAACCATTATGGAAGGTGGCTTTCATAATCTGGTCACTATCCGAAGGTTCAGATTCTCGTATGATCTCTCCGTTAACTAAACCGAATCATGTTATTTGTTTACGATTTGGCGAATCTTCAATCTCGCCAGAGAAGACAATGTTTGGGAACGCGTCCTTCACGACTTAAATTCCTTCGGTCTTTCCAAACCCGGATTCGGTTGCTTATCGCTTAGTTCGTGCAACATTTGCATCTTGTATGGCTTGAACTGAAGACAGCTTACTTTTGAATATCTGTCGAATGCTTCGGTTCGCTCTCTGTCGCGGATTTCATTAAATTTTTCATTAAAACGTGCTACGGTGCGGAACAAACATTTTGTTCACTTTCAAATTCTGCAATTCACGATCGATAGCTGGTTGCGATTTTCCGGCTAAATGAACCGCAATCACACTCTGAACACATCACAATAAAATGCTTCCACACACGCTTCTCAAGAATGAAATGAAAATACTTGCTGTCAAATTTTCAGCGCGCTGTCATTTGTATTTTAACAGTAACAGCGCCTTGAAGTTGGTCACACTTTAGTCTCCGCAGGGCGTAGATTTCAAGACTTGGATCTGCGGGTTGGTAAAACGTCAACGCAGACATTCTGTCTTTGTACGGCTGATTCTCACTATCATCGGCGACAAGTAAAGAATTCCTTCCGGACTTTTCAGCGTATGGTATTACTTCAAAGGAAAACCTTTCATGATATTGTAAATAGGATTTTAATTTGGTGTACTCTCTGATCACTGTTCAAATCAGGAATCACTTTTATATATGTTACGTCTCGGGTACAATTGGAGGTTTTAGCGACGTCTATATCTAACCTCTACCAAACGCTTCTTCTTAATCGGTGAACACAATATGCAGATCTCTCGAAGATAAGTTTTTCTATCATTATCCGTAAACTTTGAAACGCGTCATATGACGACCTGCCTGCTACAAATGCGCACTGGTTGCCATGGAATTTAATATATGTTTATAGTATGTGAAATTAGTTTCACCGATCGGCAGTTGTTGCTATTTTTCGTGTCGCCTTTGCCTTTATACATTGGAACAAGAAAACTCTTCCTCGGTGTCTTAGACTTCCGATCACGTCCTATTTTGTTGAACAAAGTCGCGAGTCAATTATATCAAAGATTTGCAATTGTCCTCCATATTTCGGAAGATATGTGATCCGTTTTCACTGCACGACCCGGTTAATTCTTATTACTGCTTCGCTAACTTCGGCTTTCGTAAAATTTACGCGTTTCCATTTCGTGCTCTACAGCCGAGGGAATGGTACTTCATCATATAATAACGCGTTAAAGTACTCTTTCCTAGCCCATCTAATTACTGACAGCAATCACTGCTGCTTAATTTTTCAATGCAAATGATTAACTTGCATTGGATTCAATGATAATGCAGTGTGCTTTGCGCTAGCATGCAACATCAATGATAATGCTCAAGTTCCTATATGTGCTATATATGACGCATAGGATAGAATTGGTTTTATCATTGTTTTGTAGATAAAAAAAGACCCTCTTCGGTGAAAGGCCACATGTCTTGCCGAAAGCTCCATTTTACTGTTAGAAACGCGATAGCATCTTGGAGTTTTTGGCCTGACAGGACAGAGGATCGAGCAACATACACCGTAGCAATAGAGATAGGACTCCTATTTACTCCCGCCAATCAGGGTTTTGTCCACTAGTATCGCTTTAATCTACAAAACTGATTCGTCTATGCCGTGTTAACTAGCCGAGCTAGACATGAGAATGTAGATTTATCGTGGGTGATGACATTGGATTTATGTATTTTCGATTCAGTGACTTATTATACATACGAGCATATACAACGGCCTGGAACTCTTTTAAGCCGAGCTGAAGGTGTCCGACAAATTTACAGATCCGACAATTTCAAAGGAAGCGCCCGAATATCTCAAATTCACAAATGTGGCAATTGTTTAACAAAAGACACAGGGTTACAGCGTTACATCAGTTGAGTTTTATCAGAGGCAGAGGAAAAAGTAAAAGAGATGATAAGCCCCTCTCAGCTTACTCTGAAAAGAACTTCAGATTAAAGGCTAAATGAAGAATTAATGCAGCCAATCGCGGCTACTTGAGTTTAACCAGAAGAACAGAAGTTACGACTTGTTTAACAAAGGAAGTGACAAGTTTAGCAAAGTAGTATGGCACAACATACGAATTTTAATACTATGATGAGCAATTCTTGGACAAGGTAGGGATTCAATTCTGTGGTGTGTGGGTTGGCTCCTTGGTGGAGGATCAGGACAACCACAGAGACGGACTCTATTTAAACTAACATAACAAGTTAGGAAGCTACCCAACCAGCTAATCGATTGAAAGGTCATATATTTCAATTGAAGAGTGTGGTGTGGAATGTAATTAAGTAATATTATAAAAGTAACATCGAAATGAACATTCATAAAGTATGACTCAGACTAGATTTCAAGCAACAAATTGTAGACACAATCGTAAAATGTATGCTTATGTGCGCCCAAACACAAAAGAGAACCACAACATCAAAATTCTCATTAAAATTTGCTTCTAATGTCAACAACCAACAAACTGCCGTACATTAGATTGTCTATGTTTGTTTAAACTTTACGTCACAGGCGCCAACATTCAGTCGGATACTCTCTAGAATAGCACTACGCTTTGACTTCACTACGAAGTACAAACACAAAAAAAAAAAAAAACCTATAATCGTCTGCTGCAGTATCTAATCAATGATAAAGTATAATTCGTTATCTGAAAAAAAAGAAGAACTATTCCCCAATAATAAGCGTCTAGTCTAAGAGGTGAACTCCTCATTCAGCACTTTGAGCTTTTTTCCAGATAATCACCAAAGCAAAGTAGTGATTCAATTGTGCGATATCAAAATACGTGGCACTGACTATGTGTAAACCGACTACGTCGGCACCTGTTGTCAACGACACAAAGCCGCAAAAAAATCAACTCCAAATCCTCTTAAATTCGAAAGGTAATTCCACAAGTATCCGCATTACTTTTGCTATAGAGACACTTTTGTCTGCCTAACCTAGATTGCAGTGTCATCGATTTAAACAATCGAAAATTAGAAAGCCTTCCAAGAAAGTACCAAAAAAAATTCCATCAAAAAGAAAAACCAGTTGCTCCCATTTTTACTCTCCTCTGTTTTTTAGTACCTACGTAATCGTTATTTTGCTCCTCTATCTTTTACCATTATTTCAATAAGGCTGAGATACAAGAAATCAGATACAAAACGTGTAAGTTATATAACCACACTCACTAGATAGCCCAGCAGTCGGCAGCCGTAGCAACAAGTTCTGCAGCAATTCTGAAATTGAAAGTATCTCTCATACTTGATCGTGACAATCTATAGTGCTACTCCATGTGGTAGATAACCTCTCAATATTAACTGCAAACTCTTCAAAAATTATTGATAAAAAAAAAAAAAAAAAAAAAAAAACTGCAGCCCATGCGATACGACGACGAGCCTTATCAGCAGAAAACATTGCAATGACATTCGCGCAATCACCCTACTCGTGTTTTATCCGTATCTGTCTGTACATTTGTCAAGTGTACGCGTGGCGCTATTCGGCCCCTTGAAATCTACGGCCCAAAACACATCGATGACTTGGACTAATTTTGATTTCCAAAATCAAGTCCCACAAGGTTTGAGTAGTATCCACTCTCTTGGATGACACGTTGGCCCATGATTGACCAAATCATCATCATCGTCATCGTCGTATGTGGTAGTCGGTAGTCGTCGTCGTGGTATAATTAATTCGAAGCAATCTTTTGCTTACGCATGCAAACTCAAACACAGAACAGAATGAGGTGTGGAGTTTATATAAAAGAAAATCCAAAATAGTTTACCTGGTCCACGTTCAGGTAATTGAACAGCGTTTCCATTTGAATTATTGCGGGCGTATTTTCTTCCTCCGGCCATTCTGAAAAAACGTAACTAGATACTAGGATAGGAGAACAGGAACAACTGAAAACAGGACAATGACACTTTGGCGTTTCTTGTATGTTGCAATTCTACGGCTTCTGCTAACGTTGTTGGTTCACTTTTCTTTTTCTTTGAAACAAATTTAGAAAAAAAAAAATAAAATCTATCTCACAGAGTGATTCCTTCAGGAGAATATAATGGCACACACATGAAACGATTAGATAGGAAAAACAAAAAAAATTAAAACAAAAAAAAAACTCTACCGAAACTACGCTGCGATACTGCTGACCGCCAACGATATTCGTTACGAACGCGAAAAGACTAAAACCGAAACCAGTCAAAAACGACTCCAACAGGAGAGTGACTCGACTCAGCCACATATGGTACGGATACGTCCCACCGTACACCAATACCATCATCTTCATCATTCACCTCTCATACAATTCACATCATATCCAAGTGAATGTAACATACATTTCAGTTTCTATGATTCCAAATGTGTCGCGGGGTGTGGTGTTACCATTTTTACTGACATCGTCATCACCATCACTATGGGGGACTTGCTGCTGTTCCACTTCACTCTATTCAACTTCGGTCCGCAACAACAAGCCGTCGTCAACGTGGTTTCACTGTTGTTGTAGTAAGTCTCCAAAGGGCCAGAGGCAGACTTGATTCATTCTGTGGAAAGAACAGGTCTTAAGTTGGAGATTCCTAACCAATACCAATAGAAACAACAAGAAACAAAAAATAGAGGCCCCCTCCCCCCCTCGTTCCATTGGAAAACGACGAAATTACGTCGATGTACATATGATGACAATGAATGTTCACTGGAGTTTGCGTTTAGTCAGTCAAGTCAGCTCCGCTCTAAGTTTCCATTCCACCAAGTGTTTCTGCTGGTTGTGATGTCGCAATCTAATAACAATCCACCATGACAAGGTTAGCTATATGGAAGGGGGAGTATGCGCGTTTACGTACGCTTTAGACCGAGCTTCTGCTTCTGCTTCTGCTGCTGCTTCTGCTGCTGCTTCTTCTTCTTCTTTCTGTTATCTTTTGAATAGTGGAAATTTTTTATTTGCTTTGTTGCAAAGCCACAGTGGCGGAGGTGGGTAGAAATCACTTTGGGGTTACTGGGAAACAATTAATTGAATCGTTCAGCTTTATGAAAAGCTAATAATGGGTCATTTGAAATTTTATGGATTAACATGATACGTTTGAGTGATGAGGCTATTAAGTCCGAAGGCATAAACGTTTTATGGTAAAAGGTAAAAGTTGAATAACTTTGACGGGTCAATGTGACGATAGTTGATAATTGTGGAGAGACTAATCGTAAGCAGCTTAAGCTGACGAACAGGCTACTAGAAAAAAAGTCACTTTTCATGGAAATTCGTTCGAAAAATAGCTAGTGGATCATATGTGGAACGCGTTATTTTTATCATATTTAAATAAAAGAATCCAACGGGAACCGGCAGGTTATACGAGTATTGTTGAGTTATGCTGTAAAACTAGTTTTTTTCCACAATATTGTATTATTTTTTTTTATTGTGAAAATGTTTGTGGATCTACTGTGGGACATAATAAAATTGAATCAAAATTGTTACATTAAACTTCTGGCTTGGTTAACTTAACCTCGCGAATGATTTTCTACATATTTTTGAGGAAAACGGCGAGTGGATCGTACGTGGAACGTATTTTCATTTTGCGAAAATTAATTAATACAATTCAAAAAATTGAAATCATATACTCGTAGCAAAAATAAGTATCTACAACTATGAGCCAAAATGGCTCACAAAATTTGGCCACTTCCCTAAGTCAAGACAATCCAAAGATACGAATCAGAGGAATTTAGGTATATTGTTGTCATAGTCGTACATAGTATGCTCTGTGATGGAGATTGATCTGCATAAAGTCGCAAGGATGTATCCTATACACGACTACTTGCTCATTGGGGAAAAGCAATATGTTTAAGGCTGCTTAATCGCTGGGAAGTTAAAGATTTCATTCGATTTCCTCCTAAATTTCAACTAGGGGGAATGCATTTCACAAAGTATGGTGCAACTTTCGGTATAAAATGTCAATTGATAGAGAGAATAAGCAAACGCCTGCGCCGAATTGTAGTATGAACACTGCATAGACAAAAAATAACCAGGATAGGAAATGCCTTAACATTGCATTACAAATAAGAATTGCAGGACATTCGGGTGAAATAATTCATTTGAACTATCATTAAACCGACGATGAGAGTGAATTATATACTCGTACATAGAGCTAACTGAGTTAAGAAAAGCAAGGTAACGAAGACCAAGGCTGCTTTTGGTATGTTGTCGAAGATTCGGATAAGCAGGGCCAACGGCTTAGAGATCAGAATACGGTATTGGATATTTGCTACTTTCTTGACATAATAGTTCAAAGATAGTGGTAACAGTTGATTGGAAATACGTAGCGGCATAACCATTGCTTATCATTCAATGTGATTGAATTCGTTTACCTGCACAGAAAGATAGGGAGATTTACATGGTACAGAAGGGAAGAGAATTCAGGGCAGCTTGGAAACTTGTGGTATGAGTTCAGAGGCATTTAGAGAAACTGCATACAGCATACCGGGTAGTGTGAACGCGGAGCGGATGCCTTAGGACCAAGTAAAATAAGCAATAAGGATCTGGAGTCTTAATTCAGAAAAGCAAGGATATAAGCACTTTGTGAAAATATAAAATACGAGTAGAAGTAATCTGAATCTCCAATGATCATAAAAGGAAGCGTCGCCAGCGAGCAGCAACTAAGTGCTTCTAAATGGAAGAACACAGCCTTTCTGAGGTAGATGTTATAATATATGTATTGGTGCATCTGTTAAACAATTAAAGGGGTGGGTATAGAAAATGGTGGCCGCAGTATACGACTTGCTACTTGATGACAAGAGAGAGCATTCTCTGCTTTTTATGGGACAAAGGACAGTCAGAGAAGGTTGTCTAAAAGACTGGCACTAAATCTGGCAATCAATTCAATAATTACAATATTATAATATCAATCCCATAATGTTTATTGCTGGCAATGATACGGATGCAATCCCTTCAATAATTGCAAAGAGCTGTAGACTGTATGCGCCTCAGCTGATTCCGAAGGGATTGAAAGGTCATGTGACCCATCATTGTTCCGCATTCGTCTATTTCTTGGGCATAATCCTTAGAAGAATGAGTTTTTTGTATAAACAGAACCCATATCTACTACTAAAATAGAGAAAATGTCTTCAGTACGGGCACTCTAAATATAAAGAATGTTCTCAATGAAGGTCACAAAAGCTATTTTCGATAACTGGTAAGCTAATAAAAAGAGAAGCGTACGCTAAAGTCTGACGAAACTTAACGACAATTGCAGGCGACAATGGCAGCAGTCGGTGCCTACACAGCAATCTTTAACACAATATATTCCGAAGTGCTTGCAGCAACAAAAGCAACGAAAGCAAAACAAAATAGAGCTGTGGTATTTGCTATCCATCCATCCACTGCCATCCTGGAAGTGCGGTGAGATGAACCGGGTAAAAGAAGGAAGTCAGAAAAACCAACCCACTTAGGCCTATTGGCTCATTGTGATGCCACGTGGATCTGTCGTGATCCATCTACTCTTGAAACCAATTTGAGCTTCTGACGAAGGGTAGGAGACTGTACGTCTATATTGGTTTGATCGCTTAAGTCATTATAGAAGAAAGTTCCTAAGTGGAGTTTTCTACTTTGGGACAGAGCTGGGAATGTACAGAGCAGGTGGATAATTGTCTCCCACTCGTCCATTTAACATCTTCAGAAGTCGTTTGCAAAAACGCCAAGTCTTCTGGCATGCTTGTCTATAAAACAGTGTCTAGTTTCCTATTTAGAAAATCAAGCTCTTAGAACGAATTAGATCCAGTTTTAGCCAGATTTGTTGGGTCGCTAGAAATGTGAACCCAACAGTTCACCTAAGGTTTGCTCTTCTCACATCATCCAGCTTTAGTTTTAGTTTCCACGTAGCGATTAGTATACCGATCATACCTCTTTCAGTTACAGCGGTTCCAATTTTTGCGAGTTCGGCCCTGCAATTCCTTGGAATATTTCTGTGGCCCGGCACCCAGCACTGGTGTATGCTGAACTGCCCTGCCATCTCCCTGAGAGATGATCGGTAGTCAAGGACGGTTTTAGAATTTAGTGAGACTGAATCCAATGATTTGATAGCGGCCTAACTATCCGAAAATATACGAATACACAACAGTGATTTAGAAGGCGAAAGGAGCGGTTTAGGTTAAGCTTATCTGAGAAGACACCGCCACCAATCCCGCTACTAGTCATGGATCCTTCTGTGTAGAAATGGAGTGACTTGTCGTCCATAAAAACACCTTCCCCCCCCAGAAAGATCTAGAGGGTATGCTTACATGCAACTCTTTGTCTAAGCAATATTGGGGCATAATGTAGTTGATGTTCTCTGAAAGTATTTCCAATGTATTAAGAATATTAGTCGAGCTAAATAGTTTCCTTGTCCACTGTATAGTCGCTTCAAGGCGAACAGTTGTATTAGCAGCCACTTGCTTGCTGAAAATGTCAAGTGGTGAATATCCAGTGCCGCGGAGTGAGTATATAAACAAACTTGTTCTCCTTTGGACTTTGGTTAGTTTGCTGCAGTTGACTGTCCAAGGCCGTCTACCAGACCACCACCCCGTAGGTGAATATCGGTCCTATAACCGACACGTATTGCCAGGCGGTAATGTGGGGTTGAAGGCCCATTTGATCCCAATGGCTTCTTTGCAAGAGAATAGAGCTACTCGTATGCTAGCTTTCTTTACTTTCAATATTATGTTTCAAGTTTAGTGTCCTGTCAAAAATAGTTGACAGCGAAGTCGTGATTGCGGATGTGTTGACATTGTTAAAGGCACCCTCTATGTCCAGGAACGCGACCATTGTATACTCTCTATAATGTTGCGATCATTCGATGTGGCAAGTCTGAGAATGTAGAGCCGTTTCTGTCGTGGATCAATTATTGATCGTATACGGATATCAATCAATCGTTCTAGAGTTCTCAGAAGGAAAGATGATAGACTTATAGGTCCGAGGTCTTTTGAGACAACAGAGAACATTTTTCATTTTTTGAGAATGAAAACTACCTTAACTCCATGGTAAGGAAATGTGAATCATTTATACGCAGCTCCTCATGATATTTACCAGCGTTGGCAGGACGATACCTGAAGATCATTGTAGCTTGGCAGGTTTAAAGCTATACAGCTCTCAGAGCAGCTTGTCTCTTTTAAGGAGACCGCAAATTTTAGTTGCGGCAGCAGTAGTAGGCAGCAGTCTAAGGTTGTTACTGGCTGTGAATAGGGAGCTATCCTGAAGAGATAAAAGACGATGCTACCGCAGGTTTCTACTTTTCTACTTACTCTTCTACAAAGCCTAGTAACTTAGGGCATCACTATAAAAAAAAATCAAAATCATTTAAGACCAAGATATTGTATGTTGAAGAACCTTTTAGACGCCACAGTAAGAGAGATTTAAGGTCGAACAGCTGAATCGCAACAAAACTCGAAGCTGATCTTTTAGCTTTCCCTGGCAGTCACCAGCATTAGGAAACCTTGCCCCGTCAACGTCGAATTGTGAATATTTGTTTTGTCAACACCTTTTTCTTTGGAAGCACCATGTCCCTGTTTTCAACTTATAAGCACTCAATGTCCAATCAGATCCAACGATTACCATAGGATTTAAAAATTGCCTTCTAAACTTGTAATAATTGGCATTCTTGGCATCGGATTGGTGCGGCCCCATTTTGTGGTACTTGTTCTCTTGCTTGACTTCGTCTTGCATTCGTACGGATAAGTCTTGTTGAAAGTAAATACTTATGTCACTTCGGTATTCACCGAGACCGAATAGAGCGAGGAGCGTTCTAAGAGGAGCTGCATATTAAATTCATGGTGTGCTATAAATTTAAATAAAATTTCTAGGATTTTAGGTGGATTGTATGTGGATGGTATTGTCAACTTATTTTATAACAAATTCATAGAAAGATAACCAAATATTCATCTTCAGCAAATGCACTATTCCTTGAGAAATAGACAGTGGATCGTATGTGGAACTTAAAATTAAATTGTGAAGCCCTCTATTTCTTGTAATTTCTATTGCTGGGTTGAATGATTGATGAAAGTATTTCAGTGGTGTTTAGGTGGAGGCAGATTTGATAGGTGGTTGTTCGATAGCATTTCCCATATCAACAGAAAAACGGAACCATTTCCATTATAGATGTAAAAAAGCAAATATTTGTTCGTTACCTCTATTACAACAGAAACAGAGATACCGGTTAAGGAGTAACATTTCGTGCAGCGTCAGAGACTGAAACATCAATTTGCATTCGAGAAGTCATACACAAAATGCAATTCTACTCCCATGAATGTATTCAACCAAAAGTCAGCTGCGATTTTATTCCAACATTTTCCCAACGAGGGAAATGGAAAACCACATCTGAAACCTTAGACAAGTTCCAAGCTAAAACCTCAATTCACCGACACACTTTCAAGCGAGAACAAGAATCAGTGGGGTGGTAATTTAGTTAGTCGATCAGAGTTAAAAAGGGCAACAAAGAAACAAGAACGCACGTCATACTAAAAGTATCTGGCCTATTGAATTACAGTATTTTTTTGTGAAACAATAAAACAAATCCTAGAATGTTTCATAACAGTGGCTAGCTGTTAGTTGTGTCTCGTCTGCCACAAATACCGACCGAAAATTTCTGCAGACATTAAATACTTTTTCAACGTTCCATGTTCATTTGGGGTGAATTAAGATACTTTGACGTCATGCGTTAGGCGTTAAGCATAACACGCCCTCATAAGCTTTGAGGATTGAGTTCTAAATACGGATAAGAGTTACTTTCAGTGACTGCAATCCTATGTACAATGTGCATTAGCTGTGACTGACTGTCTGAAAGTGCATATTCTAGAGTGGGAAATGTAACATATCTATAAGCACGCAGATACTCGTATTCATACGACCAGAGGGGCTAATTCATTATAGTCATTATTCTGGACTGAACTGAAATCAGTGGAGGAAACTTCACTGAAATGACACTGAGATACGGTGGGACTCTGGATAGGAAATGCGTTTTTGCGTTGCAGCTGTACACCACAATCTAGCGGTCATGGACTTGGACGTACGAGTATGATTGATAAAGTGAAATTGTGGACTCTTATCGATTTGTACTATGGACCCATACTCAAACACATCTGTTTAATTGCTGATTATTCCGGATGGATGTACTTTTCCATTCCTGAGCAATGAGACCACGAGTAAAAGATTCAAACTGAAAAGCTACGGATTGATTGCATCATTTTAGCGACAAATAGAGACGAAGAATTCGATGAATTAGCACTGCGAAAGCAAATGGCAAATGGCAACCGGTGCGCACGATGACATCATGATTGGATATTCTGAATAATTTAAACGCTGTAAAATGATATCATTCGTAAGAATACCGGCAACTAAATTTCAATACCGCAAATGGACTGTTTATGGGTGTGGGAGGTGGCTGCCGGCTTGTGGATTGTATCTAATAATTAGAGTACAGTAATAAGGTATGTTATCGAAGAAAGTTGCATTTGAAAGGGATTAAGATGTATCAGAGAGAGGAATGTGGAACGTGAGACACTTTGATTTGATAAGACCTTGGAGGGGATTTCTTTGTCGTTTTTGTATTAGATAATAAATAACTATGAAATAAATTTCTTTTGAATGTGACACGTCTTTTTATAGACCCAAAGTCTTGTATCCCGATCAAAGCCGGAGAGGGGCATGCATTTGATTAGGTCATACAACATATTTTGCTATGAAAGGTGACGCATTTCCAAATCAAGAAGCACCATAAATTTGTATCATGTGGCTTTTGAAATTTGACAAAAGTTACTGGCCGTACTAGTAGTGATTATTGAAACTTTTTATAAAGGTGCGAATGACACATTTTGTTTTAAATATGACGACCACTACTAGCACGACTTTTATCGAGAATAGAACCAACACTTAATTGGATGAATACTATGTCGTAAGAGGAAAACTTTGGTAAGAAGTTTTCAGGCATGTGAGCGAAAGCCTTATGATAACTCTTCATTATTGAACAGGACATACGAACAAAAATCCTGCTGAGAGTTTTGATACAAAATCCTCTTTAACTTTTCTAAAATAAAATCAACATAACACGCACCTCTGACAATGGACTCAGACTAATGAACCTTGCAGGGGGAAGGAGTATTATCGTGGTGGCCAATAAGCGGTTTCCTCAGTACTGATAAAGCACTTGGCTGAATATACTTGTATTGGCGACTAGATTAGTACGAGTAAAGTTGGAATGGATGCAATCCACCTGCTCCAGTACGAGTACGGAGTAAGCATCGACTACTATCTTGATGACCCTCATGCAAACAAAATACGAGATGCGGATGTCCTAGGCATCACTCTAAAAGCACCACTGAGGGTCTTATTCCACCTACGGAATACGGTTCCAAATACGGAACAGCAGTGGGTAAAGTGATAGTAATACAAGCACAGATGTTCTGACTATCTCAAGATCCGTACAACGAAGCCTTTGTAAATGAATATTTGCGATGACATAATGCTAAGCCAGTAGCTTATCCGGTGGTGTTCGTTTTTTTTTTTTTTTTTTTTAAACATGAACTTGTACGGCTATAAGCAGCATAAGGCAGAAATACCATCTCTTTCAGATAAAATAGTTGAAAAGGCACATGGTTGGGAAGATAGGTAAGTGTTTCTGTGGAAAAGTAAGAAAGTAAGTGTACCCAGTTAATGGAACAGTATTAATCAGACGATCTTGAAGAAAGACATATATTTCATCAGAATAATTTAAGCCTTGCCACTAAGAGGCTTGAAGTTTATAATACGAATAGGCGGCAACGCTCTGGGACGTACAACTTTCGTATCCGTCTCAAAGCGTGTGAAGAATCCCTGTACTAGGTTTCCCATCATATATAAGCACTTGCTTATTCGCAGACCTTAAGATGGAGCGTTGTAGGTTTGTAAGGATTTGAAACCATTCGATGCGCTGCATGCTATGATTTGAGCTTGGAGCAGCAGTTGTAAAAATCCTCTCCTATGAATAAGGCCGTTTACTTATAATAACTAACAATGTTTGCAATAAACGAGAAAGCACTTTCAACGCGAAATATTCCCGTGCAAGCATTCCATCTGCTGTCGCCCATCAGGAAGGAAGATTTCAGTGGCAAGAAGAATGAATCGCGGATGTGGAGTCGACTATTTACGAAACGTTCCGAATTGTGGATAAAAAGAAATATTGGTTGTCAATGGCGCCTGAAAATCATTCCAATTAAGCTATGTCTAACCAGTGGTGGAAGGAGTTTCCTTCTTTTATCCTATAAAGGCAGCACGAGATAATGAAACAATAACAGAACAGTGAAGCTGTTGTGTAAACACTGAAAATTTATAAGGAAGTTGTATACATTTGGCAAAACATTAAACGAGTGGGATAACTTCAAGGCAGCCAATGGCTTTGTAGGAGGTATTCGCGCTATGCCACCCAAAGTATTGCGACGTCGCTAAAGATGTGCACATAATCTTTACTGATCTGAAGAAGGCGCTACACAAGGGCCTAATGGATCTTGTATTTCGAAAAATACGAGGGTCTTACATACAGATGTACAGAAAATAGACGCAGGATATGCATAATGAAGTTGAAACCAAATTTCATCTGATGGTTGAGAATTACCGTCAACCTTGTGGTATTCAGTACTACACATCAATTGTACTATTTTACCTTCTCTTGGTAGCCACCGGATACAGGTTTCGTTCAATAGGACATTAATTGCTTTACTTAAAAGAGACTCTGAGCTCTCTGGTTCTCAAGTGGTTGGGAACCTAAGCGACGATTGATCGGCAAACTGCTGACTGTCCTATAACTTGGTTTGAGCCAGCAGCGCAATAATTAGGTGCCTAGCGAAGTGCTTGCCTTACGTCGCAGTGGTAGTTCCTGAGTAAACCCTTACTCATGCAGGTTAAAATGGCAAGGGTAGGCTCGGGCAAGAAGTATAAACTGGTTGACGCCGTCATAGGCTCGCAACCTTATATGGAGGAGATTAAAAAGATGTGACGAACTACCTAATGACCTCGAATAAAAATGGACTCACTGTTGACGATGACCCTTGCAAATGTTTAAAGCAGAACGACCTTGGGAGTGTTCCGATCCTTAACAGGCCACATGCATCCGAACAATTAGCAGTGGCCCTTGACTGAAAAACTGTGATATATGCTATGCTAGACCATGCAGATTCAGATGCGGATTTGTCATATGCGGCAGACCAAGGCAAGAAGTCTTGAGCTTCCGATATTTGTGCGAACATTTTATGACAACCCGCATCAAGGCTGAATTCACTAACATACGTAAGCCTAATATGCGGCCATGGAAGATAAGGACGATGACACCAAAATATGTTTCTCCGAGCTCCTCGACAAGACATATGAGCAATGTCCGAAGCATGATGTTAAAATCGTACCAGTATTGGAAAGGAGGACATCTTTGCGCAAGGTAATAATAAAAATAAGGTCTCCGGATCATGAAACGTTAAATGCAATTGATTACAATGTAGAGATGAAGAAGGAAAGCTTGTAGTAGAGTCACAGTCGGTGTTGAGAATATGGAAAAACTTTTTCTGCAGAGAGAATAACAGCGAAGAATGGTCAAGCAGCATAGACTATTCAATTTAGACGATGATTGCCAAAACGTCGTCCTCCTGACTAGAACGAAGTAAGGATAGGAATATCTAAGTTGGACTTGACGGCTTACCGGCCAGAGTATTCTTATTTCTCAGATATAGTCAGAAGAATGCATGCCTGATGAATGGAATCTCAGTATCATTTGTCTGATCCACAAGAAATCCACGAAAATCCAACTATAGCGGCGTAAGTCTCCTCAAGATCACATACAAGATCTTATGGGCCCTATTTTGTGGACGTCTGAAACCCTTCATCAACAACCTGATTACCCCTTATCAGTACGGTTTCAGACTAGAAAAGTCCATAATCGACTAAATCTTCACACTCCGGTGGATCCTGTTAAAGTCACAAGAAGTCCAAGTCGATACGGACCATCTTTTCATCGATTTTGAGACCTTATATTACAGAACTTATAGAGACGTGTTATACGGAGCCATGCCTAGTTTTGGCATCCCTGCCAAGTTCGTTCGTCTGTGTAGAATGACAATTGCGAACGCTCGTTGTTCCGTCAAGGTCAACGACTTAACCGAGACCTTTGATGTCAAAAAATAAAAAAAGTTTTAGACAAAGTGACGCGCTGTCATGCGACTTTTTTGAAAAAATTGTGCGGAACTCATAAGCGAACACTGGAGGCACAATATTCCAAAAGTCTGTGGAACTACTAGCGTACGTCGCTGATATTGACATAATTGGCAGAACTCAGCGGGCGATCACTGCTGAGTTCGCTTGTGTTGAAACGGTAGCTGCCAGAATAAGTTTAGCGGTAAATGAGGGCAAGAGCAAGTATATGCTCTATGGCAAAGAAACGTAGGCGCTAGCGAATGCGAATGAAGGTATGTTTGGTCGTTTTGAATGTATGATTCTGCGAATGAGTTTTGGCTTCAATGTTGGTGGGCTTTGAACTCAACATCAATATGGTCGCCTCAGATGGCTAGGTACATGTCCATGAAGGAGTGAATATTAATGCTTTCGATTCCTACCCAGAGGATCAATGCAGTACAGGCAAGACTGCTTAAGATGACCCGCAGAAGAGGCCTAACTAAAAAGGTTTATTAGTTGAGGCTGAGGCATAGGTCTAACACGCCATCACAGACCGATTGTCTCTTATTGTATGTAGGAGACATGCAGGTATTCCGAAAAATCTATGCAAATGGAACGTCGAATAAATAAGTAATTCTTTCACATTCAGGTTGTAACATAAGTATTGCACACAAAACGAACTGAATGCTGTAGCCGTTATTGAAATTAGTATTTGAGATACATCGCTCATTCAGTCAGCAGATTTCGTTGTGTTAACGTCATTGTAAACATTTTTAACTGAATTTGGAAACGGATGTATCGAGTCCAAGTATTGGCATTGGTTTACAAAGTTTAGAAATGGAATGAAAATGACCTCGTTCGGATGGGTCAGAAGAGCTGGACGATGAGCTCCTGAAGTCCATCGTCGACAGACATGTCACTCTTGCGGTAAGGGAATTCCCAACCAAGGGAACTTAACGTGAGCTATACAATGGCGAATTGTTTAAATCCGATAGCAAGTATACGAGCATATTGATAAAATCGCCTCAGTTGGAAGAGCTTCGCTATCTACCGTCTCTAAACTAACCTTGAGTCTGGCAATTCAAGTACGCATAGTCTGAAATTCTCTCGATTAATCAAAGGGAGTGAACAACTTTTTCAAACAACAATTCATTGTCCAATTTCAATGTTTATTTACTTAAACCCACATTTTATCAATATGTCGATTTTTCGTATTTTTTTTTTTTCTTCAAAAAAGCGATTCAAAGAAAGCTCCCAACCACGTAGATAGCTCATGCACAACACAAACGTGTCGCGCCCGAAAACAAGTTAAAAAAGAAAAAATACCCCTGAAATGTAATTTAAACAAACACCTCCAACCAAGAGCGAATCGGTTCACAAAATTTATAAAAAAAAATACCAATTTGGATGATAATTAAAAGCTCTCTCCCAGAGATAGAAAAAAAAAAAAAAATAAAATACCGTCATTCGCCGCACTTGTAAGCTTTGCACTTGTATGAGATACACAAAGGTGGACTTGGATCTACAATATAACAACAAATTACAACCAAAACCTGCGTTCGTATCCGCTGCATCTCTGATTTATTGCAATCTCTCCAACAGCTGCTTGCTACACATAACGTACTTACATATTCGTGATCCGTAACAATGAATTTCAAAAATAAAACATGTCCCCAAGAGAAATTCTCAAAAAATTAATTGCAAATGCATTTGGCCTACGTGGGCATGTGCCAAAAACTGTTTGTTTTTTTTTTGTTTTTGAGATCCACGTTTACAAAGAAATCCGAAAAATAGCTAGGCCCTGAGGGGTTAGAGAGAGGACAGGGCGGCTGCATCCCTTAAAAATTGCATTACACAACGAATTTATTTATTTTTTTCGTTTTAAATTTACTTGACCGATATTTGCATGAAATATTGCAAATTTATTTATACATAAATGCACATAACATACATAATATACTTATGCAAAAAATTTAAGAAAAAAAAAAAAAAACGTGACTTGTCTAAAAATAGAGCTCGCGATGTGGACATTTTGGGACTAGAAAGGCTGCCCACTGCCCAGTGCCTGACTTACACTCTTGTCTATTCCATGAGGTGTTCTTCAGGCTCAACAGGGCTGTTTTGATATCCTCTAATGTTAAAGCAGCGGCCATTTTAATTTGTTTTGTTTTTTCAATTCACTTTTGTTAAAATTTTATTCTTCGAACACTATCCCAGTGTAGTGGTTTTATTCTTATTTTTATTTTTTTTTTTTTCAAAAAATCACTACGAATACAGTTCGTTAGGATTGAAAGCGAAGACACTTTTTGACAACGAGTATAACCGTGTGCCGTGTATCGTCAAACGATCGGACCGCAACTTGAACTAACTAACTGACAGAACGATTTTAGCTACGTAGACTGACTAATAAATCTTTTTTAATCAGCAAATTTTTTTGTAATCAAGCCGGACGTTTACTTTAGCGTTCGCGTTCGCTTTCGTTATTTGCGTTCAGTAGTAACTTCGTTCTGCTGTCAACTGAGGTTTGATTGGAGTGAGTTTATCTGATCGACCTGGCAGGGATAGCGAACGTTATACTATCTGTCCAAGCTGGAAGCAAATGGAAAATCCTGATAAGAGCCCTTTATAGGCGTACGCAGAGAATCGAATTAACAAAAAAAAGAAAGAAAGAAAAAAAACACACTCACGCGACCGATCGTTTCGACAGCCAACCAACTGAGAGCGCACGACAAGAAGGAAAACTATTTTTCAAACGAGAGAAGAGGTTTCCTACCTTCTGCCACCGATAGCCGAATCTATAAATACATATGTACAAAGTACGAGTACTCTCTGTAAGATACGAAAACTCGCTATGTAACGATGGGTATCCCGCTTATAGTTTTCGTTTTTGGCGAGGTCACAAAATTTCCTTGCCGGAGCAATACTCGTATACTCGACGCAACACCCGTCTAATAGCGCAGCTCAGGCGACAGCCAGGCAACCAAGCAGACAAACAGACAAGGCAGCAGGGCAAGGCGAACACCCAACGGTTCAAATGCCCGTTTATACACTAAAAATTCGCACCACAATAACTATTGTGAACTATCCAAATGTCTGTGTTGAGGGGCAAGTGCACGCTCTTTGCTTTTGCTTTTGCTTTAGCTGTTGTTGTTGTCATTAGTAGTGGTGATATTATTATTGTTGATCTGATAGCAACTGCTTTATGGTACCTAGAGAGAAGCCGTACGGCTTGATACCTACATATGTACGGGTACCTATATACAAGTACCTACACTTGGTCTATGTACAAGTTTCTAGTGGTGCCTCTATGGTAGTAGATACAGCAAGCTAGGCTAATTGACAAGTGCATTGGGTGCGTTATGTGCTCTATCACATTGTTATACAAACATCCACACATCAATCCACACAACCATATGTAAAGACGTTCATGCGAGAACTCCTTTCTTGGGAAGCGACTCTTGATTAGAATTACGATCCACAACAATGATTTGTGTTTAGTTTGTGGAGATTGTTGAAAGAGGGCATTATCTCACCGCTTTGACATATGATGGCTGGCGATTGTGCTATAATTATCAATTAGAAGCTCACTTAAGCCTAGAAACATCTATTGAGAGATTACGTAGGCATTCAGGGTATGAGTCACTGGTGAACGCTTTCTGAGCTGGGCCTCTTAAAGTCGTCTGACATTGAATGGAGGTCTCACACTTAATGACAGAATAATTCGTGCCACTGTAAGGTGAACTAAAAGTGTATGCCTGATTGCCTGGTTTTATTATAGTCCACTCACCCTCATTAACTCGATATGATATTATAAGATCCTTTCACCTATATCTGTAGGACGCCGTGTTTTAGTCATACCTGTCCTTCCACATGCTCATAATTCAATATCGTGGCCGCGATCTGTAATACGTCCAAATGTATGCGCTTACCCGCAAACTACAGGGTGACTAAAAGTGAATATTAAAAGTGCAAATTAGTGATAAGGAAATAGCGATTCATTATCAAGAACAGTGGTGGGACCGATCTAGAAAGTGATTAGTCACTAGTTTGTAATAGCAACTGCATATGGACTTTCGTTGTTTTTGATTAGATTATGAAATTTTGGCCTAGAGACTGACGCGGATAGATACGTAATCAATAAAGACTACGTGTACTTTAATCACTTTTAAATGGACTTTGCATTTGACTTATGATAGAACCATTAGCACCTGCAATGCATGTAGACAACGGTCACCACCTTATGTATTTTGTAGGAGCTCCTAATATGGTGATAGGCAGCAGATTTCCAGGACTATAGATCCACAATGCAACATCGTTTTTCAGAAGGCTTAGCCGCCAATTGCACTGATCAGGAGGTGATTTATCCAACACCATGAGCATGCCTCAATTTAGAGAGGTGAACTTGGCTTTTCCCGTTGTGTTGCAGGGGTGAATTCAGACGCCACTCACAAATAGAGATACCAGAGCTTGAAGACAGTGTTAACAAATGTCGGATCATCTAACTTCATTTTAACGACATCTTCATTAGACCACCTGTGGTCTACTTGACTTTGGGTGTGTTATTCTTGCAAGACTTGGACATGCTCAACGATTGGTGGTTGTTCCCTTTTGGGAAAAGGAGGAAACTAACTGGTCCCACTCATCTAGTGGTTAAAAGCATCACCATCAGATTTGGGTGTCATCCTGGATACCAAAACTCTTTGGAGTAAATATTTCATGTTGAAAACTTCAAAGCACTGTCGGCAAAACATGAGGCTTGTCACCGAAGAGGAGCGTTTGTATCTACAAAGATATGAAAGGAAGAAGTATGTACTACTTGTAGGTGGCGCAAAAGTCATCACCCTATCGGAAGATGCTATAATTTTTACAAATGGTGGCAAATTTCAATTCTGCTTTGACATTTGCGAAATAAACAGACACAAAATATGCGTCTACAAGACATGAGCCTAAAGAACGCGGAATAATTGTTACAATTTTTTTGCAGAATAATTCGTCGGTGTTGTTGGCGTAGCGTGAATTTCGGCGCAAATTTCCCGGTCGTCCAACACTAACTGGGCAAACATTACGACGTTTAGCCGCCCGCCTAGAAGAGTATTGGAAAACACGAGATACTGCAAGGTCTGGCAGCAGTGGTTGAAGATATCGAAGACCCCGGAGTATCGACCAGACGACGTGCCACGCAATTGAGCATCAATCGGCGGTCTTTACAGAGAATTTTAGTGAAAGACTGTAAGATGTTCCCTTACAAAGTGCAGATAGCGCATCAGTTGTTAGCTGTTGACCGCCAAACCATCCTGAATCTGGACCACGAGGGAAACAACTTTTCATCGAAAATCATCATGAGCGACCAGGCCCATTTCCATCTCTGTGTATACGTGAAATAAGCAAAATTATCGCTTTTGGAACACCGAAAATTCACGGATAACCCACGAAGAGCCATTACAGCCGCTCAATTTTACTGCATGGTGTGCTGTTTACGCTGGAAGTATCATCGGGCCTTATTTTTTTCGAAAACCCTGCGGGCCAAACGACTACTGTGGACGGCGAGGGCTACAGAGTCATGCCCAACAACTTTCTCCTTCCTCAATTGGATGAATTGAAACTGGAGAACATGTGGTTCCAACAAGATGGAGTAACTTCGCATACGATCAACAACCGAAATTCTGAGGGCTGCATTTCCGGGTCGCCTAATCTCTCGTTTTGGCGATTTCCACTGGCTGGCAAGATCGCCTGATTTAACCGCTGCAGACTTCTTTTTGTAGGGTTTTTTTGATGTCACGAGTCTTTGTGACAGTCTCTTGAACCCGCAATTAAAATATCCGTCAAGAATGCGAGGACATATCGCCGGAAGTTCTGAGAAGAGTGATGGAAAATGACGCAAATCGGGCCCGAATGGTCATCAATTCTGGCAGTGGCCACTTAGCCGATATCATTTTCCCGATAATAATCTCAGCCACGAAAGATGTAGTCGGCTCTTAACGGATAGCTCCAAAACCGGTTTAGGTTTCACTTCTCGTTAGGAAAACTTGGGTCTGCCTTCTAAGCGGAAATAAACCCAATCCGGATGACTATGATCTATATTATGAAGAATCCGTGAAGGGGGCAAGGTATACAAGTATCCAGCTAAGCTTAAGGCCTTGCTGAACCCACCCACTACTTCCAAGCGAGTTCGTGAACGTAAGGCTTCTTTGGTCGGAAGTCTTAATTTAAGGCTTTTCCACAAGTCGCAATGGGAAATTAGATCGAAAATAAATTTGCTAGGCAAGGCTCAGAGGCGAGTTTCTCAGGACCTGAACCGAAGTTAGGAATGCCTGCTTCCATTGGCCGTTGAATTTGATATGAGCAGAACTGCAGGTAGCATGACTCTTCAGAATGCCGCCAGTCCAAACGAATGCATTCCTGCCTCACAAAGAGGTCGACGACAAATTCTCATCATGAATAGAGGAGGACCTAGATGGGTGCCTTCTGGAACACCAGACAAAACAATGATTTCTTTCGAAAAATAATTTCCGATTACAAGAAATTGCTTTTTGCCATGTAAATAAGTTCTAAACCATTGCAGCAACGAACCATAAAAACCATACGCCCTCAGTTTTTCTAAAAGAATTGTCAGGTTCACTCTACTAAATGCCTTGACAAAGTCTATGCCGATCACATGGACTTGTTTGTGGTTTTCTAACGAATCTCTACAGAAGTTTGTCAATGGTTCGCGCTTGTACTGCAGCCGCCTTATCTCTGAAGCGTTTACTTATTTTCCTATGAATCACTAAGGAATTCCAGTATACCAATCAACTAACATAGTTCTTTGCTCTGCTCCGTCAGAAAAAAAAAAATTGCGGAAATTCCAGTTAAAATACTTCTAAAATCAGCCTTTCTGAGTTAGAAATTTTGATTCAATGGACTCCTTTGTCACACGTTTGAAAGATTGAGCTGAAATGGGTCAAAAAATGCGGAAAAGCCCCAGTTTATCACGTTTAATTTTCACCTTTACATACCGGCGGCTGGTCAGAGTGCCGTTACTGAAGACATGTAATATGGGAAACCGAAAAGACTGAGCGGGCTTCGGAGAGACACAATAAGACAGAACTGAATAGAGGAAAATTGCGTGGAAAAATCTAATTCTAACAGGAAAGTCTCTTGAATCCGAAGTCATTATTTTTATGATGTCTACGGCGGGTCTCCGTGTATTATCTGGTGTATCTTATCTGTTATAGTTTTGAGTCGAGTTGTAAGGCTTAGATATGAATCATGGTACTTTAGACTATGTCCCTAGATGGATGAACTGATCAGCATCCACATCGAAGCGGGTGTTACAGTTGAAGGACTGAAGGAGGAAACTCACTGGCAATTTCGATGGAGCACTGATTTTCCAAATGAGGCAGTTCAAAATGAAGCAGAAGACATCACATCAGTGGTGTAGTATGTCAATTGATTGGGAAATAGATACACGATGGCAATTTCAATTTCCTGTGGTTCCTGTTCTACACCTAAAAATTCCGGAATCGAATATGTTAAGGGAATACCGTCACCAGCAAAAAAATATATTGTATTCAAAGTGGCTGAAAAGAGATGATTAATGTAAATTTAAAAGAGTGTCGGAGACAGAACGGAGCCCTGAGGCACACTATCAAGAACAACTTTGATTGTACACTCCGCACTCATCCATTGAACAAGAAATGTTGGTTGTTTTTTCAGAGATTCAGACTTACGCTTTATTAAATTCATTGAAAGATTATTTCATGTCATTTAATATTTGAAAATAGTTTCGGGCATACGAGTATATCTACTATGGTTGCCTCGTAAAGCATTCTAGAGTCCAATTTTCGACTACTTCTTCGAGTAATTGGGAGTGTATATCGCTTATTACTCGTACAATACAATATTATGACCCGAAGCGTCAATCGTTGCTGGGTTATCTTATCGTAACGGTTTTCAGATAACGCCACCAAATGTTGCTACGATTTGACCAGCTACAAGCGGCCGGTCATAGGTCTTGTTGGCGGCAGGACCAACGGTAGTCTCTGCCAGGACTTAAATCACGGCCCCCCGGCTTGCGGTCCGGGCCTGACTTGTTGAGGTAGACTCCCTTGTGGGAGCGTCATAGTGGCTAAACATCGGGAAAAGTCTTTCTGTTGGTTTGACCCATTGTAGAGTTGCAAATAAGTACTGGGTGCTGTGACCCTAAGATCAGTAAGGGGTTTTAGATCGGCCTCGACTCATACCATGGGAGGAAATTGTGCCTTCAACACAGTTCCGAATTGGTACTCAGGAAGGCGGCAGGCGATGGCAAGGCGTATCCTTGCTCCCATGAATGCATGGGCATCCCGTGAAGTTAAGGCTTCCCGACAGGTGTTCACGTTAATCCCATGACTCGTTGTCCCGAACACGGCCAAGAGGAAGAAAGTTTCCGGCATTCCTCCGTCGATTTTTTATTTTTTATTTTTAAAAAGAACAAGTGAGTATGAATACACCACTTACAATACTTCACCGTGTGTTAAGTTTTTTTTGGAAAACGGGACAGAGGTCTCTCTGTGTCAGGGGTCCGTGATTATTTCGCTCCATGGGTGGCATCCAACATTTAACAGGTAGACTAAATTTTTAGTGGAAGTTGGTTTGTTGTTGATTTCTTGTCAACTACTCATCTTACTTGATTTTTGCCAACTAAAAAAATGAATGTCTTTTGAGCGCGGTTGGGGTTCGAACACCGATTTGGAAGCCAGTCCACTAAAACTTGACCCACGACCACAAACGATGCCACGATGCCCAACGAAATTTCGGTGGACTTCGCATGAAATCGCATGAAGCGGCCAAACCGATCGGCAAAAAGAAAACCATCGGTGGTTTCACACGCACACGATGTCCGGACAAGGCCAGTGCTACAACCAACAAAGGTTATAATTCTGGTCGACGGAAGTCTATTAATACGGTGAAATCCCCGCTGAGAAACAACTCGGGTACTGGCTGTACAAGTTGAAGTTCTGGTGGACGGAACTTGGACATCGCTGGAAAAGCAAGAAAATCCTAAAACGTCAAGGTATCCCCTCTCTGACGCTTCGAATTGGGAACCCTGGCAATGACAACGGTCTGAACGACGATGACTGCAAGAAGAATGTTTCAATGCAAGTAGAGGGCTATGACATGGAGAATGGAGCTCTTAGAGTGAAGTGCTCCACGCACTAAACTTTTGATTGGTTAAACACGTCTGTGCTGAAAATTCCACCCCTGGAAAGTTTCGATGTTTTCAGACAATCCACACTGACGCGCGCCATCTTCCGGGATACGGAGCATCTCAGGGAAACGGGGGATGTTCTGATGTATTTTCATACCCAGAACCCTGGACTTGACACTGAAAAGTGGAAAATCGCCTTTTCTCTTGTTGTGGGGGCTTAGATAAAGCCTCTGTCGAGACCATTAAATTTGTGCATGACTCACATCCCAAGGAAGTCAACATAAAGCAAATCGTAAACACCTGCGTTGAATAGCTTCTTTGCCGAGGATGTGAGTGACCACAATTGGTTTGCATATTCAAGACAAGGCCTAACAAAGGTTATGTAAAGATATTTGGAAAACTCCTTAGACCAGCGTTTGATGAAGCCAGGGGCAGAGTTGTCTTTTTTTTTATCGTATTATTAATGCGAGAACGGAAATTGAGTTCCTTGTCGCAGATAAAACCTAAATCACCCAACTTATCCACTAAGGGAACAGGCAGATTAGCAGATTAAAGATCAGATAACAGCGAGGTGAAGTAGGAAGGCGCTTACGGGTATAAGTTATAGCCAGACACTTACGGTTCTGCTAATGGCCACGCTCATAAAGGTTGTTTTTTTTTTTTGAGGTATACAAATTCAATATGGAATAAAACACTTGAAGCTAATGTTAATGTCTATGATATTAGCTTTATTTAATGGATAATTTTATGCCATTAGTGTTTATATATGCATATGCGCGCCACTGTTAGCTCGAATGAAGCGCAATCGTGAAGTTCAATTTTCGACAACTTTGGCGGTATATTAGTAATAACACGGCGAATGTTGACTTCCAAATCGTCCAACGTCTCTGGTTTATCGGCATAGACTAGTGACTTCACATAACCCCAAAGAAAGTAATCGAAACGTGTGAGATCACAGGATCGTGGAGGCCAGTTCACAGATCCATTACGAGAAATTATGCGCTCAACAAATGTTTCCCGAAATAAATTGATGGTGTCGCGCGCCGTGTGGCATGTTGCGCCATCTTGTTGAATCCAAAGCTCTGTCACGTCAATGCCATTCAACTGAAAATCAGAAATTATTTTTTCATGGCGCTCTCCATTGGCCGGCATCGTCCTTAAAAAAATATGGACCGATAATTCCACCAGCCCATAAAGCACACAAAACAGTGAGTTTTAATGGTTGTAAGGGCGTTTCGACAAAAGCTTCTGGGTTTTCTCCACTCCAAATTCGGTAATTTTGTTTGTTTACATATCCATTTAGCCAAGAATGGGCCTCATCGGAGAACAAAATTTTGCGTTGAAAATGAGGATCAAGCTGAATCATATTTTCGGCCCATTTACTAAACCTACGACGCGAATAATGGTCACGCGTTTCCAACTCTTGCACAAGCTGGATCTGGTAAGCTTTTAAGCCAAAATCTTTCCGTAAAATCCTTCACAAAGTGGATGGGCATAGCTGCAAATGTGCACGATGGCGAATCGATCCATTCGGATTCTCCTCAACACTGCGCTCCACAACGGCAATAACTTTTTCTGTTCGCATTGTTTGTCATCTTTGGGGATGCGTATTATCCACTAGAGTGTACGCGGCGCGAAAACGATTCATCGTGTTCCGAATAACTTGCTCACATGGACGATTATGTCGACCGTAAACGCACGATAAGTTTGGCGAACCAAACCATGGTTTTCAAAATAACTTGCACAATTTGCACGCGTTGTTCTGGCGTTAATCTATTCCTCGTAAAATGGCACAAATCAACTTTCAACTACCAAATTGACAATCTGTAGAAACAGTGTTGATAGTTTAAGAATCAAACCTCTAAAAAAAAACACCCTTTATAAGATTGCAAATGCTACGCGCTGATGATTGACACTGTTGGCAATTTACAACCGAACCGAGCAAGCAAAAATTAGATGCAGGGAAAACCTGTTTTCGACAAATTCATCTATTATGATCCTTAGGTTGTTGATAGGGAGGAGAATCCAAAACAAGTCTCGTTGTTTAAGAAAAAGAGTATTGCATCTGAGTGCCCGCTGTTTGTTAAGTGCGGAAATTTTTTTTTACGCTAAAATCTCCGCTTTGGTTCAAACAATAATCAATTTCAAGGTTGCACATATAAAACCATTTTATATACCGTTAAGTTGCCTTATTCACACAAAACTGTCTTGTTTAAAAAATAAGAAAACAAGGTGTTTACCCTACAAATGAACTTCAAAGACAACAACAAATCAAGCATATTTTAGATATACAAAGGTACCCCCTGCCTCTACTAAATGCGCAGTTTACTGTCACTCAGTTAACACAAAATTAATCAACAAACAACCAGAACAAATACAAAAAACAAAAAACAAACCTCAAAGCATTCCAAAGCAGTGGCGATGATGTAAACTGTGAGAACCATTTTTGGATACCAGAAAAAAAAAATTTATTATTCCGCAGAGCTACTTTTAAATTGTACCCCCAAGCTCCCATCCCCTGTCGATGTAATATTGTCCACCTCACCTCCTAGTGAGTAGTAGTGAGTAGTGACTAATTCATCGATTCAATGTGAAAATCTAGAGGCAGGTCATGCCCATTATTCTCCAAAGCTATGGAGATACATACGAGTTACGAGTACTTCATAGGTCGGGGACGGGTTGTCGTTTTGATTCACCGAACATTCCCGCACAATGACAGAATGCCGCAGTCATTCACTTACTCAGTGCGTGATGTTCAAAATGGTAAAACTATTTTTCGGTTTCTTTGGTCGAACCTTTTTCTATTCAGATTATACGAGTAGTGTTCAAAAGATGTACATAACATAGATACAGACACGTACACACGTATTCTGCTCGTTAATATGGCAAATTTTATGTACCGGGGATTAATGAAATCATAATGTCGTTGTCGACATCGACTAGTGGCGGCAGCGGTAGCCCCACTTAGTTTCTATTTATAGGTGAAGAGGAAAAAATTCAAATCTAACGCCAAGTACCTACCCTATCCACTCTGGGTACGGGGAACAATCAGAAAGCAGAAAGGAGATCAAACTGATGTAAACCGCTGCGGGTCACAGACCAGAAAATTCTGAAGCTGGCCGCACGACACGACTGGGATTCGATGAGTGATTCTAGATTCAAATGAGACAACAAGCACATGACTGGATAAAAAGCAAATGCCAAATAAAGATTAGACGAGGAGTAATGAAAAATAAAAAAAAATAAAAAGCTTTCATTAGCTGCGCATATTTCAAGGTTAAGTGGTTTGAGAGCTTTTTTCCCCCCTCGTGTTTCGGATTTAGATGTTTGAACCGATTGTATGATGGCCGGGTAATTCGTTGGGAAGGGTGGTTTTACTACGTGCTCGAATTAATTAGAAAATTATTTGGAAGGCCAACATGGTCAGTATTTCTCAAATCAAATCAAATAGCTTCTAAGGGAAACATTGTGCTACGGTGCTGGCGTTTTTACTCCAGTTAGTGATGAAGGCGGTGAAAAGGTCAATTTAATTGAAAATGAATTGGCCTCTGGTACAGATTTTCGTTTATGGAGACTTCGATGTGACATCAACTAATAGAGGTTATTCAGGTCAAAGTTGTGTCATCTCTAGAATTTTCTTAGAGGCGAATGTCGGTCGATGAAGTAGATCGACATTTTTGCAATTTTTTCAACTAAAAACAACGAGGTAGGACGCGACTTGAGTCAACAAAATTTAATTGATTATCTCATACAAACTCTGGCTTTTCATTTTCCTTATATGGCTGAACGGCTGAACGAGGAAAAACAACACGCCGGGGATGTTCCACATCACAACAGAGGTAGTGCGTAGTTCCCGGTTGCCAACCCACAGAATGATCGATGTTATTGTGTCGTTTTTGGAACGCATTTAAATGTGGTTCTCAACGACGAGCACTTACTCCGATGAACGACCCATTATGATGTCACCGTGTTGCGGTCGATAACTTCTTTCGTTCCCGGAAAAGAACTACTCTTGCTTTAGAATACGAGTATTAGTCGTACAGTCGTTGCTGGATTCCCGTTTCTGGTGTTGGTAAAAAGGGGGTCAGTACAGGGGAAAACAGTTTTGGTCTTTTCTGCCTTCTTATCAATTTGCAAATCTAAAGGAATTTAGTGCATCCGTTAAATGTTTTCACACAGCGCGGGCGAAAATAAGGGTGTGCCTGCCTACACTGAAGTACTCGCTAATTAGAGAATATTGTCACTTTAGTTTGCCTTTAATCTTTTCTAATTGGTATCGAGCAACAAAAGTCTATTATTGCTGTAATAATCTGAACTGAAGCCTTCCTTTCTTTGACTGCCTTGCCGTACTACAAAGGCCTAGTCAAAGATCCTACGATCCCAAACGAAAGACGTTGAAACTGTCTGCTTTAAGGCGCAGGCAGCTCTACACGTGATCGACGAGAAATGGGAGTTCAGTTAATCCTCCCAAAACTGAAGTTGTTCTTCTTACTATTGTTGACGGAGAAAGCTGACTGGCTTGAGTCACTTAGTACTTAGGGCATAATCATCTCTTTCTCCAGCGAACTTAAGTATATGAGTGTCATCCGGGATAACAAACTTCTTCGGACTAAACATGTCACGTCAAGAACATTCAAGGCGCCTTCTGGCAGTGTACAGGATCTTTCGGCAAGACATGGGGCTTGTCTTCAAGGAGGGTCCTCTGAATCTACACAGATGGCTCCAAAAACGATTTAGGATGCAGATCTGGTGTCTTTTTAGATGACGACAACGTCAGATTTCATTCCTCATTAGAAAAACTTGCTTTTGCCTTCCAAGCAGAGATATACGCTGTCCTGATGGCAACGAACTCTATTGTGAAGAATTGATGGTGGGGGTCAAGCATCTGCATCTCTAGCGACAGCCAAACTGCGTTTAAAACCGTGCTGAATTCTCTCACGGCTTTCGGGCATCTCTCAACTTCTCGTCAATGCGTTTACGACCTGTATTAAGGGTTGAAGATCAGTTGCATCTACAGATCAGATTAAAGAAATTTAGGAGTTGACCAACTCAACCGTTGGTGTACGGCAGACTGATAATAAACGGCTGACAAGGACTCATACGAGGGCTGTTTGACGAGTACCCGGATTGGAAGATAAGGTAGCGCTACTGTGCCAAAATAAGTGTACTATCATTTAGTATAACCTCTTTTAGCGCGCCTGTCAAAATTTGGTGCCAATCCGACGCTTAGTTTTGTTTTGACAACTTTCCGGCTGAAGGCACGTTCTTCACCTTCTTTGGAGCACGTTCACCGGGCAAAACCCATTGTTTCGATTGTTCTTTGGTCTCAATGAATCCATGTCTCATCGACGGTCACGAAACGACGCAGAAACTTCTCCGGACTGCGATTAAACAGGGCCGAGCACGTCTTTGAAATGGTCTCACGATTGCGCTTGTTCTCCGGTGTGAGCAAACTCGGCACCCATCGCGCGGACAGGTTTCTCATACCCAAAATCTCGTGCAGGATATGGATGACGCGTTCAGTTGAGATGCCTGCTATCTCAGCCAACTCGCGAATTTTTACTCGGCAGTCCTCCAATGCGAGATCATGGATTTTGTTTCATCAAAAACAGACGTACGCCCACGGCGAAACTCTACGAACCAATGGTTTTAGCTGCATTTATTTTAAGTCCCGCTCTGTTTGCTTTAGCTTCCAGATTCTGACTCATCTGGTATAGATCAAAAAACCTGTGTTTGAACAGCAGATATCATCAGCGTAATCAAAATGTTTTCGGTAAAATGTCATTGTCCACTGAACACATCTGCTTTGCTCTGAAAAGATGCGGTGATAAAATACAACCCTGCGGAATTCCGCTTAACACTTCAAAGGCTTCTGATAACTTACCGTTGTGTAGAATATGGCATTTTACACCTAGGTACGTAGTTTTTATAATAGCAACGATTTTAGCAGGAATATCCCTACTGCGCAAGGCCTTCTATATAACATAAATTCCCGGTTCACGCCATCAAAAGCCTTTTCGAAATCGATAAAAAGCAGGTAGAACGGAGACCTGTACTCGACGCATTGCACTACGACGATACGCAAGGTGTTTATATGATCAGTACAGGAGGATCCAGAGCGAAAGGCATCGACATCGAGTGTTGAGTCTAAATGCTCTTTGATCCTGTTCAGAATTATCTTCGCTATTATTTTGGCCACTGCTGGCAAAATTATGCGATGCTTACAAGCCAACACACAAGTACGCTGGTGACATTGACATCATTAGCAGAACCCAGGGAGTCGCCACATTTGCACTTGCAAATATTGAAACAGAAGAGAGAAAAACCAAGTAACTTAGGTTCTTTCGCGGAGAGACAACGCGGAAGAGAACCTCGCCGTATAAGGCATACAGAAGTGAAAGTTGACTCAACTACGCAACAGCGGCCGTTTGTAAGTGATCTACCCCGGACTGAAGAGAGCAATCTAAGTAAGAAAATATTACAAAAATATCAACTGAACTTTCAATAGATATTTGTCTGCCTTTGGACTTCTACCGACCAGATTGGTCGAAGGCCTGAAAACTGAGGCAATAATGCAGAGTTATAGATTGCGATTTAAATAAAAGCTCTTCACCATTTCCGACTCAACGTTGACGACATTCATTGTCGTCGAAAACCTTTTATATCTTGAAAATGATAATATGGTGTCAGATGCAACGCAGTCAGGCTCAAAGAATCTGAGTACTGGACAGCAATATCCTGGACTCGTTACCAAACGGCATGGTCACGCTTCCAACCGACTACATCACACCCGAACTAGACTTGAAGTAAAACTTCAACGTAGGACTTCCCACAAGACCTCAGTGGAAGAAAGGCGAAGCAGAAAAGGACTTCGACACGGTCATCTACGTTGACGGATCAAAGATGGACTGTGATGTGGGGGGCCGGTGTCTACTCGGAATCACTGAAAATATCAATATGATACCGCTTGCCGGATTATTCCAGAGTCTTTCAGACGGACCTAGTGGCAATCCAATAAGTTTGCACGCAACTCGAGCGTGACACAACACATAGAGAAAACACTGCTATCCTCCCTCATAGATAGCCAAGCCGCTATCAAACTTATTGACTCGGCTACCATACCCTCCAAACTGATGCAGGAGTGCCGCAATGAGCTTGCCCGCTTGGGCGAAAGCTTCATTGTCACACTGTTCTGGGTTCCAGGGCATAGTGACATGGAAGGAAACAAGTATGCAGATGAACTGGCCAGGCAGGGTTCAGCTCTACACGGCTCACTCACGGCAATAATCCACATCCCGCTAGGAGCTTTTAATGGACAAATCCACTCATACTTCCTGCAGAACGCTTACCTCCACTGGAGGCGGTTAACTAGCCAACTGCGCCATATCAAGGGCGAGAGTAGAACAAAAGACCTACTAAGCAAAACCAGCCCTGATATCGCCAGAATCACGGCGATATTTACCTGGCATTGGTCAATTGGAGACCATGCGGCCAAAATAGGTATCCCATACGACCCCCACTGCCGCAGTTGCGGGAACGTAAATGATAAGGAAACTTTCTCCCAGTTCCTCTACAAATGTCCGGCACTAGCAAGAGCCAGACTGCGTGCACTAAGCCAATCATTCTTCGACGGCCTTAATGACATCTCGAGTAAAGGGATATGAGATCTAATCCATTTTCTTAACTCCACAGGCTGGATCTAACAAAATGGCACATTCCGGGTTCATGCTAAACCGCCACCTCTACCTACCTACCTGAGGTTGGCACAGAAGTGGATGTGAGCAGCATATAAGGTCTAGAAAAGCACTGCTTTAGGGGTGAACTACTACGGACGTTATCAACACCGTGCAATTCTTTGCTGAAATATCCTTCAGTAATATATTTGAGATTTTTGCCAAATTGAATCCGAACTATCACCACCAAGCAAAGTGGGATGTATTCACACTCTACGAACTGCTTGGAAGCTTACGAACAATAGTGGAGAAGAAACCAGGGGATCGCTTTGAGGTGTTTACCTAAAATCCTAGCTTTTCGGGAGTTCTGGATTCAGGCGACCGCTGTGGTTGTTCATGATCACCGGACAAGACAAAAATGGGCATCTTTGCCCAATCGAATGTATCTATGTTGCACGAGCTATTTTTAAAATCTGAATTCTCTCTCGAAAATCCTTCTCCACTCTCCAATCAAGATTATGAATAGGATGTACTCATCACTCAACCGCCTATAGTCGCCTATAATCGACTATAACTTAAGTCGCCGCAAAAATAACCCTCGAAGTCACTACAGTGAAACAAAGGACAATAAAGTCATGAACATAATACATTTCTCCACCTTCTTGATCCCACAGATTTTTCTGAGCCATAAACACACTTTTTATAGAGCAGGGATGAGTAACTCGTTTATTTGTTTTGTGTGAGATACTCGTACTTCTTCTAGAACATGAGCAGCATACGTGATGCAGTCAGTGCGCCCTGTTTAAATTCCACTTTTGTACGTTGTTAAGATAATTAGCAAGAAATACCCCCCACATGCCGTCATATATCTCTAGAAACTTCCAGATACCGCCATGTATATGCAAATTAGCACAGTCTTAGGCGAATGATAAACAAGTAGACGGTTGCGTTCTTTCAAACAAACTCTAGACTAGAGAATAAACAATTAGGAGGAACTTGTATTCGTTGTTCGAAAATTAATAGATCCGTAGTGGAGAAATTTCAGAATAGACATTGTACTATAATTTACTCCATTTCACTCCCCATTAATCATTTCATCAGAACTTTTGTGTATTATTTTTGGAACCAGAATATAGTCCGTCGGCCCATTGGGTCTAACAGGGTTATTGGTCATAAATGTGTTCCATATTCCTGTTGGCACAAATGAAATAAAAAAATCTCCTATTCACACAAATATAAACGGACATGAGATAAAAAGATACATTATGTAGAAGAGCTCAGCACGTAAGAGTATCGTATTCGTATCTACAATAGTACAGTCTGCGTCAGCATTGAGGAAATAAAATCACAAATCCAAAATCTGTTACTGCGCACTGGAAAGTGGAAAGTGCTCTATTTGGCAGAGGTCCAATTTTTATAAATTCTATTATGCCCGGCCGTTTGTTCAATTGTTTTAAGTGATTTACGATGGAGGAGATATTTGTTGGCACATTTATTGTCATTTGTCTTACCATTGGCATATGACCAAAAAGAAATAAATTGTTCGAAGCCTACGCATCGTTTGGATTTGCTTATTGTTTAGGAATATGGATTTTATGATGAACGATGACGTTTGAGATATTTACGGGATGCGTGACGTTACACAAGGGAATAAGATCAGAATAAGTCCGTATGAAACATCTACCCTCAATTGGAACTATAAAAGTTCGATCCAGCATAAGATATCGCAAATGTGTGTGAAGCTACATTCAGGATAAAACTAAATTTACAAGAGCTCAGAAAAAGAACCATTGAACTACTTGCAAAGGGTCGGTCTTTCATTAAGCGCTTCCTATCTTTAAATTTATATAAAACAAAGTGTGTGTGAGACATCCTCGACATTTTTTATTCGTTTGAAAGGCCTATCGATGCCATTATGTATGGAATATAACATCGTTCAAATGTTCGCCGAGGCTTCTCTGGGTGGCGCGCATCCGAAATGTCCAATTTTCATGACTCTGTCGCACAAATTAGGCTGAATTTGACCGATGGCATGGGTTTGTGGCTTATTCGCATGGACTTGCGACTTTAGAAAACCCCACAAAAAAAGTCTAACGGGGTCAAATCGCACGATCTCGGAGGCCAGTTCACATCACCTCCACGTGAGATAGCCATGCCCTCGAATCGCTCGTGCAGAATTTCCAATGTGGAGTGGAGCTGTGTGCCACGTAGCGTCATCCTATTAAAACCACATGTCGATGGTGTCCATATCACCCAATTCAGGCCAAAAGAAGTTGGTAATCATCGACTTATAGCGCTCGCCGTTGACGATGATGGCCTGGCCAAAGTCGTTCTCAAAGAAATATGCACCGATGACGCCGCCAGCCCAAAATCTACACCAAAAAGTGACTTTTTCGGGATGCATTGGACGCTCTTGGATCTCATGTGGATTGGTATCGTCCCAAATTCGAAAATTTTGTTTGCTGACGTACCCATTCATCCACAAAATGGCATCTCATCTCTGAAGATGAAAATTAGGGTCAGTTTCCAACTGCTCCAGAGCCCATTCAGCGAACACACGTCTTTGTCCATGATCGTTTACCTTCAGCTCCTGGGTTAGTTGAATTTTGTACGGGTGCAGGCCCAAGTCACGACGCAAAATTCGCCAAGTTGTGGTCTGCGAAAGGCCGAGTTCTTATGAGCGATGCGAAATCGACTGCTTCGGATTCTCCTGCGCACTCTCACGGAAAGCGGCAATGTTTTCAGCAGATCTTGCGTTTCATCGACGTACGGGTGTTGGTTTATCGTTTACTGAACCAGTGGACTCAAATTTATCCACCAGACTGCGAATAGTCCTCTCGGCAGGACGATTATGGCGACCGTAAAATGGGCGAAGCGCGCGGAACATTGCCCGAACAGAACACCCATTTTGATAAAACAATTTTATCATTTGCACGTGTTGTTGAACGCTATGTCCGTCCATGATGATTTGGCAAAACAGACTGAATAAATGACAGCCAATTTGACAGATGTAGCTTCAACAATGTGACCCCTATCAACTGTCAACGCTTGGAAGTATGTCCCCTGTATGTTCATTTTACTGAAATTGATGAGTCTATCGTAGAGAGATGAGTAAACGCTTCATTGCTAAAGTGCCTACAGTACCGGCACTCACCACATCAGTACTTGCAGCCTAATGCGAGCGGATATTCACAGAGGAATTGGTCCGCGGCGTGGTCAACACTGTTCAAGCAAGCGTGGCAGGAGGTAACATCTCTTAGTTCCAGCACATTTAGGTGACGCTGGCAGTCAAGTAGGCGTATCAACATAGGAGTCTCAACACGTGAACTCTCTGTCCCATAACTGCTTGTTTGTCGGAAGTGCGATTATAACCTCCTTGTGGTGGCCAGGTTCCTGTAAACTCATATTAAAACCCGCAATCCAATGTGGAACGACATATGCTGATGGATGCGTTAGTAAATGGGGTATTTAGCCACTTATATGCGGGCTTGGTGTGCGCAGGCGTGACCTGATTGCAATAAATGCCTTACTGCACTACTTGAGCTCTGATGCAGAGGACCGAACCCTTCACTTGTGGAAACAAAATGAATGACGGAAGCAGTCATTAAGACTCCACAAACAAAGAGGCAACGGTACCTTAAAAAGCGGAGGAAGCAGTGAAGAGTTCTGTGATGAGACCCCTGCAGAAAAAGGCCGATTGGAATGATTAAACCTCGCCAATGATGATGCCTAAAACACAATAGCGCTCCGGATTCGGCTTTTTTTTCGGTTCTATTCCTTGGAATTGTTCTACAATTAAAAAGAAAAACTTTTTTTTTTGTTTCAATTGAAATATTCAAATTCATTCAACATTAATCGAGTTCAAATTTTCAAACCTGCTCCGCCAACTACAGCACGAAACGTTTTTGTTTGTTTAAATTTTTGTTTTCTCTTGTTTCCACAGCTGTTGACTGTCAAAAGCAAGCAATAGTTCAGCCTGTCCCAACTTTTGCTTCGCTTTGAAGTCACGTTATGTAGCATTACGTTCTTCATTCCGAATAGCGAAGCTCAAAGCGACACTGTGATAGAAAGCATTGAACTGCGAAGCGCCATTGTGTTTCAGTTATAAACGCTTGTCATACTTTATTGAAAGGGACTGAGCAGAGAAGATGCGCAAGTCAGAACTCAGCAATCCATGGTTACAAAATCCGACAAAGAGCAGCTCTTAAACGAGGAAGACCCACGGATGAAACTCCATCTGAGGCGTCGAGCAAGAAATGGCTGAAAAACGATCAGTCCTCTACATCTAAAGCCGCCGCAGGAGAAATAAATAAACACCGGACCACTGCCTCCTGCAAAGACGAACCAAAGGACATCAAATTAGAGCTTTTGTCCACGGAGTATCCTGACGAGACCCTATCCACTGCTCAGAATCTTCCTGCTGGACATAATAATAGCGGATAAAGGTCAAACAATAAAACCAGCCTACTTAGGTTCTATCTATAAGGCAGGACATCGTGATTTTCATTGTAGGGAGAATATAACAGCGGAATGGATTAGGACGACAATTTTATACTGATGGTTCGAAAACGTCTGAAGACGTGGGAGTTGTCGGACCTCGAACATATCTCTCATTTTCGTTAACTAAGTAGGTTAGGTTAAGTTACAATGGCTGTTGGGAAAACCAACCTACTTAGGCCTGTTGACCCATTGTAACGCCACGTAGATCTGTGATTCCCCTACTCTTGGAACCAATTTGAGACTTAGATTGCTTAAGTCATTGTAGAAAGAAAACTCCACTGGGAGTAGAGAGAGGATTGTGTCGTTATCCTCCTCGCTCATGTAACTTCAGCAGAAGTCTTTGTAAAAACGCCAATACTTCTTGCATGCTTGCCTATAAGGTAGTGTCCAATGATGACACCTATGATAGTGCTGAGATGTTTCCTATTTAGAAAAATCAAACGCTTAGAGCGATTCACATACAGTTTTGTCCAGGTTTGTTTGGTCGACAGACATGTTGACCCAACAGTCCACCTAAGGTTTGTTATTCTATTAGCATCCATCTTTAGTTTTAGTTTGCACGTAGCGATTGGTATACCGATGATACCTTTTTCATGCAGGGTAGGCAGAGTGGTTCCGATTTTGGCGAGTTCTCCGGCCCTACAATTCTTTGGAATATCTCTGTGGCCCGGCACATAACATAAGTGGATGTTGAATTGCTCTGCCATCTTCCTGAGAGACGATCGCCAGGTAGGCAGGGATTGCAGAAATCACGCTTTTCTTCAGCCAGGACAGGACTTCTTTAGTCGCCAAAATTTCCAACTGGAGAGACTTGGATTAAGTTTATCTGAGAAAATACAGCCACTAATCCATCTGTGTATTGTAGAAATGGAGTGACTTGTCGTCCATGAAAGCACCTTCTTCCAGAAAGATCTAGAGGGTACATGAAACTCTTTGTCTAACCAATGTTGGGGCATAATGTAGTCGGTGTTCTCTCGAAGTATTCCTAATATTAGCGGGCCCAAATAGTTTAGTTGTCCACTGTGTAGTTGCTTTAAGGCGAACACAGCTGCATTAGCAGCTATTTGCCTGGTCAAAATATCAAGGGGTGTCATGTGAAACAGAATATCCAGTGTCGCGGAGATTGTAGTACGTAAAGCTCCCCTATGTACAGATATGCTGTCCTTTGACTTTGCTTAGTGTGCTGCAGTTGACTGGAGTATCCAAGGCCGTCCACCAGACAACCACCCCGTAGGTGAGACGTATAGCCAGTAGGTAATGCGAGGTTGAAGGCCATATTTGTTCCCAATGGCTTTCTTGCAAGAGACTACATAGAGCTACTACTATTAGGTTTCCAGTTTAGTTTCTTGTTAAAAATAAAACTCAGATATTTCGCTGTATCGGAAAAGACTGAACTGGTACCGTTGATTTAAGCAGAGTCCATAATTGGAATTTCATATTTCCTGAAAAAGATGACAAGATCAGTTTTGTGGGGACTTACTCCCTGTCCACAGCGATCCGCCCAACGGGTTAATCTGTTAATATTGTGCTATAAGAGTTCTTACAGCAGTTCCTGAGACTGCTATAGCAACGTCATCCGCATAGGCTACTACCATCCGCTTCCAGATATATATCCAGTTCGTTGACCACTAAGATCCAGCAGAAGCCCCAGGCTTGACATTTGCAAAAGTTACGTAGCCAAGAGTACATCTATCTCTGTGTGTGTTGGCGATTTTTTACAATTTTAGAAATGGATTTAAATTTGCAACAACGAACTTGTATTTAATTTTGCGTAAAAACGGATTTAATGGTGCGCGAACGTTGGAAAGTGTTTCGGCAACTATTCTCTAAAGAGAACGGTCGTTTACCAGTGGCACGAGCGGTTCAAACGTGGTCATGAGTCAATTCAAGATGATGAGCGCAGTGGCAGACATCGACATCGAAAACCGACGAAAATATTGATGAAGTAAAAGAAATGTTGGTCAATAACCGCAAATTTACCATCAAAGAGATAGCGGAGGACTTGAACATTGCCTATAGATCCGTCCAAGACATTTTGGTTAATGATTTGGGTTTCCGTCGTGTAGCAGCAAAGTTGGTGCCAAAAGACCTCAATTTCATGCGAAAAAGAGACCGTGTTGACGTCGCAAAAGAGATGATTTGCGAGGCTGAATCCGATCCCACATTCATCAAAAGGATCATTACTGGAGACGAGACGTGGGTTTATGAGTACGACATGCAATCCAGACATCAGGCAAGTGAAGTGCAACAAATGCCATCCAACAGCCACCGAATTCACCTGATTTGGCTCTCTGTGACTTCTTTCTGTTCAATCGAGTTAAAAAACCATTACGGGGAAGTAATGGAAAAGTCGCAGGAAGCACATACCGAAAACCGAATATAAAAAATGCTTCGAGGATTGGATCTAGCACTGGCATAAGTGTGTTGCAGTCGATGGGGATTACTTTGAAGGGGACAATATAGATTTAGATGAATAAACTTGAATTTTTAATTTTCTGAACTAACTGTACTAGATAGATATAGACCCCCCCTAGAGTGTTATAAATCACCCAACAACCTCGCTAACACAAAGTTTTTCTCTATGGGTACAAGGACATGAGGGTAACGATGGCAATGAAAAGTCATTGCAAAAGCTTGTCTAGATTTAGTTTTCATCCCTAGGTTATCGACGCGGGTCAATGCGAATTTCATACTAAAGTAGGAAGAAGACCCCATGGCCATCTCAATGACTTTAAACCTATAAGGCTGTCACCATTGTTTCTGAACATTTTTGATTAGATCAATCAGTCAACACCCACCTTAGTTCAAGCTCCAATCTTCTTTTCGATTCAATAACGTGCATACTGCAGGGATAAGTCCGTAACTACCATATCTTGTAATCAACAGTATAGCTAATAAAATGACATTTTAGGCTTAGTCTCTTACAGGTTATGCTGGCCACTTTCCTCGACATTTGAGGCTGGCATTAAACATTTTAAAGCAGAAGCGATAACAGCAGCATTATCATGCATGGGAGTTTAGGTTTCTTTAAAATTTAATACATCAACTTCTCACAAGATAATTTTCCCCGATACGTATGTCAGCCGAGGCACACCGCAAGGTGGTATTCTCTCGTCTCTACCATAGCAGATGGTAGTCAATGGGCAATCTAAACTTCTGAAAAAGGAAGACTGTAAGGTGTTCGCATATGCGGATAACATTGCCTTTAGTATTACTAGCAAACATCTATATAATTTAAGAGATGTTATGCAAAGAACCCTGAACAGATTCTCTAGTTGAACCAAAAAGTTTGGCTTGGGCGTAAACGCAAGACCAACCAACTGGTCTCTCTACCAGGAATCCAACATAAGTTTGTAAAGCAGGCAATATTTCTTGGAATGATTCCGGATAGTAAATCCAATTGAATGTCAAATATCCAGCAAGGCATTAGCAAAGCCGAGATGGCTTTGTATCTAGACTACAGCTTCAAAGTAATCTTTGGCTTTACAATTTGCCCAACAATTTGACAATGTAAGGAAAGATGCAGAGATCAAACTGCCAGTGCATTAGCATATAAACTTTTTCATGTCCATCCTCTAGACATATGTGGAAGGCTACCTCACAGTGGACTAGTCTCCAAACAGGGCGTTCGTTCACCTCAAAACATCATTCATATATCATTCCCTACCCTCATCTAAGCAAAAGATTGGAGGGATAATGCTTTGCCGAGGACAGATACACACTGATGGCTCCACCAATAAGTGCGAGGATCTGTATTCTTCGAGCAACTCGCACTGAGTATCACTTTTCACGCCTTCCAAGACATTGCAGCAAATTTCAGATGAAAATAATGGCAAATGCAGAAACTCTTTTTTGGCTAAAGTATAGCGCGAAATCTGCTATTGATACTCAAGCAGCAGGTTGTGACAACGTCTAAAGCAGTTATTTTATCGCCTACCTCTCAACGACATGACTAATAAGCTCAAAATCCACACTTGTTGAGTACCCGGACATCAAAATATTCGGAGAAGCTTTTAAGTCGATGACCAGACAGATTGGGCTTTAACTGGAGTCAAAATCAAAGTCAAAGTCAATGTCTCTTATTATGGAAACAGTCACAACTCAGTATTCTAGAGGCCACAGGACTTAATTAGGAGGCACGCCAAAATACTTTGCCTCCTCTTAAACTATTTTTGCAGAAGTTGTATGGATGAAGAGGAAGAGCAAAACATATTTTATCGGTAGACCCGCTGTCTCTATGCAAAGAATTCTTTTCATCTCAAATGTATGATTTTTGCTTCAATAAGCTTGGAAGCCTTTGCAAAATATGGGTCAGACGAATCCTCGGTTTTGCTAAAAGTGCCAAGACTTTCAGAATTTCTCGTCTCCATTTTTTAAGGACAAGGGGCTTTCCTGCGCCTCCTCGATGGAGGTTGTCACTTGAGCAGAGAAGCAGCGAATATGAAGTCCTAACTCCCCAATTTTTCATCGATTTTACAGGGAAACTGGGAATTGACACATTTTCAAATCAGTGGCCGATTTAGCAAAAATAGATGTAAACACAGAGTGCACTTCTTCCAACTTCCAACTGGTACGATACAGAAACGACATGGACGTCATTGGCCAATACTCACTTTGCCCTAAAAGCCGCCGTCATGGAAGAACATGCGAAATGAGTTGATTATGAAGTGAATTACAACAAAATCAGGAACACGTCTTGGGCGTAGGAAGAAAACTCCACCAACTGCTTGGGAATAATGTCTCTGCTTACGACAGGAACTTCTAAGTACTTAACGTCTTCACCTTCCTGGGGCAAAAGATCAACACCGAGCCGAAGAGATTTTCGAGTCCCAGCTCTTAGGGTGGAGACGACAAGGAAGGCCTGACCGGCGGTGTTTCATGAATCAAGTCATCACATAAACATCAAACCAGAACGCTTGATCTAGATATTAGAAAACAAAGTGAGAGAAATCTAGAAGAATAGAAGACTAGTGTGCCTTCTAATCAATTCTCTTGAATTCAGTGAAGGAAACAAATTATTTGCCTTTCACAAGCACAACCCTAAACGGAATCGTTGTTCTATAAAAACTCCACAGCAACGATACACATACGAGAGGTAGATTTAAGTTTCAATTCGTCTGAACTACCGCCAAACTTCTTCTGACTAATCCACTGCTTATCCATGCAAAAGACCTGTCTTTGGGGCGTACTTTGCAATTCAATTTGACTACGAATAACTCGGTAGTTAAAAATGCGCAGACATACAGAAACCTTGGTTACTGGTTTGGATATAGAATTCCTGCTCCACCGCATAGCATTGCAACCTGTCATAATTACAAATATGGGCGTAAGTGAATACCGCCCACATGAGTATGATGTCAAAAGCAGCAATTTGCTTTGGCAGCTAAATAAATCTAGAACCGCTAGCTGCACGCGGAACTTTGTGCAGTCACTTGAGTCAGTCCTAGGGGGAAAGAATAAATCCACATCATTATAATCTCCAACCCTCCAAAAATGCTCATTTCTCTTTGTCGACATTTTCTTTTATTTTTTGTTAATTTTGTTTTGTGTGTTTTCTTTTAACAATTGTTCTTTGCACTATTTAGTTTGGGTGGACCCATTGTTCGGATACATTTTCTGGGATTTACTGAGCTTACCACATATGCCAGCTGGGTGCAAGGTCGTTTTATGGGTCAATGGGTGATTTAGTGTGTGCTGCAGCAATACAAAATAAAATGCATACAATTGTGCAGTGAAGCAAAGTCTCGTTATAAGCAGAACTACATCTTTACCTTGCGAAGCAGGTGTAAGTGACATTTTAGAATGTCAAACGGAGGAAAACTTAAAGGACGACTGAAAACGTGATATTTGGAAGAAGGTAGATTCAGAAGTGTGAAAACTCCCTGAGGACTGATTCAGTGAACTATTCTGTTTCGAGTTAATGAGGAACACAGGGGGACTCACCCAGGCAGTGTGTTTTTTCTACTTTCATGACAATAAAATCAAACAGCCATCAAGGTAGTAGACGACCGAGTCACCGAACTTGGTAATTAGACACAAAAAAGCCCTCAGTTAGTTTCCGGGACAATTCTTGATAAAAAGTTATGAAGTAATGGACTCTCTAGCAGAAAAGAAGGGCGACAGAGCCGTTCATAGATGCTGAACCATTCTGTAAGCAGTAATATCAAACAAGGCCAATTTCATGAAAACGTTCAGGTTTTGAGGCAGCCATAATGGAATGCCTTTTCGGCCACCCCTGTTGTTTGGTAGCCGCTTCTAATTTCCCACACCAAAATAGTTGAAGTCCTTCTCCATTTGCGCACGTCACATGAGGTAGGGTCTTCCTCTGCAGCGTTTTGCTTATATGGTGGATTCGAATGCTTTATGATATAGAGCGGATGGACTCCAACGCTCCAGGTGGTTCGAAAAGTCGGACTTTTGGTCAGTCTGAGACTGGCCCATACATGGCGGGGCAAACGTAATGTCATAATGTGAATTGGCTGCCAGTTTGTTAGAAATGAAAAAAATTGAGCTCTGTTTTCACGAAAAGTTTATTTGAAGGTGTAAAATTAATTGACATTGAGTTGAAAAAATCATAACCGTCTCCTGAGTTGATGCACATTTGTGCTCGTTTAATGGCATTTTGAATTGTTGCTCACAAAACATCTGGCTACAAATTGGTGATTTCTTCTTCAATGCTGGCCTTCAAGACTTGCAAGGTTTGTGGTTCTTTGTCGTAGATGCGAGATTTCAAAAAGGCCCCAAAGGAAGAAGTTTGGCGCCGTCTGGACGACCAGTTCAAATCGCAAAAAAGGGGAAATTACAAGGCCTGGGAAAAGGCCTCCATTGTTGCCCAAGCTGTGTAAGCGCTTCCTCCCTCCTGCTGTAACCAACAATGCTTAAGACCCAATTCAGCAACCTGGGCCAAAAAAAAACTCATTTAAAATCTACGAGAGTAGTCCCAGAAGTACCCGACCTGATGTATATGTAGATGGCGTTTGTTGCTTAAAAAGAATGACTATTGTAGAAAGTACCAACCTTTTAAAGCTTAAAGGCAGCCATCAATAGTGAACGCTTTCAATGAATTTTTAAATATGGAAAAATATGGTCATCGTTATGTGATACAATACTCTCATTTGAAAGGCCTCAATCCAGCCAACATCAAAACGGAACTGGATTCTAGTCTGGAGGAGTCTGCCCCTTCGTTTGCAAGAATAAAATATTGGGTGGTAGAGTTTAAGCGAGGCCGCACGTGTTGCCAAGACGAACATTGCAGTGGTCGACCAAATGAGGTGAGTTCGCCAGAAATGTTGAATAAAATCCACAAAATGGTATTGGATGACCGTCAATTGAAAGTGCGTGAACTAGCAGAGGACATGAGAAAGCTGTGCGCAAGATGGATGTCGCGATTACTTACAATGAAACAAAAACACCGTCGTGAGGACGTTTCAATCGAGTGTTTGGCGAAGTTTCACAGCAATAACGCCGCCGAGTTTTTGCGTCGATACATAACCATGGATGAAACATGGGCCCATCACTTCACCCCCAGGATGAAGGAACAGTCAAAACAATGGACACAAAGGGGAGAATCGGCTCCAAAGAAGGCGAAAACAGTTCCATCTGCAGGCAAGCTCATGGTGTCATGTTTTTGGGATGCACCTGTGATAATATTCATTGATTATCTTCAGAAAGGAAAACCAATCAACGGCGTGTATCTATTAGGCGAACTTATTGCAGCGTTTGAAAAATGAAATCAAGAAAAAACGGCCGCATTTGGGGAACAACAGTTTTGTTTCATCAAGTTCAAGTTCATCCAGTTCACTCATCCGTCATCGCGATGACTAAAATCAATGAGTTAAAGCTCGAATTGCTTCCTCATGCACCCTATTCGCCAGATTTAGCCCCCTAGGATTATTTTCTATTTCCGAATTTAAAAAAATGGGCCGGTGATAAAAGATTTGCCAACAGTAAAGAGGTAGAGTCTGCGGTTGATGGCTATTTTAAGGAGCTCTAGGAATCTCACTATAAACAGGGTATCAAAGCTATTGAACATGGCTGGGAAAAGTGTATTGAACTAAAATCAGACTACGTAGAGAAATAAACATACTTGTCCTCAATTTTTTTTTGCTTTCTTTGCTAGATCGAGTACTTCTGGAACTACCCTCGTATCTGTGCGCTCACCAGTTACGGTTACAGTGTCTTGAAAAAAATAAGGGCCAATCACTTTTTCACTGCAAATACCGCACCAAACAGTTGCCTTAATGAGATCCAATGGCTCTTTGTGCATTTCATGTGAATTCTCCGAGCCCCAGAAACCCAAATTATGTTTACTCAGATTATGTGAAACTTGACGGTCAGCAGGCAGCAATTATTGAACGGTTTACACTTTACCGTAACATTCGTCTCGCTATGAATGCTCAAGCCCACTTTCGAACGTACTCTAAAATATCATGATTCATTCCTAAGCCGCACAACTCGTTTATGGAATACCCTGCCTAGTTCTGCATTTCCTGGTCGTTATAACGTGCAAACATTTAAGAACAATGTGAAGGGTGAGTCAAGAGCTAGTGGGGAAGTTTTCTTTAAACTAAACACACATTTATTGTGAAATCAATGTAAAAAATTATTTATTAATAAAGTTCAGTCTATGGCAACACAACATCGTTCATGTGACTACCACGGCTTCTGTTGCAAGCGACCATCAGAAGGTCAAAATTTTCGATGACTTTTTGAAGAATAATTGGGTCAATGTCGTTCAGTTATTCGCATAGACCTTATTCTTTAAATAATCCCACAGGAAGAAGTCTAAAAATATCAAATCGCATGATCTTAGAGGCGAATCAACGTCTCCTCTAACCGAAATAATGCGATCTTCAAATTTCGTACGCAATAAATTGATTTATTGATAGCTTGTGTGGGGGGTAGCACCATCCTTTTGAAACCAGAGATCGTCCAGACCCAATTCATTTAATTTTGGAAAAAAGTAGCCGGTCAACAGTCGTAAAGTGCCTTAAGTGAGGCCTAATTGTTGACTTCGGCGACGAATTGAGATGTCTAGCTAGTTTTGAACACTTTCGCTGACAGTGGTGATGTTTTGGCGTTTACGTGCTGGCCGAGCATACTGATATGGAATTTGACCCGATAAAGAACCAAATTTTGAAAACCCTTCACCATTTCACGAATTCGGGCTAACTGGGGCGATTATGTTGACCGAAAAATTCACGAATTTTAGGAAATGTTACTTTTACAGATCGCCCATTTTCTTAATAAGATTGAAAACGACTCCTTGACTAAAATTGCCAAACTTTGTATGACATCTGTCAAAAAGATCAACCACATTGAATTCAGTAAATGACAGCCAACATTCACACCATCTGTTAGCTCACCTTTGACATCGGTACCTCTCTTTTTTTTCCTCCCCAAATTTCCTTCGCCCGCGCTATGTATAAACATTTTAAGGGTACTCAAACCCCTTGAGCGCACGCTAATTATAAAAAAAAAGGGAACATCTTCAGGTCTTTCACCAAAATTCCATGCAACGAACGTCTGCTGATGCCAAATTGTGTGCACCGTTTTCTCGTTTATAAACACTCTCTCCGACGTCCTCGGCTACAGCAGTGATATTCTCGGTCGAACAAGCAATACGGGGCACGAGAGAGAGAGAGAGAGAGTTTGCACGAGACGCTCAGCCAAACGCTTAATTGTTCGCGCACATGGTGCAGGACGATAAAATTCACGCTGCGTTAAAACGACAGCCTGGAAATTGGTCAAATAAGCAGTAACAATAAGTGTGTATCGCTCCATTGCTTGTTGTCTATTCTATCTGTCTACAACATAAATGTCAAAGAACAATGACACTTGCAAAAATTACAAAAGAAAATGTCACGAAGGCCAGCGCTTGTGACAAAACCTGACCTTTTATGAAGTACGCGTATCGGTGGAAGTCTCCGCATTAAGAAGCAGAAAGTTGAACAGCAAACCAGCTGGTTTTGCCATATTTAACAAGTGTCGTCAAAAGATTCAGTCCAAAAAACAGTAAAGCCTCAAGGTATAACCGAGGTTCGAAGGAGTCGAAATAAAAATAATTGGATCATCCAAATGATAAAATATCCTCACCAGCGGGATGATCCAGAATAGAGCGGCCAGTAGAATTGTACTAGCGTCCGCGAATTCAGCCAAACCCACGAGCGACGCAGCAGTAATGTTTAGGAGAGATACATACATACCATTAGATACATCTAGAAGGAATCCGAATTTTTATTCCTTTTGTTAGGTGAACTGACTGACTGACTGGCTTACGGATAACAAGCGGACAACTCCATTTTTCCGAAATACTTTTAAAAAAAACTCGGTTTTAGCGACACAAGTTCATCGTGTGGAGAGGAGAATGGTAAAAAAGGAAATTCTCTGCGCTACTGTTTGGCATGGTTTCACTCATATATCAGCTGGTATATTTGAGTAACGAAAATATCAGTAAAAGAGAATATTGGATGCATTCATAGTCTCTCTAAGTGATCCCAGAGACAGTAAAAATTTCTCTAAGCTCGATGAAATTATCTGGTCAAAAAGACTCGTCAAGATCAAAATCACCGAGATAGGGTTGCTTGAATCATTGATTGAAGTGAAAGTGCGGCATTTTCCAGCTTTGACGACTATCTACGGCTATCTAACCTGCATCGCCGACGAAGCTAAGCAGACAATAGCTTAGATAAGCTTGGTTGGAACTTCACTTCACACTTCAAAGAGTACGCTCTAGTCTGGCTTTCATTCAAAAATGTATCTCAATTTTTGATCTTTGAAATTTAATACTGAGGAATGAGTTGGTTTCCTAATCTCATTAAATTTATTTCCATTGAACTAATCTTCACCCTAATTGTTCATCCAAAAGTAATAGCTTCCAAATAGGACTCAGACACACCATCACTACCATATCCCTGGCCACAAGTAATGATTCGCATTACTTGTCCATTTCATTAATTGGTTTCTCTTCAATGTTCATATCAAGTTCTAGTTCGACAGGGTTCACATAGTTTACTCGTGGTTCGGCATTGACCACATACTGTTCTATGATTCCGCTGAATAGACTCCATTGTCCATTTATCACATTTACACTGTATACTCGTAATCCCTCTAGCGTTGTTCGTCTTCTAGTTGACCAGATGATTCGTCATCGTTGGCGTCGTTGTTTTAGTTGGGTACTCTACATCTATGCCACATCTTAATTGGATTACATAAACACGGCTTTCTCCCCCACTGGTTCCAGTATTCAATTCAATTGAATTATTTCCTCCGCGTGCTTAGCTTCAGCTACCATTTAGTCCAGACATGTTAGAAAATTATATGTGCTCCATATAGATACGAGTACTCGTATGTATGTATGTATTCGAATGCAGCAACGTGCCAAAAACAAATCTCCATCGTGGAAATCCATCCAGTCATATCAGTCGACGTCCCGCTCGGATTTGTGTTTGAAAACCAAAACAAAAAGCGGAATCCTCATTTGCGTCAAAGCAATGCGCAGTTGAGTATATTTAAATGTAATCAAAGAGCAGATGAGGTTTCTTTTATGGATACAGATTCAAAGATTGAAAGACCAAGTGGATTGTTTCAATCTCTTTCAAGCGACTTTTATCAAGAATCTGCTTCCAATGGGTGCTTCTGCGGTTATCAGCGGTGGTGTTTGTGGTGGTTATAATCTCTCCCCATCCACCCACTTCATCATCCCAATCTCCAGCCATAGCAATCATCAATTATCGTATGCAGTTTGAAGCGCACCATTAAGAATCACACTTTCATGTCTCAGCGAAAAAAAAAATCACTTGGAGCAGGCGAACGATTGAGGCCGATGAACTCACGCGAACACCAAACCTGGCCATGGAGCATGTACTCCGGTACTCTGGTACGCTGGTATTCTTATCGCGCTGTATTGCTGATACAGCTGGATGAGGAGAGGAGTATTTCGCTGAAAGCAATTGAACTCTAATGATGTCATACGTATTGCTGGTTAATTCCTCTTTTGGACGAACGAGTCTATTTTTGACCACAATGCAGAGGTGTCGGTTATTGATCGTGTGGTTATTTGTTGTACAAGTATTACCAAAGACGAGGAACTGTACTGAGTCACTCGGGGAATGAAATGAATTGTGGCTGCATGAGTTGAACGGTTTCTTGTTGTTTCGTGTTCTGGGTTTTCATTCGAAACATGCCGATTTGGGTAAGCAGACACGGAGGTGGTGGTGACGGAGCTGGCGTTAGTAGGAATGGAAGTGCTTCCTATCAGTCGTCAACATGATAACATGGGCGGAAAATAGAATTCAGAGAAAACCTATTAAAGCAGAAAATTACTTAGATACAGTTAGACCATGTAGATACAAGTGAGTAGAGTAAGATACTTCCATTGATCGATGGCACCCCTTTGGTAGCATTTGGAACATCTTCATCTTGGACTTGGTCACATAAGAACGATTATTCAGTTGATTTTCTTGAGTATCGTCCGATTAGTTAATTATTCTGTCGCCCGATAGACTTAAGTCAACTTCACTTTGCTTGCGCCTCCGCGGTTCAAACCAAATAAAATCGACTTTTCTAAATGGAATCGGCCAACTAAACTAGCGGCCAATCTACGATTTCCAAGTTGTTTGTTTATGATCAAAATTTTTCAAGGTACGTACTGTATTTTGGTTCGCTATAACTTGTTAACCCTCGGTTTTGGATCTACTTAGGTTTAGAGCCCGGCAGATTCACATTTAAAACATTATCCTCCAATTTTAGCTTCAAAAAAGTCTGATATATCGTGTTCATCACCACGTCTATTTCTATACAATTATACCGAATGTGGGTCTTCCTAAAGGACAACGCTTCAATACTGGATTTTACTAAACTGAATATGCTGCCTTTTCTATAAGCGAAGAGCAGATACTTGAGACCACCGACAAATATGAAAAGCACAGATTTCTGTACTAGAACTAGCAGACGAATGAATTTTTACAGAAATAAGAATGTGGGAGATAATATGCAACCCTGAGGGAAACCAACGTTTCTTTGCTGAATGGCGAACTTGCAACCGCCCAAAATAATGTAACTAAGTGTTCTGTCTCGAAAAGTAATTTGCAAATCTTTGAAATCGATTCCAAATGCACGTATTTTCGACAAAAGGCTCTAAGTAAGACTCTGTTGAGCGCGATTATTATGTCTTACGAAAGCTGTAGAGCTTTGTTCGAACTTTGTAAGAGATGTGTCATCAAATAACCAGTAGATTAGTTGCTGCCAGTCTTTGTAAATTCTTTCTGTCTCAAGATATTTTATGAGTTGATGATTATAGCTGTTATAACATGGCCATGAAATGGGAGGGAGGCGAATCACTTTTTTCAGGGACTGGCTACACCAATGCGAAGAAGAACGGCGAATGATACTATCTGATCTACAGAATGTTTCTTGCTACTTTTGCGCTACGAAGTACGAATATGGACTTGGAGCTCCTACACACGACTAGAAGCTAGTGAGGACATCTATTGACAATTACATGCATCGGTAGATCCTTTATGGATGTACTGTCAAAATTGCATGACATTTGCATAAATAGAAGCGGGAGCTATTGCGTCTGAAGTGACAGAATGTTTGTCACTTCATCAAACTAAAAATTGCTCAGAGTTCAACATTCGAAACATCAAAAATGCCAAAGAGAATAAAAACTTATTTCACAACATTGTGACTGGGATGAAGCGTGGTGTTTTCAATATGATCCAGAAACTAAGCGCCAAAGTGGCGAGTGGAATGCGCCAGCCGAGGCAAAACCCAAAAAATCTGGAGAAGTCAAAAGTGAAGACAATGTAGATTTGCTTTTACGATTCCAAGGGCATTGTCCACAAAGAGTTCGGTTCACCGGGCCAAACACCAAGACGATACTATCTTGGTGTTTTGCAGCGTTTGATGCATCGTATTCGTCGTATTCGACCAGAATAGCCCGCAGAAGGAAGTTAGCGTTGGTTGTAAGATAATGCGCCATCTTATCGATCGACATTTTTGAATGATTTTTTGATTAAAAATCGCATTTTAATTGTCAATCACTTCCCATATTCGCCTGATTTGGCACCGAGATACTTTTACCTTTTCGGAAAAATGTATTTGTCGATGAAAAGTGAGTGTTTTGCGGAGGTAAAAGCCATCCAAAAGGCTTGTGCCGACATCCTGAAAAACATTCCGGCGGACGATTTAAAATACTCATTCAACATGCTTTAGACCGTGTATCGGAAGGGTAAAAACAACTTTTTGTTGTTCTGATTTTTAAAAAGTCCTATGTACTTTGGAACGCACCTTGCAGACTGAGACATACAACATGAAGCCGGTTGGTCAAAAAGTTTACATGGTATTCATGCGTCTTTTTATGTCTAATTAAGTTGTAGGATGAGTGAATGCATGGAAGTAAGTTCAATTTGGATTTGACCCATGCAAGGCAGACTAGACTATTTGTAGGGCAATTAGGCCAGTCCTAGACAAGAAGTCTTGATTTTTCGACATATTGATTGCTACATAACAACTTGTATGAATTCTACATCAACTTAGTATGAGCGCTCCCACGGAGAAGATGACGATACCACAGATAGTTTCTCCATAATATTCAAAAGGGAACTTGAAAAATTACCAATTCATTAACCGCAAAACGGATTGTTCACATTCTGCTTTACGCAAAATACTCCTCTAGTATGATGGATATCCGAAAGTTCCGAGCAGTGGGCACTGACCTTTACCATTATTTTGTCTGATCCAAAGCACAGACCCGAACATCACAAAGACAAGTAAATATTGTGGGGAAGTTTAACGTCAGGCGGTTACACCTAAAGAAATGAGAAGAACCTTTGTCAGTCAAGCGCCATTTAGTCTTAATCCGCCAGCTTCATAAAAAGAAGCGGACAGAGCAGTAAGGGAACATAACACTTAGCGTACTGTACGAACAGAGAAGACGTGATAAACACAGACTTTTCAGAAAATAAAAAACCAGCATTTCCCGGGCGATAGAAAGAAGCTTTTGCAGGCATGAGGTTCGGTAATGTTGCCAAAGGGCAAGAAGAATATGTTAAAATTACAAGTCTGAGCCGAAACCTCCTTGGATGAACAAGGGAACATAAGAGCAAAAGCGAGTAAGTGCTGAGAATATGGAAAGACCATTTCTGCACACTGTACAATAGCGACGATGTTCAAAATTGCGTAATTCAGTTTGGACGAGTAACATAAGCCACTAAGTGTAAAAAAGCTTCTGGAGCTGATAGCCCATCCGCTGAGCTATTTAAGACAACAAGATTTGTTCGCCTTTTCAACTCCAGCGAATTCTTGGGGAACAAATCCTCTCAACATAGCCAACGAGACCATATATTTTGAACTGTGTAAGTAACTACGTCTTTTTATGAATAAACTGATTGGTCTATATCAGTTTTAGATTAGGAATATCCACCATAAACCAAATATTTTCACTTGGAAAATCTTGGAGAGATCCAATTAATTTCAGCTACATACATTCCAGCGCTGGCATCAAATGAATAATAACTCTTGCCAATCGCTGTTTCCTTCGCCTAAAGAGGCGATAGCGTAGCAAAGGCCTTATTCGAATAACTAAATCCAAGTCTCTAATCATCCCAAATCGTTTTCAAGAATAGATAAGACTGCCGTAGACTGTTTAGAGAGAAATTTTCTTTGGGTGATACAACCTGGCCTGCGGAGAAGATACAACCACGAAATGTACGTGCGGTATAGCGACACCGACCTATCCAGTAAAGAGTAAGTGATCATCTGCGCGGTACCATTCGATTAGTATTCAGAGTTGTACGAAACTGTAAGCAGTTAACTTGCCATCGACCTGGATGGAGAGGCTGACTGTAATGCCATCTTATGAGAGGGAAATAAGCAAGGAACATGCTATGGGACTAGGTTCCACTCATGGCAGGATTACTTAAACATGCAAAAGACCTCTGACACTCACAAGTGACAGAGGGAAATTATTGTAGCAGAACATCGGTTACAATCAGAAGATATTCATAAAAAAAGTCTAACATGGGTCCGTCTAAAGAGGCACAGCCAATCCCCTGACGCAGTCAAAGACTTCTTGCTCCAAACAAGGCCAGTTAACAGGAGAATTAGAACATCAGCCCAAGAAAATAAGTATCGAAGGATGACCACCACATTCTATGCTTCTTCCTTAGCTCTTAGTAAGCCAGTTACAAGTTACCAAGTTACGATGAAAGCATTTATATGCTGCAGGCTATTATAATGTTTCATTGTTTTCAAAGTCTTTAAACTCATCCACAAATATCTCTCCATATGAGGAAATCTCATTCACTGACTGCCGAAGAACAGCTTATGATACACTTAACCACGTCACCGCAGCAAACAACCATCGTTTTTCTATTCACTTAGAACAAAGGTAACAGAATAAAGCAACCTGAACACTCATGAATTTTTCATGCTCGCAAAGGCTGTTTTATAAACATAAACGGCTTGCTACAATTCTTATTGTGCTCACAAAAAAAAAAAAAAAAAAACTCCTGAACCACACCCTGACACAACAATTTTGCTTGCTAAATCTCACTTTAGCTTTGACATCCCTGCTTAATACTAAGCTCACACCGGCTTTGCGAAACATTTTACCAGGATTATAACTATAAACAAAAGCAGTCTCAACATAATTCCCTTTCACAAAAACGAAATATCCAACTACTGTTCCATCTCTACACTCTCATGCATACACAAGGTCTTAGACAGAATAGTCTAACCAAAATGGTGTTATGAAAGGTACGACCGCATCAAAGACTACCAATTTAATGTTATCCTTTCTGGTTCGGAAGACATGTTAAATGTGATCAAAGTAACATAATTGTACCGATTTCAGCAAAGCCTACGATAAAATTTCACCCAAAATCATCCTCCTCAAAGTAGGTGCTCACAGCTCCAAACCAAGTTTATCATCTTGCGAATCAAATCTTAATTAAGGAAAGGACAATAGGGTTTTTCTTTCTGAACTTCATTGTCAGAATCCATTGCAACCACATCTGGAATCCCTCAAGGGGGGCACCTAAGTCTCCTATTTTTTTCTGTTTTACAACCAATGATTAAAATTACAGTATTAAGGAACACCACCTGGCGTATTTCAAAGCCCTTTCTAGTAACTCGATGCCTGGATTATAGGATTTCGGAATGCGAACACTCTCGTTATCAAAGAGGCTAAGGTTCTTAGAATGCTTAATTAAGTGAAATTACTGAGCCTTAGTTGGAAGGCGCCTCGTCTTACCTTGATTCACTCTAGAAAACCAGTCAGAATCACGTACAAGTCAAGTCTATTACCAATTCTGATGCCATCAACAATTGGGAGTGTGATATCTTGGAAGGCTTGGGCGAAAAGAAGAGCAACGAAAGCCAAAATGACTACGGCGAACACTATGTCCACTTTTCAATACACTTCACCTAGCCAGCGACACTTCACCTGGGCGACACTTGTCATAAGATCCGGCAAGTCTCGTTTAGAGACCAACAAAAACGCTTTGGGAACCGCACCTTAAATGGCCGAAACAAAAAGGCGATATCGAAATAGTGTACTTCCAGAAATGAATCTAATTTGTTTAAAACGATCACAATTGGCTTGAGTTTCCTTAGGGCAGCAGATACAGATAATAATTGGGCAGCTGTGAAAAACACCTCGGTAGACGGAATAGATATCTAAATTAGCAGAGCACAGAAAAGTCACGGCACGTGGCTTGCAATAAGTCCCTGGTTTCACGAGTAGTTGGCATTTAAAACACGAATTGCAGAATCTTTACGAAAAGAGAAGCACGAGATAGAAACCCTGTATTAAATTTGAAGAAAGAAGACATGGTAGCCCAGACCACTGGCCTTAATAGCCGATGAAGCATTAGGAAGCTTGTTGATTGTAAAGGTGCATCCAATGAAACCATTATAAAGGATGTCCAATGGAAAATTTTCAAGTTAAAACACACGTCTCCAAAAACACATATAAAAACACAATATTTTGGCAAAATTCCACTTTATTCATCAACATAGTGTCCTTCTAGAGTGATACAATCATTTCAGTGCCGCTCTAACATTTCTCTGCCTTTCCTACAGAACGAGTTATTCAACCTTCCATGGTTTTGAAAATGTCAACAGGCGCGTCACTAAAATTTCAATATCTCGATGTGTTTTGGTGGAAATGTCACCAGATTTTGACACGTATCGTTTGAAGGTTAGTATCACCTCAACTAAAAATTGTATGCAAATGTTATAGAGTCGCCATCTACGTGTCAGACTCGGAACTTTTCGAACCACTTGTCCTATGCTGAGAAACTGGTAAATGAGCTGAAGTGAACGGTGGGGGTATCGTTCGGCCTGTATGCTTCGTGGATTTGGAAGTCGAGTCACTGGTGAGGAGCAGGGCGTTCGCGGTCGAGCAATAATTGAAGTGGCGATTGAGTAATGGACTGAGCATGCAATTATTCTGGTGGTGGGTGCAAAGGTTTAGACATGAAAGGGCAGTGGTCAACAGAACTCCTCTGGGATTGTCAACGTCAGTAGCGACGTCAGAACATGTGGTTAGATCACATTCGAGACAGAAAGAAGGCTTGGACATACACAACCACTGTTCAGTAACAAAGTTACATTTCCATATCGATGGCTATATGAACATGTCCAAAATGTTAACATTATTTAAAAACTACAGTTAGCGTGGTATGTGAATTCTGCCAGACGGATAACTTTAGATAATATTGTTTAACCAGAGAGAGACAGTGACTGCCGAAAGGTAGCCATCGATTTCTGTTCCCTTAACTACAAAAACTGCTTCCTAGCTACATTAATAGAATACTATTTCTGGAAGACGGTGTCACACCGCATATGATGTAGAATGCACGGTGCTTCGTGGGTAATGACAAAACCGAGATCTTCAGTGTCAAAGGAGGACTCAAACAAGGCAATGCGTTGTCATGTGATTCTTAAAACATCTCCTTCTTGAAAACATTTTGAGAAACTCGCAAAACAACTTCAGGGGCACCATATTTCATAAGTCTGTTCGGTTACTCGCATACGCGGACGACATTCACATATTGAGAAGAACTCATCGAACGTTTTTGACTATTGAAGCAGAAGCAGCACATATAGGTTAAACGGTCAATGAAGCAAAATATGCTGTCAACAAAGAGGAGCATAGGACAAAACGTTACGAGAGGCAGATATATTTTCTCTGTCGTAGCGACCATCTTATCGATACCTTAGCAACTTATCACGTGATATAATATAATATAATATAATTTGCTTCCCATCTGCTCTCCACAATATATTGTAGCACATGACCATTAGGATTGCCTATCATCATTCCATTGCCGTTCATTTAGCTAGCACTAGCGAATGTTTTGGTATACGAAATGAACACGTTTATTCTCAACCAATAAACGCATCCACTGCAACTTGACGGCTCTTTGACAAGTGACATTTCAGCAAAGTTCCCGGGTAAAAAATTGTTGACAATCATGGAATGCGACTCGCTCGAGAATCGTGTGTTCGTTATTCCCCACACTTTGTGGACATCGTACAGTGAGGTTATTTGAGGATATTGGTGGAATAGTTGACAGTGCAAAATCCGGCCGTCCGCACACTATGCGAATTCTTCGAAATCCGCTGCGCAAGCAGAAAATCATGTCTCGGGAGATGGATATCAGCAAGGACAGCATGTCGCTCATTTTAAAACGTGATTTGGGACCCAGCGCATACAAGAGACTCAGCGGCCATCTACTCTCAAAAACATTAAAACAGAAACGTAAGTTAAAATTGAAAAGCTTGCTTCACCAGTACGCGAAGAACGGTCACAGACGAATTCTTGTTACTGACGAGAAAATGTTCACCGCTGAAGAATCGTTCATCACGACTCGTTCCAAGAGCTCAACGTGGCTACCACCCAGCTTCTGTGATGGTGTGGTGGTGAGTCGTCTACAGTGGGTTCACCCAGCTCCATGTCAGCCAGAAAGGTGTCAAAACCTTGGCGACAGTATATCGAACGGACGCTTTGGAGAACCTTGTGGAGCCCCTCAACAAAGCACTATTCGCAAATAAACCGTGGAACTTTCAACAAGACTCCGATGCAGCTCATAAAGCAAAAACGACTCAAACCTGACTCAAAAACCACGTAGCTGGTAGCCCACACCTCAATCCATTAGACAGACAAACTATGGTCCTCACTGCAGATTATGGCTTGTACTAATCGAGATACAAGTATTGTGTTTTTACGCCCTTATTCGAGCAGCAATCGATGAATGGCCAGACCGGTCTTCGCTGTTGCTGAAAGCCAAATTGGGGCCATTTCGAATTTTAGCCATTGAGTGACCCAAAAAATAGAAATACAAAGATCTGATAAATGTTCATTCCTTTTTTATTAGCCAAAAACCGTGTACCAAAACATTTGCTATTACTAGGTAATATAAGTAATGAACATTAATCAATGATGTATTGACGATTTTGTCCGCTGACCTTCTGCCATCTCTCTGGCAACTTCATAATACAGCGTTCATAAAACGTTCTATCTTTCTCTGTAAAAAACTTGTCAAGGTGCTGTTTGAAGAGGTCCTCAGAGGTGGAACAAACGTTCCACCATTCAAGGAGTTTTGCAAGGTGCGAAATAAGTGGGAGTCTTATGGGACAAGATCTAGGCTATACGGTGTGTACTCTCGCATTGTCGTGGTGAAATACAACACTCTTACGATTGATCAGCTTGGGACGTTTCTGTGCGATGACTTCACTTAATTTCTGTAACTGCTCGCAGTAGACACATCGGAATTAATTGTTTTCTTCTATGGAAGCAGCTCTTAGTTGCTTCCAATCCCAGCAGATTGACGGCATCGCCTTCTTTCGGTGGATGTCCACCTTTGCTTGCCTTTCTGATGTTTCATCTCAACCTTTCCAACTTTTTTTCGGCACACGCCATTTTTGTCGCCCGTGATCATATGCTGCAAGAATGGATCGTTTTCTCCGCGTTTGGTGAGCTAATCACAGACGTTTATGCGCTTCGTCAGATGAACTTCTTTCAACTCATGCGGTACCCAAATATTGCGCTTCTTTATGAAACCAAGTAATTTCAAATAGCCATGAACGCTTGCAATGAGCACTTTTAGCAAGTTTACGAACAGTTGGATGGTTATTTTCTTGCACCAATGCTTTAATGCTTTAACTTTATCATTGTCAAACTCGGAAAGCCTACCGTAGCGATTAGCGCCTTCAACTGAAAAATCATCATCACGGAATCAGGTGAACTAGTTCTGGCATCGGCGTTTTTCGACGACATTCTGCCGTAAACTTTACGCAACTTTTCCCTAGCCCCAGTTGCTTTCTTCCCTTTTTAAGCAATAGAGCAAAATATGGAATATGTTCTTCAAGATTCTCCATATTCGAACCACAATTGCAAGCACAAAATCGAGGGAATCGCGCCGACTTTAAAAGCGCGCAAACATATGAGTCACGCTCACGTACAAATAAACGCGGCTATAGCGATCTAACATATTGCAAAAAACACGCAATCACTTTTGGAACAATTCAATAACTTGTATGTGACCACCGTTGCGAGCAGAAAACTGCGTTCATTTCGGCGAAAATGAAAAAAAGTGAATTTCGTGTGATAGCTTCGAAGAAATGTTTGACTTTTTTCAACCTCAAACGGAACGAGTCTTTGGGCTGTTTCTTAACCGTGGACGAAACATGAATTCAACAGATCATACCGGAGACCAAGCAGCAGTCGAGGCGCCGAAGAAGGCGCAGGTGGACCTGTTGGCCAATCCACATCGATTACCTTCGAAAGACAAAAGCAATCAACGGCGAATATTATGCCAGCTTATTGCATTCGGTTCAAAACAATAGAATTTAGCCAAGAAAAAAGCGCTCTTTCATCAAGACATTGCACGGGTGTAAACGTGCGTAGGCGCTGTGGTGAAATTTCTGCGGATTCAGCTCCCAATAATTATTTCCTGCCCTGAATTTTCATCCAACGATGGAATTATCCCGGAAAAGCAATCTGTTTTGAGGGCCTCGAAAAATCTAAGTGTATTGAACTCAAAGGAGACTATGTTGTAAGATAAAAGGGTTTTTTTTTTTGCCGAAAAGACTATATTTTATTCAAAAGGTCACGGAGTTATGGATCCACTCGCGTATGTGAGCCCCCGACGCATATTGACTTAGCGAAGCCTATAGCTATCGCTCTCTTCTAAGACGCCAGCCAGGTTTTGGAATCGTCAACTCCATCTAAAACCAGTTAATTCGGCTTGGTGCCTATTGTCGCAGAAGCCGTATGTGTTGTGTCATTATGTCATACGCCAGACGGGACAGTGTAGTTCGTAGTTTGTCTTCGTTTGCTCTTGACATTCGATTGTAAAACCTTTACATCAAAGGTTAATGCGCGACTTTTTAGGAAAAAAACTGAAAAGATAAAAACACCTGCTAGTAAGTTGACTCGAAATGTCATGCCATAAACACATATCGTAAAAAAGTGAAACGAAAATTAGATTTTTGCCCTCTCCACTTCCTCTTCTGTCATTGCAAAAATATTTTATTGTGGCTTTTCACGTAATGTGTTCTGCGAAGAAATAAAAAGAAATAAATTCACAAGGTCGTAACTTTGTATCCATCTTCTAGCCTATGAGTTCCCAAGAAAGGACAAATTCTTCTCTGGCATTTAAAAAAAGCTACTGTTGGCAGATTTAAAAGGCAAAAGTCAAAAGTCGTAGCCAAAAGGGATTCAAATTTCAACACATTTAATCTAAAAAAGCTAGAACCAAGGCGAACTATACAACTAACATATGCTGAAGGTGTCATCCGAATACTGACGCGCATAACAAATCTGATGACTAATTGGGCGACAGCTACTCGGAGCAATGTTTATTAGAAAGTAAAGTGCAAAGTGCAAGTTAAGTCCTCCCATTGGATTTTCTTTTTTTTTATGTTACCGTGGCACGCAACTACTAAATTATTGAAGGTCACTGTCATAAAACTAATACACCCCACTGTAGGTCTTAATTGTAATTGTACACATGTGCATGGAGTCATGAAACAGTCGGTCGCGTGTACTTTCTTCAATGCGTCGACGAAAATTATGTCATCGAAAATGCGTCCAGTGAATGATGCAAAATTAAAACGACTTGGCCCAAGAGCTGGTCTTTCATATTTCCTCTCATCTGATCCTCTCTAGTCTGGTAATCAGACAACATTTGCCGATTTTGTTTATTATTTACAGGACATTCACATAGGAAATTCTCCACGGTTTCGTTATTATTCTCACGGCAGCTTAGGACACTTCACACTACGTTCAGATGACAGTGAGAACGCTGTTGGACTTTCCCGCAGAGCATGCGTTTGGTCTGCTGCAATTCAGAGATCCATGTCACAAACGGGTGTTCTTACAAAAAGCCGCACTGTTGATGAAAGCCCTAACCGAGGGCACTAGCAGACCGAATCAGATTTATTGGCGGTCTCATTTCCCCAGACTAAGACTCAAGACAAAACGTTGCTTGGAGGTGAGTAGGAGATCTAAAAAGGCCTTAAGCGTAAGTTGGCTATCGTTACAGACGCGATATTTCTCCACCTCCAACTGTTTCTCACAATATAGTTTACGGTCATCAGAACTAGAACAGGAAGTGAAGTAAGTGAAGTCTACAATTGCCATCCTCTACAAAACGCCAGCGCCACAACCACTGACCCAGAATAGAATTGATGGACTTACGTGTAAGTCCAGAGAAACTTTGTTCCAGAAAGCGTACAGCGCCTTGGAGGTTTTCGACACCACATAACCACAAAGATGTTTGTTACCCATTGTGACACTTATCTTCGTTGGAGAAAAGGACAATTGTCATTCTTTTTAAACAACAACCGCCAACTATACGTCAGCTCGGGTACTTCTGGGACAACCTCGTATATGCATGAAGAAAATTCCTTTAACTCCGTATGCACGGATTTGATCGATCAGAGCCAGATCGAGTCAGACAGTGCCATAGTTTTAAATCGCCCTAAGTGAAGTTGAGATATTACTCGTACTTCGAGTTTTGACAAAAAAAAAACCTAGAATGGAGAAGTTCCTCTTTCAAGCTCTGTGAAGCCGTATAATTTTGCATATAGATTTGTGGGACCTACGATTTTTTGCCGCCATAGATGGTGGATTTAATTGTAAAAGATCATCTGACCTTCGAGATTTGTCATTGCCTACTGAAGCAGCTGAAAACTAAAGCCATGCGATCGCACAACTAACTTTATGCAAAAAGGAATTCGCATAGTCGACCAGTTAAAGGATTAGAAAGCCGCAAGTAATATATCCACGCAAAATGAGATCAATGGTGAAATTTACAGGGTCTTCCAATAGGGACTTCCGAACTTTGACAGGTGATAGCGGCCATATTGTTGAAGCTACATCTGTCAAATTGGCTTTCATTTATTCTGTCTGTTTTGCCAATCAGCATGGACGGACATAGTGTTCAACAACACGTGCAAATGGTAAAATTGTTTTATCAAAATGGGTGTTCTGTTCGGGCAACTTTCCGCGCGCTTCGCCCATTTTACGGTCGCCATAATCGTCCTACTGAGAGGACCATTCGCAGTCTGGTGGATAAATTTGATTCCACTGGTTCAGTAAACGATAAACCAACACCCGTACGTCGGACAGGATCTGCCGAAAACATCGCCGCTGTCCCAAAGAGTGTGCAGGAGATTCCGAGGCAGTCGATTTCGCGGCGCTTACAAGAACTCGGCCTTTCGCAGATCACATCTTGGCGAACTTTGCGTCATGACTTGGGTCCTGCACCCGTATAAAATTCAACTGACTAAGGAGCTAAAAGTAAACAACCATAGACAACGACGTGTGCTGCCTTAATGGGCTCTGGAACAGTTGGAAACTGACCCTAATTTTCATCAAAAAATCAGTTTCAACGATGAGGCGCATTTCTAGATGAATGGGTACGCCAACAAACAAAATTGTCGAATTTGGGACGATACCAATCCACATGAGATCCAAGAGCGTCCAATGCATCTTGAAATAGTCACTGTTTGGTGTGGATTTTGGGCTAGCGACGTCGTCGGTCCATATTTCTTTGAGAACGACTTTGGCCAGGCCGTCACCGTCAACGGCGAGCGCTATAGGTCGTTCATTACCAACATCATGTAGTTTCAACAGGATGGCACTACGTATCACACAGCTCACGCCACATTGGAAATCTTTTACGAACGATTCGAGGGCATGGCCATCTCACGTGGAGGTGATATGAACTGGCAACCGAGGTCGTACGATTTGACCCCGTTAGACTTTTTCTTGTGGGGTTTTCTGAAGTCGCAGGTCTATACGAATAAGCCACAAACCACAGCGGCCCTCCAAGCCAACATAAGCCATGCCATCGGTCAAATTCAGCCTGATTTATGCGTCAGATTCATGGAAAATTGAACATTTCGGATGCACGCCAACCAGAGAAGCCGCGGCGGACATTTGAACGATTTATATTCCATACATAATGGTGGATGATTACGATATCTCACACACACTTTGTTTTATTTAAATTTAAAGATAGGAAGCGCTTAATTAAAGACCCTTTAGTTAGAGTAAAGTTCTAACCGAAAACATGGTACCTACCCTCTGCCAAGTCCCGGGAAAAGAAATACTCACTGTTAGTTGCCCTGCAAAACGAAACAAGAACAAAGGCTAGCCCCAGGATCTAGCCGAACTATTTGCGAAGGGCCCAGAGCATTATGCAGCAGATATCTTAGCCATTCCAGGGAAAGGTCAAAAAGGTATGAAAAACTGCGACAAACACAGCATATGACCTTTAATAAATTAAAATTATGACCCAACGGACTCATATAAACCAAGCACTTATCTATGTACAGAGAGAAGGATTTTTTGAGGGTTGAAGAAAGAGACCCTTTCATAGGCTTGCCATTGCTTACCTGCTGAGACTATGGTGACGCCATAGAATTACTTTTCTGCTTTTCGTCATTGACTTGTGTGATCCGAACCCGCATTGTCCGTGGGTTAAAGTACTTAACCACTGTGCCGCCATGGTCATTTTTACAGTGATAAAAAACGCCTGTTTGGAGACGTAAAAGAATAGATATTGAGCATTCGATGCTAGGTCGAACGTCTAATCGAAATCCGCATTAAGGGTAAGTTATTTAAAAATAAAATAATTACGTCGTATAAGAAAGTCTCCACTGGCTTCTTCACACAGCTAATGGACAATATTCGAAATGTTGAAATTGCTTTGGTATTTAGTGATAGCATTTCGATAAACCGTTTGATCGAATATATCAAACTTACAGTTTCTTCATCTCAATATTTGGAAAAGAGATATAACGGCCGCCAAACTAACCAAATAGACTACAATGCGATGAACGCAAATTACCAACGCTTCTGAGCTGCACAGAGTTGGTCTCCAACCATTAGTTACATTGAAGAAATTGATACACACATTCATATTCCAAAGAACATCAGCGAGCTAGATCCACTTTAACAACAACGCGCTATTCAGGAAACTCCTGGTTTGATGAACAATCCAGAAACAAGTTACGGAAATTTTGTTAGGGTATAAAAACATCGTTTCAGGGCAACATACTGAACCTAGTAGCCACAGTAGATGCCGAGAATATGAGCAGGGCTTCTGTATAAACAATGGCGACAAGCCCAACATTCGTTTTTCCAGTAAAAAGTACCAACAGGACAACCTATAACCACCTGGCCATAACGAAGTGGCGAAAACAGTTTCCAAATTTTAGTGATTCCGAGCATCACCTGAATTCTTTTCTTCGATTCAGTTAGATTAATGGAATCGCAAAATCGTTTGCTCGATTCACGTGAATCTGTATAGAAATATCAGCCATGTCGGAATCGCATACATAAGATCCTATCGACCATATTTCTATAGCAAACTGCGCCATCGGTCAATCGTAATAGAAAAAAGCCTAGGAAACCTAAATCAATCGTCACTATCTCTTCACTGATTTTAAGGCTACCTGTTACAGTCTCTATTGGGCCGTCTATGTCAATGTTTGGAGATCCCTGTACAGTGCATGCTGCCACATAAGGATGAACAACAACCTCACCATGTCTTTGACATTCAATAATATTTAAAAAGACAGGGTGACACAATGTCATGTAATTAATTAAGAATAGTGCCAAACTTGACAGTGGCAGCGTGACAACTACTCATATACCTCACTTTGCTTTTATTTCCCAAAACAATGCCCCAGCAGGGATGAGTTTTAGACTTCGAAAAAGACATTAATCATGCCAGTTCTGCTCCATTAAGCTGACACACATGCAGATTCAACCGAAACGAATGAATACCGTTTTTCCTTATTCGCTTCAAAAGTAAGATTACTCAGAAGACAACGGTTAAGAGCTATTCCCTTGACAGTTTTGACCTAATCAATACCCGTGCATCCGATGTTTTTAATGTGGAGTACATTTATAGTGAATAAACATCAACCCTACGACTCGAAATTTTCGAGTGACGTCCGGAAGGTTTATCAACAGGAACAGCAGCACCTCGCCTGCCCACCCAATGTGATTAGTCCAACCAACACAGTATGCGGTATGCTAAGAACCCGACCCGAATGTCGTGGTCAACTTTCTTTCCAAGAGCTCTTAAAAAAACTCTTTTTCAAGCCACTTCAAGATCCGTACGGATATCCTCGTTGTTAAGAGGAATAACCATTTCAACGATACCATCCCTCCCATTAAGCCCCTCTTACCTTCTGACACTCCAATAAGGGCATTTTCGAATAAAGCTGTCCAGCCAGGACTTCGTAAAGCAGCACTTAGCAACGCAATGCTGACTACGTATTATTACTGCGAACACATTCTGTCAAAACGACATGGAAATGGTGGTGCTGAAAAAAAATATTATAACATGTGCGCACTTACGCACTTAATTATACGTCTCATACATACGAGTACTTCGGTACGTTGCAGCTCACCCCTTCGTCATAGCTTTGCAATTGAACAGGCAATCACGAAAGGGGTGGCTGTATGTTTGCAAGATAATTTATTGCGATTGTTCTTTTATTTTCCATGTTCGAACACAGTATTGTAATTTAATAATTCACGAGCGTGACTTGCAGCAAAAGACGTTGTATCCTTGTTAGAATGGAAAGGAACGTAACAAGAAACGACCTACATATACTCGCACAGAGGCTGTAAAGAATTGTTGAAATTCTTTTTCATCGTTACAAATGATTGTCATTATTTTAATTTACAAAGTGCTCAATTCCAAAAAACAAAAAGCAGTCGTAAAAATTTTTCGAGTTTCAGAATTTCAATTTAAAATTATTCATTAATACTCGCATACGAATGTACGAGTATCAATGTGAGTTTGACCTTAGTCCTGGTACTGACAATAAGGTATGCCAACCTAATCCATAATAAATGATTTATTCCACACAAAAAAGGAGCCAGAACAAATTGGACCTAAGAGATTACAGTGTAAATAATGATGTGCCTCAAGGTTGTATTCTTGGTCCACCTCTTTTAAACATTATGTCTTATTATACCATATACGCAGCTCTCTATAGCTTATGAGTCGAAAATATTACCCGATATCACGATGGAAGCAATAGTTTAACTGTTCACCTCACTAATGTTGGTCAGAGCTATGAGTCAAGGAAGACAACGACTATATGAACCGTTGGTGTGGTTTGCTTCCATCTCGAAGAGTGAATGCGATGACGGAAGATTTCCGTTTTGGTAGTTTGCTGAAGTGGAGAATGAGTCGCAATCAATTTGGTTTTAATGAACTAGAGGTGATAAGTGCAACATTTCGTTTAGTGAAGAGAATATTTGTTAGAGCTCATGTCGATAGCAGCTGCAGCCCAACCTTGACTAAGATGAAATTGAATTGACTAAGGAAGACAAGCATAAGCTAGAACGTACTGGAAAAGTGTACGCAATCACAATATGCTTAAATATTATCAGAGATGTCCAGAAATAATATCCCACAACTTTCCTATATGTAATGTGAAGTCCGAGACCTTTAATGTCAAAACCGGTTTTAGACAAAGTGCTGCGCTGTCATGTGACTTCCTTAACATCATACTTGAAAGAATTGAGCGCAACTCACAGGCGACCGCTGAAGGTCAACCTTTCAAAAGTTTGTGCAACTGCTAGCGTACGGCGATAATATTGACATAATTTCGAGAACTTAGCGGGCTGTCACCGATGTGTTCGCTAGTATTGAAACGGAAGCTGCCACAATGGGTTTATAACGAAGGTTTGGTTTTTAAACTAGCAACACTGTTTCTACAGATTGTAAATTTGACAGTTGAAAATTGATTTGTGATGAGTACGTTTTGACCTTTTACGATGAATAGATTAACCCCAGAACAAAACGTGCAAATTGTGCAAACTTATTTTGAAAACCGTGGTTCGGTTCGCCAAACTTATCGTGCGCTACGTCCATTTTACGGTCGAAATAATCGTCCATCTGAGCAAATTATTCGGAACACAATGAATCGTTTTCGCACCACGTACACTCTAGTGGATAATACGCATCCCCAAAGACGACAAACAGTGCGAACAGAAGAAGTTATTGCCGTTCTAGAGCGTAGGAGCACGATTCGCCACTGTGCACAGTAATTGGAGCTATGACCATCCACTTTGTGGAAGATTTTACGAAAAGATCTTGGCTTAAAAGCTTATAAGATCCAGCTTGTACAAGAGTTGAAACCGCATGACCATTATACGCGTCGTAGGTTCGGTGTATGGGCCGAAAACATGATTCAGCATGATCCTCATTTTCAACGCAAAATTTTGTTCTCCGATGGCCTCATCATTTTTGGTTAAATAGATATGTAAGCAAGCAAAATTGCCGAATTTGGAGTGGAGAAAACCCAGAAGCCTTTGTCAAGACGCCCTTACAACCATTAAAACTCACTGTTTGGTGTGCTTTATGGGCTGGTGGAATCATCGGGCAATATTTCAACAAGAAGGGGCACAACATCGAAGATTTGGACAGAAATTCATAGTTGACAGCTATAATTTCGAGGTAGTAAGGGACTTTATGTACTTTTGAGCTAAGAGGACAATTGAGTACTAAGCCCCTATCCCGAAAAACTTGAGCATCGCGGTCCTACTGTATGGCGCTGAAGCATGAACTTTACGAGCTATACAGCAACATCAATTTAGTCAAAAAAAACTGCGCATCAGTCCTGAGATGGCTAGGAGAAGTAGAAGGGGACCTCTACCGAGTGGGAGTGCAAAACTAGAGGCAGTTAGCTAAAGACCAGGGTAGCTGGACAGACTTGTTAGTTGATGCTCAAGCTCACACCGAACTGTAACCCCTCCAAGTGGGTAAGTAAGTAATGTGAAGTTTTTTATAGCTGTTTTTGTGTACCACACATCTCCGAAATTTCCAATAACTATCAACTTTGGTAGCATAAATTAAGATATCCCTACTACACTTGGCAATCTAAGTCCAAGATAAATATGAAGACTAGCTTGCGTTTCATGCACCACTTTGCTCTTGATTTTGAATTAGCAAATAAGCCCTAGTTCTGATAAGGTAAGGTCTTCTTCTTCACATAAATTACAATGAATTAGCGAAATGCTATTAACGCTAATATTTTAGGCACGAGCGTATCTATATCAACTAGTTTAAATCTACTATTGATAATATATGGGTGCAAACGTAAGCAAGACAATTAAGATTCAAAATGCTGTAATCAAACAGAATGGCACAATCTATCGTAGTTGAGTCTATCTTGATGAATCGTTCTATCATTCTGGGACAACATAGAAAATGTCAGCTGACTGTGAAGAATTTTCCGTGATCTATAAGTTTTACTGCATAAATTCTACCTGCCTGAAAGGCCACATTTTTGGCCACTTGTGTATATTGATGGTCGTTTTTACGTAATATGCTATGTTGTCTAGGGACGAATATGAAAATCAGATAGCAGTGTCGTGAGGAACGGAATACCACCTTGATCAAAAAGTTCCCGACTACACCCACCGTATGGCGCTCCCATTGTTCCGATTTGAGCCCTTTTTGTAAATTTGTTGTTGACATTCCCTTTAAACCTTAGCGTCATAGCTTGACGCGATTTTTTACACTTTTAGAAATCGATTTAAATTTGCAACAACGAACTTGTATTCAATTTTGTGTAAAAGACGGATTTAATGGTGCGCGAACGTTGGAAATGTTGGAAAAGTGTTTCTGCAATGACTCTCTAAAGAAAACGGTCGTTTACCAGTGGCACGAGCGGTTCAAAAGTGGTCGTAAGTCAATCGAAGATGATGAACGCAGTGGCAGACCATCGACTACGAAAACATTGATGAAGTAAAAGAAATGTTGGTCAATAACCGCAAATTAACCATCGGAGAGATAGCGGGGGACTTGAACATTGCCTATGGATCCGTCCAAGACATTTTGGTTAATGATTTGGGTTTCCGTTGTGTAGCAGCAAAGTTGGTGCCAAAAGACCTCAATTTCATGCGAAAAAGAGATCGTGTTGACGTCGCAAAAGAGATGATTTGCATTTGCGAGGCTGAACCCGATCCCACATTCATCAAAAGGATCATTACTCGACACGAGGCGTAGGTTTATGAGTACGACACGCAATCCAGACATCAGGCAAGTGAATGGCGTTCACCAAATGAGCCGAGACCAAAAAAACCACGTCGTTTTCAGTCAAAAAGAAAATGCTCACGGTTTTCATGGATTATAACGGTCCAGGCCAGACAGTAAACACAGATTATTACGAGTATTTGGGCGTTATGAGACGTTTCCGTGAAGCAATTCACCGAAAGAGACCAGAATTGTGGGCAGAAAACTCGTGGATTTTGCACCATGATAACGCACCGTCGCCGTCGCACAGTGCCATCATTATTCGTAATTTTTTGACGAAAAATGCAACAAATACCATCCAACAGCCACCGAATTCACCTGATTTGGCTCCCTGTGGCTTCTTTCTGTTCAATCGAGTTAAAAAACCACTACGGGGAACGCGTTTCAGCAGCCGAGAGGAAGTTATGGAAAAATCGTAGGAAGCATTGATGGAAATACCGAAAACCAAATATAAAAAATGTTTCGAGGATTGGATCAAATGCTGGCATAAGTGTGTTGCAGTCGATAGGGATTACTTTAAAGGGGACAATATACATGGATTTAGATGAATAAACTTGTATTTCCAATTTTCTGAATGGATTCCAGGAATTTTGATCAAGGTAGTATACTGGATTAGATGAACAGACAAGAGATTTTTATTGAAAATCTGTAGGTGGCAGACTGGGCATTTTATGAATATCAGACTTGAAAACGACTTAAGACAACTTCATCCGACGTTCTAAAAGTGGAAATTCAAATTCTCAGTCATTTGTTATATACACTCGTACGTAAAGGATTCACTACTAGTCTCTCAAACAGCTCCACCTATTGGAGTTTAAGAAATGTCGTAAAATATTCTAGGAAGAAAACGTCGGCAAACGTAGTAGGGTCATGTGCTCTGTTAAAAGGCAAACGGTTACTCATATGACAAACAATCCAACATAATGTATTGGATTTGCAGTTTGATAATGCGGGCCATTTCCTGTCATCCAAAGGAATCCCAACATAAAACGAATGGAAACAGCTCAACGTGCGGCGTTATGTAGACATCATAATCAACTGGCGAGTCCCTTAGTGCAATTGCTGATTGAATCCTAACAATGAACAGGGACATACAGCAGTCATGATACCGTTCTTAGCATGCATCTGCCATTAGAAATTGATTTCAATGAAGGCACAGACAAGAGTGGGCGTAACGCAATATCCATTGGGGATAATTTTCAAACCGATCCTTGACTAACTATCATGAATAGACTTACTCCAAAAGAACGCGCTTCCGTATGATTCAAACTTATTTTGAAAATCGGTCTTCGAAAAGTATTAAAGGTCACGTGATATTTTTGGTTTTCCTGATTGAGCAGCTGAGTTAGTTATGTATTTTGTCGCGTCGTGAATAAATTTTGTGCCACATACCCAAAGCCAACAACATATCAACGTAATGTGCGTATTGCTGCTGCTGTGAATGAAAGTGGAAAGGCTGCAGACTCGGAAATATAAAATTCGGCGTCGATCCCAGCGATTTCGTCATTGTCGGTTTACACAAGTATGAGGGTTCTTGAGCAGCTTAAAGTCGACTCTCATTTTTATTGATAAATCGTGTTAAGTGACGAGGGTCACTTTTAGTTCACTGTGTTGATTTGTGAAGAGGCAAAATTGTTATTTTTGGAATGAGGTAAATCCAGAACAGAGCTCATCAGTCCTTATTTTTTCAAGCACCAGGGCGGAGATAATGGTACAGCCAATGACCAACGTTGCCGAACTATGAACAGTGATTATTTTTTCGGAAATATGGCGACGCTAATCTGGACTACAAGCTGCGCATGAGACCAGTAAAGACCATAAGTACACAATCCAACGGCACTACTATATTATACGGGTATAGCGAAATAGACCAGGGAATTGGTCTCCGAAATCGTGCGGTTTGACGCCGCTCGATTACTTCTGGTGGGCTATGGAATAACATTGATGAATGAATGGTGATCATGGCGTTGAAGTCTAATATTTATTGGTTAGCTAGAAATGAAAATGCTCGGACAAGCGGACCAAAATTTTACCAACAGAAAAGTGTTCAAATCATAATATCATGAATTATTTTTCAGAGGGAATAAAGATTTTTGATTAAAACGCAATTCTTGTTGCGTTTAAAAACAAGTTGTAAGGCTCCTAAAAAAAATCTTCACAACAATTCACGCTCAATATTTACGGATGGGTCTATGAAGCCTCGCCTAAGCCTTCAGTGTTCTATTCTTCAAGCATGTCGACTTGTATACGATTTCATTATCCTGCCCTCTTGTTGGAAAACTTGGTGTCTTGACCATGTCATTTAGTCAATATGAACGAAGCAATATTCCATGACTATATAGGAGCACCGACTCTCCTTATTTGATGCTATCTTGCTGATTCGACTTGAGAAGTCAGACCATATGCTAGAGAGCTACCATAGCAAAAGCATAATTGTAATAAATTTGAGAGTTAACTCAGCAACTTTTTCTCAAATTTCCATTCAGCGATTTTTCTACTTTTTTTCCGGAAAATTTCACACCAATTAGCCGTGCTTATTACGTCGACCATCTTTCACATATGCGCATAAGTTGTTGCACTTGAGTAATGTTACATGATGAGTAGACAAATTATCGCTCGTTATCTTCTGTTGCGTGCTTCTGAGTTAGCAACCAAACCCAAAACTCCTCATGTAACCATTGTGTCGGACCAATTTCACATGGTAACAAATGACTGCACTCGTTTCTACCCATCACTGGGGTGAAGAAAGAGGTTATGCAAAATGCCGCATAGACCTACCGATAATAACTAGGCTAACCGAAAGGCTCTTGACCTAAACTGTACACCGAATGTTCTCACAGACTAATGCTGTTGTCTATTGTGTCATTGAAATGTGTTAGAACCGGCACAGGTACTACTGTACCTGTATGTACATAGAGAGGTGTTTCATTTTTAACAATATCGTAATATCGTAACACCAAAAATCTACCACTATCTACTCGTAACATTGAGTGAATTTCCGAGAAATCCCTCTCAAAGGACTCACTTTTCTTCACTCAAAAAAATAAAGAAAAAGAAAATTAAATAAAATGAAATCTCGTCTTTAACGGATTTTTAGATTTTCCATGTTCTATGCCGTCGCTGCAACACCTACAAATCAGAGTGTGTAATAGTATTGCCTGTGTAGCACGAAGCAAGGGGATTCCCCAAGGTTAAAGCAAGTTTAGCAGCTCGTTCTCGTTTTCCCAGAGTTTTCCTCATTATACTCGTACTTTCTACTTTTTACGATTTTCACACGCGAATTGCGGTATGACCTCATTGAATCAGTTTCTCAGCTCTCGAATCGTAGAAATTTGTAGCAACCCCTGCCTTAAAGTACGAATACTCACCTCTTGGATGTAAGCGTTCCGGTTTAAACCAAATATCTGAAAGGACAAATTACGATTTCATTGATTTTTCTTTTGTTGTTGTTTTCTGTTTTTTTTTTTCTTTAATTTAGAAAGAAAATAGTCTTTTTTGCTTTTTTTTTTGTTTAAATGTTGTTAGTTGCATGAATGTTTGATGAGTTAGAACAGAAAGAGGAAAGTAAAGGAGAGAATAGATAAGGACACAACAAAATGTAGGGAGTTATCTCGCATGCATTACACAGAAATTAGTTTTAAGGTTAAAAATGAGAAATTTAGTAAAAAGCTTTTCTCATCACAAAAAAATAAAAATAATAGGGAAAACAAAACAACAAAAAAAAAAAAGTACAACTTACTAGGATCTAATAGGCAGCATAGCAAGGGCCGGGTCTTGACAACGCCATTCTGGTTAAGTTCCCCATTATCGGATACCATTTTTGAGACAAATTTCTTTCACAAAATCCCTTCTTGTTAAATTTTATTAAAAATTAGACGGACGACAAATTTACAAATTTAATCAAATGTAATTCCACCAATTACAAAAATTGAATAGTGAACACACACACGCCACAAGATACTTAGGAAACACCTTTGTCCCGTTGTCCCCGGTTTTTTTTTTTTTTTTTTTTTTAATTCTCTTTTTCGTCCAGTTAAATATTTTTTTTTTCTTTTTTTCTATAAAATATAATACAAATTCAAACTCCTTTCAGTTGAATAGACAATTTTCTGTTTTCCTTTTTCTTTTTTTTTTTGACAAAATTCCGGACACGTTCTTCGTTCCAAGTTTTTTTTATTTTTTTTTATTTTTTAAATTTTGTTTTGAAAAATACTTTGCCAGGAAAATGTAATAATATACCCGGAGTATAGGGAAATAAGTTCGGCACTACATATACAAATGTCAATTTGGTTGGTCGTGTCCTGTCTACCCCTAACAAAGTTTTCGAACGTTATGACTTGGTCTGCGCTCTGGGTATTGAATTTCTCTTTTCTCTCGTTCCCTTTCTATCTCTCTCTGTTGCTCTCAGCGAAACAAAAATCTCTGTCTCTCTGGTTACCCGTTTGTAACTACGCAGCCGGGCTAACATAACAACGGAAAGATGTGACGTGGATTTTTTTATTTTCTTTTTTAGTTTTCACCCTGTGCTTTGGAAGAACTTTTCCTGTCCAAATATCGATTGTTCCATCATGCTTTGGAGGGTGGATTTTTAACGATATGGCCAACAAGTTGGGGGATGTTCCAATATTTTACACGTGGGAATCAGGGATTTTGACTGGCTGGGAAGAAACAAAATTATCGGTCCAGTAATGGTTGGCGAGACAGTGAAGAATTTCTCGCGATTTCTTACAGAAGCTTGTAGGTCAGTCAACCACGCCCACTTTTATGGGACAATATTTGAACCAGGTCGGCAGAGATCCAAGTCACAAGCTGGAAATTTTCCCACTGTTTGCAACATAGATAGCTCCTCGTAGTTATGACATACTCGTATGACATCATCAAATGTCTTTCACGGATCCACTTGCAAGAGTGGATGCACAGGACCCAATTTTCCATGAATATTTTGCATAATTGGCTTATAATGCAGACGTTCGCCTCCAGAGACTTGATGTAGACGGAAAGAAAAAAGTCTGCATGCGCTAAATCGCTCGAGCAGGGCGACAAATTGACTGGGTCATTTCTTGCGATAAGGTGATCACCGAACTTCGTCTTCAAAATGTCGATTATGGGACGGCACCGTCCTGTTGAAACCACATTTCCTCCAAACATTCCAGTTACAATTTATCGCAGATAAAAAGGGTTAGCATGGAGAAACAGTGTTCTGGATTGACTGTAACCGACTCCCAAGCATCATCTCGGAAAAAATACGGACCAATGGCACCTCCAGCAAGAAATCAATTTGCTCGTGTGGTTTACTACATAGTCTTCCAATAGGGACTTCCGGATTTTGACAGTTGATAGCGGCCATATTGTTGAAGCTACATCTGTCAAATTGGCTGTCATTTATTCAGTCTGTTTTGCCAAATCCCCATGGACTGATAAAATTGTTTTTTCAAAATGGGTGTTCTGTTCGGGCAACGTTCCGTGCTCTTCGTCCATTTTACGGTCGCAGTGTGGTGGATAAATTTAAGCCCACTGGTTCAGTAAACGATAAACCAACACCCGTACGTCGACGAAACGCAAGATCTGCCGAAAACATCGCCGCTGTCCGTGAGATTGTGCAGGAGAGTCCGAAACAGTCGATTTCGCGTCGCTCACAAGAACTCGGCCTTTCGCAGACCACAACTTGGCGAATTTTGCGTCGTGTCTTGGGCCTGCACCCGTAATAAATTCAACTAACCCAGAAGCTGAAGGTAAACGACCACAGACAATGACGTGTGCTCGCTGAATGGGCTCTGGAGCGGAAACTGACCCTAATTTTCATCGAAAAATCATCTTCAGCGATGAGGCCCATTTCTGGATGAATGGGTACGTCAACAAACAAAATTGTCGAATTTGGGACGATACCAATCCACATGAGATCCAAAATCGTCCAATGTATCCTGAAATAGTCACGGTTTTGTGTGGATTTTGGGCTGGCGACGTCGTCGGTCCATATTTTTTTGAGTACGACGTTGGCCAAGCCATCACCGTCAACGGCGAGCGCTATAGGTCGATGATTACCAACTTCTGAATTGGATCATATGGACACCAACGACATGGTGTTTCAACAGGGCGGTGCTACGTGCCACACAGCTCACGCCACATTGGAAATTCTGCACGAGCGATTCGAGGGCATGGCCATCTCACGTGGAGGTTATGTGAACTGGCCACCGAGATCGTGCGATTTGAGCCCGTTAGACTTTTTCTTGTGGGGTTTTCTGATGTCACAAGTCTATGCGAATAAGCCGCGAACCAGAGCGGCCCTCAAAGCCAACATAACCCATGCCATCGGTAAAATTCAGCCTGATTTATGCGCCAGAGTCATGGAAAATTGGACATTTCGGATGCGTCCCACCCAGAGAAGCCGTGGCGGACATTTGAACGATGTCCAATTCCATATATAATGGCATCGATAGGCCTTTCAAACGAATAAAATCTTTCGATGATATCTCACACACACTTTGTTTTATTTAAATTTAATGAAAGAACCTTTATGTTGGAACACATCCGGCTGTTTGGTTGACCAAATGCGAATATTTAACCGAAAATGTGCCCGTCACTGGGGATCTTCTTCCATCTTCAGTAGAGCCCAATCAGCGAAAGTGCGCTTGCAAGATGGTCATTGGACTTTAGATACGGATATATAGCCGTAAGTCTTTTCGCAAAATACGCAAAAGGTAAGTGCAAGAGATGTCCAGCTCTTGAGAACGGCATGGAATCGATTGATTTCGGTCTTGACGTAGCCTTAACACGACGCATAGTTTTGACATTAATCGCAAGTTTTGATAAAAAATTTGGATGATTTGCAGACGTTGTTAAAGCGCATATATTTGCATGATTAAATAATAGACAATCTGGAAAGACATCGTCAAAAAGTTCGTCCTTAAAACAAGTTCGTTTAGTTTTCTTAGTAAAATTCAATTGCTTTTCTTAGAGTGTATAAATGAATTTGTGAAACTAAATTTGCTCCAAGGTATGAAACGATCGATGAAGAACTTCCGTGGTTTTTGTAGGCTTTTACAGACTTACTTTGAAGCCAGCTTAACCCCATTGAGAGAGTTCTACAGGGACCGGAACAAGTGATAGTCAGAGGGTGCTCTGTCTGGACTATACGGTGAGTGTACTGAACTTCTTCTAACTTTTAATGGGCCATCAAAAATGGTCGGCCGTTGTCGTGTTTTAAGACAACTTTCTTTCAATTACCTTGCATTATCTCTCCAGTTGATCAGAGTAGAGTTGACCATTAAACTTTTGACCATTTGAAAGTACCTCATAGTAGACGATTCCCTTCATTCTGTGTCGTAAATCTTTCCTTTGCAAGCGGTTGTAATGGCTTACTATTCTTTTCAACACACTTTGTCACAATCAGTTCATGAGGAACCATCGAGCTTCCTTTTGTATTTAGCTTTCTGTTGTCAATGCCTAGCTCCATACCAATATCGACAGTGCTAATGTGCCTGTCTATCTGGACTTTTTCAAGAATTTTATCCAGCATCGGGTTGTAAGGGTTCTGATAAAGCAAGCCTGCCATAGTGCTCGCAGTGTTGCAAAATACTTTTCTCTACTTTCAAATGCGAACAACTCTACCTACAGCCACCAAAAAAAATCGAGTATACACGATGTTAGCTCAGTTTGGATGCACGGATGCACAGACGTTTTACAGATGGACAAGTTGGCCAACTTATCCTTAGCACAGATCTGTGTGACCTGCTTCAGACGGCAAGGCTTGATGGTTTGCTACGCCAGCTTTAAATTAGTGTCAGTTCGTTTCGGAACAAACCGATCTAGATGTCAGGTCAGCATCAGCCCTATATCAATGTTTGATTCATCCATGAAGATCGATAACGAGTTGACAACCACTTGGTTCTTATCCCATTCCTCTCTGCTTGGAACAAGACAGGGCAGTAGTGTAAAGTCATTATGGGGTAGTACCCGTACATGCCTATATTGGAGCATATACACAGTTCACAAGATACGTAGAGTCAGACTTAAAGCACTTTTGACTACAGATGCAAGCAAGGGTAATCTTCATAAATTTATCTCTAACATCGATCTATGACTTCTTAACACGTTCTTCAACATTGAGTTTAGATATTTTGCACTAGGGTATAGTTTCAGGGCCGTCTCAACGAAATGGTGGAATTTTCCATCTAGCTATAATGGTTATACCGGTCGAATTCCATTTTGGACACCAAAATTGGGCTTAAAAATTATCAATCAAGATCTTTAGCTCCCAGCTATGATGATTTCACTCTGCGTACTTAATAACCAAAGTTATGCGCTATGTGCATGCCGGCAGCATCCATCTACTGAAAAATGTCATGTGTTAAACAATTTTCGATCTAACGAAGATACAGCTCGTCAAGGCACTTTCAAGGTTGAAATTGGTTCTGCCGTTCACACGTATGAAGTACAAACAAACGAAAAGTTATTCTAGACGAGCTTTTGTTTAACTTCTTATTAACATGCTCTGTCTGAGTCTGGTTGTCGCAATAAATCAGCAGTCCTAGGAAATATAGTCATTGCAACCGACATTTAATCTATTAAGATGAAGAATTCACGATAACGAATTCGAAAACGAAACCACGTACACAACATTTTAGGTACATGTACGAGTATGTATAGTTGGAAATGACATCACTGTTTGCGGAAACCATGACTCAAAAGAGCTGATAAGAGCTGAGCACCCAGTTCCTACATCTCTATATTCAAAAGGACACATGTTGGTCCCTTAAGCATTAAAATTTACCACACTGCGATCGATGCAAGGCATGATTGCACTACTCTAGATATCTGAAGGTTCTGAGTGCCCAATATTAACCAGGCACGGATGCGGACCACCAAAAAGACACAACAAAACCAGTTATTGTAAGCAGCGAAGATCGGTGAAACGGATGCCAAAATGTCAACAGCAACACCGCAATCGTCAAGATTCAGACATCCACAAGGTCGATGATAACTGCACTCTTGCTAACGCAGCAACACAAAATGCGTGTTTGAATTGTGTTCCAAAAAAAAACATAAACTTCTCCAAAAGAGCAGAAATAGCTACAGATGGACAGTGGAGAATATCCAAAGACCCTTCTTCACGAACAATACAAGAATTCTTGTAGTAGTCACGGTGGACATTGAAAATATGGACAACATCACTTCGGAAGCCTGTCAAATGGCGACGAAAAGCCACATCCTGCTGCCAGGCAGATCGAACAATTCAATTGGTTCGTGCAATTTTGTCGCAGACCTTGACGGTTTACAAGGAAGCTACTTGATGATTTGGCTGAGGGCATAAGCCTACTTATTTCTATGAGTAAGCTCCTAAAAAATCGTTTGGTCGATCCACAAGAAAGGACTCAACTTCAACTACATCAACAACAAGTACACCAGCCTCCTTAACACCGCTTACAAAGTCCTATCTATAAAGACAAATCTTATCGAGGCCCCAACAATGTGGTTGGGGTAAAAACTCGTGCAACCAAATTAATAGAGCTATTGGTCCATCGATTTTTCGCCACCAAGAGCAAGCTATTGTAGAACCTTCTTTCCACTAAATGTAGAATGCTCGCTGACATAATGGGCTAAGATTACAATTTTGTACAAAAGACCTAGTCCTCCTCTTTAGTGCTGAAGCAAAGTTAGTGGAAATGCTAACCACGAGGGTCAATGATCTGCCGAGTATATACAGCAACGACAAAATTACTAAGGTACTGAATTCCTGTAACATCTCTTGGAGCATAGATCGTCAAAAACACCTGCGAGCCATCATGTGGGGTTGCTACAAAGTATTTCAGATCACTCCAACACATCCCTAAAGGTCTTGCTTCCTCTTCATCTGTCTACAGTTCGGTTCGCAACGTATTTTTTTCCCGGCGTAAGGTATGCCCTATTCTCTGCCACTTCCTTTGTCTTATTGTAATACCAATAGGTTCTTAGCCCGCTCTTACGTAAGCTATTAGTATGGCCAGATGCATAGACATATATGAACTTCTCGGAGATAGGTCTCCTGCGCACAGCAATTCAGGTAAAATTCTAAATGGCACTGTCGAATGCTTTCCCGAAGACAGTAGAGTAGATGCCGCAGTTTATGTAGTCGATGGAGGAGGATCTCTTCAGGCGTTCTTTGATGTGTTCCGGAAATTATTGTAGCCGAGATCTCATTAGGTTGCTTTCTTTGGAAACACGAAATTCATTACCATCTTCCACTCGTCCGAAAATACTACTTTTTCCCACATGTAACAATATGCCTCAGACCTACTCTCCTCTTGGTCACGCAGCTGTGGGTTTAGCGCAAACCCGGCCAAAACAGAGCTGGCCCTCTTCAGAGGAAAAATTGGAATACCCTGCATCGTCCTATCCAAGTTAAATGGCATTTCTCGAATAGTACCACGCTATTAAACCTCATTCTGGACTACCAACTGAAGTGGAAAGAAAATGTTACAGAGCGAAATAAAAAAGCTCTCGTGCAAGAGTGTTGTAGGTTTAAAGTGGGATCTACAATCCGATGTTTACTGGCTCTACGCAACGGTCTTGAGGCAAATTCTCACACATGACACAGAGATGTGATGCCTTGCACTAAAAAGGCGAACTAACATCAAGTTATTAGAGAAAATGTAACTAGCGCGTTAAGAACCTGCCCAACATCGGCTCTCCAAACTTTACCCCACTTGCTACCTATGACACTCAGCAATCGGAAGAGCTATTGTAAATATAAGATATCCTGGTCTGAACACGCTGCCTCGCGTGCGGATACGCGAGCTTCAATTTTCTTCAACGTTGAAGGGTGCAAAGCGATTCACTGCTGTGGTACACCGACAGATCCAAAACAGACGAAGGAGTTGGCGCATGCATATACCGAGAAACTTCCCATACCTCAGTGTTCGCAAATATTGACAGTAGCATCTCTGTATTTCAGCTGAGATACACGCAATAGAGCTCTGCATTAGGAAGAACTTGAACAGATCTGCCACCAACCAGAATATTTATATTCCCTATGACAGCAAAGCCGACCCTACTTGCTATCAACGCTTTTGAGATAACCTGAAAAATTGTCTGGAACTGCATTATACTTCTCAAAACACTAGCCGGCACCAATAGAGTCCATTTAATCTGGATGCCAGGTCACAATGGTTATGATGCAGATGGAAGAGCAGACGACTTGACCATAAAAGGTTCGGCCTCAACATTCATGTTGCCACGACTATTTTGCGGGTAACCAATTAGCTCCATAAAATGCTATATAAATACTCGTAACTGACTAAAAACGAAGGCATTCCATTACTGAAAGTAACAGGCAAACCAACAACTTTTTATCAATCTCTTCCCTCAAAACAACTCCTACAGCTTTCTAGGGGTCACTGCAGAGTCAAAAAACACCTTATAACTATGGGAATAGCACAAGATAGTAACTGGCATGTGCAACAATGACGAAGAAACAGCATCGAAAAGTTTGAAACCCATTTTCCATTATTTTATAATACGCGACCTAATAGACCACATCTCGCACGTAGTGAAGAAAATATAGCGGCGGTAGCGGAGAGTGTACACAATGAGCGCGATGAATGAATTCGGCGCGGTTCGCAACAGCTTGGCTTGTCGTATGCAATAACTTGGCGTATTTTACGTAAGGATCTTGGTTTAGAAGAATACAAAATTCAATTCGCGCACGAACTGAAGCCGACCGCCCTTCCGAATCGTCACCGTTTCAGTCGTTGAGCTCTTGAAGAGCTTCAAGAAGATCCACTGTTTTCGACCAAAATTTTGTTCAGTGATGAGGCCCACTTCTGGATACGCCAATAAGCAAAATAGCCGTATTTGCGGTGCGGAACAATCCGAAGAGGTTCAAGAGCTGCCATTACATCCAGACATCCAGACATTTCTTCGAAACTGAGGCCGGCCGGAGTGTAACTGTGAATGGCGCCGGTTTGGCACCATGATGACGTACTATTTGCTGCCTGAAATTGAAGCCCGTAGTCTCGACGCCATTTGGTTCCAACGAGACAGCGCCACTTGTCACACAGGCCGTGAAACTATGGCTTTATTGCGAGAACGATTCGATGAACAGTTAATTTCACGCTTTTTGAATTGGCCGCCTAGATTATGTGTGACATCACACCTCTAGACTTTTCCTTTTGGGGTTACGTATAGTCCAAAGTCTACATAGATAAGCCAGCTACGATTGAAGAATTGGAAGCTAACATTACTCGAATCATTGGTCAAGCACCACTCGTAATGCTCAAATGCGTCATCGAAAATTGTAACTTAAAATGGACCATGTTAGCCGCAGTTACTGCCAACATTTCAAAGAAATAATCTTCAAAAAATAAATGTAAAAAATGGTTCTTTTGTACGATAATAAAGATTTTCTGATAAAATTGAATTTTTTGATCGTTTATTATTTTTTAAAAAATGTACCTCTAAAAGAATCACCCTTTACAACTGGTCTACGTCCACCTTAACGAGGACCACTGTAACCTAACCTTAGCTATATACGAGCATACTGGTTCAGTGAAAGGTGACAAGTGACTACACAGAGCTCATAATCCGATTCACCCTTGTTTAAAATAAAAAGTGATTATTGACAGCTCTTCTTGTTCAGTAGCGATTTGTCTAGGTTTAATCTTGCCAAAAATATTTGCGAAAATAAGCTGCCTCTATCATTATTCTTTATTTGTGAATGCACCCTTAGTGTTTTTTGTGAACTGCCATTATTAATTTGCTTGTCAATATCTACAATTTTATCATGGTTCGATACTCGAACGAGCAACGTTTACAAATTTTGTATTAAAATTTATTACTAAAATAAAAGTGTACAGTTCTTAATGGAAAACCCGATACCTTGGCACATACCTTAACTCTAATAAGGAAAAGTCCATATTTCCGTGTCGATTCTTTCAAGACACATTGTAATTCAAGTGCTCCTTGCACAGGTCCTCGAGAATAGATGTATCAACCAGTTTCGCAGCGTTTCGAATATTGAAATTACTTTTTTTTTCTGTGTATAACTATCTAAAAAATCGGAACATGCGCACGATACCTACCCCAAAAATATTTCATCATCATGCCAAATGGTGTCCGGCGTTCATTTCTTGATTTCTAGGGCACCGAGAGAGCTCCCAGCAGATACATTTGAGCAAAAACGCACCAAGAGAGGGAGCAAAAATAAAAAATCTGGCGCATTGTCTCTCTCTCTCTCTCTCTCGAGGGAGATGTAAGTAATAATCATCCTTAAATCACATAGAGCACTTGCAGATAATTAACATATTTCATTCGATGCACTTGACTAAGTAATTTTTGGAAACTTAACAAAGTCAAGACTTTGTAGGCAAGAAAGCCTTTAAATGTTTAGGGGGCCGCTACCACCCCTCATCGGGTTGGCATGCCAAACGACTCAGTTGGAACGGAAAAGAAAATTGTTGCTCTTCCCTCCAAATGAGAGGGTTAAGATGAGTCACGTTCTTTTTTCTGGTTTCCATTTTCGATTTTTCATTTTTCCAACTGTGAAGGCTTAAGGACGTCGCTTAAAGAGTCTTTAAAGTCGAGCAAATATTTGCCAACAAATAATCCCACAGTAGGGTGGCAGGATTATGAGTTCATATGAATATGTGAGTACATACCATCTGCATAGTATGAGGATATATTTCTTGTGGCGACAGAAGGGAATTCCAAGGGATAGAACCAATATAAGACTGCAGCTTATAACATAAAATAAAAACTAGGTGGGTCGAAAAGCGAATTATGGATGACAAATTACATAGCAGCATTGGCTACAACTTGGTTATTCAATTGGGTTCTGCAATGACAATAAAACGGCAGCGGGACTCACTGAAGCAGTTCCATAAATTAATTTTGTCATAAATTAACTTTTAGTGAATGAGAACACTTTGCGATTGTCGAAGCAAATTTTGCCTTTCTGGAGATGAAGTTCCAAGTGACCCACTTTTCTGAAGTGAGATGTATTTCGAACCTTAGAACTCAATATGCATTGGGATACTAGTCGGCCCTGAGTAAATTGAATTTTAAGTATCCACTCCTCAATTTGGCACGAACAGTGATTGACTCATACAATTCCTGGAAGTCAAAAGCCAAAAGTTTTGTCTGATTTTTATAGAGATGGCACCACACCTGTGCTGGTCACCAGAAGGAAGTCAAATAGAGCACATTTTACAATTAAACCTGAGCGCTTGCTTTTGAGTGCCTTATGATTGGGCGCGGCAAGAAAATTTACATATCATCTCCGCCTAGTGCCTGTTCGACCGCCATTTAAACCAACAAAAGAGGAGCGCTCACCTGATTCAACTCCTAAACAAACTCCTTATCTCTTCCTCTCTCACCACGGACTGGAGTATGGTATCATATTAACCATCCCGATAATCTACCCGGCTAAGAGCCCAATCCATGGATCAGTCGCGAATGGAATCTCCACATACCAGGCCCCCTCCGGATTATACAGACTTATCTGCATATAGAAGATCTCTGTCCAAGTGGACCAACATTCGTTATATCACTCTGGATCTCCAAGAGTACAGAAGTGCAGGTGCTGGATCTTCTTAAAACTTTAGTGAGTTTCGCCTTCAGATATACTCTCTCCACGGCTGGAGGACACCAACTTTTCCTAAGCTAGGAAAGCCAATTACGTCAGGTAGAGCTTCCAATAAAGAAGCCTCCAGCTCGCAGGATGTCACAAATTGTAGCGAAAAGCGTGTTGTATTTCGCCTACTGGAGCATTAACAATGAATACAGCAAGTGCAGCATACCAACGCAGAAACAGTATCTACAATAGAGAGTGGCTCTATCTGTCTGACTTCCTTATAAAAAAATGGCTAAGCTTCATGTGAGCTCGTCACCGAGGAGGGTTTTCTGGACTTACCCGGTTATGACAACGCCAATTATATCCTATGCGTCGATTGTTTGGTGCAACAACCCAAAGTTCAAAAAATGACTGTTTCTAAGGCATGGGCCCTATCTCTAGCACTGATGAATCCTCACGTATATTTATATTAATTGCTTTACTCTCAAAGCCATCTTCCGTGTAAAAAAAAGTGGTCTTTGGTACAACAGGCACAGGTGGCTTGCTGGCCGGCTTACGGACATGACGCCTGATGCAATGACACCAGCATTAAAGTTGATGCGAGAAAGCAAAATCTTCTTCGCATGTTTTCGGCCGGAATGGAATGTAGTGGGATCTTTACAAATGGCGTCCTCTTGACTTCTGGGAGACGACAACGTTAGATTCCATCCATAGTTAGCAAGACTTCTGTCTGTTTTCCAAGTGAAGATATAAATTGTGAGGGCGAAGTACCTGCATCTGTAGCGACAGCCGGATAGGTTTAGAGCCCGACTAAACTCTTGATACAAGGCTCAGAAGGTAGTTTGTCAAGACCCTAACTCTTTTTTTTATATAATTAGCGTGAGCTCAAGGAATTATTAGTACTTTCAAAATGTTTGCACACAACGCGGGCGAAGGAAACTTAGGAATGAAGAAATGAGAGGTACCTATGTATGTTCGGAAGTTATAATGACTGGAAATAAAGGCCTCGGCAGGGTTTTTCATAAGCGAGTTGTGCGAGGTGGGTGCTAAGGTTAAAAGTTTGAAAGGATGGTATGCCAATGGCAATTTCAGTGGTAGAACAAGGTGAGGCAAGATACGTTACGTCGGTGTTCAAGCGTTTTAATTGACTGTGTCATCGAGTGTGGAGGTTTTAGGAGCACCTGACCTAATGTGAGCATTATACTCCAATTTTGGCTGAATAAATTTCTCAATATATGAGGCCTGATCAGAGAGGGTGAAGTATTTCTTACATCGCTTGAGGAAACCCCGACATTTTTCATCATTTTTGACAGCATCGAACATGTGGTCGTTCCAACGTAGGTTGCATCATTTCTCTGTTTCGACGATGCAAGTGCCATTCATGGATAATGGCTGGGTATTTCAATTTCGCTGTAACGGTAACAGAGAGCATTGTATTTTAGAAGCATTAAATTTCACTCAGTTGATACGGGTAGTTCCCAAGTGCTTATTCTGTTAATATCGGAAATTAATTTATCGTTCCCGCTCTACAGCCGTAGAACAGGGACGTGAGCCCGGGAAATAAAAAAATGAAAAGTAGAGAGTACTGTCGTCAGCAAAGGAATATATTGGATTAAAAGTAGCAGACAAGAGATCATTGTTGAAAATTAAAAAGAGTGTCGGTGACAGAACACAGCCCTGGGGCACACTAGCACATATTTTGGATATCATACTTGAAACCATCCAAGACAACTTGAATTGATCGTTCCGAAAGGTCATTTCTATTGAAGAAGAGAGTCGTCGATTCCAAATGCACGCATTTTCGACAAAAGAGCCTGATGCCAAACTCTGTCAAATATTTTAGAAATATCAAGGGCAACTATCTTGCTTTCGCCAGATTGGGGTAGATTTTGGTTCCACTTTTCGGTGAGACATGCCATCAAATCACTAGAGGACTCTTGCTACATTGAGAAGTTTTCGTGTTTTGAGATATTTCATGACCGTTTCCATGACCTTGGAAGAAAGGGCCCTAAGCGCAATGAGTCTGTAGGAGGAGAGTGAAGAAGTTTTGCCTTTTTTAAACACGGGTTGGACAAATGCTATTCTCCATCTGCTTGGAAAGAGTCCTAAAGAGTAGGATTGATGGAAAAGCTTACGCGTTGAAGAACACCTTTTCAGAGAGATACTCGTATCAGCAGATTCTTGAAGTACTTTTGTTACTACACGAGTGCGAAAGTAGATTCTTCCCATTTGGAAGTGTTGGGCTGCTACAAAGTGTGCAGCAAGCAGACTGGACTTGTCCAACCAGCTAGCAGCTGGAATGTGAATATAAATGAGCGTTGGGATGGAGGATGAGGTAGAATTTATAATACTTTTCAAGACCTTTGGAACATTGCGTTATTTCTCGCCTCAGATTTTGATCGTATTGGAAAAAAAGATACTGCAGTCGTTCCTGGCACAGTTGAACCTTCTTCGAATTTTTCCTGCAGAGCTGGTCTTGTTGAACCAGAAAAACCTTTCTCTAATCCTTTTCTTTTGGTCTGATACTCACTCTTCATCCAATGAGGGACATATGATCTCATTCCAGAACTAATTCTGCGGTCCTTCAGTGGGAAAGCCTGCCTACTGCTCACCGGCGCCACCTAAGTGTGCTAACCATAATTGACATAACATCCTTCGACGCTTTCTGTGAGAATGATTACCACACTCGCACCAGGCTACAGATTCTCGGCGCTGATGTAGTGGGTGCTAATGCTATACCTGGTATTCTCGACTTGGCAAAATTATATGACTTTTACACAAAGTGATTCTCAGCAGGAAATCTGATAATGCAGCTCCATGTTTGGTGAGTTTATTGGCTTTGTCTATGATTAGGCACTAAGCCAAGGTGAATTATTCTGACATCTCCCGATAAACGGTAGACTCGCAGTTCTATTTTTGTATTTATACAGACTAATCCCAAGATTTGATTGTTATTACGTTTTTCTTTAGTCGAGATAAGGCATTTTACATTGTCGTAGTACCCACCTGGAACACCCTACACTGATCAAGAAGATGAAAGTAGAGACACCTACCCCGTCGTTAGTTCTTGATTTGTCGGTGTTGTGGTGAAACGATTCATATCCAGAATGACTTCGAAGAATGGTTTTTGTTGAACTGTCTATGTTTTGGGTCGGGATCCTTTCTTTACTAAAGGCAACGTCGAACGTTGCGACTGCAATGCGTAAAACACTCTTCAAGGCAGCAGCAAATACTATTTGCGGAGAGTTACTCTGCCTAAATATCCTTATAGTCTTATATAAAACCAAGGCCTTTAACTATGAGTGGGAAGCAGCTGAAATTGCGAAGATAGAACTTGACAAACATGACAAGAATACTTCGATATGGTTTGTATTTAATTAACTTTTACTTACATCGCTATCCTCTCGAATATCGACAAGCAGCATCTCATACTATAAACACAATAATAATATACCAATTGACAAAAGCAAAAGTTCCGCAGCTTGATTGTGTGCGACACTAAATCCATCCTCGACCTAAAGAAGATGAAGCACATGCACATCTGACAAACAAATTCCCCCAGGTTTCCCCGCTGATTTTAAGACGTGTCTGCTATTTTGCACAACAAATTTAACTTTCAATTTACGACCAACAATATGCGTACAAATCTGTCAGAATACGTACGAGTACATATGTACATACTCGTACTTTGGAAAATTATTTTCGAGTATGAATACAAACACCAGAACGTCGACTTGCCTAAAAGTTATTCCAAAATTGTGTTCCTCACACCCTCTGTCAACTTTTGTGGCTTTTAAATTGTACTTTTCTCTTTCAGTTATGGTTAAGTCAATTGGTAGGGATTCTGTTTACGTTTACGTTTCATGTTTACCAGAAGATTCTTGCGTCAACATTTTTGAACAAAACAATTCGTCTTGTTTCGCTCCGAACATTCGGAAGATAAGGTATTTATGAAGTTTAAAAACAATACTTCAGATCAAATTAAAAAAGGTCAAAGTCATTAAAGCCGCTTTATTATTTCATTACAAGAGTAGAGATTGCATCCATTTATCTCTCTAAATGAAATATTGCAATAAAGCGGCTTTAATGACTTTGACAGTCGCAGTTCGCTAAATGAGTCTAAGTACTCGTACTTCATTTTATGGTCTCCGCTTTCGTTGTTTGGGTATAAAATTAATCTCGAATACACCAGATGTCCCTTATCAAATACGCCAATGAATCGCTTTGGAATCATCGCTTTTCTAGAAGACTTGTATTCCGCATTTGAACCAAAAAGATTCGAGAATGTGCCGCAAGGGTTGGTTCTAGGCCCCTGCTATGAAATTGTTTTAATTGTGGTAACTTTCAACATACGTACATATGCACACAAGATTGTCTCGAGAAATCTACGCTTGTACATATATTTATGAAGATTATGAAAGTAATTACCTCAGCAAGGGACAGAATGTTTAGAAGCGGTCCTCGTAGAAGCAGCATTGTCCAATGGATGCTAGCTTGCTAAATAGCGAAAAGATGCCTCTGCAGATGAAGACTTCAGCTTCATCGGGAACAGCCAAGACTGCAAGAATGCGAATGCGGACTCTTCTGCATCAGTATAACTGGACTAGTGTTGGTTGGTTTGTGACCCAGCGAAAGGCGATCGTAAAACACAATAAGCTCCGAAATGGATATAAACGCCTCTGATACGGGCGAATACTTTGCTGACAACAATTGACTATCGAACTAGGACAGAAATTGGGTTCTGGAATGTTACGACCGTCCTCTAGCTCGAGCGAGAGTTAATGCGATACAAATTGGGTACTTTTAGATTTAGCGATCTAATGTGTGGTCCTATCACAAAATATATATATCCTTCCAAAACAGGAAACAGCTGTAGCAGCAGCAGTCAGAGAACGTCCCGAAATATAAGTTCAATATCACATAAAACAGAAGGAAATGCAGAGTAATGTTAGACGTGAAAAGCAAAATAATAACAAAGCACTAGCTACCAGAGCAGAAGTAGCCAATAGGTGCGATAATAGGACCGTCTACAACATCACAAAGGAACTTACAGGTGGCCAAAGTTCCAAATCTCGTAAAAGACTAAGACGGCAACCTATTGACTTCGGATGAGGAACAGCTAACCAGATTAAGCGATCACTTTGCTGTTGTACTAAATCATTAAGCAAGCAAATAACCTGTCCCAGACCCTGATGAACTGAAACAAATTCCCGAATACGGATCTCTGCTCCCAGTAACACTGAAATCAAATCGGTTATCAGAGCCTTAAAGAAATACAAGGCAGTTGACAGAGATGTCATATCAGCTGCACTCTTCCATATAGCCACTAATTGGGAAAGCATGAGAAACGAAAGTCTTTCCGTAGATTGGAAGACGGGAATGATTGTAAAACTGCTTTAGAAGGGAAACCTGACAGATTGTGGAAGCTGGAGAGGAATATACGTGGTTCCAGCAGTAGCCAAATTAAGACTTAGAGTAATTCTAGAACGAGTTATAGCGCATCTCGATTTAACACTTCGGGCGGGATCCTCCTGCATCGACCACATCAACATCATTGTTAAACAAAGAATGAAGTATGGATCTTCATTACACTTGTTGTTCATCGCGTATATAGTGTGCTTTGCGCCGAAAAAAAAAACTCGTCTCTATAATTAAGGCTGGTGGTGAATATCACGTCCTGTCTGACGGTAGAATGTTAGATGTCAAATAAAGTCCGCAAAGGAGGGCGACAAGGCTCCACTATTTCGTTATTGCTGTTCCGTGTTGTTATCAGCAACGTGCTCCTTGGTTATATCGATGGGAGTGACATGGACAATGACATCATACCTGAAACATCTGGACTACGCCGATGACGTGTGTCTACTTTCACACAAGATAATAGACCTACACCAAATGGTCCTTAACTTAACTTAACTTAACTTAACTTAGAAACAGAGGCGTGAAAGGTTGGGCTCAAAATAAATATGGCAACAACTAGAGAACTAATTTCCTTTATCTTACAAGTATCGTCCCGGAAGATGGAGGCACAGATCAGCACGTAGGCAGCTTTTACTTTACATCAATCAATAAAGTAAAAGCTGCCTTCAACAATGGCAGTGTTTCTGTCAGAGATGAATCCAACGTTTCCGAGCTTATCGAGGAAACTTACCATCAAGACCTGATTTATGACATTTATATCATCCCTGGGATTTGTTTTGTCAATGACTATCACAACGGGAAAGTTGCACCGAACTAAAGGAATTCGGTCCAATGAGTGTCTTTACAGTTATCGGTCAGAAATAATGCAGCGACTAATATGATGTGATTGACATCTTCTATCTGCAAGGCTAACAAAGACAGGTGCGTAGAAACTTGTCATCTATGAAACGCAAAGAAAAAAGGAATGAAAGGAGTTATAAAACGCAACCCATGGGTTTGCTACACAAGCCGGCTTCTTCAAACTCTACAGAATTTTTAGCCGCAATGTAATCTAAAGAACAACTAGTCACTTTAAATGCCGGACCAGATTTAATTAAAAAAAAAAGTCTTAGCTAGACTAAAACCCTTCAAGACAACAGGTCCAGATGGTCTAAGGTGAGCAATTCATGTGCTGGGTATGACTCGAGAGATTGAGTGCAGAATTGGGAATAGAATTTTGATTTGCTGACCTGGTCAACCAGTATTAGGTTACATGTTAGGAAAGTCTTAAGAGATGCCTGAGTAAGCACTTTAGTGAGGTGATCATTAGATTGTGGCGCGCATAAGTTGCAATTTAATCCCTGGATGAAGCCTTGATTGCCAGACATCGGCAGGGCATTAGTACAACATATTTTGGATTATTTCGATTAATTTTCTTGAGATGGTATTTGAGAAGACGCAATGCATTTCTTGGCACGTCTTATGTCATGTTGTGCGTTTTAGTAAGAGACAATATATTGTCATGCCGATTGATAATTTTATCTAACATACTTGGAAGGAAGGGTATACAAGGGTTTACAGCTCAATAAATAGAGACTGAGCACCCACTAAGGCTAGTTCATCAACAGCTGCTTAGCTATCTGATGTGTGATCTTCAAAGGTTGATGCACGGCCTGGCATAAACGTAGGATGTCTGTAGTTTGTAATTATGACCGACAGCTCAGGCTCCTATCTTATTTGGTTAGCCCACCAGTTAGATTGAGGTACTGATTGAGGGGTTTAAGCACTAAATGTCGCTGTCCAGATGTGGTTTCCACTTTAGTTTATGAGCTAAACTTACCACAAGTTATTTGGCTCCTTCTGAGAAAACAATTGTGCGCAATTTATAAATAGAGGCTTGAGTTTTTTCTTGATTAAGATTTTAAGAAATCGTAAGAATGATGTGACGGAAGATGCATATCGTATCGCACCAGAAGAAGGGGAAAGAAAATCTTGCGAAAGTAGAAAAGAGTAGTATTTAAGTCGAAGAAGCACACGATAGAAACAATAAACGGTAGTTCTAAAGGAAGGCAACACAGCTGACAGGTGGTTTCCATGCCAAAATGCATGCACTACTCACAATGAAGGAAGAGCGAGTTAACGAAAATATGAGTCCCCATCCCAATATAGAACAGATTGATTCTGATCGTTTATCAGCAAAGCTTTACAAATATGGGAATGATGTTTTGATATCTGTAGTGTACGTTCCCAGATGAACAGGAAATCCTTCTCTTGTAAGAACTACAAAGGCATAAGTATCAATGGTCTATTTAGCGCACAAGATCCTATCCAAAGCACTATACGAACATCTCAATCTTCTTTGTAACCGCCTTATTAGAAAATCCCACTTTAGCTACCGCTCCTCGGTGCTCCGATCTATTCCGATTTTCGGCAAAGAGATGCGTTACCATGTGACTTCTCTTTAACCTAGTTCTGAGATGGATAGCGCCCAGGGCAGACGTTGGCATGAAACGCACTATATTCATAAAATAAACTCTTGTCCGAATAGAATACGCAGACGGTTTCGACATCATTAGCCGCTTCCAGCATGCCGTTGTAGAGGCGAAAGGGTTGGTCTTAAGGTCCATTCACAGCTCAGCGAATTGCGAATGAGGTGACTGCGAACAAATCATTTTTAGTACATATAAAGACAGAAAGTTACAATTTTACTATTCCAAAAGCACAGATCTTAATTTATCGGTGGATTAATAGAAAAAAAAACTCAAAATCAATTAGTTTTTGCGAAGAAATCAATGATTTGCTTACTTTTCCGCGAATAAGCGAATAATCTTTGCGAACTGTCAAATTGTTTTTACTCCCACTCCACAAATGTGGAACCCAATCTACATCTGCACGACCAAAGCATTCACGCGAATTTAACGTCAGAATTCTTCTGTTTTGGTTTGTTCACTTCGACTAAATGAAAAATTAGCTGTGAATGAAATGTCAAAATTTGTGAATATACTTTCGTTCGTATTCACTGAGCTGTGAATGGACATTTAGACTAAGTGAGGACACGTGTGTGCATACGTGCTGTCAGCAAACAGAGAAGCATCTGAGCTCCATCCAGGACAACATTTCATTGTTGGCAGAAGTAGCTCCACATCATTGGAGATTCTTTGATTTGACAAAACAACTTCTTATTCGAACGATGAAATAGATACTCTACAAAATGAAACCAGATATAATTTACGCTACCGAGTGGGAAGAAAAACAGGAAATCAGAGCGGATATTGAACACATTCGAGGGAAAAATTCTTCGTTAAATATTTGGCCCCGTATGTGAGGAGCCTAAATGAGAGAGACAATATATGTATATATGTGCTGTATCCAGGTGTGGATGTAGACCAAATAGCCAAAATACGTTAGTCACACTGGCTCTAACACATCGAACGAATAGACAACAATGGCCCGAAAGGATTTTCAAATCAGCGACCAGGTTCGAGATCATAATAAAGGTCGAACTAATCGATGCAAACGATCGCATATGCCGAAATGTTTGGTTTAGAAAACTGAAAAAAAAACCACTCAGAATCGAATAGCTTAGAAGGCTAGCAGATAGAATCAACACGATTCGGAAATATCCGTCTTCTAAGTGAATACATTTCCAAATTTCTTCAAGAATTTAAAGCTGAGTTCACTATGTATTCCAGGTCACTATGAGCTTCAGATAAATGAGATTGCCGGTAAACTTACTAGAAAAGCCTCAGTTGGAACCACTTTTATCCGTCAAAGTTTTCATTAAAAATGAAATAAGTGAGTACAACTATAAGTGGATCTAGGCGCACCAAACACTTTCCGGTGCTTTTAAAAATGCCGGGGGCTAGAAGTTAAAAGGTTGACCACAAAAGAGAACAGTAAATCAAACACACAATCTAAGTATATTCCTTTGTCAATTATTTGAACTTCCTTTCTCCACAGAGAAACCACTTCACTCCATGAACTCGATTTTATTCGGATCTCAAACCTGAAAATGCCGCAATTAAAAGAATAATCAACTAAATTAAATCAAATTAATTCCGACACAGACTTGAGGAGTATAAAGAAATATTCATCTCTCTATAGATCAACAACCTCATCGCTAAAACCTCTCAAACTTCTTCTACAATAGTTAATAATTCAAAGATGTTTCCCGTTAGTTTAGTGAATAACTTTACACTTAATTAAAGTGGAACTTTATCATTGATAACAAATAGAAACAGACAAAACGAACGAAACACGTAATCAAGAGAGAAGGACAAAAGTCAGCTCACTCCATGCAGCAGCGTCCAATTCGAAAGGCACCACAAAAAGCTTCAACTTTCAACCCTCCTGAGGTTAAGGGGTGGTTTTTAGTGTTTTCCGCTTGCCGACAGACAAATTTTTTTCCAAATAATTGCTCAACGTTTCCTTAAATATGTATGCCTGCAGGGAATAGTACAGAATCAACACAGAGACCGGTCGTAGCTGAGTCTTCCTTTCTACTCCTACGTAACAAACTCCGGGGTTGTATTGTCTTAATTAAATATTAAATGACATAGGAAGAACCACCAATTAAGCAGAACATGGGGTGTGCCCAGTGGTCACTACACCATGCCTCTTGTAGTACACAAGCAATCTGATATCTAATAATATTGTTTTTCTTATCTGCAAAAAAAGTCGACACGCTTGGGAGGACGACATAAAGGCACGCAAGGTGCTTCCAAAAGATATGGCAAGCAGTTGCACTTTGTTGTATAAGTTTGGTAGAGATGGGTAACATAAAATTTGTTGTATCAATTAAGGCCTTGTAATAAATCTGATGTAACGAACCATTTTATCTTATCGCCGGCTCGTATGAATGTCATAGATAAATCTTCATAAAAAAGCGTAGGCGCACACAATAACATCCAGTCTACATCTGACGATTTTGCTTCTAAAAAAGATTTAGTTTCTTCTGCGGTGTTTGAAAACTCAAATCCGGATTTCTTAAAATACTAAATAGCCCATTCAGTAGACGAAAAAATAATTGGGAAGCCGCAAGTTGGATATCCTTGGCCTAAATTGTTAAGCAACGAATGGCGATGTGACGCACAATTTTCAATGAGTTCTACTTAAGGTAGTGGCCTTCGAATCTGAAACTTATTTGCAAAACATCTTCTTATCGGTGGTGTGAACCTTGAAAGATTATCGATAGTCCTAGATAAAGCTTAAATGCATTTTTTTTTTTTGTTCATTCAATGATCAACGACAAATGTCCTCCTCGGCTTTTGCTGGCACTTTGGGTTATTTTTAAGAGATTTTCAGTTTGGCATAAATGTGGCTGAATTTCAGTGATACAACCCTCCTTCAATGGTTGGGTGGTCTTGGGCTTGTTGATTTCGGACTTCAAAAAAATCCCAAAGAAAGATCCAATGATCTTCACGGCAAACGGGAAATTACACGACCAGGGAATGTCTCAGGCAATGATACTTGATGTAGTGTTCCGGCATAGCTTCTGCGAAAGGGTAACTAGTACGGGAAAATCGTCGAAATAACACCAAATTTTGTTAAAATCATGGATAATACCTAACCACTCACTTCCCTGGTTATACATCAGCAAACTACACTGAGAAAATTTCTCTACCTACAGATCAACCCGGCTATGGCCTGCTTAAATGGGTAGTTTGCAGCCTTATAAGGCACTACGCCCGATAGTATCTTCCTTGCACAATCACAGAATGCTATTCAAGACGTTAGAGACATTTTGCTATATATTCTTAAAGTTTGTCTAGCTCTCGGTACTGACGTAAGCGTAGTTGTTAAACCTAAAGCAAATAAAATGACCAATATATTCCCGAAGGATCTTAGACCCATAAGTCTGTCACCCTTCCTGCTAAACGCCTCCGAGAGAATCCTCGACCTCCACATCAAGTGCAGTTTCAATCACAAAAGAAAGTCGAATTGCCAGCATGCCTACCAAAAATGAAAATCGGTTGAGACTGCACTACACCCCCTTTTCGCTATTTTTCAGGCAACGAACTGACTGTATAAGCCTCACTGGGCATGCAGATTGCAATTGACTCTGCCCTCAGGCTGTAGGGCATTCCAGTCTACTCACGTTGCATTGCGGCCTCTATCAATGCAACAAACTTATAAAAGTGACTTCAGCTTTAACTTCGACTTTTGAAGGGAATGAATGGAGATCTTCAGTCTACCTACTTGCTGTACCACCTTCTAAATCTCAACGATTTATCAGGTCGCTGTTTAGCTCAACCTGAATCCAATTCCCGCGTCCGATATGCAATATAGACAGCCAAGCAGAAACCAGATCACTCACTTTGAACACCATAAATTCGAAAATGGTAAGACATCTTTGAATTGGATGGATAAGCAGACAACGATTTGTTGGGTTTCGGAACTTGGTTGACAGAGACTCGGATCCATAGAAAGAAATTGACCTCAATTCACCAATATCCCACGCCAAACAAATGATATATTTTCAATCGCTATGAGTACATCTCGACTAAAGTAGCCCACAATCAATCCTAAATGACTAAATGAGGGCAGATTAACCTCAGGAGAAGAGACATCTTCTAACAGAAATAGGTTCTCCAAATTTTCGGCATTTCTACTACTACGCCTCCTGTTTGGTTGCGAGTGCCCACCGGAATCATTATCAAAAAATGGACTTCTTGTTTGTGATTGCCCTGTGAAACTCATCACATCAAAGGCATCACTTCAGATTACCTCATTTCAGCGTTACAACTGATTCTCCGCTCTTGATGCTGGATTATGAAAGAGGTTGAAAAAGACGCGTTGGCAAAGGTGCTGGCGATCTCACAATATTTTCCGGGCATTAATTAGTGGCACTTCGAAATGTACGAAGTCTAGAATACTCTTCCGTCAATCTCAATACGATCAATCTGACTTACCGCGTTTTGATCAGGAGCGCCAAATGGGCTCTAAAAGAGGGTAAAATCATGTCCCGTCACTCTCAATGCCTATCAGCCTGTTCCCAAACAGACCTTCCAAAGATGCATTCATTTTCTATTCTGGCATTCAAGTCGCCGAGTACGAATTTTACATCATTCCCAAACACAGTTGGGTCTCTAGAAATTCGCAAAGCCTTCCTTACTTGCGTAAGATCAGCATTGCTCATCCAGATGTAAATGTAGTTTTTAAATTGAACCACTGAACATCGAGACTTAAAGTTACATAAATGAATAGCGAACGAACGCCCCAGACAAAATCAACAGTGTATACTGTACCCAGACTCTAGTGATCGTCTTTCACGGCTACTTTGACATACCATATTCAAGGCCCACTCCTAAAAGGAGCTGTCAAGGTTTTTGAAGTATCGATGGTGGTAAGTAAACTCAATTAGAGCAGATGGCTGCTTATGTCCAAGAGGTGTCAGAATGGGCCTGACCCTCCAGATTGGAGGTTACTGGTCGGGTTATCTCCTTGGCATTGTAAAATATATACATATACATATGAATGGAAAGCCTCGGATACAAATAATACCATTGTAAACCTGACCCATGCGCTACTTGAAAAAGGCGAACGATTTTCAGCACCTTAAGAGACCAATTTCAGTCGAAGAACTTGCAGAGATCCAAGAAGTTCGATGGGTTTAAGAAGGATGAAGAACTGAGACATATAACATACTTCGATAACATGCCACGGCTATTTGCATGTGGTTGAAGGCAGCACCAAGACAAGAAGTCTTCTGCTCCAGGCAATTGAACTCGCGCCTCTTGAAAATCGGCAACAACGCTAAATCTGTCTGCATCCGTTTAATATGCGTACACGCCCGTTATGAAGAGCGACGTGTGAGCTCTGCTAACAAAAACTAAAGAACAAGTACCACCTTCTTAGAATGAAGGAAAAAGGGCCATGTTCTAGATATCGGAGGTGATTTTGTAAAGAACATGCGACCAAAACATGCTAGACGAATGGAATTTCTGAGGAGAGGAGACCTCTAATCTGCCCCAACTACAGAGGCATCAGCCTCTTCAACACCACCGATAAGATTTCTCTGCCATACTATATAATTGCCTAAAACAGTTTGTCAACCAACTGAATGGGACTTATCAGTGCGATCTCAAGCTTTAAAAGTCCAAGCTCGAGCAGATTTTTATATTACGACAGATCTGGGAAACGGCTCTTAAATTCTAAATCGACATCTATTATATAGTATGTACAATGTACATACATAACATACATTTGTCGATTTGAAATACAAAATCTTAAATTAAGCCATGCCAGGTTTTGGCATCCTTGTTAAACTTGTGCTCGCTGCTCCGTGAGGGTCGGTAATGATTTTACTTAAACCTTGGTTGAAAAAGTTTCCGACAAAGCGATTTACTGTCAAGAAATTGCATGATCATACTTGAGAGTACAATACTAGAGGTTACGTGCAGTCTGATACAAAAATGCAAAGAAATCTACGCCCAAGCGCCTGTGAGTACATGAAGAAAAACAGTATACCTTATCTCTGCGTATCATGCAAACGTAACCGACGCAACTCTCCACGCTTTCCACCTGCGGTTAACACACACAATGCGGTAACCACGGCTGCTGGTAGCGATACCTAAATGGCATCATCGTCACCAACTGCTAAGGAGATTCTTTTGCATTCTCCCTTACACAACATTCCACAGCTGACTCGACAGTTAATCAGTAAGGAAGTAAACAGCATTCTTACTGAAGTTGTCACACTTGAGATGTTTTATAACGAAATCATCTCGCTCAAAGAAATGCATTCCGACGAAATGCTCTCCAAGCAGAGAACAAATCTCTTCTGAGTAAAGTGACCCATTTGCAATACAGTGTTAAGATCATGCAACAAAATGGGAATACCGAATGTGGGTGAACAAAACGCGTTGAACTCTACACTCAAGATACTATCAGAAGGTTAGGATTAAACTATAGCAAAAAGAATGTTCACATCAGGCTCCAGTAAAGGGTGAGCCAACAGATGGTGTGGATGTTTGCTGTCAATTACTGTCATGTACTGAATTAAATGTGGTTGATCTTTCTGACAGATGTCATACAATCTTTGGCAATTTTAGTCATGGAGTCGTTTATTTTTCAACCTTATTACGAGAATGGGCGACCTGTAAAAGTAACATTTCGTAAAATTCGTAAATTTTTCATTCAATAAAATCGCGCTAATAAGTCCGGAATTCGTGCAATGGTGAAGCGTTTTGAAGAAACCGGTTCGGTATTGGGTCCAAATCCATATCAGCATGCTCGACCAGCACGTACACGCCAAAAGATCACCACTGTGAGTGAAAGTGTTTAAAGCCAGTCAGGTACCTCAATTTGTCGCCAAAGTCAACAATTGGGCCTCACTTTACCACTGTTGACCGGCTTTTTTTCTCCAAAATTGAATGAATTAGGTCTGGACGATCTCTGGTTTCAACAGCATAGTGCTACCGCCCACATAAGCCATCAATCAATCAATTTATTGCGTGCGAAATTTGAAGATCGCATTATTTCGGTTAGAGAAGAAGTTGATTGGCTCTTAGAATTTGTTCACTCATCTTGACTTGTTTCTGGTATTTTCCTATCATCTGTGTTTTATAACTAAATGATCCTATGAATAGTTTTCTCACACACTTTTGTAAACATGAAAAGGAATTTTATAAAAGTGTTTTTCATTCTAGTGAATGCAAAAATAGTTTCTTCATTATACGAGATGGGAAGGAGGAACACTCTAAAACGTTTTATTTTTCAACATAATCTCCTTTAGCTCGTCCTTCGTCCAACCCTTCTCCCATTTGTTGATGCCCTCCAAATAATACGATTTCTCGAGGCCCTCAAAAGAAACGTTTGCTTAATCGATAACCTCTTCATTCGACCCAAAATCCAGGAACAGGAAATTGTCGCAGGAGTTAAATCTGGAGAATATGCTGGATGAAGGAGCAATTCATAACCTAATTCATGCTATTTTGCCATTGCGAATGCGGACTTGTGCGCCGCTGCTTCGTCCTTTTTTCTCACCAAATGCGGTCGTTTTTGCTTCAAATCGGCATATAATCGATCCAACAGGTCTGCATAATAGCTGTCGGTGATCGTTTTACCCTTTTCAAGGTAATCGAAGTAAATGACGGTGCGTGAATTTGAAAAAAACTGTCGTCATGACCTTATTGGCCGACAGACGCACCTTGGGCTTCTTCGGCTTCGATGCACCAAGATAAGTCCACCGTCTCGACTGTCCTTGGTCTCTAGTGTGTTGTGATGGATCCATGTTTCGTTCATGGTTACGAAACGACGCAAAAACTCTTTCGGATTGTGATTGAATATCGCCAAACACTCCTTTAAAGTTGTCAAACGATTGCGTTTGTTGTCAATTGTGAGCAAACGCGACACCCATCTGGCCGATAGCTTTTTCATTTCCAAATATTTTTGCAAAACTGAAATCACTGATCCATGTGATAAGCCTGTAGCCTCTTCAAATGTGCCCACCTTCACTCGCCGATCGTCCAATATCATCCCATGGATTTTATCGACTATTTCTGGTATGGTGACCTCAATTTAGCGACCAGAACGTTCGGCGTCACTTGTGCTGGTACGACCGCACCGAAATTGAGTAAATCAATGGTGGATGGTTCTAATCGACGGTGAAGAGTCCCAATAATACTTTTCAAGCTTTTGTTTGGTTTGCGTGATGAGTTTTTTGGCCAAAAAATAGTCTTTTTTCCATTTTTGCGGAAATTCTCGTAGGCGTCTGTTTCAAATGGCTGTCACAACAAAACTATTTGACAGATCTGTCTGAAAATTTGGGTGTGTTCTTCTGAAAGATGCTATTGTTGGATTTGAGGTGGCAACGCAATCTGTTTTAATTTTCACAGACTTATTGACCCACTCTTACAGCAAAACATAAGAAGCCTGTGAACAAATTTCAATGTGTTTTTGGCTCACGTCATACAGTCTACAGAGCAGCCTCAGGCAGTTAAAAACAAAAGATCTATTGTCCTATTCAAAAATATCCAAATGTGATAATTTATCCCTAATTTTTCCAGTAAAACTGGCTAGTAAACACAAGTATGTTTAGCTACCAATCGAAATATTTTGCTTACAGATACGAGTAACAACAAATAGTTAAAATGCGTTCAGTATAATTATAGCCGTACCTCAAGCTAGACTAACAACAAAAGGGCTTTGACTCCTTACCCTCTATTAAGTACTGAAACACGAATGCGTTGTTCAATTCAATTTTCGTTTTCAAACTCTAGCGCATTGCCTTCCAGAATAGGGTGCCTCCAGTATTACTTGAGATCGTATCGCGATAGCATTTCTACCTTCAAAGCTTTGTGTACGTTTTGGTATTCAAATTTGTCTACAGTATCTGGTGTGCTAAAAAGTGCGCGTTATAAGTCGCAAAGAAAATTCCAAATAAAAACAAGTGAATGTGATTTAATTCATTCGGCATTCGCCATTCGCTATTCGCCATTCGACAAAACAAAATACCCCGCCCGTCCAGGTGGATTAGTTCGAAATTAATGAACGAATTAATGTATCTCTTAATGATACACGAATTTGGTTTATTTCCTTTACGGTTAATGATCATTATCACATACGTACATCCATTTATTATCATTTCACATGCATGATACATCAAAAAGAAATTATTCGCACTATCCGTACATTTGTTTCCCTCGACATTAGATGAATAGTGGGCGGCTGATAAGACTTGATAACAAGAACAGATTAAATTCCCCCAACAATCAGTTGCATACGCTGTTGGTGAATTCAACAAATTTCATAATTGGCAAAAGAATTTCGAAAGTTTATTCAAATCGGAGGAATACAAATAAACAAACAGTGAACAACCACATAGTCAAAGGATTACCTCATTCGTTGTGAAAAAATTTCCGATTTCATTTGAATAATTCGGATATTCGGTAGAATTCGTATTTCTTGGCAGCACAAGCCATAACACTGTTCCTTCTACCCCATCACCAATTATCGTATGTACATACACAGATACAAACGGGCACATACGAATACATATCTTCGATAGATAGGCGAATCAATAAAACCATCCAAGTGGGCAATATCGGGGAAAACATCCAATGCCAGGCGATAATATTGTATGTATCTAACAGCTACAACACAGCCTTGTGATTCAATCCGAAATACAAACCCACTACGAGTACGGGCAACCGCAACAATTCATTTCGTAATTTTCCGTGCAAACCGTGCGTAATTTGATTGGCATTCTGGTCTCAGTTGTGCAACAAATTGTGGGTGCATGTTGCGATGCAATTCATTTTTGATATGATTTTCTGAAATTTCAAAAACAAATTGTCAATTGTTATTCAAAATTTTCAAAACGCAAAAACATAAAATATAAACCTTCTCTCCTTCGAATTTGTTTGACTTGACACCCAACCCACTAACTGGTTTGTGCACTCCATATTGGACAATGTATTTGTAGGTTGATTCGGAAGACTCCAGAACATGGGCTACTATCCCTATATGTACATATGTGGAGGAATGAACTTTTTTTTAAATTTCTCTGGTCTTAATCGAACTGTGGTGAACGAATGAATGGATACTTTGATTCTGTTCTTTGAGTGCACCGACAGTTCTCTTGCAACTTCTTCCACTCGACCCAGGTGGATCATGGCGCTCAGACTTACAGAATCTGGATGCTGGACCAACGGAACAATTGGAAATATCAACTTTTTTGACATTTTACTATTAGAACTTTTTCTGAGTCAAAACTTCGCCTCAGAACTTAACAAAAGATGTCTCTACGGTGCATTTCCTAACCAGAATGTTATGGAAAAACTAGGGAGTATTGAAGAACTTTGATATTACGTTGTCCAAAAAGCTTATGCGGTTTTTTGCCTTCAAATTCGAATGCTCATTTTTTAGCTTAGAATCAGAAATCCTTTGCTAACACAGTACTTTCAGCTTTTCAAAATCGTTCCCGGACTCACTTGACAACTCTTCGGCTGTAGAACGGGAACGGCAGCATATGCTAAGCTCATTAAATTTCGATATTATTACATGGGGAACCACCAACAGAGTGGAATTTAATGCTTCTAAAACACAATGTTGTCTGCTAGATAGAATTCAAAACCGTGCGATAAAAACTGCCTCACCTTGTTCTATCATACCAGTGCTCCATCGCAAATGCCAATAGCTTTCGGACGTAATCTGAAATACCGTAATTCCTTCTTAATCCGTACCTCTCCTGCCGAGCTCATTATTTCCTAGTCATATTATTTACAAGCATGATGCGTTTGGGCATGTTTCGTGGCGTTTTTGTTTTAACATTTGGAGCAACTTGGGGATAAGCATTATCGTCTAGGAGGATTCGGTTTTTCCTCTTCACCAATCTCAGACGTGACTGTTCCAAGTGCATTATCACAATTTCTTGACAGTACTTGCTTGTTGCAATGGTTTCGTCGGAATTCAGAAAACTAAGGTGGATTGTCTACTTTTAGTGGTGTTTCGGAATAGTGTGATGTTTTGGCTTTTTATACCGATCCACACCCAACGCCGCACGGTGTTGTTTGCCGAACAGAATCCATGTTCCGTCGCACTTCACTATCCGATCGAGAAATTATTCATTTCTGTTACGCAAAAGATTTCCAGATGCCTTCTCATCTGGCAATCAAACGACTTACAAATTTGTGAGGCTTTTTTGCATTTCAAAGTGGTTAAAGGTGATCAAAAAGTCGTGATTTGCTTACAAAATGATTTTTCGCAAACTCTCGAACTGTCGTGGTTTGCTTGTGATTCTGCTTCAGTCAAAACTTCAAAGGGTCGTTGGCAATAGCCTTAGGTGACCAATGTAGCTGTTCCTCTTCCAGGCGCTCAATCGAACCAATTCTCAAAACTACCAGTGTGCGCGTATTCGTCAAATCTAGACCAAGTATGCTAACGATATTCCAAGTCACCTCAGTTGTTTTATGAACCATTTTGTACTCGTACAGTTATTTTTTGATTGGAAGAGAACCCTAGAGCTGGCGTAAACATCTAATCTTCTTAATTTTACTCGCGTTGTCTATGCTTTTTTACAAACCTCGGGCTCACGGTCTATTCAAGACTCAAGCGAAACGTATATTATACGATCCATAGATAATCAAGTTTTAAACTAATAAAACTATGTCCGGTTCTTTAACACTTCTCTAATCTGGATCTCAGGAGACTCACGGCCTAACTATAAATTCAGATCTTGATGAAGTTGCTCCCCGTTTTAGAGCGGCTTGACTCTTATCAATCGGAGATTAGTGCGTTAATTTAATAGCGATATGGCGAACAACCATTGTAGCTAGAATCAGAAGGTTTCTTCGTCTGTGGCAATCTGTAGGAAAACCAGTTATAAACTATTAGCTTCTGGACAAGTAACTATAGCCATAGAATGCAACAGGAATCGAAAAAACGTAATTTCATCTAAGCGTCCTTTCGTCATAATTCTTGAATTTAACTGAAAATTGAATTTCAGTTTCAGCAGTCCAAATTCAAATTTCTCACCACTCCTTCATTGATTCTGCTCACGGCCACTTGAAGATCTCTACCTGAAATAAAGTCCCCTTATATCTTGCCACACCAAATTTGTTGCTGTCAGCGATCGCTTTATCATTGAATTGGAAATTAGGATATTCCTGCGCATCCCTAAGTATGTCTGACGTTCTTTAAAGTTTCGAACTAGGTGCTTGGGTCGGAAACCCCTTTAGTTGGACTGTTGCCGTCCATTCGCTTATTGTGGCCGATCCAATGCAAATGCTATAGTTAAAATTGATCACGTTCTTAGATCACAAATATGCCTTGCAGAGATCGCAGATGCTGGCTATTCTACATTCACCCTCCTAGCACACGGGAGGTAGTAAGAAACAGTTTTTCCTCCAAGGACCTCAATACTAGCCTCGCCTTTCTACGGATTGTACGACACTCGGCGTTGTACATTTAAACATTTTGGTGGTCATTCTTGTTTCAATGTTCCGCCAAAACAAGTAACAACCGGTTGCTTCCAGCCAAAGCCTATATACTCGAATAACTCCGCGGGTAATCCGCCAGAGCTGCTGGCTTTGCTGTTTTTTAGCTCCTTTATTGTTGTGCCAATTTCTTCTCGACTAGGGAGAAAAACTACTTTATTGTTGGCCGGACCTAGATCCTTTTCGTATAACATCACACTATTTAGACCTTTATGCCCATTTAGCAGCTGCTGCGAGTATTGTTTGATGTACATCTACGGTTCGCTCTAGATCGGTAACCAGATACCCTTTGAAGCCGTTTTCTACTAATATAAAACCTGAGACTCACGAGGGAAATAAAACACCAGCGGGATCTACACGCTGTTTTGCGTTCGTTGCAACAATGGGACTCGAAATCTTACTCTTATGACCCAAACGGGGTCAAAAATCACTCGACGAAAGTTGTGGTCAAGCCACCGAAGGATAACTTTATCCGCTTAGCTAACGTTAACCTCTCTGCGCTATAAACCGGGGATATTATGACTAGAGTCGTCAATATATATAAAGTCTTTGTAGCAGAAAGGAGGTAGGCCAAATATTGACACATTCTGTCCGATTCACAAATGTTGCGCGTTCTTCCCCGATGATATTGCCCTCATTTACAGTTCAACTCATTGTTGCCGCTTCTGTTTCAATGAAAAAAGCGAAAACCAGGGGTTTCGTGGGTGTGGTCGGAAGAAACGAAGCACATTAGCTGCGACATTTCCGACGGCTTCTTGACATCGATACCACTGATCTGATCTTCAACACTTAATGCACGTTGGCCGTGGTGTAGTGGTACTAACAATCGCTTCTCACTCGGAGGGTCAAGGTTCGAATCCTAGCCACGACAAAGTTTTCATTTGTGTAATTGGAACTCAGTCAGAAGGCATAATACTGACATATGTAGATTTGGCTGTTGTAGAGTTTTCAAGCACAAAACAACCGTTAAAATTCACAACCTGAATCATTCCGAGTGAAGAGAATCTTTCCGTCCTATGCCCCACCTCTGGAGAGTCAATATCGAAACCAAACACACCTGAGTTTCAAAACACTGCATCAAAACAATGCTTTCCTTTCTCCTCCTTCTATCCTTCCGCCCGCGCCCTGGCAACAGTAAAAGGGTATCATAACCCCTTAGGCGCGTAAAAAAAAAAAAAAAAAATGGGTGGCCGTGGCTAAAGTGGTAGTGGGCTGGCTTCCAAATCGGAAGGTTCGGTGTTCGAATCTCAGCCTCGCCCGAAAGACATATCATCCATTTTTTCAGTTAACGAAAATCAAGCAGGACGAGTAGTTGACTAGAAATCAACATCAAGCCAACTTCCACTACGAATTTAGTCTTCCCATTAAATGTTGGATGCCACCACTGAGTCCAAACATCTTTCTTTCTCTCTCTATCCCATTTTCCAAAAAAACTTAACACATGCTGAGGCATTATAAGTGTATTCATACCCACTTGAGTATTAAGTTCTCTAAAAAAAAAAAAAAAATAATGCGTTCATGAGAGGTTCAAGGACACGCATCAGGCATCAGCAGAGGCTATCACCGTTAACTGCGTTTGCACCCGCTTAGAGTTATATCTACCTTGGCTGCAACTAAATAGTGGTCCGAGTCCACATTGGCTGTTCGGAAAGCTCGGACATCTATAACACTGGAGGAGTGTCCTGTCCTGATCAATTAATTGGACTGTTTTATTACTGATAGTCTATGTCCGTTTCCAGACAAGGTGTCGTGTGCTCGTACGTTATACTTTTCGAATTCGCTTTCAAAGGTGCCCTCTTTTCGTATCTGAGAGGTTATGAGCACATGTCAGACTTTATGTTGGCTGATGGTGGTTCGATAGTTGTTCGGATGCACTTCGACGTTCAAGAAACGTCCAAGATACGAACATTCCATATGCAGAACGCCATTGCCCTTTTTCCGATTTGAAGGTTCATCAACAGTGAAATATACGTGGCCCTTGGTTTCTTCGTAACACTAGAATTTTTGCTTGGTTAACCATATGCACAACTCCCAACCTAGAAGACTAGACGCATCCTGAGACCTTTTAAGCATGTAACCAGTCTAATTGTACAACACTCAGCCACTACCGATGAGTAATCGATGAAGCACACTTAAATAACATATATCAGTGCTGAATTCCATTTAAAATTGGCTCGTCTGGCAAAAAAAATTCAAATGTCTTTTAAAAATGAATACGGGGACCGCTAAAAACTTGATAAATAGGGACCATCGTTAACTTGTGAACCTGAGACCGATATCTTTTAACAAACACTCGACTAGAAGCAAGTGGAAAGGGGAGCCATAACAGTCCAAAGTGAATTTGGACGTGCATGCCCTAAAAAGAAATTAACGACTTGGACAATGTTTTGCTGAAATCTACGTTTCTGCAAAATGACCGTGATTATTAGAATCGAATTGGTAAGGCACTTCAAACTCGACGTCAAAACTTTTTCTTTATAACCTACGCTATGTTTGCAATGAAACTAAATCCAACAAATGGCAACATTATAAGTAAGTCATCGATTTGGCAGAATTACCGACGCAAAGGAAGTCAGTAATATTCAGTACCATGAGCTTCACCTCTATCATATCTCTTACACCATCACACTACTCGTACCTACCTCTTCAAGTTAAAAAATCAAACTTAATTGCGATGGAAATCTCCACAGTCAACCGCAGTCACCACATCTTCTGGCGCTCGATGACTCAAAGTGTTAAACTATTTACAGCCGACACAAAATCCAATTATCATTAATTAATTCATCCAATCGACTGGCATTAATAAAGATACACGCACACTCACTTTTAATGATATTCGTACCAAGTATCCGTCCTCATCTTCATACAAAAGACAGTTAGACCTACAGTATGAGTTGTTCGCCATCTTCAGTGTCTCATCCAGGTGATTGGTATTATGTGTCTTGAAGAATAGAGAACTCGTGTGAAAATACTGCAGGTGTGTTAGAATTTCTAACTGATCGTACCTTGACTGATTGTGAGATTTATTTATCCGCAACCACAAAATATTCACACGATTGCTTCCACAAATTTGTTAAATTAAAAAGACTGTAACTCTTCACCAAGGTGACCTAATTTAAATCGGCACTACAGATAAGTTCGGTAGCTAAATTGTCTACCAATTCAAGATCTTAAGTGGCATTGAAAGGCGTACGGGAAAGGCCCTATTCATCTGTATCAATTTGACGTCCGTAAGCACGTGCTATATGTTTTTAGGAACAAGTTTGATAGAAAACGAGAGAAAGGTTTCTGTGCTCGGTGATTACTCCTTTCCATTGGCAGCATCCAACATTTGATAAGGAGACTAAATTATTAGCGTAATTTGACTTGTTGCATTCTAAGTAACAGCTCATTTCATATACTTTAAGTATGACTATCTTACAAGATTTGGACAGAACCTGAATGATGCATCATATGCCTTGAAGGTCAATACATGACCACTTAACTTTGTCGGCAAAACCCTCCTCAGGACTAGTTTTAGAGAGTCAAAAGGAGCTATGGAAAAAGAACGTCACACTGCTTGCATGACTCTAAATATGCATGCCACCACATAATGGCCACACTGACCTATTCATATATTTGATTTAACGGATTCTCGAGGCCGTGGTTCTTGAGCCAATTGCACATGGGCATCTATTGTCTACAGTCTAATGTGACCTCAATGTCAGTAAAAATGCCAAATGTATACACTTTCTGTTTTTCAACTCTATAAACTAGACTTTAAAAGTTACGCATGGTGTTTCGCAAAGCAGATTTATGTCCATGATCTTGAGCTGATAGGAAGTCAGACTAACAGAACTGACGCCTTTTCCAAGTGCGTACCCGTCGACACCATGCGATTCAAAGCGGTAAAGGAACACAACAGCATAAACCATGCTTTAGTGAAAATTGTAACTACATACGTGGATTTTAATTACTGAAATTTTGAGTCACGTCATGCTCCACAGATACGTTCCTGGGGGACACATTAAACACTCAGTAAAAAAAGCTCTCTTACTTAAAAATGAATGCAACGTTGATTTACCGTGACGTACGACGAGCTCTTTCTAAACACAACGACTACAACCCACTTTTTCATTGAAAAGCAATGCCACTATTAGACACGAAACCACGTATTAAGAGCACCTAAACACACTTTTTAAAATCTCGGCTGCCGCATTTTATATTTACTGAATTCTGCAATAGTTCCAACTAAGGACGCAACTCCTTTTCCTGTGTCATTTGTGACTCGGTGTAGTTCTAGATTATACTAGCACATCGCCATAAGACATTGCATAAACTTGCCAAATTCTAAGCATTCGGGAAAATGCAACTCTTTGTCCGCGTCAAACGCCATAAAAGCAAAGCAACTCTACAATTTCGGAAATTATGGCGTTTGACACACTAAAAATTAGTAGTGGATTGCCGTGGGGTTTTTAATGCAGCACTAGCAGAGAAAAATCGAATAGTACTAAACTTCTTTCGGCTTAACACAACCCAATAGCTAGAAAGCACTATCGGAGGTTTCCATGTCAGACTATGTATCGGAATCCAAATAAAAGAAGGACTTGGCGAAACTGTCAAAACGGAACAGAATGTTCAGAATCTAAACGGTGCACTCACCAAATGTTTTGAACTGACGTAACTAGCCAGGAAAAACCCTTGGGTATCGCCTATCCATGATGGAATGTAGATATGCAGCGACCAAAAAACTTCTGAACAGATCACTTAAGACTAATTTTGAAAAAGACTCACATTTATACAGATCAAAGCAAAAAGAATACACGAGCTTTATTCGGATTTCGAAGAGTGGCTAGTCAAAGTTTTCAAGTGTGGAAAATCAGTAAGCCGAAACCCGTTTCCCAGGTAACCAGATCAGAACCGACACACAATCTGCTCCTATCACTTGAACTAAGTAATACAACACGCCAGATCTAGTATCGGTTATGATGACAAATGAAACGAAAGAAATAAACTCCTGTGTCTTTTAATAGCTTCAAATCACCTAGCACCAGAGGAACTGGACTACGTTCTGAATCCCACAACCAGTCGTAGCTTTTATACCGAAAATCGAGAAATATGATTACTCACTTGCTAAGACCTATCAAACTATCTTCCTTCTTGCGAGTTAGGCTTAAGAATCCTTCCTTAGCGCAAAATTCATACCAACCTGGATAAACTTGTGAGACTGCGCTTCAAGATCGAGCGAACAGAATTGAATTTTCACCGCGGGTTTTCATACTTTCTTGAGCTCGCGCTCAAAAACAGAATTTCCATTCGACATTGAACCTAGCTTCATCAATACAACTTTTGACGACATGTATTACTCTACTTAAAGCAAGGTATGTGCTGGCGAGCTTAAGCAGGGGCTGCCCTTTTGGCTTCAAATCCTGTTTCCACGGCTGTGGTGCCTGTTGTTCTATAATGTGCGCAACGATCTTAATTTCGATGCTCATGTAGAGGTATTGTTTGCCGGATCATGCCTAGCAAATGCCTGCTGACCGCTAGACGTGGCACACTACAAATAAATTCTGTCAATCATCTCTAAACTAAGGTTTTTGTCTTCAAAGAAGAGGGAGAAAGTTAGTTTGACTCATTTAGTACCAAAAAGCGTAACTATCCGAAGACGCTAAATATGCCGCGTCGAAAACCTTTAAAACGCTTTCGATTTTCTGACAGTGTAAGCACGCCAAGTTCTGCTCTAGGTGTACTGATAGATCACCTACCCTTTGATGTTCTACTTAAAAGGAAAACGTGTTCGGAATATCTCACGCTGGAATTTCGATGACCTCACGAGCCGCCTGTCTTTAGACGTAGAAGCAGTTTCACTCATCGAGATCGGAGCTCCAATTGCTGCACTACGTCGAATTCTCTTGCCTGGAGACTGGCAAGAAGAGCAGTCGGATATTCATCTTGCATTAGACTGTAGGTAATAGACGCTGATGTGGTGGCAGTTGGTGCTGTATGCACTACTCGTATATCACTAAAGCGATTACATACTCAGTTTTATTCGAAGGGCTTTGAAATTTCCTTAAAATGAACATAAAATGATAACAATAGTCTAGTTCTTGCCTAAGTATGAAAAAGAAAACATATGGCTTCACTCACAAAAATTAAGAAAAGAACTCAGCTCATTTTCTTGTCGAAACTCTATTTTCAATGGGATTGCGGTTATCACTCCTTGTTGCACCTTTCAAATATCTCACACTACACTACAGCTCAATGGGATGAATCCACATTTGCACTAAGGTAGAGCTCCCAAAGAAATCAGAATTCAACATTAAAAAAATGCACTCCTTAAGATGGTATAACCACTCTGTATAGAAGAGCCATTCTTGCACGGTGAAGGCATGACTACTTAATGATTTTCATCTGTCCTACCTCTTCAGTAAACCCTCAAACAACACGTGAACAAAACCAGTAGCAATTACAAGGCTGCTTAGTTACCACAGAGGTCGCCAGTTGGCGCTCGTGTACAGAAATGTTTAATAACTTTAAGAAAAAAACAATAGATTTCGTAATGCCGCGAGTTTTTATTTAGTCTTATAGACCTTTTTCACGGATTTTGCGGACACATAAAATGCTCCATCGATTGCCATCGGCCGTTTCTCCAACTTTAACTAACAAAACCAATAATGGTTTTGGAGCAAATACCGTCCCAAACAACCACTTCTTCATCATGAAATGGTGTTTCATGAATAATGTGAACATTATCGGTTCCCCAAAAGCGACAAATTTATTTGTTTACTCCGCCAGAGAGGTTAAAATCAGCCTCGTCGATCATCAGAATTCGCTCCCAAGAACCCGGTGAAAAGTCTCACTATTTCGGCGCGTTCTTCCGGTATAAAATTATTCATGGTTGAAAATGTACTAAAGTGACATTTCCTTACTGAAGCCGATCTGTTGAGAATCGTCAAAGTTATTAAACCCTTCTATACCGAAGCTCTAGATGGCGCACCCTGTACATGCCCTGCTGAATTAGATATGCTACTTTTTCTGGTGTACCTGGAGCAATTATAATGATACCTACTTATTACTTACTCCCTGTTAAAGCCTTAAAAGACAATTATTCATACTAACGATTACATAGTTCTTTTCTTGAGTTTCAACAAGAGCTTCAATGTCACAATTCCGAGCTGGAAAGACAGTTTGGGCCGAAAGAAGTGAACGTAAGTGATTACGGTGCAAACGTCAATGATGACATTGACGCTCGTCAGATTACGAATGCACAGTGCAACCATAGCCTAACCAGTTCAACAATCAACAACCACATGTACTGGTCACTTGGTCACCGAGTCAGAGAAACTTTAAAGCTGATAAATTTGCCAAGGACAAATTCATACTCAAGATAGATGCGATAGACAAAACCGACAGCAAGTTGTCAAATTTTACGACCTAACACCTAGCCAGACAGATCCGTTTCAAACTGGTTCTAAGACGTAGAACGCGATAGAGAGAAGAAAAAGCCTGCATCTATTCTGTGACAGCGCTAATCTGTGAAGATCCCGAAGAATTGCACAAAATGTCGACCAACATGCTCCTCGGGTTTCCAAAAAATACCAAATACGCTTAGATAGTGCAAGCCATGATTAAACCTACTTCAACGCAGCTGGTTACCACATTTAGCTGGGTGTATTGGAGGTCCTCTTATATCACTAAATGTCTTCTCTGGCATAAGTCCAATCTTTTGTTCCAACCGTACCTAACCTAATCTTCTTATACTATCTGGGTTTGAAAGCTCCTCATTGTACAGAGAGTATCTTGGCATTATCATCAAGATTCAACCAAAAGAAAACAAATTCTTTTACAGTCTACGAGTAGCTGTTTCTATTCTATAGGCACATGTGAACGCACCCTTAATTTTTTCTTGTGAACTATCATTACTACTTTTATTGTATTTAGTCATGGTATCAATTTGTTATCAAAATTCGGAGTCGGTGGCCTCTACTTTATGAGCGCTATAAACAATTTTCGGTTATAATCGTCCCACTCGACTCGCAATACGTAATTTGGGGCAAACATTTGAGCCCACATGTTCGCTGTTTAATGCTCCAGTGTCAGTGGGAGGAAGAAATGCAAGGAATGCTGAAAATATTGAAGCTGTAAGTGCATCTGATGACAGCGACCCAAGTTGTTCGGAGGAATTAGGCACGGCTCAAACAACATTGTGGCAAATTTCGCGATTACCCGTGTAAGACCAAAGTCAGATGACCATTTGAAGCGTCGAACTTTCTCAAATTGGTCTCTGGAAAGGTTACAACCGATTCAGAATTTCATTGCAAAATCACCTTCAGCTATGAAGCTTATTTCTGCCTAAATGGCTTTGTCAACAAGCAAAATATGAGTTATTGGATGTCTACAGACCCACATGTGTTTCATGAGACGCAACTACATCCAAAAAAGAATAGACTGTTTGGTGTGGTTTTCATTCCGGCGGCGTCATTGGATCGTATTTGTTCGTTGGTGATGATGGCCGCAACGTTATAGTTAATAGAAGTCGCCATCGGGACATATTGGAGCGTCATTTTGGACAGCAATTGTATGCACCCAACATTGGTGAGGTGTGGTTTCAACAGGAAGGGCACCACTTGTCATATAACGGGCCAAATAATCGAACTATTGAAGTCAAAAACAAAAATGTATAGTCCTTAATGCAAAACCCGATAGTGCAAAAATTGCTACAAGACTAAACACATTCATTGTGGATGAAGCACTGAACGCATCCATTTGATATTGACTGCCATTTTACATGTGACATTTATGCAACTTTGCCACATTACAATTGATTTCGGTTCGTTTAAAACCTTCGAATATGGCAAATGGACATCGGAAAACCTGCAACTCACAATAAAATCTAAACAAGGGTGAGATTTTTCGAAACTTGCAGATGCTTGGGTTCACTCGTAATTTCGTACTGCCAAGTTGTTCGAGGCTACAGGAGTGTCCTAGACCCCATCTAAGAACCGACCGGCGTGAAAACAGAAAAACTTGTATCAGACACACTGGACCCTAGCTCACCATCGCATTAAAACGAAAATGTAGACAAAAATCGAAAGCTTTCTGCCCAGAACTCATTCTAGAGATCGAGCGTGGCTACCTCAGTTAAAGTATTGCAAAAATTGTGCTATGGTGGTGTTACCAAACTTTATAAGAAAATTGTCAAAAGTTCTGTGAAAACTTACCACACAACTGTGCAGAAAGACCCTGTGAAGCTTCTCAATCAAACAATGTTCACCAACAAGATTCTGCTTCCGTTCACAAAGCGTACACCACTTACATATCACCGGATGATTGTGAGTCCACGTTTCAACCCATTTACCTATCATACAAGCTAAGGTCCGTTTTAGAGGTAAAGACCTGGTTTTCTTCACACTGAATGAATATATATTGAAATTTTTTCCAAGTGTGTGCTGCTTGTTTGCGATCGATAATTGGACAAGGCATCCCACATCGTGCTGGAATACAAATGGTGGTCATTCTGGGGGTTCTACGATTTTAAGTTATTGAGTGGCAATTTTCCTTTTAACACTGTTTATTCCTAGACTAGGTACCTAGTAGATACTTTTCTCGTGCTGTGGGCAGGTCAAAACTCTAAAGAATCCGTGTGTGGGTGTGCAAACAGCCACCTCATTTATTGCGAAGTAGTACTGCAAAATTATTTGGCAAAAGTTGATTTACAAATTCGGTCTAAAAAAAAATAATCCTCAAACGGTTGCCAGATCAACCACAACAACCGCACTGCTTCCATTTATCGCTTCACCTTTTCACTATTATCACGACGATTCATCCCTGAGAGCAACCCCAAAACCGATTGCACACATTCTATCACGTGCATTTGCCGCAGTTTCCACATGTCCCATTGTCGATCCCAATTGGAAAACATCTTCCCTCAACTGCGGACTGCCGCTGTCGATGTCACGAGTGATAATCACTTCCAATTAGAATACTCCACCCTCCCTGGTCCAAAGTGATATTGACGATTGATGATGATGATGAAATACACGCCGAAAACAAATTCTCAACACATGACCCGTTTCTGATTGTGTTTCCAACTCGAACCCACCCAAAAGAGAAATGCAAAATGGCTTCAACTTCAAACCTCCCCAACAACAAAGCTGTCTCCACGGAAAATCACATAAGAAACTCATAAAACCGTGCATGACTAATAAATTTGGAAGCAAACTTGCAAACCGAAAATAAATAAACCAAAAACGAAACTCAGTGTGAGAGCATTTTTTTAAAATTAAAACGCAAATCCAACAACACCCAGAGCGACAACAACAAATCCTAGACTCTATTCACCGAGGGCAGCCACGTACATACATATGCACATATATAGTCAGAGAGCTTTTGTAACTAATCTCTGCTCTGTACTCTGAATTGTAAACAGCAAATCAACTCAAAAGTGAATCACAAATCAAAAAAAAAAAAAAAAACAACCTCTGCTTGATATGAAAAAAATTTGAAAATTTGAAAATGTAGTATGCCCACGACCAGGACGAGAAAAAACATTGAAAAACTCAGGAGAACGTTAAATTATGAATGAAACGCATGAACAATGAACACACGAATATGAATAGGACTATGAATAGGCCAAGAGTCAGAAAATATTCCAAGTCGCAAGTGCCCACTGACTGAATAGCAAAGTCCGACCAGATATCGAGGATATTGAGCTGATGACTCATTAGCCAATGATGACAGACAAACGGATAGACACCATACACGACACGTTACATAGATAGATGAGAATTCTGTGCTAACCAGGTGACGATGACGAGTGCTAGTGATGATGGTGACGGGTGTAACTTGCCTATCAGCAGTCCATGTCTGACCTTGGAATACTCTCTGGCTCTGCCTTTGAGGTGACGTAATTTTCTTATTTTTTTTCGCTTGCACTTAAAACTAAAAAAAAAAAAAACAACACTCACCCAGGTCGTATTTGTAGAAGAACTCCTCCACCGAGACGATTTTTGGTCCACCAGAAGATTCTGTTGGCTTTACTGCTACCGGTGATGGGGCTTTCCTTGCTGGTACAGCCGGTGCTGGTGCAGATACTGTTACTGGTGCTGAAGCCGGTGTCGGTGCTGGTGTGGGAGTTGCAATTGGAGCTGGCTTTGGGGGTGCCGGCTTAGGTTCCTCAACTACCGGTGCTGGTGGAGCTGGTTTAATTACAGGAGCTGGTACTGGTGCTGGTGCTGATACTGGTGCTGGAGTTGGAGTTGCAACTGATACAGGTTCAGGTTTTTTGATTTCTTCGACGGGTTTCTTGAAATCGGCCAACAATAAATCGGCAGCCTCTTCAGCGGATGCGGAAGAAGGTGGATTTTTTGTAGCTACAGCGGCTGGTTGCACAAATTCGGGAGTTGCAGTTCGTTCTTCTTTGAAATCACCCAATAGATCCTCCGACGAAATAAACTTTTCATTCTCTTGCTCCTTGAGAGCTGCGGCAACTGGATTCTTCTTGATTGGCGATGGATTGTACGATATCGATGGAGAGTCATCATCGGCAAAGTCATCATAGAACTTGGCATTCTTTGTTCCTGGATCCTGAGCGTGCTTCACAATAAAATCTTCATCGTCTGACTCGTCGTCACGTATCGGTGCTGATGGTATAATTGGTTTTGGTGGTTCTGGTGCTTTAATAGGCTCCTGCTCAACTGTTGGTCTAATTGGTTCGACAAATGCTGGATTAGAAGGAAAATGAACAGCTGGTTGCGGTTTCGCTTCTTCTTGTTTCACTGGTGCCGGTACTGGTGCTGATGCGGGTGCTGGCGCTGGAGCTGGAGCCGACCCAAAGAACCCACGTTCGGCATTCATAAAATCTCGAGTCAAGTCGGTGATGAATTCACTACCCTTCTTCTCGACCTTATCGAACTTGTCACCAATGTAGTTGCCAAATTCAGTAAGATCCTGCTTAGCAGTGTCCTTTGCCGTGGTGAGGAATTCACCAAAGTCATCACCGGCCTGTTCGGTGATTTTCGAATCGTCAACATGAACCAACCAATCGTCATCCAAGGAGCTTCCGGTTGATTTCTTACTATCAGAATCCTTTGGGGAGTGGTCGTTGGTTGATGGATTGTGTGGAGCTCCTGGTGCAGAACTTGCACCTGATTTCACCTCAGCCCCCAGATTCAAGTTGAGAGGATTATTCATGGCGGAATGGGCATCCTGCTTGAATTCACCAAAATTGATGTCCATGGCTGTTGCAGGAGGGGAGATTCTCAATTGATTTCTCTTGCTTCCAGGTGTTTCCTTTGGATTTTCTCTTCACTTTTTGATTTGCTTTTTCAGTTTATGTCTTCTACACTCTACGGTTTTATTCTTTATCTTTCTTTTGATTTAGATTTGCACTTTTTTAATGAATTGGTGTTTTTTTTTTCTTTTTTGCTTGCTTTTTTGTGTTTCTTATTGGGGACGAACCGAAACTCTTTTACAGTCGACGAACAAGAACGGAATAAATCGTCAGATGAACACAAGTCATCGGCTGTGTACTCTGTGAAGTGTGATGTATTCTGGCTGCTTGGCGCACAGATGGTGGAGAAAAAAAAAGTATTCGTGTTGGATGGAGTTCATTTTGGTATTTGGTTTCCGACGGCGGCTGAGACTGTGTGAGTGTTGAAAAAAAGTTTATTGGCATAATGCGCCGGTTGTTTTCTGGAGAAAGAGATAGAGAGTGATTTTTTGGTTTTTTGCACGTATACAGAATAGTAGGTGGAAGAGGGATGGTGTTAGTGGTAGTGGAGTAATTCATGATAGAGAGAAGTAGTTTGTGGTGAGCTAGACGGAAGGAAGTGCATTGGAAGGTGGTGGATGAATTTTATATCAGCTGTAGATTGTTGTCGGTCGATTTTGATTCATTGAGGTTCATTTAAAATTTATTCGAAAAGTCGACAAGGGCGTAGCGAAAAATTTCTGTTGTAGGGTGGAAGCTTTCAATGGGAGAGCTTTGCACTTTTAAGAATTGAATATTTGCCTCACGGTAGAGAAGCGCTGGAATATTTGTATACGGTGCACAGTTTATTAAAAAAAAAAACAGTTATGATAAAACTTTTTATTAAATTGTTAGCACAGTAGCGTGCAGTGACTACGAATTTTCAACCGATTGTAGAGCCTATGGAAGGTCGTGGAGAAATAGTCTTCCGGAATGTTCCATAGGACTCTCATCAGATTTCGTTGAATACCCTCCATGTCATCAAAACGCTTTCTTTTTATTGTAATCTTCACTTAGAGGAATAGAGAAAGGTCGGCCGGAGCCAGATCCGACGAGTATGGTGAGTAATTGATCACAAATACCAACTTTTTTTTTTAAACGGAAAATTAGGTTACCAATAGCGTCACATTGACAGGAGCAATATTATGATACAAGGATGTTGATCGATATACCAAGCACATCTTTATAAAATAAAATACTGCAGTCCGGAATGTAAGTGGTCGTTCCACGGCAGGCTAACGTTTTTAAACCGTGAAAACTATATTAACCTTATCCAATTTTCAACATGTAAAACGTTTCCGTGTCGGTCCGTATTTCGTACTTCAAGCGAATACTGTTTGTCTTATGAGCCCTGCTATTGCTTTGAAATTTTTCCAATGGCTGAAGAAACATCAAAACAACATAGTTCCATCTGCAAGACATAGTAGCGCCACGTGTACATTTTTTATAAAACCGGTCCCGGAAATTTTTGAATAAACTCTGTATACGAGTACGTACATAAATCTGCAACAACATTGTTATGATGGTAGAAACGTGTTTCTGCACTCAACCCAAGAAAGTAATATTTTTGTTTCTATGCTTACGGATTGCGATGTTTTAATGAGTTCAGAGTCGAGATTAGTGAGGATTACCAAGAGTACAACACGCTCGGAAGAGTCATCCGTATTGTCAAAGCACTTTTTATGACGGATTAGTTTCAGTAAGCGCAAAATATATCAAGAGATCTTTTCTGACTTGTAACGTTTCTTACATCTTGGTAATTGGAAATGTTCCGTAGGCACAGGGAAAGAACCAGTCAATTGTGTCATTTTGTGTTCTTTTTAATGAATTGCGCAGTCTTTCGAATAAAGTCTTCGGCAATAAAGTTCCTACAAGGCCAGAATCCACCAAATCAGTGTCGAGAATTTTGCGAGTGTAAGTCGAATAGTGTCTCTGCATTATCTTCACCATTATTAGAGCAGTTGTGGCAGGATGTGGTTTCATTAAAGTTTTGTTTTCTGGAGAGATTCGGGAGCATTCATTTAATATACTTGCCATCTGCCCTGTATTGTCGAACTGGTTTGGATATGGTGAGCGGCCTTAACAAGACCCAAACTGCAGACCGGGTGCCGTTGGAGACATCAGGGTTGCATATATTGTATCTGTGCTTGGGAAACAGACACATGTTTTCTTAATGAGGGGTAAAATCCAAAGTTGGTGTCCTCTAAAAAAGCGCCAGCGCCAGATTTTTGACCTTAGGCCATTCGTGAACCTGACTAAATTCCTTTCCTGGATTGTATTCTTGCTGAAATCATTCCTGCACACAGGGAAAGTTGATTTCGTACTTTCCGCAACAACAGGTTGAGTTTTGGTCTCATAACATCTAACGACATGTCCAAGATCTGAGATGCGTGTTGTACCAAAGACTACTTTGTTTTAAATGGAAAACAACCTGTTGGGAGTGCAGACAATGATATGAAGTCAAGGGGAGGTAGATTCATCTGTGCATCTAGAGCACCGTCTAGCGATCTAGGAAAAGTCTCCAAACAACACAGACAAACCGTTCTTTAAAGTTTGGTTAATACAGCAGTAGTGTGATAACGTATTTGCGTGAAAGTTTACGTATTTCATCAAACATCTAACGGATAGGAAGTAATTGGTCTTAAAGCATTCGTACAGACACAGAGGAACCTCCTCCGTAACGAGCCTCATGTACTCTTTGAAGCTCCATTACACTAATAAAAAACCGACAACACCCTGAAGAACCATTGAGGGTGTTAAGCAGAAGGTCGACCTACATGCGCCATATCAGTGAAAACAAGGCGCTGCGTCGGTCTGCGGAGAACCCTTGTCTATGGCCGCATTTTATACTAATAGCAGCGAGGATTCTTAACCTAGGCTCTGTTAACTAGCATTATTATCACGGCAGGCATACTCCCGTGCGTAAAAGTCACACTGTTGAAACCAGCTTTATCCGGATGATACGCCCCTTTTGAAAACCCTGACCAGCTTCCTAGTTTCATCCGGTGTTTTAAAATCCAAATAAGTCTCTTATATTCTTCTTGTTACTCTTGACTCGAGTCTTCCTTCAAATTAGTCTTAAGTGACTTATAAACAGTTTTCTGGTTTATTTACGTAGTCGCTGCAGATCTGCTTTCCACTAGGGAGCCGGCAATCTGCAGGGTTGCTTTCTAATTGGACATGCCCGTTCAAAGCACTTGGTGAGGGTACCGTTCAGGTTTCGAACAGCTTCCTCTAACTTTTGTTTTGTCCTGAGTTTAGGGGTAGCACTCTTGGACTTGCCGAGCACCTTCCTAAATCGTGTCAAATTGATTTTCCGCGCGGATTGCTGCTTTTGTACAAGGTCGTGACCAAGCATCCGATTCTGAATTCGATATACCTATGGCTTGATGTAGAGCCTTCCAGTATACCTATTGGATAACGTTAAGTCGATTACTTGCTCGTAAAAAAAGTTGGCTGAAAGCCAAAAATATTGACTACCTGGTCGGATGATTGTATGGAATCCAGAAGATGATTGCCTCTCACGTAGAATTTCCTATTGCCCTGAAAAGTATTCTGAGGATTAGCATCTCAGCATATGATAAGTCCCTTCTTTCTGGAATCACTGTATTTGGTGAGTTTGTCTAAAAGCTTCTCTACAAATAAGCAGACGCAATGACTAACTTGTGCCATTCTCCGTTCGTTCTGTAGCTTATACCAGCAGTAACTAAGTCATGGTTGCAAAATTGCCCAAGTTTAGATGGTGAGAGTGAGTTCAGTAAATAAAGACACGTTCTCGGTCTTTCTGATCGCTCATAATATAGTGGTGTGAAACCCCTTAAGTACCCAAACAATAGATGCGTTTATTTCACATCAGTGGTTCCTGATTGGATATTATGTGAGGTTTTGTAATCAATACGGAAAGACTCCTACATAGGGATGCAGTAGCAGACTTGGATTGTTGAAGGGTGGAAGTAAAGTGAAAACAAACTCCTCGAAGTTCCAGATACCTAAATTTAATGGTCTCGGCAGAAGTTTTATCAAAGCCCATAACAAGAGAAGAGTCGTCTTTGTTATTCGGATTCCTTCGCTCCTTCTAATAGTAGATTTCCACTTTTCAGTGTCGAGTTCTGGGTTCTGGATATGACGATGCATCAACACATCCCCCGTTTCCCTGAGTTGCCTTCGAACCCAGGAGAAAGTCTTAGTTTCTAGTCTAGTTCAACCACTCAGAAGTTTGCTGCATAGAGCCCTTCACTGTAAGAGTTCCGTTTTCCATTTTGTTGAATGCAAAGATTCTCTGTTTTGGCTAGCCCCCATAGTGTTTGGACTCAGCGTTGTTCATTACCAGCCTTCCCAATTCGAACCGCCAGGGCATATGTTCGTAGCTCTTCTTCCCTTGTGGCGTTTGGCATTTTCTTGGAGGTGAGCTTTCCGGGGACATCCAAGTTCCGTCCACCCGAACTGTAACTTTTGCTAATTGCAGCACCGGTTTCAGCCGAATATTATGCGCGGGGAAAACCACCATTAGAGTTGTTTCTGGGGATTTCACCGCATTAGCCTAAGTCCGTCGACCAGAATTGAGACCTATGCTGATTGTAGCAACGGGCTTATCCGGGCATCGTGTACGAGTAAAACTAACGATGGCTTTGTTTTTGTAGATGAGTTTAACCGCTGCATGCGATTGCCGTCCACTGGAACTCCAGCCTTTGTTGGCTGCAGTATCGGTTTCATCCGTGTATAATGCGCAGATGATCCATCGATAGGGGGAGTACCGGAAACTTTCTTCCTCTTAGCTGCGTTCGGGACAGAAGCAGAGGGCGAAGTTTCATTTCGGTGGGGTTGGTTGGTTTCAGTGCGTGTCACTTTGGCCTACCTATTTCTCTTCTCATTCGCTGATAGGGGAGACTTTTGCCACTCGTGACCTTCGACCGAACGTATAGTACAAAAAGCTTTAGGAGTCATCGGAATCAAGTCATCCAGCAGCTCCTGAGTCAGCGCCGAACTCAGCGGAGGATTTTTGTATTACATGTTGGTTAGGGTCTCCAGAATCCGTGTCCTGGCCACAATCGAGAAGACCATGGGTGGACTGTCGCCATTGCGCGTACAACCTAATATTATCCTTTAGGGTCAACTCCATACTTTTAACAGTTTAAGGCCTAGTTTGGAGGTCTTTGATGCTTAGCTCGACGTCACCCCTGGGTTCTTTTCAGTACTTTAGCATCTTTGACTCTCAAGCCTTTCTGCGACTACAAGGCACCCAAAGAAAGGAAGGTGTTAAGCCGATTACTCGCTGCCTTACTCTTGTAACAAGTGTTAGCTTCTAGCTGATAGGTCAACAGACGATAGGTACAGACGACAGAAAAAGCTGATTTTAAACTTAACCTTCTTACATCATCGTCAGCATGCTTATAGATTTCGCAAGTCGACAGAGACCGTCCTGTATCAACTTGTGCTTCATGAGCCTAGCGTGTATGTTGTGAGAACGCAGGTCTAGGATCTTGCGATGGATGCACATTGCAATTGTAAGGCCAATGATCATAAAGAGACTTCCAACATCACCAAAAAGAACGGGTCTAGTCACAACATAAGAGATTCTTAGCAAAATGCAAAGACTAGCGCGCCTGTGCATCAATACGCAGGGGTCATTGGAGGTACGAATAAAGCTTTCCAATGTATATGCAGGGGGCACATTGCAGCCAAGGTGGCAGTGTACTATAGCCTATCTATAGACAAGTAATAGTAGAGTAAATGGATAAGTCAAATCGTATCTTCCAGCTATTTTTGAATATAAACATTTAATTAAAACGTATATTAAAACCTGCCCAATGACGGACCTTAAACTTAAGGCTAGCTGCTTGGGCTCCCACCACTTGTGTGCGCTACCCAGATTGAGGTTGTCCTCTACTGCGTTGTCCCTCTGGGTTATAATTGAAGAGTCTTCAGGCTGGAGCGTCGGTCTTCATTTGCTCCATACGTCCTAGCCATCTTAGGCAACTAATATGCACTTTTCTGACCAGTTTAATGTTACGCTACAGCTCGCAGGGTTCGTTGTTAAATTTCCCCCTCAACGCGAATGGAACCTAAAATAATTTCAAAATTTTTGCGTTCAGAACGGTCAAGGATATCAAGCATCCTAAAGTAAAACCGGGATGTTGAGGGCTTTATATAGAGTCTCCTTAGTATTCCTTAGGCCGAAGAAAGAGCGATTGACACGAATTACTCTTCCCAGTGGGGCATAAGTATACAAAGTCCCTGACTACCTCTGCGTAATAGTTGTCTATGTCGTGTATCCCTTCTTATTGTTTGCATGTACTCGTACTTTATTTTGTCCAGTAAGTCAGTGACAGGTACAGGCACAGACTTTCTGAAAAATTGTGTCTTTGGTGTTGGCTTGCGAGGTCTGCACAATTTTTTAAAGTATGATGTTGAAAAGGTTACATGCAGTGAATCACCTTGCTAAAACCCGCTTTGACATCAAAAGTCTCGAAGAGATTTTTTCTTACCTTAATAGGGCGGCGAGCGTTTTCCATAGTCATTTCGCCGCACAATCAGACGAGTTTGGCAGTAAAAACAAGTAAAAACATGGCTCTGTTTAGCTCTTCTGTCAGATGCAGCCTTAAAATCGATTCGATTGTAGATTTATCGGGCCTAAAACTGCTCTGATAGGAGCCAATCAGATTGTTGATAAATTGCTGTAGGCATTCGCAAACGATAGCAGATAAGATCTCATATGCGATGACTCTATAATGGGCCCATTATATTCTTTCTTGTAAATCGGGCAACCGGTGCTGACCAAATCTTACAAATCCGTTGGTGCATGCTCTCTAGCAAGTCATCTCCCGCTGCCTTTTATAGCACGGCAAGTATCCCGTCCGTTCCAGCAGTCTTCTTGAACTTGACGTTGGCTATTGCTATCCTCATTTCATTTTGGACGGGTGAATGGATCCCTTGCTGATCCGGATTCTGCCTGACAGCGCAATTTGCATAATACCGATTATAAAACTAGATTTCCTTGCTCATCTCTACAGCGCTCTGTTCGGGACTTGTTGCTTTGGCATTCTTTTCACTTTTTGGCAAAACATCCGAACATGGTTCCTGACGTATAGTTCTTTATTTCCTCGATCGGACGCTTCTCATGCTCCTTCTTTTTCCTACAAAGAAGGCGGTTTTCTTCCCTCCTCTTTTGCTCGTACTGCCCACGGGGTGCTATCGTTCTACAATTCAGCACGGCCTTATAGCTTGTCATTTGCTACATATGCTTGTCTGCACTATTTATCAAATCAGGTTTTTCGTGGACGTGGTAAGGTGAAACCCAGCAAATCAGTTGCAACGTTAGGTATCGATAGCACTGGTCTTTCGCACTTGATGTTGGTTGCATAGGACATGTTGAGAGGTTGAGGGATACGCGATCGGGGAAAGGCTTTGGCGGTTTGTTGCAATTTGAGCCGTTCAACGTTAAGTCTCCTTACAGTATTTCTTCGTTGTTTTGATGTCTGAGATATCCGTAGACTGCTATGGTTGCAAAGTCAGTTAGCCTCAGGCCGTTTCCAGACGTGCCTTATCCCCAATTTTCAGCCCCTATAATGGTTTTGTTAAGCGAGCAATTGAACGTTTAGTGAAAAAACTTGAATTGGCTTATTTGCTCTATAATGTTGTCAACCTAGCGAGTTACCGAAATGCCAGAAGCGTAGAGAATATTGCGCCAGTACGCGACCCGCTCACCCAAGACAATATTTTTTAAAAAGACTCGTTTTCCCCCAAATGACCATCGTACACGTCCTACTTCGCTGATTGGGCTCTATCGAAGATGGAAGAAGTTCCGGAATTTCACCGAAATATGTTTCTCAGTGGTAAGGCATATTTTTGGTTGAATGGATTTGTTAACAGGCAAAATTTCCGCATTTGGTCAAATGAACAGTCGGTGTTGCAACAAGTAGCCATTGTATAGGAAAGAATAAAATAGAACAGAGTCAATGTAACCGCTCTATGCTCACCTCAGTAATGGTATTAATTATGCTGCAACCTAGAACAAAAATTTCATTGATGCCCTACATCCAAATAAAAAAAATCTTTGCTTTATTTTGGCCTTAGCACATTTGTCATTTTTACTCTAAGTATTCCTTTAAACAGATTTTCATTTTAATAAAAACTAGCAGTCCACTATTGAACACAGTCTACTCACTGCCGCCATCTACTATCGTCTGCCCCAATTACATCCGTACGAAACCGAAACAATTCATTCTCACACCACCCCACAAACATTCAACACATGCAACCATTTCCGCTATCTATACACAAACGCGCTATTCAATTCACTAAAACGTATTCATTCTCACAGTGTTAATTGTTTGACAGAATGGGCAAGTTCGACAGCATCGGCGACGAAACCGAACAAAGTTTTTCCACAGAAAATTCCATCGGTGCACCGCCTGACATCAAGCATCTGGAACTTCGTCATCGTCCGAATGGATTAAAGTCACCTAACGGCATAATTGCCAGCGAGGTAAGTCCGAAACCCGCCGTCCAAAACGAAGCACTCCCTGAAAAGGATAATTTTCTCCTTCGGCACCATCAAAAATTCATGGTCATCCGAAGAGGGTGTCAGCGGCACACCAGTAAAAATAAAAAAAAAATGAATTCGTTGTTTTTTTTTTCGGTCGCTCTTTGCCAGTGGCCTGACTGGAATCCAAATGAACTGGGTCACACTTCTGCGCGTTCTTTGGTCACCGTGAATTTGTCTAAAAAAAAAAATCCTCAGTCGCCGCCGTGTTGTTATTTTTGTTTTTCTTGATCACATTCGTGTTCTCTTTTTCACTGCTGTCGGCGGTGCGGTGTATTTTGTGTTTTCTCTCGTTTGTCGTTGGATTGAGCGGCATTTTTCCAGTTTTCAAAAATCTGACAGTGACAGTTCTTCCGCATGAGGCGAAAATAAAAGAAAAGAAAAAAAAAAAAAACCAAACTGAGTGGACAAATTTTGATCGCGCAAAATCTTTATTGAGTGTGATATCGTCGTATCCAAAAAAAAAAAAAAAATTGGGAATTATGCAAGTGATAGTGTAAATAAAGATAAGACAACTGATTCGGGTTGGAGGAACCGAATCAGCCGAGTCACCCGATGGGAGTGGGAATTGTCGTTTTTCGCTAGAAATTAGTCATCAACGGAGGCGTTCGGTGGTTTTCGAGGAGCATGTTTTGTTATCAGTGCTGTTGCGTACATCAGTTCTATTTAAGACAACAAATTGGGCAGAGATAGTTTGTGAAGAATGTCACCATCTCGCGCTGATGAGTTGTAATTGAGCAGAGTCAATGAATAGGTCGATATGGACGTTGCGCCACAGTAGACGATGCTGTATGGGAATACACGCTAGTGCGAGTGTACTTTGGTTGAATTTATAGACACGCGAAATAGTTGATGGCGTAGGCTAGTTAAAAGTTTGCTATTCTCGGAGTCATTCTCATTCCAATTTCTTTCTTTAATTGGTGGCACCATGTATAGGGAAGCGTCGCCCGTGTTGCTCTACGTATAGCAAAGGCAAATCAGCACGTAATTTGATACTGTGCATGTATTCCATGTGCGGCAGTTAATTTGATTACGTCCGTTTCCATGCGGGTCGACGTTGTTACAGTGACGATTAAAAGTCTATCAGCGGACTGGGTTGTTACAGTATCTCATGCGAAATTTCCTAAGCGATTTTTAGGTTGCATAAATCTACGCCATAGGAAACGAGCAATTGTCTAACTTTACTGAGAAACAAGTTCCTCTCACGAACAAAGATGGATATACTGCGAAGACCCTTGTAGTGAGGGTCGTACTTTATCAAAAGAAAGACAAAAATCAAAAAATCGAAAGAAGGACAAACATGTCCTTAGTTGCTCGAGAGAAAAAAGAAGGAATAAGTGATTCAACGCTTGATCTCTAGTGTAGTGTCATTGTTGGAATTTACAGTGGACCCCAGGTAGACGAAGACTTATAGTCGTAAAGTTGGCGTGTTGTCCGGGACGTTATTGTTATGTGTTCTTTATTGTCAACAAGATATGGCAAACGATCCAGTACAACCTCGCTGGTTTCTTCTCATAATGTCAATGTGGTTAGCGTATGCTTGCACTTGTACGGACCTTGGACTATCGTTCCCTGCACTTGGCGTATGAGTTTTATTTGAACGCGTTACGTCGTCGAAATTCTTTTTGAAACCAAATGCCTCGGTGGTGTCAGAAAAGACTTGTATGGATCAGTGAGCGTTTTCCATTATTATCCTACACAGGTTCATGGGTTTGGGAGGCATGCTTGAACTTGGCACGACTCTGCATAGCTCATCTATAACAAATGCTTTCATATGCGTCCTTAAAATCAATGAGCAGGTGGTGGCATCGTTTTTTCTACGCTCTTGAGGACCTTACAGTTAGTTGATATAGACAGGACAGTCGATTAATCATTGTACGCGGTGGTTGGGAGACTGGTAGTTGGCAGAATGTAGAGCGTCTCCATTTTTAAGGTTCGGCCGAACGATAACGAACGGGCATACTTTCGTCTGATCATGTTTTTTTTTAGATCTCTTCTCTTTATTCTTCCGTGGATTGTTTGTCTGCTCCTGCAGCCTTTTTGGTTTTTAGTTTAGCTACCGCTATTCAGAGCTCTTATGCGACGGGCGGACGAAGATGTCGATCATCATCCACATTGAGTGGTTTATTCTGACAGCGGAATGTTTGCCGTCTTCGTCCTTCCAAGATTTCAGCTCCGACTGTCACTCTACTGTTACATCTATTTGTGTCCTTAGAAAGTTATTTTCGCATCTTGGTTGTACTCCCGAACATGATTTCTGCAGAAGCACCTTCTTTTTCTTCCTGAGGGGTCAATGTTCCTCTTGTCTTCTTTGCTCGTAGAGTTGGTGAGCAACTCTCATTCTTCTTTGTGCCGGATTGTACGCTTTCTGTTTCACTGCATGCGCTTTGCCGAGAGTCTTTATCAAATTGTGGGTTTCCTTCTGATGGTCGGGTAAATCCTAATACATACATCGAATGCGTCTTTCTAACAATCCCGCTGCTGGTTGTCTGGATGCTGGCATCAAGAGTCTCTTGAGTGTTCGACGATGAATGTTTTTCTTAATACTTCGTCGTCTGGGGTTTAGTGCTCGCACCTTGGTCTGAGGCGATGCAGGCTTCTGGAAACATCCGGCTTCTGGTATACTAGAGCTGTGCCTGGTGTCATTCGAAATGTCTTGCTTTGTGGATGTTGAAAAGATATCGCCCTGTCGCTCCGACTGGCCTGAGTTAATTTTTGGTGGTCTTGTGAGGTATGTTATGTTTTCTAACTCTGTTGCCAAAGTGCTCTTATTTCCTAAATTCACCACGGATGATCTTAAAGTCGTGGGTAGGATATTGCTCATGAATCTGGTCGAGGACCTCGTAGAAGTAATTTTTGGTAGAATCGTTCTATTTCTTTGTAAGGGGATGAGTGCATATCAGGCTTTTGTTGGCGGATTTAACATTGATGTGGGTTGTTAGGCGTTCTTCTGATATCAAATCCACATTCAAAAAGTTACTGCTTCTGCTGTCTGTATCAATCACCAAAGTAGATGTCACACTGTTCCACATTTTTTATTTTGCCCAGTTCAAGCAATTGTCGTTGGACGTCAGTGATTACCGCTTTGCAGCGGTTTAGGGCCTTCGCTAATTGTTCAGTTGCATGTGGATTGTTAAGAGTCTAAAAGTAGTTGTATGTTTTCCGTTTTCTGGGGTCGTCAACAGTAAGTCCATTCATATCCGAGGCTGTTCGATGCTTCACACGTGTTTTACGTGGTCGGGCAGTTAACCAGACAGCACAGCACCTGGAGAGTCAGATCCTTCCAATCAGAATGTTGGTTTGCTTGAAACTCCTCCGTCACCATCTGCCGAAAAACACACATGATCTAAGCTCCGAGTATGTCGAAGTTCAAATGAAGTTATGGATCTGCCTCTAACAGCGCCGGTAACTTCATTTTGGGGGTTCTTCTACGAAAAAGTTCATATTGTGTGTCTGAAGCATGCATTTGCACTGAATTTCTCTCTGATGTGCTTGTGCCAGTTGGAGTGATCAGATCCGAATGTAGCCAGACTTAGCAAACTGCAGAATTTTGGTGGTGGAGTTATAATTGTCACTACATGTTTCTTAAACCACTGAGACAACGTTCGGTGTCAGCTTATTGGCTTACAATCAACCTATTCCCAGGATTTGCAGCCATTTCATAACTGGTTTCAACTTAATATGTTTAAGTAATGCTTTGAAGAGCTTAGGTACATAGATTTGTTCTACATTAACATACTCTTCTTGACCCTTAAGGTATCGATTACAGTAATTAGGTTCCCTATAAAATTATTCTCTGCAATAGTTCTACGTACTTAAAATCGTTGGCGTCTCCTTCCGCTTCTGCGCGTCCTATAAAGGCGAGTTTTTCTACTACTCCGTTGTCCCTTTGCATAGGGAACGAACTCCTATGCCGCCAGCATCAAGTACCAAGGACGCTGCAACTGATGTGCTGGGTTTCAACAGACAACCACCAAGAAATCCGTGGTTTGATGAAGAATGCCGGCAAGCACATGCAGCTAAACAAGAAACATGCAAATCGGCGAAAAACATCATCTTCCCCAGAAGAAGAAAAAGGAGCACGAGAACCGCGCGATTGGAGATATGGAGAGTTTGTACTCTAAGAATAACGTACAGTACAAGTAAAAAGGTCTTGCCAAGGCTAGAAAAGCCCTACAGAGGCATGTTTAGATGAAAACCTTGAAGTAGAGTCTCAGAAGGCACTGAGAATATATAATATATAACGGCGAACAATCCCGTGCGCAGTCGCGCAGAATGGGCCATTCAACCGGACGATGATAACAAAAACTTCCGTCTACCTTACCAAATTGAAGTAAGCAGCTGGACCTGATGACTTACCACACGAAGTATTCAGAGTTGCTAAGAATGATTTTGTGGAGAGCATACACCAACTCATTTCTCAGATCTGGCCAGAATAGTGTATGCCTGATGAATGAAATCTCAGTATCATTTCTATGATCCACAGGAAATCCACAAAAATCCAACAATAGAGGCATAAGTCTCCTCAGCTTTGCATACAAGATCGTATCTGCCATATTGTGTGAACGTTTGAAACCCTCGTCAACATTTCAGATCGAGCCAATCTGGAAAAAACTCAAGACGTTACCGTTACCGATACCCACCATCTTTTCATCGATTTTGAGGCTGCATATGACACAATTTATAGAGATGAGTTATATAGATATGTGTCTAGTTTTGGCATCCCTACCAAGCTCGCCCGTCTGTGCAGAATGACGATTAAGAAGGATCGCTGCTCTGTCAAGGTCGGCAACGACTTAACCGTGACCTTTGATGTCAAAAAATGTTTTAGACAAAGTGACGCGCTATCATGTGACTTCTTTAAGATCATACTTGAAAGTGTTGTGCGGAACTCTGCACAATCTTTCAATAGTTTGTACAACGGCTAGCGTACGCCGATGATATTGACATAATCGGCAGAACTCAGCAGGCTGTTACCGGTGCGTTCGTTAGTATTTAAATGGAAGCTGCCAAAATGGGTTTAGTGGTAAATGAACGAAAAACCAAGTAATTATATGCTGTCAACAAGAAGGGACACACAACATCAACAAATTAGACAGAACGTCACATTCGAGAGCTTTACTTTCTAGCTAGTAAGGGACTTTGTCTACGTTGGATCTACTATCCCTTCCACCATCAGATAAAGGGAAGAATCACTTTTTGGAGTCGCTGTTTCTTTGGGTTAAGAAGACAATTGAGTAGTAAGGATACTCTATATAAGACATTGAGCATTCTAATCCTTCTTTATGGCGCTGAAGCATGGACTCTATCGAGAGCGAATGAAGATATCCTGAGTCGTTTCGAGGGAAAAACAGAACTATATGAGCTGTACAGCGATACCGACCTAGTCAGAAAACTGCGCATCAGTCGCTTGAAATGACTGGGACATGTAGAGCGAACGGACACCAATGCTCCGCCGGACAGGGTGTTCGAATCTAACCTGGAGCGACAACGTAGTAGAGGAAGACCTCACCTTAGCTTTCGCGCACAAGTAGAAGGAGACCTCCGCCGAATTGGAGTGCGCAACTGGAGGCAGTTAGCTAAAGACCGGGCTAACTGGAAAGGCTTGTTAGTTGAGGCCAGGTTCATGCTAAACTGTAGTGCCACCTAAGTAAGTGAGTAAGTATGCTACTCAAAGTTTACATTTTTGAAAATTTAAATGATTTATTATGAAACAATATTAAGCTATCCACTCTCTGATCTACAGATAGTTAGCTAAAAAATGCTCACAATTCGTTTTCAGTATTCAGTATCAGATTAGGAAAATCCAGTTATTTCGACGTTTATCTTGATATTATTCGTGTCACCTTCAATAAAAAAATATTTAAAAGTTTCATGACACGCAGGTAAACGTTGGAATGCGCATTTGCCTGTTCTATTTCTGTACATTGTTCGACTTTAATTGTTTTTTTTTTCCCTAAACTTAAAATTCAATTAAAACTTGACATAATTAAAGATCCAACAATGAAATTATAATGATTTTTGAACTACGAATACACCCAAGTCAAAGGTATCCATCTTAATTGTGCACTCGAATTTTGAGAGAGATCACAAGTTCACTGTTCTCTTAACATTTGTTTTGTGCTGTAAAATTTTAAAACAAAAACACGGTCAAGAGGTAAATGCAACAGTCAATTTAACTGGGTTTGCCGGGTAAATTTTAATTTCATGCACCGGCGATTCAAAACAATAAACTTAAAGCAGTTAACCAATTCATTATCCGTTGACTGTTTCTATTTTTTTTTTTTGTGCGAAATTTTCTCTGATAAGAAGTAGTGAATCAGTACTATAGTCACCAGATTTTTTATTAACATATTTGTTGTCTTGTTTCGTAATCGTTGTTTCATAGAAAATGAAGGTTTAGAATATTGATAACGAACACCGCTGATAAGTTAAGGAATGCATCCATAATTCAATACTTACACAGTTGAGTATATCATAATTTTTCAAACACTGGCGGTGTAAATCTAAAAGGTTGCAGTCATAACTTTGCCTTCGTGAGCTAACTAAAAAGTCCATCTATCACAGAAAGACTTCCGACAGATGATGATATACTCTCACACTTGAATGTGTGAGACAATTCTGCATTCAAAATAGGAACTTCTGTAAATAATTTGAATGTTGTTTAGATCACTGCGAAACTAATTGCCAATTGCAATTTGAAGGAAACGGTTTCAAGGTTTTGAAGAACATTCATACAAAAACTCATTCGCTTCTCAACGGTTACTGAGAAGTATGAACATCAATTACGCAAAACATACGTACCAGGTTGCAAACAACAAGTTCAAAGGCATTTGTATATTCAGAACTAGCCGTCAGCGCTTACGAACATCAAAGATGATAGACAGCACTTCGCTTTTGCCCATGTTTCGTTCCATCCGCTTTGAGTGCGCTTTAAAATGATATTCCTGAAATGATATAAATATTCGTGATTCTATTATGGACAGCTGTAAGTTTTTCGAATTTGTTTGCTTACACATTTTTCCTTTATTTTCGTAGCTGTTGACTGTCAGAAGTGAGCAAAAGTACCACCTTTCTCAACTTTTACTTCGTGCTAAAGTCATGTTGCGAAGCGCAAAACAACATTGTTTTTGAATGTATTTAATTGCAATGAAGCATATGTTATATTTTGGCCGAATATTTCGAAGAGTTGCTGGGATCCAGCTCTATCTAATCAAAGCAAAAGATAGGCGTATAACTTGTCAGGGTGCCATCAGATAATACCTAGTATGTACAAATATTTTGGTACACGGTTTTTGGCTAATAATATGAAAACGAATGAAAATTTTTCAGAACTTTTTTTTTCTATTTGTTGGGTCACTCAATGGCTACAAATTTGAAATAGCCCCCATTTGCCTTCCAGCAATGACGAAGTCGATCTGGTCACTCATCCATTGCAGTACGCACCTCATGCATTGCAAAAATTTCCACTGCTCGGGCGCGCTTCAATGAATCAATACTAGGATGTCGAGTAGTGAAAGCTATAGTCTCCAGAGCGGACCATAGTGTTGTAGTCTAATGGATTGAAGTCTGGGCTACAAGATGGCGGATCATTCATGGGAATGAAGTGCGGACCGCGTTTTTGAGTCATTTTTGCCTTATGAGCTGGAGCGTCTTGTTGGAGTCTTGTTGAAAGGTCCACAGTTTATTTGCGAATATTGTTTTGTTGAGGGGCTACACAATGTTCTCTAAACCGTCCGTTCGATACACTTTCGCCGAGGTTATGACATCTATCACGCAGAAATGCAGCTCAGTTACCCCATCGTAGGTGACTCCCCACCAAACCATCACACAAATTGGGTGGTAGCCACGTTAAGCTCTCGGAAAGGGTTCAGACGCATGTCGTGATAAACGATTCTTCAACGATGAAAATTTTCTCGCCAGTAAAAAGAATTCGCCTGTGACCGTTCTTCACGTACTGGCTTTCGATTTTGACTTACGTTTCTGTTTCAATACTTCTATGAGTAAGTGGCCGGTCTGTTTCTTGTATGAGTTGGGGCCCAAATCACGTTTCAAGAGGCGAGAAATGCTGTTCTTGCTGATACCCGCTGATTTGATTTTGTGCTTGCAGCGGATTTCGATGAATTCGATTCTCCACGGCTATAATGATTTTTGGCGTTCGCACAGAGCGCGGACGGCCGAATTCTGCATGGTTCGACTATATTGTTGCACCAATATTACCGGAAGTAATATTTCCGAATGGATTACGTACATATAAACCTCTTGCTTTACGCTGGCGATATCATAATACTCGCGGAACCTCCAAACATGGTAGAATTGGAATTTGCAAATTTAAAAGTATGATTTTACAGAACTGAAACTTAAAGAAAATCAAGGATTACAAATACTTTGAAATTATTCTTTAAAAACCACCTTCAAGAGAAATTAAGAATCCGAACCTGCAATCAATTGTATCCTAGCAAAAATAAAAATCGTGCTAAGTGTAAAGTTTACGATCTTGGAATAGCAGTCATGAGGGGACAAGTGTAGAGGATCTGGTAGCTTGAGGAAGTGGAAAAACTCTTACATTACTTTCTTAAGAAAACGTTTAAGCTGTCACAGAATATGCCAAACTATATGTTGAACATAGGTTACTACTACTCCATACATATTTTTACGCTTAGACTACACTTAATACTTGGAAATTTGAACACAATTCAGCTATCATCTGTCCCGTAAGATGCTATGCACATCAAAAATGTGAACTGCCATTTTTTTTGCCTCCTTCAAGAAGAACATTCTAATTTGGGAAATGCATTGCAGGAACATTTTATTTAGATCTATTGATCCAGGTGGGAGTTTTTTAAAAGCCAAAGCCAACAAAACCAAATAAGAAACAGTTATAAAGTTCTAAAGTATGAGCTTCGGAAGGAAAACTACCTTTGTGTCATATACCACACTGATGGAAGTGATTAGTGTACAATATGCAACCATAGAACCAGAGAAGTCCACCTTCTACGAGGGTAGTCCCAGAAGTACCCCACCTAAACGTAGTCTTCTTTTAGCTCAATACACTTTTCCCATGGATGTTCAATAGCTTCGATACAGAGAATTGTCGAGCTTCTTAAAATAGCGATCAACCGCAGACTCCACCTCTTTACTGTTGGCAAATCTTTTACCACCGAGCCATTTTTTCAAATTCGGAAATAGAAAATAGTCCGAGGGACCTAAATCTGGCGAATAGGATGCATGAGGAAGCAATTCAAATTTTAACTCATTGATTTTGGCGATGACGGATGAGTGAACTGGTGCATTGTCTTGATGAAACAAAACTTTTTTCTTCGCCAAATTCGGCTGTTTTTTCTTGATTTCATCTTTCAAACGCTGCAATAAGTTCGCATAATACATATCGTTGATTGCTCTTCCTTTCTGAAGATAATCAATGAAAATTATTCCACGCGTATCCGAAAAAGCTGACGCCATGGCCTTGCCTGCAGATGGAACTATCTTCACCTTCTTAGGAGCCGATTCTCCCCTTTGAGTCCATTGAATTAACGTAAAAACTCGGCTTTATTGCTGTGAAACTTCGCCAAATCTTCGATTGAAACATACTCACGACGCTGTTTTTGTTCCAAAGTGAGTAATCGCGACACCCATCTTGCGCACAGTTTTCTCATGTCCAATTCAGTTAACATGCGATGTACAGCGCTTTTTGAAATGCCCACCATATCTGCTAGTTCACGCACTTTCAATTGACCATTTTATGGATTTTTTTCAAAATTACTGTTGAACTCACCTCATTTGGTCGACCACTGCAATGTTCGTCTTGGCAACACGTGCGGCCTCGCTTAAACTCTACCACCCAATATTTTATTGTTGTAAACGAAGGAGCAGACTCACCCAGAGTAGAATCCAGTTCGGTTTTGATGTTGGTTGGATTGAGGCCTTTTAAATGAAAATATTGTATCACATAACGATGAACGATTTTTTCCATATTTAAAAATTCATTGAGAGCGTTCACTATTGATGGCTGCCGAACAAATGCTAAACAAAATAGCATCGTCAAACTTCAAATTTAAGCTTTATAAGGTTGGTACTTTCTACAATTGTTATTCTTTTTAAACAACAAAGGCCATCAGGTCGGGTACTTTTGGAACTACCCTCGTAACAATGACAGAATTTTGGGTTAAATCAAAAGTTGTTATTCATAATGAGGGAATGGATCATTGCATTATGTTTTGAGCATGACCTGGAATATATGACTTCATCGGAAGGTCTTGTCCGTTGAATTTTGGACCAATAACACGGTGAATATTATTTTGCAAGGGCTGAATAGTTTGCGGTTTATCAATATACACTAAACACCTTACATAGCTCAACAAGGTGTAATCGAGTAGCTTCAAATCGCACGATCTCTGATACATTTCACGATATAATAATGTACGAGTAGTTACGTCGAGTCCTCATCAAGTTAAGGACTTAATGCGTAGTAGGCACGTAGAGTCATCCTATCGGAACCACATATCGTCTGGATCAATGTCGTTTATATTTTCAAAGAAATAATAATCGAACATCGTTCGGTAACGTTAGCCATTTATTGCAACATGAGTTCCGAAGCCATTATTGAAAAAATAAGGATTGGTGATACCACCAGCGTGAAGAATACATAAAACAGTGCACTTTTGTGGATGTAATTGGGTCTTATGAGTCCGTTTTGGATTACCCTCACACCAGAAACCTCCTCGTCATTAAGCACCATTTTTCGATAAAAATGAAGTTCAACTTCAAAATGGTCAAGAGCCCAATCTGTGATTCACGTCGCAAACCATAGTCTCATGGCTTTAGTTGCTGCACAAACATGCCATCCATGGAGCGATATTACCACTGAGCCCAAACATCTTTCTCTTTCTGTCCCATTTTCCGAAAAACTTAGTACATGCTTTGGCATCATAAGTGTAGTCATACGCACTTGAGTGGTGTAGAGTGTAGGGTTAGATCTTTTCAAAAAATTATTCTTACGGTGTACCGATAAAGGACAACCTGTTGCGATCGTTGACAAATTGGCAATTCAGCATCTTTCGCTACACTTCCACTCATAGCGGCTGCACATTCTTTTGTACGCACATTATGTTACGTACATGTTTTTGGCTTTGCGTTATGTAGAGTATGCGGGTTCATAGAAACGAAACGGTCTTAGTAGGTCTGATTTTTAACCCTTTGTCTTCTAACACCTTTATAACATGCAGGTCAATGGCAATTGCTTATAATAGCGCTATGATCGGCGAAAAAAAAGCGATCGTTCCATGCTGCTTCACTAGAAAATCAACAGACTTTCTATATTGCTTTGGTGGACCCCAACCTTAACCTCGAACTGTTCAGTTATTCATAATATACATATATGGCATATGATTCCTAAAAACGCTAAAGTACAATTTGAAATTTTAGGGATCTCGGAATTTTGTTGAGCCCTTTCTCCAAATCGATGATAACAATGTGTAAATCTTTTGCCGCATCGATGTTTCGCCATTGTTATCTGTAAACTTTGAATCCCATCGTCTGACTACATACTACCCAAAAGGCTATGGAGTAAATTTTTTATAAAGCTAATAGCTTCATCGATCGGTAGTTGTTGCAGTTTTTCGTGTCGCTTTTGCCATTATACAAAAAAATAAGAAAGTTCTCCGTCCACTCGTTAGTCATCCGATCGTCTCTCATCATTTTATTGAACAAAATTGCGAGCTATATAAATCTAATATTTCCAATTGCCGCCTATGCTTCGGAGAGTATGTGGTGCGGTCCAACTGCACGACCCCGGTTCATTCTGCTTCACTAAGTTTGGCTTCCGAGGGAATTCTTCGTTTAACAAGGTGTTAAAATACTTTCTCCATCTACTGCACACTTTGTTGTTCCCCATTAGCAGGTGTTCCTGCTTGTCTTCTATGTACTCGTATTTTGACGATTGAATCTCTTGTTGGTTTTTCCTCGTTTTGCCGCAATCTTGATAGTACAAGTTTATTGCAAGGCCGCTCGTCATTCCACTTCTTCTATTGCTTGTTGCCTGCTTATATGTGATGGTACATATTCTTAGTCCTGATGTAATGTTCCTGTTGCTACCGCCCGAGTTCTAGCTATTGCTTTCTTTTGCCTCTTTTTTGCGTCTTTATATATTTTTAAGAAGGTGGGAAATGTAAACTATGTCTACTAGTGTCAAACAATGGCCGACAGAACTTTGGGAAGAGAATTTTTCAGCTGCCGTCATTTTTCGAAAAACATTCTCCGCCAGAAACACCATACTGCTTTATCCGGTTGCAATGAACGCGTGTTTAGACTGCAAACTTGTTCCACTACAGCTTCATGTACTTATGCACTCGTAGCTTAAATCACAGACTCGGTCACATCGAAGGTGAATGGGAGCGATCTGATTAAGGGAATCTTTGGTATGGGAACAATAAGCCTCAAAATTATCACGAATTTCTTCTTTCATTGCTTACCTACTAGAGATGTGGTTGTAGGAAGTACTCGAGTTATTGAATACCACGAGACTTTTTTTCCCATGTTACATTTTTTCTGGCGCAAATTGGTATTGACTCTACTTATCTTTATTCGACCACATTTTGTAGTGGCTATACTCGTACCTGTGCTTCGTTATCTTTATAATGTTTCAATGTCTGTCTTGAAGTCTTAATCTACATGGGCTGTTTTCCGTATATGAGGTTATTTTATAATGCAGTCTGATTTGCCCACCTTTATTGAAAATGTATTTTTGTCGAATAGTGACTCAGCTTTGAACTTACGTTTATTCGGAATTTGGCTTCGATCAGCGGTGCAAAAACTGGAAAAAATATTGAACATGCATGAGCTTATCAACCACGTGGAAATGATGATTAATCTAGTAACCCCTTCACTTGTTTTAAGAGCTCACTTACACCTGTAATAATGATTATCAATATTTTTGCACATTCCGCAGGTTTGTTATAATTAAAAGGGAAGCAGCCGTAAGAGCTCTATACCGTATACTATCGTACTCGGGGTAAATTTGATTAAATATTCGCCGTTCGTATGCCTACGTCCTATTACCCATTGCGTTTATCTAATAAAAATAAAATAAAAAATTCTTTCGCTATCACCTACTAAACGAAAGCACCTGATCGGATTAGGTAAATATTTTCATACACATGCGGACTATCGGGGCGGTATTTGCGGTATTTGGTAAATCAACCGAGATCGGAAGTACAACAGTTGCATCACGAGACTTTTTATTAAACAAATTGTGGTCTGTGCTTAAAAAAAAAAGTTCCTCTGCTAGAAGTTTCATTTTGTTTTATTTGCTTCTATGTCTATGTATTATCAGCTCATGCGGAACAAATTGAGGCAAGTAAATTAGTAACTAAAGAACCATACTATACTCAGCTATTTGTTGTTGTAATTGAATTTATTTATTTAATTTCTGTATTAGCACTTCTTGAAAGTGTGAAATACGATTAAGATTAACAAAATTACCCTTGGCATACAGAGGGTGGCCAAGCCATTAGCACACTCGTAAGGCATTGCGGAATTTCCCTTTTTCCCTGGATAGAGGTGTGGACATTTGCGCTAATTACTTCAGGACAGCATAATTTATCTAAAATTAGAAAATTGTTCGAATCAGCCGAACAGTTGTACCCCGGTTAAACAAGAAATATATAGCAAACAACTTTTTGGGATTGTGGGATTATGTTAGTTGTGCTTGACAGTAGCTTTTTTATATATTTATTAGCGATAGCAAGGTAGTTGATTTAAAGATAGAAAACAATGGTAGCACTTGCATTGCCGATATCTAAAATATGCAACGATTGGATAACAGCCTGGTATAAAGCAACTATTTGATTTACAGCGTGAATAACTGTAATTCCAACTTTTTAAAATGCTATAATTTTTTTATTTTTTAATAAATTTTATTGTGCCAATGCAAAAAATGTTGGAAAATACATCAATTTTCAAATTGTATCAGTAGTTTTCAATATGTCCACCTTTGGCGCAAATAATGGCATTGAGACGGCCGAAGAAAGCATCGCACGCTGCACGCAAGTGGCTCTGCGGTATTTTGGCCCATTCCCGGCGAAGTGCTTGTTTGAGGTGGTCCAAAGTTTGGTATTTTTTAGTGCCAACCTTCGCCTTCAAAATACCCCAGACAGAGAAATCCAACGGATTTGCATCCGGAGAATTTGCAATCAATTGTGTCGAAGAAATAAAGTGTGGAACATTGTTTTTTAACCAATATTGGTTGACGCGCGCTTTGTGAGACGGTGCCGAGTCTTGTTGAAATGTCCACGGTCTCCGACCGAAATGATTGTTTGCCCAAGGCTTCAATGCTGCCTCTAAGACAGTTTCACGGTATACGATCGCATTAATTTTGACGCCACGGTCCCAAAATACGAGCGGAGAGCGACCATCGGCGGTTATGGCGCACAAACCATCACCATCGGTGCTGGCTGCTTTCTGATGGCCGTCCGAAGGTGTAAATTTTCGAAGGACCTCTCTGGCAAGTAAACTCGGTCATTTTGTTTGTTGACATATTGCTCGATAACAAATGGCGACTCATCGGAAAAAAACAAATTCGGCAACTCACCACTTTCGTGCAAGGGTAGCAATTCCTTAGCTCTTTCGACTCTAACTTTTTTCTGTTGCGGTGTAAGATCGTGTGCTATTTGGAACTTCAATGGCTTGAGCCCAAGCTCATTTTTCAGTATGTGTTGCATCCATTCCAACGATATGTTGAGCTTACGAGCCATTTTTCTTCCACTTCGACGCGGATTTCGCTCAATTCGAGCCTTCACTTTCCGAACCATTTCTGCTGATGTTGCTGTTTTTTTATGACCACCTCCATGGCGTTTTGCAACGCTGCCAGTATCACGGTAACGAGCTATGATTCGAGACACAAATGATTTATTCAAGTTGAGGTGCTGGAGAGCTCTAATTACAGCTACTTGTGGTTTTCCAGCCAAATATAAAGCAATCACACTATCACGTTTGAATTCCATCGCGGATAAACATTTTTCAACACAACTGAGACGTAAATCGTTTAAAAGGCTTGTAAATAATAAAATTATCTGTCATGTGACAAAATTTGAGCTCAATGTCATGAACGGTCTGAAGTTGGTTGCAGTTCGAGTCTTCAGGGTGTATGTCCCTAATCTAGGGATATTACATTGTTCTTACTGCTAGATCCTTCAATTGAGTGTTACGTGCAATTTCAACAACACGCGCCATTGTAGATTCAAAATGCCTCCTCTGCGTCGCTGATGTTCATACTCTTACATGGCTAATTTGCCGGGGCGGGCCTTGACCTCAACTATCATGCCTTTCCAGCCCGGTCGTTCTTTAACGGCTTACAGTTAGCAATGTATTGTATCTTCCGCTCCACACTCTGTCAACGTAGGGGACTCTTATCCTTCTTCTAGTGGATTTGAAAATCCGGCTGAAGTACTGGCGTCCAGTTGCCATCTTAATCACTGTAGGCCCAGATCCATGTAGCAGTAAAGCTGTTCCTTGTACCTTCTGCTCCACACTCCATCAACGCAGACGGGACCGATAATTACACGGAGAATTTTTCGCTCAAAGTAACTAAGAGAGGTTTCATACGCATTTGAGAGTACAGATGCCAAGAGCTATTCTTTGCTTGATTTCCGGGGTTATGTGATTGCTGGAGTTCACCGCAGAGCCGTTTCCCACTTCATATTTATTGTTTTCTATCGTTACTGCGTAAGGCGTCCGTTTTGCTAACAGCATATATTTTTTTTGCTTTCATTGATCGCCAGACCCAGTGTTGCTACTTCTGCCTGCTGACATTGCGATTATGTCACTGTCATCTGTATATGCGAGAAATTGGACAGATTTTTAAAATATTGTGCCTCTGGTGTTTGCTTGAAAGCTAAACACAATTCTTTCAATCACAATCTTCAAGGAGTCGGATGGTGTCCTATCTGACTGTGATAGATCGCATTGCTTATATGGCGCTTATATCAGCCTTTTGAGCCTAGGTGCTCTTTTCAGGGGCCACAAATAATGTGGGCTTCAAATCGTTTGTTCCATATAACCATTGGCTTATTCGCGACTTGTTCTTAAATGAATTTCTTAAAGGAAGCTTGGTTTCTCAAGTTTTAGATTATTCCGTTTCTCATTAGACATACATATTTGCTGACGTTTTATGCCTCTAAATGGGTGAGACTACATCCAACTAATAATTGCGGGCACTTGACATCCACTATTTTGTTTGGATTTCATTCGATTGACGTATGTCGACACATACAAGTATTGGATTCAATTTAGTTACATGTAAAGGGTGCTATTTTTTGCTGTTTTGACAAAGTCAAGCATGCTGGAAAGTCTTACGAGTATACCCGAGCTACACTTACAAATTATTGAATTTTATTATCGAAATCCGTGCTTTGTGAAAAATGTTTTTCGCGCACTAAGTCATAATCGATCTACTGAGCAAGCAATTCAAGCCACAGTGACAAAATTTAGCACCAATTTCACGCTATTTGACATCAAGCCACCAACTCGTATGCGAAGAGTGCGTACAGAGGACAATATTGCTGCTGTATCCGCCAGTGTTAATGTAGACAGTGGTTTGTCCATTCTTAGCCGTTCGTAGCAATTGGGATTGTGTTACTCGACTACGTGGAAGATTTTACGCAAGCATTACGCAAGAATTAAAGCCGAACGACCCGCCACAGCGTCGAATTTTCGGTGAGTAAGCCTTAGAAAAGCTGGCGGAAAATCCGTTTTTTTAACAAAAAATTGTCTGCAGCGACAAAGTTCATTTCTGGTTGAATTGGTATGTTAATAAAAACAACTGCCGTGTTTGGTCCGATGAGGAACTGTCACTGCACCCGGAAAAATGCACTATTTGGTGTGGTTTATGGCCCGGCGGAGTCATTGGCCGGTATTTTTTCAAAGATGGCCGTGGTAACGATGTTTCCGTCAATGGCGCCCGCTATCGTTCAATGATTTCGAATTTTTTTTTTTCAGTACAAGATGAACCTGTTCGACATGTGGTTTCAGGAAGACGGAGCTACATGCTACAAAGCACGCGAATCGATGGATCGATTGAGAAATGGTTTTGATGACCAATTTATCTCTCGTTTTCGATCGGTGAATTGGCCGGCTAAATCATGCGTTTTGACGGCTTTAGACTATTTTTTATGAGGATACGTCAAATCGCTCGTATATGCAGATAAACCAGCGGCAATTGCAGTCTTAGGAGACAAAATTACACGTGTTATTAGCGAGGCGAGATAGCAGGCAATATGTTCGAAAGAGGGATTCAAAATTGGACTCCGTATGGACCAATTAAAACGTAGTCGTGGTCTACATTTACATGAAATAATCTCTAAAAAGTAAATGGCAAGCATTGATTTATCAACTCAAATACAAATTTTACACACTTTTGCAATTTTTCTGTGTTTTTTTGACAATTAAAAACCAAACGCTGAACAAATCACCCAATATCTTCCATCACTGCGATGCATATACAATATTAAAACTGAATGTACGAATATCTTTATGTCTAAGCATAATTTTTCGGTCAAAAATAATTGCAGAGTTTTTATATAGCATGCGACATAAGTAAAGGTAATTGCTACAGTTTCGCGTGTCGGTTTTGCCTTTACACAGTGGAATAAAAAATCTTTTCGTCTACTAGTTAAGCATCTCATCATTTTATTTAAAAAAATCCATGGCATGTAATCCTCTGCCTTCATCTTGCCGGTTCATTCTTTTTACTGATTCACTGGCTTCGGTTTTCTTTAAATTTCCATTTTGTCTACATGCGCAACAGCAGAGGGAATGTTACTACACGCTAAATTTTGTGTTACCCTAAATAAGGTGTGACCTTTTAATTTTGGTTAATTCTCAGCCCCGCTCTGCTTGCGCAGTTTCTAAATCATGAGGCATAATTTTATGCGAAAGCAATCCAATGTCGTGGTCGCCATCGAAGTCTAGGTTTCGTAATTTTTAATCCTTTGTCCATTTTTCATACATAACAATTGACTTAATATATAGGCTTGTCGCTGTGTACCTCAAAATCCTTTTGACATGTCACAATAACATGTGTGAGTGTGTGACACCTATGTTAAGTTGATTTTCATCCGGAGGTTCCATCTACAATCTTTACTGAATGTTGAATGACTTCATGCGATATTGAGCATCTAGCTCTCCTCTTGCTGAAGAAGCCGTAATATAAGCTCTCTGATTCTCCAGATGTTTTCAGTTGGCCTAGTGCTGTGTCTCCTCTGTCTTATACCGATAAAACGTTTTTCCCAACGCTCCAATCCTCCTAGTTTCGGGTTCTTCGACGAAGTGGTCCTTAAAATGTTGAGGCACTATGGGATTTCGTTGTTATATTTGTTAATCTGAAGCATGTTGGTATGTCAGCTTCTAACGATGTACAAGAGCTACCATAAAATGGTCATATCCATTCCGATATCCATGTCACGCTTGTTGTCGTTTCAACTTAAAAAAAATGGGGGAAGTACAGTTTTGTCAGCAGATGTGGCTTATGGGTGAGGTACAAGTGCCATATGTAAAATTATCAAGAAGTAGAGAATTAGTCACAATTCTATATAACATGTGGTAACAACACATTTGTTTTTTTTTTATTTTTGATAAATTTGTGCCTTGTGTCTAAAACTATTTCTAAACCGTTAAATGGTCGATTTGTTTGACGTACGTTGCCTATCAGTTGAAACCCGACTAATCCTGTGGCTGTTTCAACATGAAGTGTCGGATTTGTTTTTTGAATAAAACAAACAATTGTTGAGATATCTCTGAAACTCTTATTGCTTTATAAAGTAGACATATGGGGATTATTAATGGAACACAATATCTTCCAAATGACCGCCTCGGCACTACTTGCAGACCCTCATTCTTTTCTCGAAATTTTCAATCACTCTTTCACATAATCTCGACGATGGCGGCTTCAATGTTGGCTTCCAGAGTTGGAATTGTTCGCGAATGGTTGGCGTAGACCTTGTTTTTAACATAGCTTGAAAGAAAGAAGTCTAACGGTGTTAAGTCGCACGATCCTGGCGGCCAATGGGTGTCTTCGAAACCCGAAATTACGCGACTTCGTGCGCAGTAACTCGACTGTTTCGCGACTTGTATGACACCTAGTACCATCCTGTTGAAAGTAGAGGTCGTCCGCATCAGCATCATCACAAAAAATTGTTTATCATGTCTCGGTAGTGCGCTCCGTTGACCATAATGGCTTTTCCGGCTTCATTTTCGAAAAAAATAGACTATGACACCTTCGGTCAATAAATCGTACCAAACAGTTACTCATGTTGGGTGCATTGGCATCTCGTGAATCACTAGTGAATTTTCGGTGCTCCAGATATGTTAACTCTGCTTAATAACGTAGCCGTCAATGTTTTCTAGAACCCAATCCGAAAACGTACGGCGTTGCTGATGGCCGGCCGGTTTCAATTCTTATTATAATTGGACCTTGTACGCATGGAAGTCCAAATCTTTCGTCAAAACTCTGTGCAGTGTGGTTGTGGAGAGGTTGAGCTCCTAACAACGGTGACGAATGGAGGTGCTTTGGTCGTTTTCGGCACCTTCCCTTACTACGGCGATATTTTTCATTGACCCATCGGCGTCTTCACATCTTGTACTGAGCCCGTCTCTTCAAATTTTTTGATTATGTTGCGTACACACGTCGACACGTAGGCACGTGTAAAATTGGGACGAATTTTGCGCATCGTTGCTGCGATTGAACGTGAATTTTCGTAATAAGATTTAGTGATTTGAATTTTTCTTCACTTTCCCAAATTTATAAATGACATCTGTCACCATATGCCGACCCTGCGTGCATCAGCTGTAAAATAATAGGCCTTTCAAATCCTACCTCTTTTTGAAACACTCGGTGACAAGTCGATTGATATGTCAGAAGTCTGCAAAACGTTGCACCAATCTGATGCTTCGGGGAGCTTCTTCCCGTAAGTTCAGAAGAGTCCTCACATTCCAGAATCTCAGTTTCTTACTGATGCGGGTCGCTGTCCCACAGAACAATTGCTTTGATTTCGTAAAGAGCTTGCTACTCGCTTTCTTCTGTTTGCGATTTCTAAAGAAATTACCAAGAACGAAATGGTGGAATTAGGTCTTTCTAATAAAGCTGCAAAATATTTGACTGCAGCGCTTCTCCTGTTTTTTAATTAGCCATCACATGGCGGGAGATGTTGTTTCTGCTAGGCATTTGTTACTTGTTTGCGGACCAAACTAAATTTCGGCTACAGAAAAGTCTTCTTTTCTTTTACTCGACAGATACCAGAATTGGTATAAATATCTTTTTGACTGCTGTCATACCTCTTCGGACCCAAAGCGTAGATATTGGTTACGCGCTCTGAGCCGCAAGCCGTGGATCAGTTTAGAGGTGGATGCTTTAAAAAAACGAAAAATAACGAATTTATCGGAAACTAGGCCTCGTAAACGAAGCTATGATAGAGAAACACTTTGGCACTTTTTCTGCAGCACACAATGTACATGTCAAGCATTTCTCAAATTAACGGAAATCATACTTCCGTTTGTTGCTTTTTGCATACAAATTTTGGCATATACAAATTTAGTTCGGAGCTAGTCCTACTGTCGATTCGTGGTCACTTCTTTCATTTTTCGTTTGAACTTTATCAGATTACTGGTTCACGTCTCAAGTTCCTCAACTCAAAGAGACGAATGAGAAACTTGTTTTTTCTTAATCTAAATTCGGCTTTATACATATGTACGTACATGTTATATGGGGTTATTAATCATCTTTTTTTTTTTTAACACAACAAACTTACAATACAAGTACTCGTATATCACCTAACAACTATTAACCCTGGCATTGAAATGTGCAATATCAAAGGCGACTTTATCGCTGATCTTAAGAGTTCTAATGTCAATGTGTTTGGACGTGTGTTTATTTTTTATTATGGAATCGTTTGATATATGTACGTAAACAGTAGTGAATCATTTTCTTTAGCTAGCGTTCTCACTTCGTACTCGGGAAGTAACATTTTAAAAGCAAACCAACGTAGATCGCAATTTGCCCGTCTGCTCCGGTTGCATTCTACGTTAGCGCATTGCTGATCATAAGCGTTAAGCTCAACGGAAAGAGTAATTCTCTTGATAAATTGTTTGTTTGGCCGATAACACAGAATTGAGTAGGGAGGCCACGTAAGCGAATACTTTCACTCAACTGAAGCTCTAAAAATAGCGCGCCAAAAAGAATCATTTAAATTCTGATCGTGCTCCATTATGAGACGAGGAAAAACCATTCCAACAGATGTAAGTCTCAACAATGAAATCCAGAGCAGGTTTTGTTTTGTTTTGTTTTGTTTGTTTTTTGTTGAATTCTATTTTGTGAAATTGAATTGAAGTGTTGCAACTGAAATATTTGTTTTGTTGTTCTAGAATTTTGAAAGCCCAAATGGGTACATCAAAAGTAACGAGTCATCGATTGCTGCCGCTGCCCAGACTGCAAATGAAACTGTGTTCAAACAAAAGCAATGCAAGCAACAGGGTACTATTGGATTCAATGATGACCCGAATCGATGCAAAACTTCATTTGAAGAGGTTCCTCTCCATACAGCCTGCTTGACATATCTTGGTTTCTACCTGCTAATGATTTTAGGTTACATCAATCAGCTGCTATTTGCCCCAAAGGTCGCCAAAGAGGAGCACAGAGAGGTAAAGTTGAGCAAGGGTAACACAGAATTCACTGATTATTATGATTTTTTTTTGTGATTTTAGGGTTACGTTACGCTCTATGATGCGTTTGAAAGTTTCTATTCACGCTACGTCTATAGGAGAGTGCGAGATTGTTGGAATCGTCCGATTTGTAGTGTACCTGGTGCAGAAGTCACTTTAAAGGATCGCATCACAAAAGACTATGGTTGGTCGTTTGAATTTACTGGAACGGAGACGAAATGTCTAAATTTGGGGTCGTATAATTATTTGGGATTCGCCGCAGCAGAAGGTCCATGTGCTGAACAGTCGGAGGAACGTTGTAAAACAGATGGTTTAGCTTTGGCGAGTCCTCGTCGAGAATTGGGAACGACCGCATTACATGTGGAACTTGAAGAATTGACAGCGAAATTCACTGGTGCTGAAGATGCTATTGTCTTTGGCATGGGTTTTGCTACAAATGCCCTGAATCTGCCAACTTTACTTTCTCCCGGTTGCTTAGTGTTGAGTGACGAAAAGAATCATGCTTCGATTATTCTCGGTATCCGATTGTCAGGAGCTTCAACGAAAGTATTCAAACACAATAACATGAAAGATTTGGAAAGGGTGTTGCGTTACAATACGATTTATGGTAATCCAAAGACGGGTAAACCATGGAAAAAGATTATGATCATTGTCGAGGGTGTATTTAGTATGGAAGGATCGATTGTGCGATTGCCGGAGATAATTGAGCTGAAGAAAAAGTACAAAGCGTATTTGTATTTGGATGAGGCGCATAGTATTGGTGCAATGGGGCCAAATGGCCGTGGTGTAACTGATTACTATGGTGTCGATTCGAAGGATGTGGATATTTTGATGGGAACATTCACCAAGAGTTTTGGCAGCGCAGGCGGATACATTGCTGGATCAAAGGTAGGAATATAAAATTGAATATGAATTTAGGTAAAGTGTTTTTGTTTTTTCCAAGGAGATTTTTTGGTTATGTTCTTGTTTTTGGTTCAAAAAATCTAGTTAGTTAATCAGTTGAGGGGTAAGGTCTAGACAAGTGTTTCGCTTGCCTGAATGTGCTTTCAAGGAATCTTAAATCTGTCTTTACTGTTTTGTGCCAAGCCCGTTTTAATTCAACTAGTTCGTTAAAATTGTGAAACAGCATGTCTGTTCTCTAATGTCCTACTTGAAGTAGAGACACCGGTGGTAGTTGATAGTGTCGTCTGAAACATATTTCTATGGCAAACGGGATGATTGATTTATTAGTTTCAAACTAGAAGACATAGAATTCGATAGTAGATAACGTGGGAACTTTGAATGTATTTTCTATGAAGTTGACTTGAATTTTGCGAGGGTTGTGAGGACAGAATAAATTCGAAGTATTAAAGTCGATCGAGTAAAGAACATCTTTCACAAGGAGTGGAAACAATCCAGAACAGAGGGTACCACCCATTCAAAAACGCTGGCCGCTGTAAAACATGTTTGTACTTCCGGAGCCAAAGATATCGTTGCGGTATGACGGGGACTTTCTGAAGACACTTTGAGACTAATCGAAAAATGGAAAACACTAAGGGCTCATCTTGCAGCAACCCCATCAGCAGTGAGGATTATTTATGTCGTTATACCGGTAAAAGCTGTGCGAAGCAGATTGTAACGTGCAGCATGACAACCGCATCAAAACAATGGCCGTAGAATTAGAAGCAGCTGCAAAGAGGTATGACAGCAGAATTCCTTAAGAGTTTATTAGTTTATTGTTGGTCACTTCTAGGTAACATCCACTGAAAACTTGTATTGTTTTTCGCTTGTCCGAGATGAGAGTCAACTCAGAAAATAAAGAGAACATTTCGCTTTGGTTTTTACCGAGTTTTTGCCAACGATATGAAAGCAAGTCAGGATGACAATGACATCACAACAATAAAAGCACTGAAGAAAAATAAGGCGGTGGAACTTAATTGTATTGCACTGGAGCTTTTTAAGCCAGCGTCAAATTCATCTTTAGAGCTCCTTCCCCGTAATGTAGAACGAGCCTGCTAAATCGAGTGTTTTCCCGAAGAGTGGAGTGCTGTCTGTAATTGCCAAAATTATACCAAAATGCTCGCTCGAGTAAAGCACCACATAAAGACTACACTCTCCGTCAAGCAAACAGGTTTTCGATCGGGTTCGTCCTATGTCACCAAATCAACAGATTATCATCGAACAGTTTGTGAAATATCGACCTCCATTGCACCTGGTATTTATCTGACATGCTTCGCGCAAGAGGGGCATTCAGGACAATTTATTGCTTTAATACTCGTAGAAGTAACTTACCACGGATGCAAATGACATGTTCTGAATGTTTCGTTATGCTCTCGGAGGCTTGTAACAAGACTTTTCTGTGCCACTCTATAGACGGGAAACGGAAAAATTCGATGGTTTTTGTGTGGAAAATTACAACATCTTGACTACGCTCTTCATTTACTACAACCAACAAAGCAGAAATCGCGGGAAAGAAAAATAAGTGTCGTTTAACCGAAAGTTAAATTATCCACTTTCAGACCTCAATCTCACAAACTACCAGAAGAGAGGATAAAATTGTTCCAATATCTTAGAAGTATCGTCTTTGAGGAAAATGAGACTGAAATAGATGAAACATTGCTATCAGCATAAAGACCAACCTCCGGCTGTTCGGGCCAAATGTTGAATCTGTGTTGTATAGGTGCATCACTCAGAAAACGCCCAGCTCTATCATACGAAACATTGCGAATATCTGTAAAATTTGCAGGCCAAACCGCATTTCCAACTCAGAAACCTATGAGAGAACTAGTCAGAGCATATAGATATTACAATACAAAGACAAAGGTGACAATGGATTGGACATACGAGTGCTTTTCGAAAAGGCGACGCCTCTATTGTTTGTCATGATATGCAAGGGAATCCGCTAACCCAGAAATTCATGGCGGTGAACAATTGAAACGAAGCATGTCAAGCAGGCATAAGCAGAGACTCTACGCGATGTCGTGGTAGGTGGAAGCCATAGGATACACAGAGGGATTCACAGTATAAGCAAAAAGTAAACCTTCGAACTGGATAAGTTATTAAGCTGAGATTGTAATTCCTTGCTAGGAAGTTTTTTTCCACATTAAGAATTCAGAGAAGACTCGTTTTAATAAAGGACCATTACGAATTCGTCTTAGCTCTTTACTACTCATACATATGCATGTCATCAACTGTTTGTCATCGTTAAGAGCTTGTTATCTACTTCTAAATTATGTAGTTTGCAGCTTTTGGGGCAAGTATACTGATGTGGGTATAAAACTGATAGCCATATGCTTTAGTTCTCTTCCGTCATAAAGTCTTACTTAGCATTTTCTGAAGTTTATGGTTGAATAAGGTTGAATAAAGCAATAAGTTGCCTTGAGTCACCCTCATTCTTTGTCGAAAGTGAAGTTCTCCTTTCTTTTTGATTCACACCCTCATTTAGCTGGTAAAGTTTGAGGAATTTTCGACCATGTTCTCGTTCAAAATTTTACGTAAAGATAATTTAAAATACTTCCTTTTACGCATTTATCAAAATCAGATCTTTCACCAGCCGTTGGTAAAAGTTGAAGGTACTTCAATTACACGTAATCATTTCGTTGCCAGTCGCTGATGCCTACTCATAACATTCAATTGCCTTACTTTCCAAAATAAGAACTAAGAGGAAGATTTGCATGAACCAGCGACTTGTCCTTTCGCTTTTTGGTATATCATGTATGTATTGTAGTATGAGCTGCTGGAACTCCCGCAAATAGCTTTATGTACGGTTTATTTTTGAACGGTTTATTTATTTCGGCTTGGGCATAGGGAAGCCTTTGAAAACGTTGCAAACGATTTGCTTACCGATCATCTAAACATACCTATATATCTGTTGCACGGCACGTATTTAAAATTTGAGCAATCAATGCTTATCTGAGTGTAGGTCTTCCTACATTAAAGCAAAACAGGGAAAGTTTCGGGGAGATTTTTTTGGGTTTTCTCTGCCTCAACGAACGTCGAATGTGCACAACTTCGCTTTTGCTTTAGTAAGTCCCAGGACATTCCTGCAATAAGCTGATTAAATGAAGAAGATCACTGACTTTCCACATAAAAAATACAAACTTCTCTTTCAGCGAAAAAGAAATCCGGGAAAGGCATACTTTCGAAAGTGAGATCTTTTATGAAAAATTCCCCCCTCCCCAAGTCATACGTAGTCGGCAAAAAAAATCATATCACTAGACTTCAAACGAAACATACAACTCGACGCATTGGCTATACATACATTCTGATATTAAGACCCATCCTATTATACGGAACATTAATTTGGTTCAATGCTCTATTTCTTTTCAAGTGACTTCGTTGACGAGACACTGGCTCATACGAGGGTAGTCCCAGATGTACCCGACCTGACGTATAGATGACGGTTATTGTTTCAAAAGAATGATAATTGTAGAAAGTACCAACCTTATAAAGCTTAAATTTGAAGTTTGATGATGCCCTTTTTGTTTAGTGTTTTTTCGGCAGCCATCAATAGTGAACGGTCTCAATGAATTTTTAAATATGGAAAAAATCGGTCATCGTTATGTGATACAATACTTTCATTTGAAAGGTCTCAATCCAACCAACATCAAAACGGAACTGGATTCTACTTTCGATTAGTCTGCTCCTTCGTTTACAACAATAAAATAGTGGGTGGTAGAGTTTAAGCGAAGCCGTACGAGTTGCCAAGACGAACATCGCACTGGTCGACCAAATGAGGTGAGTTCACCAGAAATGTTGAGAAAAATCCACAAAATGGTATTGGATGACTGTCGATTGAAAGTGCATGAACTAGCAGATATGGTAGTCATTTCAAAAAGCACTGTACATCGCATGTTGACTGAAAATTTGTACATGAGAAAGCTGTGTCCAAGATGGGTGCTGCGACTACTCACAATGGGGAAAAAAAAGCGTCGTTAGGATGCTTCAATTGAGTGTTTGGCAAAGTTTCACAGCAAAAAAGTCGAGTTTTTGCCTCGATTTATAACCATGGATGAAACATCAATTCAAATCCGAGACGAAGAAACAGTCAAAACAATGGACTCAAATACGAGAATCGGCTCCAAAGAAGGCGAAGACAGGTCCATCTGCAGGCAATGTCATTTCGTCAGCTTTTTGGGATGCGCGTAGGATAATTTTCATTTATTATCTTCAGAAAGGAAGGACAATCAACGACGTGTATTATGCGAACTTATTGCAGCGTTTGAAAAATGAAATCAAGAAAAAATGCACGCATTTGGCGAAGAAAAAAGTTTTGTTTCGTCAAGACAATGCACCAGTTCACTCATCCGTCATCGCGATGGCCAAAATCAATGAGTTAAAATTCGAATTGCTTCCTCATGCATCCTATTCGCCAGATTTAGCCCCCTCGGTTTATTTTCTATTTCCAAATTTGAAGAAATGGCTCGGTAAAATATTTGCCAACAGGTTGAGTCTGCGGTTGATGGCTATTTTAAGGAACTCGACGATTCTCACTATAAACAGGGTATCGAAGCTATTGAACATCGCTGGGAAAAGTGTATTGAACTAAAAGGAGACTACGTAGAGAAATAAACATACATGTCCCCAATTTTGTTGTGCTTTCATTATTAGGTGGGGTATTTCTGTGACTACCCTCGTAGCTCAGCACTACAGCTGACAAACTCTCAATAATGGAGAGGCTAACAGACTAGGTTTCAGTCCCATTCCTTCCATCATCTGAATTACCTGGTAAATTCTTCTGTTGGTTAATAATACCAATCAAGTTTTTGCTAGGCAGACCTCAAGATCACTGGAGCTAGTCCATTTTAATAAGTCATTTAGGTCGGGTTTCAATATACCGCTTAATGCGGGAGCGAATTCACCACATGCCACAATGTCATCAGCATAAGCTGCTGTAGGTTTAACTACAGGTTCTGAAAATTTTCAAGAAACTTGTTTGTACTCTTGCGCTGGTGTAGACATGTTCGCCATAATCCATCCCGTGACTTGTCTGGCGCTATTTATTTTTACAAGTGCTTAAGTAGCCGCTCTAGAGGCTGTAATAGGAATAAGCTGAGACTTATCGGTCTTCCAGCATTTGGAATGAAAATAACAACGACCTCCCTCAGCGGCGTGGGTATATAGCACTATTAAATGCATTCAGAGTAAATGCTTACCAGTGCTGACTTGACGCTCGATTTTGTCGTTTGCAATATGACTCGAATGCCATCTGGGTCTGCTATTTTGTGGGGTTAAAAGCTATCAATCACCCAGGTTATTCTGTCAGTGTTTAACAATCTTGTGTTTACCTCTTACACCAGTGCTATTCTCAATCTGGTACTGGGGAAGTGTTCCAGCGTGTATCCCTATTCTGCACCCTGCTCCGTGGTCGAACCAAGCTGCTGAAGGTAAAATCAGGAGAAAGACTGCTCTATGTGATATAGGCTGATTGGTAAAGTCGCCAATTTCTGCGAATATCTTAGAAAATTTTTAGTTAGAGCAGTTTTGTGTTTTGATGATCTAATTGAGATCAATATATCATCAATCTGTCCAAACTGTATTGATTCGGTTCAGTTCTCTCTGTGAATTTTCAATTTCTAGTGTATAGATTCAAAAGAATCCTGTGACAAGTTTGAATAACTAACAGAATACATATATACTCTGACACGGAAATAAAATAATCAGAACTCATCTGGGTAACTCTGGCCTTGACAAAGTAGTCTTATCTCTTTTAAATACATCGTTCGATGTTTTTTATTGTTGAAAATATATCACTACACAGTGATAAGGTGATAGATCGCACTTCATGCAACACTTCACCATCAATTAATGATGTCAGATAGACATTTCTATGTAATTTTTGTCGCCCTATTTGATTTGACTTAGCTTTGATACCTTTTCATACTTTAATATGAAATAGATAATGTGAGAGAATCATTCTTCCAATTCATCTGCTTTAACACAATATAGCACAGTGGCTACACAATTTTATCTCTACTTTTAAAGCAGACCAAAGTCGGTGATGTAACAATTTTCTTCTTACCATGCCTTAGTTTCATTTTAATTGAGTGTTCATATTTACAAGGTTTGGTGATGTGTTAGAGTAGTGGAGTCTGTTCACCACAACACAATTAATAAATTACTCTGATACGTTCACTTCTTAACACACCCCATGGCGTTGATTGACTTACTTATGTGTACTTTTCATTTATCTTCGCATATTTCTGTGATGATGTAATTGAAATGGGTTCATTCTCTCCACTCTCGGCTAACAAGGGCACATGCTGACTTACCCAACCGTGAGTTTTTCATCTCTTAGACCAAAGCAGCCACAGCATTCGATGAATTTGACTGCAAGTCATATCAAATTGTATTGGTTTAACCTACACTTATAAAAAAGCGAATTGTTTGCAATTTGAGTAGCAGTCCAATGTGTTATTACCATGAGTGGTATATATTCATCATCACAACCCATTGGCATTCAGCAGTGGTTTCGGGTGTACAAAAAAGAATTTATTTCTATGTTTAGACTGTATTCGGGTTGCATTTTTTGAGTAACATTGTCTTTTTTTATTGCTTTAACTTAAAAGGCATTCTGAAATACGACTCTCATCCAAAGCAGTGCCCGAAAGTTTACAAAAAGATACGAGTGGAGTTATAAAAATTTATAAAGTCATAAAAATTCACAATTTAGGGCGCTTAAAAGTCAATAACTTTAAAACAGGTTATTGTCATAGAATGCGATAAGCGAAATTTAAGAGATAAGCAATATCTTATTTCAATTGATACATTTCCTTATACTACGATTTAGGTGGTCTCTTTTTCGTTGTGTGTCGTATGACATTCACTTTAAGTGATTTCGTGTGCTTATATAGAATCGGAGGTATGTCTTCAATAAGAGCATGCCAATCACTTTTCAATATCATTCCAGGTAATGGCGAAAACCAGGGTGATTCTAGGCGAATAGGTTTATAAATGGCCAGTCATTTCTTCCCCTCCAAATCCAGATTTTTCTTTTGATTTAATGGACCGTGGAAATAAGTAAATGATTGTTTTATTCTAAATTTCGATGATTAAACATCGGTCTAATATGCAACTGATGGTTTTCTACAAACTGTGATTGAATGACAATGACAATGTAATTAATAAAAAGTTAGTCTTCAGAGTGGCCAGATTGTTAATCTGAACAATAATTATTACCTATAAGGGAGGAGCTATTTGTGAAAGAAATACCTATAGTTCAAACGAGCACCAGATTCAGCTTCACATTTTCCTTTAACTGCGAATAGTAATGGATTTATAAAATTTGTTTTTTTTTTAGAGGTTTGGTTTTTAAACTGGCAACACCGTTTCTACAGATTGTCAATTTGACAGTTGAAAGTTGGTTTGTACTTAGTACGTTTTGCCATTTTACGATGAATAGATTAGCGCCAGAACAACGTGTGCAAATTGTGCAAACTTATTTTGAAAACCATGGTTCGGTTCGCCAAACTTACGTACGCTACGTCCATTTTACGGTCGAAATAATCGTCCATCTCGCAAGTTGAGGAGAATCCGAATGAGTCAATTCGCCATCGCGCACATCAATTGGAGCTATGTCCATCCACTTTGTGGAAGATTTTATGGAAAGACCTTGGCTTAAAAGCTTATAAGATCCAGGTGATCATTATATGCGTCGTAGGTTCGGTGAATAGGCCGAAAACATGATACATCTTGATCCTCATTTTCAACGCAAAATTTTGTTCTTCAATAAGGCCCATTTTTGGTTAAATGGATATGTAAACAAGCAAAATTACCGAATTTGGAGTGGAGAAAACCCAGAAGCCTTTGTCAAGACACCCTTACAACCATTAAAACTCACTGTTTGGTGTGCTTTGTGGGCTGGTTTAATCATCGTCCCATATTTCTTTAAGGACGATGCCGGCCAGAACGTTACCGCATAACTTCGCGTAATGGACCTGTGAACTGGCCTCCACGATCCTGTGATCTCACATCTTTAGATTACTTTCGCCGTGTTATTGCTGATAAACGATAAAGTTGTCCAAAATTAGACTTCACGATTGCGCTTCATTCGATCTAGTCATGGCGCGCATATGCCCGATATCATATTTCAACACTAATGGCATGCATTATCTATTAACTAAAGCTAATATCATAGACATTAACATTAGCTTCAAGTGTTTTATTTCATACTGAATTTGTATACCTCTAAAAAAACACCCTTTATATACACACTTTTTCTTTTAAAAAGTCGGATGCTGTCTATATAATTACATATACTCAAAAATGCCTCTTGATAGCACCATTGTGAGCGATCGTTGTGCATATTAGTTCCATCCAAGTCCGCAAAAACTGGCCTAATAAAATTTGCAATCCAAGATATCTATCACCAATTGGCGGCATCAAAGTAGAATAGTCCATTAACTGTTTCTGTGGTAAGATTACTCTATACAGTGCGCTTAAGTAACTGCAATTGAAGCTTATGAATCAATCTTGGTTTCTCATTTCCCAAATATACATTAAATGGATTAGATTAAGCTTTTAGGTGGGATTATATACTCTTATCACTGCGGTCAGATTAGGCCTATTGTGATTTCGTCGAGTTAGAGCTCACACATGATGCCTGAAATTTTTATAAACTCGGCTATATCTTCGAGTGAGCTGGCAATAATATGTTCTGCCTTCTATATGGCTTACATAGAAGGCGTAGACATGTTCTGCTTAAGCGGCTACAGTCGCAAAGGATATGATCTGCTGTTTCTTCGTCCTCGTTGTACATGGGACAGTTGTTGTTTTGTGGTATTCCCATAGTCACAAGGTGTCTTTTGACTTTGCAGTGACCCGTTAGAAATCCGATTACTGCGTGTATCTAATCCCTAGAAAGCTGTAGGAGTTGTTTTGCTATTTTGAGGGAAGGTAAGTAGGTCTTGGCTTGCCTGTAACCTTCAGTTTCTCCAATACCGAAATGCCTATGTTTTTATTCATATAGCTTCTTATGGAGCTAATTGGTAACCCGGAATATAGTCGTGGCAACATGAATGTTGAGGCCGAACCTTTTTTGGTCAATTCGTCTGCTCTTTCATCTGCATCATAACCACTGTGACCTGGCATCCAGATTAAATGGACTCTATTGGTGCTGGCTTATGTTTTGAGAAGTAAAGGGTGACCAGATAGCAATGATAGTTTCTCCAATTGCTATATTTCAGCAGCTGTCAAGGTTACCCATGACATCCAGCTGTCATACTATTCAGTAAGGTTTGCCATTTCATCTTGCATGAATGCATGCGTATCGAAATTTCGGCTTAGTTGTAAATACGCAATGTGAATTTCGTCATGAGGTCGGTCGTCATGATGGCTTCAGTTTGCAGGCAATACGTCACACCGTGGAAAAGTTTGAGCGCGAGAACACTCTTTTGGATCTTAAGAGACCAACCAGATAAATATTGGTGCCGCCGTAGCGCCCAATTTCGAAGAAGATCCAGAAATTTCGATTCCGCGCAGATCAGCTGAATTGGGCATCGCCAGAGAATCAACCTGGCTTATTTTGAAGTTGGATTTGGGCCTACATCCGTGTAAGATTGTGCTGACGCAAAAATTGAAGCCGGACGATCATGGACAACGCCGTGAGTTTGCTAATTGGCCGAAGATCCGGATTTTGGCCTCTCGGACGAGGCACATTTTTGGCTCAACGGCTACGTCAATAAGCAAAATTGCCGTCATTGGAGCGAGCACAATCCACAAGTGTTCGGCCAAGCATCAATGCATCTGCTAAGATTGACTGTTTGGTGCGGTTTATGGCATGGCCGCATCATCGGACCTTATTTCTTTCGAAATAAGGAATTCGACACCGTTACCGTCAAGTCTTATACAAGATCTCAGGTATAAGCGATGTCACGAGAAGCATTCATCAATTGGCCGCTACGATCCTGCGGTTTGACACCAATGGATTATTTTCCCTGCGGCTACGTCAAGTCAACATTCGACACGCTGTTGCCGGTATAATATCGTTATCAAAAATTGGACCGAAAGCTTAAAGCATTGCCAACGAAGCCGAGGCGGCCATTTGAGTGATGTGAGCATTCAACACATAATGGCATGAATGTAGCTTTAAAATAAATCCAGCATTTTATATCTCACACCGTTGTTGGTTTATTTATCGTTCTTATCTGCAGTCCCAGACAATTTTTAAGGTTATCTCATAAGCGTTGATAAGTAGGGCCGGTTTTGCTGTCAGAGGGAATATAAATATTCTGTATTTCTTCAAATACAGAGATGCTACTGTCCATACTTGGGAACAGTGAGGTATTGGAAGTTTCTCCGTATATGCCTTTGCCAACTCCTTCGTCTGTTTTGGATCAGTCGGTGTATCACACCAGAGAATTTCCTTTGAAGTGGAGGTTTATTCTGTTTCCAATTCTGTTGATCAGGAAATGTTACCATGAAGTTCATTTGTACTGAATTCAAGTAAAAGCCCTGGATGAATTATTTTTGAGTTATTCTCATCCACTGAGATGAGCATGTAGGCGGTAGCCAAAGATGCTTTCTGTATGTGAAGGTGAAGAGGTGGGAGGTTCAACAGAATCTCTAAGCTGCGGTGAATGCTGTTCTCATTGCACCCGTAGCGCATACACAGGCAGGTCTTCAAAATTTGTTTAGTCCAACCCGTGTGAACTTTTGCTTAATTTGATGCCACCATATTGGAGATGCATAAGTGAGTATAGGTATACCAACTGCTGTGTAATATTCACAGAGTCATCATTGGGTTAAGGCCCCAGTTTTTACCCAGTAGACTTTTGCTGGTCCATAGTAAAATCCTGGCTTTTTCTATGGTTATTTTTTTTATATTTGTGTTCCAGTTGATTTTTTGATCCAGGGCAACCCATAGGAATTTCTCTTCACTTCCAAACTTTACGGTTTCAAAAAGTGTTGGATCTTTAAGTGTGACCTCACTTGGTGATGGCAACTATGGTGCTCTTATTGGGGTTGACGTTTAGGCCAGCCTTCTTGCGAATCCATTTAAGTGGAAATATGCTCACTGTAATGATTCATCAATAAAATACTTTTTTTGTTTTGCTATTTCTTGTAAACCATCTGCGTAAGCAAGTCGTTGTTGAGAATCGCCAGGCTTTAGCGCTTGTCAAAGTTGAATTTTTGATGAAAACGTCTACAATTCGCGGTTCTTTAAATCCATTGAGTTGAGATGTTTCTGGGTTCTCCACAAATTGGTTTCAGTTCTGTCAGCGCGAATTTTTCCAATTTGATGAAAATCAACAATTCTACCAGTACCTGAATCATCAGAATCAAATGAGAGTTATGATTTGGGTGATTCATTTATTTTTCCTTTATCCTCTTCTTCGAATCTCGGCTAGAACTTGAGCTGCTATTGCTTTCCGAACCGGATATTCTGACTAATGTGTTTGTGAACGGCAAAACGGACTGATGCGCTATGCCTGGAATTTATACACTCTTGTTTTTTAATGTGGAGAATTCCGCGAACAATACCATTTTAAAATATGTTCTGAGGTTCGTACAATTTTCATCTGCATCGCTGTTATACTACGCTTAAACTTCTTGTTCATCGTCCAGCACTGCCATACCGAAGACCCGATTGTAGTGTATAGTACATATTAGATCACTGGATGAAGATCACATTGTCGCGATATTGCTCCATCGTAATTCGTAAACTTTTAATTGCGTACTTTGTCGACTTGTCTTCTGCAAAGCCGCATTGACTACCATGGAGTTAGTTCGATTATATCGCGCTGTCGATAGTCTAAAACATTTTCATTGTGACCGATAATTGTTGAATATTTGCCTGGCGCCCTTGTTTAAGTTGAAGAAAGTCGAACAACAAAGCTTTCTCCCCATTGGTTGAGCGAGCCATTTGTACTTAAGATTTGTATCAATACTTCAGAAGTTATTTGATCTGTTCCCATCATATGTCCTAAGTTTATACTGTTTACAGTTTTGCTGCCTTTATCTTCTATAAATTCTGATATTTCCTCCTCATTAAAAATACATTTTTGTTAAAATATTCCTTTCACCCACTGTAAGCCTCCTTATTTTTCGTTTCCCATAAATTTTAGCGATTGAATCTATTGCGAGTTTTTTCTTCGTTGAGTCGAAAAAATGCTTGCTAAATACGTGGATTGTTGTTTAGTAAAAGAAGATAAAACAGTGCAGGCAGTCAAAATCACCAGTTAAGAGTATCGGGGCATCTGAATGACATTTGTCCAGAAAAAGACCGATCAGATATAGTAGTCTAAGTCGTAATTTAGGAGCAGCCCAGACTTCATCAAGTCCTACTGTTTATGTTTTTGAGCGCCTTAATCCGGGAATTGGTCTAATTTTTGTTTTATTTTACTCCTGTTTCGGGGCAACACTTCTTGATATCGTCGAGCAATAGAAAATTATTAAATCATTCTTAATGTACCGAGGCAACGACGTTTACTATATTTATGGAGTTATTGATTGATTATTAGTAAAAACGGAATCAGGTTAAAGGTCAAAAGCTTTCTAAATTTGATGGTTCAGTAGGCGGGCGACATTTCATTTATTGAAGCTTTGGTAAGGTACCTTATACTTTGTACAGAACTTATCTTAAATGTTGTTAAAACAAACCAAAATATACTTTGCGACTATGCTGACATTTTTAAGTGAATTTCTGTTTTTAATTTCAGCGCCTGATTGATTTCCTTCGTGTCTACAGTCATGCTCACTGTTACGCTAGTACAATGTCACCACCAATTGCACAGCAGATTATGACATCGATGAAAACAATTATGGGCCTAGACGGCACGGATATAGGACGAAGAAAAATCCATCAATTGGCACGCAACACCACATATTTCCGACGACGATTAGCACAAATCGGTGTCATCACTTATGGTCATGAAGATTCACCAGTAGTACCAATGTTGGTCTACCTTTTCTCCAAGATTGGGTAAAATTTTTTTTTTTGTTTTGTTCTTGATGATTTTTAAATGGCATTCTCCTCTTCTTCCAGAGCTGTTGTTCGCACTCTCACTACCCGCCATGTAGCTGTTGTTGGTGTCGGTTTCCCTGCCACACCAATTATGGAAGGTCGTATTCGATTCTGCTTATCTGCAGCGCATACAAAAGAGCAACTTGATTACGCCCTGCAAGTCATCGATGAGATCAGTGACACACTTGGACTGAAGTATTCGCGTAAACCACGTGATCCCAATCCAATTATATACTAAGTTTTGCTTTATACATACATATTTCGGAATTTTTAATTATATTTTTGTTTTCCTTTGGAAAATCTCTAATTAGGTTAAATAATTATAATAAAAAGAAAACAAACAAAAAATAAAGTAATAATGTGGCAAATTTTGGGGCCATTTCTTGTAAAAAAAAAAAATAAACAAATTACGAAAAAAAACTGTTTATTCACATAAAATTGAAAAAAGAAAATTGTAAAGTATAATAGCACAAGCAGAAGAGACACACATGAAACCTTATACACAAAACTAGATGCTAGAGCTATTCCCTACAACAAACACATCTATACGACACGAGTCTTTAGAACAGAAGATGCGCAGTACATACATACATTTAAATATTGCATTGCAGCGGATTAACTATTAGTATTAATGCTTAAGATTATTTTACAAATAAACTAAATAGTTGTAATATTAATGCTTTTAATGTTAAAAAAAAAAAAATTTAAAAAACAAACTTTATTTACAAATGGTTTTATGTAAAAGAAAATCAAACGCTCTACACTATGTTTTATGTTTTCATTTCGTGAATGGTATGCTCGTTCTTCAGTTGTTTGTTTTGTGTTTAATGTTCTGAGTGACTTAGTTTTCGGCTATGCACACACAGAGAGTAATTCTTTTGATTAAATGTATTCTTAGGATTCGCTGTCATACTTTTCCTAAACTACACAAATCAACACAGATGGTCTGTTTTCGTCAGTAATGAGCGCTTATGTTGTCATGCTTATATCATCGTCGATTTTAATACAGAAGCGATTCACCTACATGCTTACATATTGCTATGTTACTATGTTGCAGTCGAAAATTTTCCGGCTCAGGGTGCTAGTGTCTCATGGGCTCAAGGTGATCTACACGAAGAACTTTTCTCTCGTAGTCCCCGAGAGCATTCAACTCCGCTTTCGTCAGTGTCCAAGCCTCTGCGCCGTAAACCAGAAACGAATTACATTATTCTTGTAATATATACTTTTTGTGATGCTTTAGATCAGCGGTTCTCAGTCTTTCTTCGTATACCACTTATCTGGATCATGGTTCTTTCACTTCTTGTTTTCTTAAGTATTGAAATACGTAAAGATAACTATGCTCACTTAATGCTACATATTTCTCCCAAGTAACTGCATTGCTTCTGCAATGATCTTCGTTGAACATTCCTAAACTAACTGATTTAGTCAGCCTGAAGCTTGCCCACTCTCGGTTTTTTTATTATGGAAACTTTTGCGAATGTACGTTCACGTTTTGTCACATCTATTGGCATCTGTAACATTTTTCCTTTATTTGTACTTTCTTTTACACCGTTCAAGATAGTGATGCACGTGTTAAATGATTGTCGTGTTTAGTAAACATTTAAGTTTAAGCAGTATTTTTCTATCACAAACAAACACCGAGTTTTCGCGCTATATAAGCCAACCCATATTGACTCTATGTGCTGTATCGTCATCGCAATTTTTTTGGTTGTCAACGACAGTTGTCAGGATTCCTATTATTGTCCTAAGCTTAACCGATTAAAGGAATATCTCAACTTATATCGCTAATTGGTTCCGAGAAAACGCGTCGCAAGTCGAAATCGACTTAGGTCGAAGCAAAACAAACATACAGTATGTACGCACTACGTACATACAGTGCCGTTCGAAAAATTTGGTCAAATTGTTTTTCTCGGATTTTGTCAAATTTGTTGCAATAACTACATATTTTTTAATGAGGATTTGTTTCCTTATGAGGTTTCAATCGTTTCATGATACATGTAGAGTGTCAACGTTTTTCACACGCGGTCACGGGAGCAAAAAGTTATTAGACCGAAAAATGGGTTTTCTAGGTACCTGCCTCATTTTTAAGGATTAAAGAAAAATGCTTTATTGGTGCAGTGTTTTTGTTTTTTGTTGCTTCTCAGAAACATTCTCTATCTAATTAGTACTTTGTTGGACCTTGTCTTGCTTTTATTACAGCTGCACATCGGCGAGACATTTGACTCATATAGGTTTTTCCATGTGGACGCAGGTACGGTGTTCCAGGTCCGGATAAGTAATTTTTTTAGGTTTTCAATTGACTCTGTACACTTCTTCACAACCTTTAGTTTCATTATCGACCAGATATTATCAATTGCATTGAGATCTGGACTGTAGGGAGGCCAACTTAATGCACCGACATTATTTTCTTCGAAGTACTTTTTAACCTAAGAAATAAAAAAAAATGCAAATATTATTTTTAGTCGTAAAAGTTCTAGCTTATTTAAAAGCTTGATATTTCATATTAAAAAAAAACAAGTTCATACTTACAATTTTGGTTGTATGGCAAAGAGCATTGTCCTGTTGAAAAATGAATCTGCAAATGTCACAAAAAAGCTCCAGCGCAGAGGGCTCTAATACATTTTCCAGAACCCGTAGTTAAACTTCTCCAGTGACTTTCGATCCTAGGAAGATCATTCTACCTTTTTCATCTAGAGAGAAGTATCCCCAAACCATCACACCTTCAGTTTTTGCGGGCATCCATAAGATGGATTCAGAGTTCAGACTTTCCTTTGATTCTCTTCGCGCAAGAATCCTCCCATCTCAAACATGCATCTTAAACTTCGATTCGTCGGAAAATGTAACACTGTTCCATATGTCTTGAGTTCAATTAAGATGCTCTTGAACCCAGAGCAATCGTTTTTCGCTGACTCTTTTTGGTAAATCCGGCTTCAGTACTGGCTTCAGTGCTCTAAGTTCAGCTTTCTGGAGCCTTTTCTTCACTGAACTTGACGAAATTTTTTTTTTTGTAGCTCGACGCAGATCGTTTTTGAAATCCACTGAAGTCTTGAACCGATTCCGACGGCTGTACAGCACCAAAAAACGATCTTCCACTGGGGTTGTATTTTTTGGCTTCCTGAGCTTTTCTTTCTTCTGGTAGTCGCGGTCTCACGACATTTTTTTTAAATTCTATGCCACAGTTTGTTGAGCAACATTTAAATTTATAGAACGTCCCAGAAACAAAATATCAGCTTTGCACTCCGAACTGATTTTTCGACTTTTTTTTTCACTAAATTACTTCAGTTCGTTTCGGACTGCTATCACGAGCTAAATGCACCTCTTATTCATAATAACATCGACTTTTATGCACTATTTGAAAGACATTTTGCTACCTATTGCAAAAAAACCCCGTAGCTCTCATAAATTCCAAGAACTGCGCCCGAAAAGGGTAATAAAATGTTTGCCCAACATTTTTCGAACGACACTGTATATTTGTGAAAAATCTATGGAAGAATTATGAAAACCATAACAGCGAAATAAAAAACCAAACTAAATAAGGAATTCAACATTATAAATTTAAGAATTTAAAATAATACGTATTGTTTATATTATATTTTCATCTTCGTCGCTTAGAACCTGTAGTTCAGCCTGAGCTTCTTGCTCAGCTCAGTTTGAGCAGCTTCTAACTTCATTTTTTTGTACAGATCCTTGTAGTATGATATATTTTCTGAAACCAAAAATGAGACTTTTTCTCTTCTCTCTCGATCTGGATAATTTTTCAACATATTCAAGCCCTTTTCCACGTAATCCAGAAATTCTGCCAATTGTTTTAACGTAAGTTTTTCTGTGCCAGCATTGTCAGAGTTTGTATTCGCCTCTTCTGAGTCTTCTTAGTTCGTCAGTGGAAAGTGGTTGAACGTAAATTAAATCTGCTATGTTGTCTTCACTAAGGTTAGAAAATCCTATTTCCTTCGCCAAACGAATTACTACTCGTATATTTCTGATAGGATTTCACCGTTATCGCTTAGCGCAATGTCAACATTGGCACTAGGTGGAGATGGAATGCATTCTGGCCAGATTTGTCGCCAAACTTTATTCATATTAGAAGCTATTACATCTTTCCAGGAGTCAGCTATGCCTGGTGAATATTATAATTCTGCCAAATTTCCTTTATGTATGTCTGTTTTACTTCATTTTCGAGGGACATATCTCCAGAGCATGAATTATCTGTATAAAAGTTCGACGCAAATAGTACGCCTTAAAAGAAGCAATTACTCCTTGGTCCATGGGTTGAAGTATCGATGTAGTATTCGGAGGAAGAAAAAGTACTTTAACATTTTTATCAATATCGTCAAGACAGTGAGGATGACCGGGAGCGTTGTCCAAGATTAGAAAATCCCTTTCTGAGAGATTATTTTTAAAGCAGTATTCATTAGCCGCTGGCCAAAATTCCTTCTTAAACCAATCAATAAACATTGATGAAGTTACCCAAGCTTTTTTATTTGATCTCCAAATTACCGGAAGACTATTTTTGTCTGTTTTTTTTTAGAGCCCTTGGGTTAAGAGAATTGTATATTAACAGCGGCTTAAGTTTAAAGTAACCGAAAGCATTTCCACCTAACAAAAGAGTCAACCTATCTTTTGCTGTCTTATAACCAGGAATTGCGCTTACATCTCTGGAAATAAAAGTCCTTGTCTGTAATCGTTTCCAGTAGAAACCTGTTTCGTCCACATTAAAATCATGCCTAGGACTATATTGACCTTCTTCAATTAATGCTTTTAGTTTAATTGGAAATAAAGTTGCTACTTCAAGGTCTGCACTTGCGGAGTCCCCAGTTATCTTAATGTTATGAAGTTCATACCTATTTTTAAATTTGTCAAATCATCTTCAACTAGCTTTAAAAGTTAAATGTTCATCTGACTCTTTGATGGAATCAATTGTACTCTGCGCTTTTGTCTGAATAACAGGAATCTTTCTTCGGTTCAAGTCCTGTATCCACATAAATAAAAGCTTTTCCATTTTAATTAGAACGTTAAATCTATTTTTAGTGATAAAGGTATCCGATAGAGAAGCTCCTGCTGAAGCGCATTCTCGCAATTTACTGGCATTTACTTTTATATTGCGCACAGTTGAGTGAGGAAGTTCTAGGGAAAGTGAGATGTCGACGGCCTTTTCGCCTTTATCCAAGCAGTCCAAAAGCTCGACTATAGTTTTGATTGAAATTACCTTCCGCTGCTTTTTGCATAAATTTCCCGAAACAGGGGAAGGTGATACCTGCTTTTTTACTAATTAAAATAAATTAAACATGCAACTTACAAGAATTGCTTATCAAATTAAAAAAAAAAAACAAATAACATAAAATACGACACAATTTTACTTTAGCACACTTCTTACTTTGTTCTGCAAAATATGAATAGAAAAATTGAACAGTTTTTTCGAACGGCTTACTAACGCATGTACTATCGTAACTCGAGGCATAAATGACGTATGTCGAGGAAAGCTTTCTTAATTTTGCTGACGTCGTAAGTCGAAATGACTGAAGTCGAAGCGTCGTAACTCGAGGTGTGACTGTACTTACACAGAAACTAAGCTGTTACGTGCACCCTGTTATTACGTATACTCTGTATATACACGTTGGGTATATTTCGGTCTTACGAGTAAATATCGCATTGTGTAATTTTAAAGTAAGCTATGAAATATTCCAACCCTATATTCGATGACAATATTTTGCTTTTCCTCTGCTTTTTAACTTTATTTCAACACTATCCTTGGGAGTTACAAAATTTTCCCTGCAGTGCCAAAGTCCGTAACGATAGACTATTTCGGCACAGTTTCCTGCTACAATATTCTTGTTTATCTTGTACTTGTACGCCTTATTGTTTTTGGCGAATCTGAATGGTAAAAGTGAGCAACTGTTTTCTGTTGTGAGGGATTCTGAGTTTCACAGATTTGCTGTTACCCTGGAAAGTGGGATTCTTGAATCATGAGCTGTTCATCCACTTTAACACCGGATAGCTTAGGATATTCACCCGAGCTTTCTATGCAACCGGAATGATGTTATTCCATGAATGCTCTTTTTTTTTTGTGAAGTCATTTTATGTTTTTTAAAAATATTTTTATTATTTGACACATTCTATGTATAATTGTAAACGCTTTTCAGCACAACGAAATGTTTCTGCAAATTCCAAACAAAAAATAAATTAAAAAAAAAAACTACAACACCAAATATTTTTTTAAAAAGAATAAATTCTACATCTCAAGAAAGATTTTAATTATTTTTCAATCAAAAACAAAGAGAGAAAAACATATACACAAACATAAATACAGATCTAAAAGAAACATACACATAATATTGTATAAAATTTCAAATAAACAAATATATTATAGTGTTCAATTGCCTTATTAAATAAAAAAACTAAATAAAAAGTATGTTCTAAGTTAAAGTAAAAAAATGTTAAAAATAATAAAAAAAAAAAAAAATAGAAACTACTGTGGCACTGTACAGTTTTAGTAGTATGCCACAGATGGTGGTAGAACAGTAATACAAATTTAAATATTTTCATCAAACAAAATTGTGCATATAATGTAAGCTTTTATCATATCCTTGAGCTTTGTTTGCAGAAATAAACGACTCAGAAGGTTTAGTTGACAAATAAAACCGAATGTACTTTATGGCTTGGTAAATGTTTCTAATTTTCTAAAAAAAAAATTGGGGAAGGTACTCTTTTTTAAGGGCTACGGGCCAGAATGGTCAGAAACGCTACGACTTTATACTCGTAGGATCATCTGCGCAGGTGTAATAGGATTGCGAGGTTTAGTAGTTGAAATCTAGTTCATTGATGCACGCTAAGGTTGTTAGATTTGAATAAGACCCAACATCAAATTGTGATTTTGTGAAAGTGCAAGGACTTAGCACATCACATGTTGGGTTGTTTGGTGCTTTTAAGACAGAGTCTGAATGTGCCCAATTGTACAAATCCATTTCCTTGGGATGGTATTTGAGTGAGGCAATGACCAGTTAGGAAGTTAGTTTAGATTTTGGCTTTATTTTAGTTTGTTGATAGAGTGTTTTTTGTTCTCAGTTTTGAGCAATTAATACATTTCTTGGCATGTCTTAGCCCAATTTATGCATTCTGGTAAGAGAGCATTTTTTTTCCGTTCCCATTGCCTAAGCTCGACCTGTATTTTGTTGGCTTTTAGGCCACAAAAAGTTCTAGGGCAAATCAAAGGTGACTGAGTAGGAGTGCTGGCAAATTCTTCAGGAGCTTCATTGCCGGGGATGTCTCTGTGTTCAGGGAGTTATATAGCTGTAACTTTGCTGTATGTATCACGGAGGATCTGTAGAGGTCTTAGAGGTTTGGTTTTTAAACTGGCAACACCGTTTCTACAGATTGTCAATGTGACAGTTGAAAGTTGACTTGTGGTCAGTACGTTTTGTCATATTACGATGAATAGGTTAATGCCAGAACAGAGCGTGCAAATTATGAAAACTTATTTTGAAAACCATGATTCGGTTCGCCAAACTCATAGTGCGCTACGTCCATTTTACGGTCGACATAATCGTCTATCTGAGCAAGGCATTCGGAACACCATGAATTATTTTCGTACCACGTACACTCTAGTGGATAATACGCATCCTCAAAGATGACAAACAGTGCGAACAGAAGAAGTTATTGCCGTTGTGGAGCTTAGGAGCACGATTCGCCATCGTGCACAGTAATTGAAGCTATGACCATCTACTTTATGGAAGATTTTACGGAAAGTACTTGACCATTATACGCGTCGTAGGTTCGGTGAATGGGCCGAAAACATGATTCAGCATGATCCTCACTTTCAACGCAAAATTTTGTTCTCCGATGAGGCCTATTTTTGGCTAAATGGATATGTAAACAAGCAAAATTACCGAATTTGGAGTGGAGAAAACCCAGAAGCCTTTGTCAAGACACCCTTACAACCATTAAAACTCACTATTTGGTGTGCTTTATGGGCTGGTGGAATCATCGGCCAATATTTCTTGAAGGGCGATGCCGGCCAGTTTAGTTATCTGACAGCATGTTCATGTGTGATCTTCGATCGTTTCTTCTGATGTACTATTTGGCACAGAGGCCGATAACATAAACCGAAACCTTCAATGTCAGAAAGGGACTTGGACAAGACGATGTGCTGTCGTGTGATTTTCTGAACATCGTTCTTGAAAGAATTGTGCGAAACTCGGAAGTCAACTCTAGAGGCACCATCTTCTGTTCAGTCTGTTCGGTTACTCACATATTCAAACGACATTGACATGGTAGAAAGAACTAAGCGAGCTGTCAATGGGGAATTTGTGACTATTGAAGCAGGAGCGTGCAAGAAGGTTTTACCGAAGGAAAAACAAAGAATACGCTTTCAACAAAGAGGGACACACAACAATTTTGCAGTACTCGTAGTAAACACCAGAACGGAATTCAAGAATTATTCTTGCTATGCGCTGCTTCTTTGGGCTGCAAGGGCAATTGAGTAGTAAAGCCCGCTCTCAAGCAACCTCAAATACATTATATAGGGTGACCAGATAAGAACGATAGGAAAAAAAATTTAACCAACATAACAACGGTGTGAGATATCATTCAAATGGCAGCCTCGAATTCGCAGACAGTGCTTCAAGCGGCCGGCGCAATTTTTGATAACTCGGTTCAATATGTGCGGCCTTATTCCCGCAATAGCATGCGAATGTTGGCCTCGACCTTGTGCAAAGTGGTTGGCTTGTTAACGTAGTCTAAGGATTTGACGTAGCCCTAGAGAAAATAATCGAGTGGTGTCAAAGCGTACAATCGCGGCAGCCAATTGATGAACGCTCGCTATGAGATGACACAGTCGCCAAATTTCTCCTTCACAACTTCGACCGTTGCGTTGCTTGTACGGCATTTAGCGCCATCCTGTTGGAACTACAACTCGGATATATCGATGTTGTCGAGCTCTGACCACAGAAAGTCGGTTAACATCCCGCTATACCTGAGACCATTGACGGTAACAGTATCTATTTCCTCATTTCGAAAGAAATAAGGTCTGATGATGCCGCCATGTCATAAACCGCACGAAACAGTCAATCTTTTTAGATACAATGATGTTTGGCCGAAAATTTGTGGTCGCTCCAATAACGGTAACTTTGCTTGTTGACAAAGTGAGCGAAAAATGGGCCTCGTCCGAGAAGATGATTGTTTGGGCTATATCCGGATCTCCGGCCAGAATTTCCAGCGCCCAATTAGCGAACTCACGGTATTGTCTAAGGTCGTCCAGCTATAATTCTTGCGCCAGCACAATCTAATACGAATGTAGGCCCAAATCCAACTTCAAAATAAGCCGGGTTGATTCTCTGGCGATGCCCAATTCAGCTGATCGGCACCGAATCGACATTTCTGGGTCTTGTTCTGGTAACTGTCTGGTTGGTGGCTTAAGATCCAAAAGAGTGTACTCATGCTCAAACTTTTCCACGGTGCGAATTGCCAACGCTGCGTATTTTTAACTGAGCCGGAATTTCGATAATTTTTTTTAATAATTTCCGCACATTCGGCAAGCGTAAAACGATGCATGATGAAATGGCAAACCTTGGTGAATATATCGGCAGCTGGATGTCGTGGGTAACTTTGACAACAGCCGAAGCATAACAATTGGAAAACTATCATTGCTATCTGGTCACCCGTTAGTAAATTTTATAAAAGGTTTCCCAAAAATTCGCTCAATATTCCGCAGTATAACGCATTGCTTAATTCTGAAAACATGGCACTTGTATTGTATTTGTAGGGGATGACGCCTATACCTTGGGAGAAAATCTTCATAAGTTGTTTATTCATGAAAATTTAAGCGATGAAGAATCCATATTTAATTACCGATTGTCATGAGCCAGAAACATTGTAGAAAATGCTTTTGGCATTTTGATCTCAAGATTTATAATTTTCCAAAACCAATCAATCTTCATCCTCATAAAGTCGTGAAAATTTTGTTGGCATCGTGTTATTTATATAACTATCTTAGGCTTAACAACAATGAGAATTATATTAAGGGAAGTGTCGACATTGAAGACTTGAATAAGGGAGAAGTTATAGCAGGACAATTGAGGGAAGAAAGCCAACACATAAACTTACAATCATATTCTAGGAACTCAAGAACTTAAGCAAAAGATGTTAGACGCAAATTATGTAACTATTTTAATGGAGTCGGTGCAATTCCGTGACAGCTTTTGTAACTTACACACCTATTGCAAGTGTCAAAAAATAAACGATAAACGCTACTTATGAAAAAATTTGAGTATGAATGAGTTGATAGCTCCCCAATTATTTATGGAGTTGATATCGGAATTCAATGAACTTAACATACGCCGTTCCCGTTCTACAGCCGACGAGCAGGGACGTGTGAGTGAGTCCGGAAACGAATATGAAAAGCAGAGAGTAATATCGTCAGTAAAGGAATATATTGGATTAGAAGTGGCAAACAAGAGATCATTGATAGAAGTTAAAAAGAGTGTCGGAGACAGCACGGAGCCCTGGGGCACACCAGCATTTATTTTGTGAATATCAGACTTGAAACCATCCAAGACAACTTGAATTGAACGTTCCGAAAGGTAATTTCTAATCCAATGAAGAAGAGAGTCATCGATCCCAAAGGCATGCATTTTCGACAAAATAGCCTGATGCCAAACTCTGTCAAATGCCTTGGAAATATCAAGTGCAACTATCTTGTACGCCTTGGTTTTAGTTTTCGATGAGACATGCCATCAAATCACCAGTGAACCTGTTGCTATGAAGACCGTACTGCCGGTCATTAAGAAGTTTTCGTGTTTCGAGATATTTCATGAGCTGACGGTTTATCAGCGTTCCCATGACCTTGGAGAGAAGGGACGTAAGTACAATGGGTCTGTAGGAGGAGGGAGAAGAAGATTCGCCTTTTTTAGGGACAGGCTGGACAAATGCTGTTTTCCATCTTCTCGGAAAGAGTCCTAAAGAGTAGAATTGATGAAAAAGTTTACGCAGTGGTTTTGCCAGCGTTCTTCTATTCTTCAGAAGAAGGGAAGATATACCATCTGGATCAGTGGATTTGTGAATGCTAAGAACTTTAAGTACTCTTGCTACTACACGAGTGCGAAAGTGGATTCGTCCCATTGAAGTTTCGACGCACTCAAGTGTAGGCGGAGACAAAGAACATTGGCGTTGTCCAAAGAGCTGACAGCTGGAGTGTCATTGTAAATGAGCATTGGGATGGACGGTGAGACAGAATTTCTGATGTTTTTGACAAACAACCAAAAGCTTTTACTACCTTTGGGACATTTCAGTATTTTTTGCCTCAACTTTTGGTTGTATTGAAATTTCACACACTTAAGAAAGACGTTGCAGTCATTCCTGGATCGTTTAAACTTTTTCCGGTTTTCCTCTGCCGGATTGGTCTTGAAGGACCGAAAAAATATTTCCCTAACCCTGACAGTCCCTTTCTTTTGGTTTGATACATACTCTTAATTCGATGAGGGATATAGGATCTCATTCCAAAGAGAATGGTGTCTGTGATCATATCAGCAGCGGCATCGACGTCGTTATCAAGGAAACATAACGTCCAGTTAAATTTCCTAAAGAAGGTGTTAAGTCTGCTCCAATTGGCTTGCTCGTATTGCCATACGGTTCTTTTAGGAATTTTTTTTCTAACGTACGAGTATGTTCAGCATACGAGAAATTAGCTGATATGACACAATGTACCGACGAGCCTAGAGGGGAGAGCACATCAACGGTGTACTTATCAGGATGAGAAGTTAAAAACAAATCCAGGGTGTTGGCGGTATGACTATCAACGTCTGGTATTCGCGTGGGCTCATTTACAAGCTGCGTTAAATTATTTTCCGCAGCGAAGATCTCAACATACCGTCTTTCGGGTGTTGTCTGTCCAGAATGTCGAAGCCACCCAGAGTTGTGTATATCGAAATCGCATGAAATTGAATTCCGAATTGGAACAGGGACTACATTGTGGTGGCGTTTGATAAGCTACATCGCTAAGCACGTAAATGTCGAGACCGCGATAAGAATAGTAGCACTAGTTCGTAGCCAGGTAGCTTCAGATCAGAGTGATCTGAGAGGTGTGGGCGGAGATCTACCTGTGTTTCACTGAGTGCCAAAAAAGCTGGCCTGAACTTACAAACGTCGACGTACTCATAAAACAGATTACTTTTTAGCCCGCGTTTGTTCGCAATGTCCACCCTAAATTCCCTAGTCATTATAACAAAATAAAAACAAACATAAATAACACAAACTCCGACGATGCTAAGCAAGGCTTCGAAGTGAAAATTCTGACGTTGGTTTACCGAATCCCATTGTTGTAGGTGTTATGCCCTCACAACAATAGAAAACTCAAAACAGTGCGCCAAGAAAATTCTCACTCACAACCCGCTATCCATCAGTTATTGTCTACACTCAGCCACTGCCCGTGCCGTATGACAAATACAGCAGTGGCAGTGACTGAGTGCAAGCAACAGTACTCACGACCAGGAGCGGCAGTGCTGGGATACCCGCACTGTGTAATATTTTTTGTCGTTCTTCACTTGTTTTTTACTTTTATTTTTAAATACTGAGAGTAGGTACAGAAAAATTCACGAGTGCACTGATTGGCATGTGAATACGGCTCGTGGTCGACATAGCACATGCAAAACGAGGAAGGAGACACGCTGCCGTCAATGGTCGCAGGTATAAAGCGATGTTAATCGATTTTCTGTGGTCAGAGCTCGACAACGTCGATATATCCGATCTGTGGTTCTAACAAGACGGCGCTACATGCCATACAAGCGACGCAACGCTCGAAGTTGTGAAGGAGAAATTTGGCGACTGGGTCGTCCCTCGGAGAGCTTTCGTCAATTGGCCGCGATGATTCGATTTGACACTACTCGATTATTTTCTCTGGGGTTACGTTAAGTCGACGCTAAAAAGCTAACAACTTGGGACGAGCTCAAGGCCAACATTCGACACGCTATTGCCGAATAACACCGCACATATTGGACCGAGTTATTAAAAATTGGAACGCCCCCTTGAAGCACTGCCTGCGAATCCGAGGCGGCCACTTGAAAGGTGTGCTATTCCACACATATGGCATGCACCGTTGTTATTTTATTTAAATTTTTTTCCCTATCTTTCTTACCTGGTCACCCTTTAGTACGAATATGATCCTGGTCCTGGTGGCTTTCAGTCTCAACATGTTTGCCATCAATCGCCCCTAGGCACTTTGGAAAACTCCATTTACTTTCAAATTCGTTGGCAACAGATCGCCATTCGTTTTCGTTTTGAGGAATATAAGACTTACAAAGAAAATAAAGATAACCGAAAAGGGAACCTTCCTTACTTTTAGGAAATCATTCAAAACCTTAGCTCTCCTCGAACAAGTCTCTATTACAATAAAACCCAAACTTTGTGAAGAAATATTACAAAATATATGTCAAAAATTTAAAATCCTCATAAGATTGACCAGACCAGACGCGTTGTAGATAGAATTTTGTTTGAACGGATTGTACTTCGCATAACAGCATAACCATTTTCGAAAGTCCTTCATAAAGAAAATTGTCCACTCTTAAGAAGTTTTTGAATTCCATCGCAGCAGTTTCTTTTAGTCTTTGCAATAATCGCGTATGCATAAATTCTGGTCTTGCACTTGTCCAATCTTGTATCCAAATTCCTTTCTTTTTATTTTACATTTGTATCCAAAAAACAGTCGCCATCACTTCCTAGCCGAAAAAATAGTTTTTGCTTTTTTTGGAGCTGGCTCGCCCTTTGCAGTCCACTGTTTTGACTGAATTTTTGTTTCGGGGTATAATGGTGTATCCAAGTTTGATCTAAAGTAATTAATCATCGCAAAAACTCGGATTTATTGCGCCTAAACTGGGCCAACAGAGCGTTGGAAATGTTCATTCGAATACGTTTTTGGTCCAAAGTAAGCAAACGCGGCACCCAACGCGCGGACAGCTTTATCATGCCTAAATCTTGATTTAATATTTAACAAACACGTTCTTTGGACATTTTTATAACCTATACTATCTCTCTTACTTTAATTCGGCGGTAACACGATTTGGTGAACTTTAGCAATGTTATCGTCAGTGGTTGCAGTTTTTGGACGTCCCGAACGTTCATCATCTCCCAAGCTCTTACGGCCACGTTTGAATTCAGCTGCCAAAATTTCACTGTGGTAAATGATGGTGCAGAGTCCCCATACGCAGAGTCCAACTCATTTTTGATTTGCGTGGGCGTATTGCCTTTCAAAAAGAAGAATTTACGAGTAACAACAGCTCGATACTCAATTTTTTCCATTTTCACAATAAACACTCACTCACAGGACTGTCAAATAAAAACTGCGCATCCAAAATGACTGAAACTTCAGTAAGTAACTGTCAAAAGATGCACAACTAGCATTCACTGGCTTTTATTGACGAGTGCCGCTATCTTTACGTTGCTGTCGGAAACTTTTCGGTCAGACAACCCTCGTAATTGTGGAAGTCAGTAAAGCTCTACTAGTATCTCCTCTGTAGCGTGTTTCAGAGCACTCGGATAGAAGAAGTAACTCGCCTATTCTCTCCATGAGCTGTAATTCAACATGAAAAAAGTCGGGTTTTTCGAATAAAGGCTAGTCCTACTGGCAAGGAAGATTGTCTTCAGAGTTGCCACCGACTGGTTTATTCCTTTTTTAGGATAACAGAATATATGCCGTGGTGCCAGGCGATTGATTTGTAGCCATGAATGGAGGTAACAGGAGGTTTGATGGCCTTATCTGTTTCACCTTTTACTGGCAGCCTCAGTGATAGGAGTTAATTATGAGCCGGGTTTGATCATTTTACGTCAGAAGTAAATTCTTAGCCATGTACTCGGTACATGTGCCATCAGTCTCGGTCTTCCTATTCGCCCGTCATATAGTGGTGTGAAACCCCTTAAATATCCAAAAAGCACGAATGAGTATTTACTACATCTATTGTTCCTGTATGGGTACTATATGAGGTTCTGTATTCGTGGCCCTTTCCTTACTCAAAGGCATAGTAATTCAATACCAAAAACCTAAGCAATGTCATCATTATTTCAAGGTAAAGGAAGTTTTGTTTCCCATGCTTTCACCGGTGATATATCCGTACGTAATGTGCAAGTTTTACGTTGTCTGACAATTAATTTAATACGGCCTCCTTAAGAACGTGTCCCAATAAAATATTGCTCCACGCCCATAACCATCCGGTGATCGTAAATTTTTCACTTCACCAGCATACGAATGGTGTTTATGTGGAGCGTTTACTCCTAAGTAACTGTCAACTCATTACAAAAGACCATAAGATTTAGTACTTTCGTCATTACCAGAAATATTGTCCTCCTAACAAGTTGAGTACCAATTAAATCTGTTTCTACTTCAGGCGAATAAATTTGGAACATTTGATGGCTCAGCCAGTCTTTGGTGGACCAGATTGATCAATAAAAACCCAAAAGGAGCATCGTTGATAGTATGTATTTGGCCTTAAGTAGCTAGGAAGAATTTTATTTTTAGATGAGACACTCGTATTTTTAATCATCGTCTTTATCTATTTGCTGTCAACTTTTTATAAATTTAATATTGATTATTATTTTTGTATTAAAGGTGAACTCTCTTCAATTGTTCAAGAACTGGTAAAATTTTTTGACTTATTGTGAAGCTTTATAATGTGAATGCATATACATAATTAAGTCGGATTTGCTACACTTAATCAATTGTCAAAAGATTCGTTGACAGATGTCAATTAGAACAGCTTTGTTCGTTATCAGATATCGATTACTATGGCTTTCCTCACTGTCAGTTCGAGTGCGTCTAGTGCGCCTTGAAATCGTACCTTTGATTCGTTGTCGACAGCACTCAATACCCTTTTCACACCGGATACCGAGATGGTTTTGTTTGACAGTTGTATCAGCTGTGAAATGTTTGTATAGGCAAGTATTTTTAGTTCGATTTGTTTGTTTATGTATTTTTTTCTCCTCCATTTCCTGTTGAAAAAACATACTATTTGATTTAATATTGAAATTTATTGAAAAAAGCATAGAAAGTTTACTAAGAATGATAATCAATACCTTTTCAAATTTGAAGTTTTGCAATCTTGATTTGACAGCTGCTCTGTTAGTTGTTTTGCTGATATGCTGAATGATTTAAAACATATGCTTCAACAACTTCACAATTGCAAAACTAGTTTTGCTAAAAAAATGTATGTGACTACTTTTGTTTTCGATTGAGATTACGAGAGTTTGCGACGCGGTGTTAAAAGGGTATAAAGCGCACTAACAACCCTGCACTGTATTTTTTGTGCCTCTGGGGTCTGAACTAATCGCGTTATAGGTTTGCACCTGAGGTAAAGAGAAGTGCTGCCAGAATTTGAAATAAATATTAGCTTCTGCTGATGAAAGATATAATTTCGAAACCGACATTCAACTGATTCTTTTAAATTATTTTATAGCTACCTGGACGATTGAACGGGTAACTATTGACTGGCTAAGACATGGCTTAGACCAGAAGCATAACGTTTCAACCTCGAGTTAAATGCTTGCTTTGGAGGTAATCCACACGTTGACCCGTGGAAGCTGCATGTATGCAGACTAAAGCTGCAAGCTTAAGTCAAGACTCAGGACTGGAGATCGGAGCATCGAAGAGCTCCGAAGTGTTGCTATATCCAGCCCCTTGACTTGGTGATTCTCTTCCGGGGCTATTTTGACATGTTCAAAGCCCAGGCCGAAACGGCCGTCAGGGTTTCTCTAGTAGAAAGTAGATGTGGTAGCGGAAGAGCTCCAATTTAATCAGCGGCAACACACATATGCATCCCACCACTGCGAAACTCATGGTTTAGCAATGAATGCAGAGAAGCAGGATGCGTATAGAGGCGGTGCAAAATAGTACTAAAGCAGTTCGTGAGGCCTGTGGGTATATTGCTTTAGCAACCATACGAAGCTACGATTCTAGGGGCCTGTTTCACGACAATAAAGACATCTTCTACGAATTGCTGGGTGTTTTTTTCGATCGAAAACTGAATGGAGACATCGTTCTGGTATGCCACTCCTAAGTTGACAATAACAAAAGGGGGCTCAAACATGTTATCGGATAATGAAAATGAAGAGCGATTCGTTGATTTTTGCAAAGTGAAACGTCTTGCCATAGTACAAGACCTGTGTGCCAACCTCCAACCAAATTCACCATTTAGCTATCTGTCACTGTTTTAGAAGCAGTCTCCTGGATTATTCGACTCACAGTGTTGTTCGGCTTTTGGACTCTGGCTCCGGCCGGAATATGACAGACTAGACTAGTGCCAAAACAATTGTTCTGGTGGTTGGTAAAGCACGTACTAAGAACCGAGTGATATTGGTGATGCAGCCAGCACAGTTTGCAAATTTGATTGACGGAAATGGATTGACATAGAACGATCTACAATCGAGAAACAATTGAGTCAAAAGCGAGAAAAGCGCGTACATACAAGAAGTTATTACTGCCTCTTTAACTCTCAAAATTAAAAAAAAAAATTGGTTCCATTCCGTGGAACCATAATTTTCAACTTTTTAGACCGCTCAAGCTGACACGTGGTACCTGCCCGAATCAAGGGGAAACTCAGGGAAGCAGCAGATGAGCTGACTGGTACCCGGAACCCTAGAGATGTACCTCTAACTGTTTTCACAGGGAAAGGTATGGGCTTAGACAAGGAATCTGTTAGAGAACCCATCAAAATCACTACGTTTAAAAGGATAGTGTTTCAATTAAGGATGTTCCATGAAGATCGGACACTCAGTGAAAATAAGTTGGCTAAGATATTTAGTAATATAACTTAATTCATGCGGTTCTGGCAACAATCTTCATAGAGTAATGCTTCCAGTTCTTCATCTTCAAACTTTTTTGGCTGCCCAGGACGTTCATCGTCTTCCAATCCAAAATCACCACTTTTAAATCGTGCAAACCACTTTTGGCACGTTCGCTCAGCTAGCACATGTTCACCATAAACTTCCACAAAAATACGATGACTTTCGGCAGCAGTTTTCTTCATATTAAAGTAATGAAGAAGAACTCCCCACAAAAACACTTTTTCAGGCACAAAGTTCGACATATTTCAGTGAACAAAAATGATTGTTGTTTACGCTTCAAATGAATGACATATACTGAAATGACGTACAATGACAGTAGCTTTAAAACTAATGTTCCAATGGAATAATAACAATGGAATAATACAAGTTACGCCATCTCTTAGCAAACCGCTAAGAATTAAGTTATAAACCCAATAGAACAAAGGTGGTTGGGTGCTGTAGAAATAGAGTAGGCACTGAGAGGTGTCAACCTGACGATGCCCAGTATTGTAACTGTTTCTACACATCAATTGTGCTTATTTTATCTCCATGTGGTATACTGAACGATGTATATCCGGACTCGGCTTGCCAAGCTTATAACTGCGACAAAAATAGCAGCACTATAAACCGGACAGCGGATGAATTCCTCAGATGCAATCAACGGTGAAATAAAATCGTCGAATAAAGCAAATAAGACCTTATCCGGGCAACTCCGATATGTTTGGAGCCCAGGCTGGTAAGGATTACCGAGACTAAGCCATGGTCATGGAAAAGAGATAGTGGCGTATGAGCACTTAATGGACCAACGGCAGCGCTCATATCCCCGAACGGGTTATTGGCTTTGGTCAAACCGACCTCTCGTCCTAAGGGTATTTACAATAGAACTGGCCCTCCAAGTTGCGTGTTGTGCCGTTGGGCCCACCCATGAAAAATAAAAAAAACCAAGTTACGAAGCAACAACAAACCTCAGATACGGACGGGTCTGACGACCCCTGGAGACAAAACAAGGACTACGAACTTCGAATTTGCACTTGCAATGCTAGGTATGGCCGTTGGGGGTGGCCGTGGTGTAGTGGTACTAGCTATCGCTTCTCACTCGGAAGGGCAAGGTTCGAATCCTAGCCACAGCAAGTTTTCATTTGTGTAATTGGAACTCAGTCAGAAAAATCTGCGTGTGAAGGCATGACACTGACATGGTACTTTAATAGGCCACGTGCCATCGAACAACTAGCGGAGGCCCTGGGCTGCCGCACACCAGATGTTAGCGTCATCCAAGAAATGCGATGGCCCTTACAGTAAAAGCAGCGCTTATTTGGATGCGGAATAGAGATCCAGATATAGGCTAGAAGTCTTGAGTTTACGGCATGTTAACGAGCGCCTAGTGATAATCCGCGTTAAAGCTAAATTTGCCAACATTAGCCTTATGTATGAGTATATGCGCGCACGTCCGCACGGGATTGGAAGATGACGATATCAATGAGAGCTTCTGCGAGATCCTGGAAAAAACTTACGAGCAGTGCATTAGCTATGACATTGAAGCTGTCCTCGTCGGAAGCATAACCCGCTTGACACCAGCTCCTATAACGAGCTTAGGCTAATCGACCTTGCGGCGGGGCGAACATTGCCAAAAAGCCATCAGAGATGCCGTCTCTGATTTGATGGGTTTCACTTGGCCACCACAACCACAACGAAACCCCTAGTTTAATGACGAGTGCCGGCTAAACAAGAGGCATACAAAGAAGCGCTGCATAGAAGAACTAGCTCTACGAGTACAAGCTCTAGGAGCAGAACAGGAGAGATGAACATTGGCTTCTTAGGGGAGAAAAGAGGAAGCATGAGAAGCGCGCGGTCGAGGAAATTGAGAGATGCTACTCGAGGAATAAGATTCGCAAGTATTAACAAAAGGTAAAAGAATATGCCACGGACACAAAGCCCGAACCGAAGGTTGTAGAAACAAATAGGGGAGCATGGTAGTAGTCCCAGTCGATGCTGAGGATTTGGAAAGAGGATTTCTGTAGACTGTATAACGGCGATGACAAACCAATTAACGCTGTCAGGTAGAATGGACCTTTCAACCTGGACGATGTAGACTGTTGCCAAACGCAGTCATCGAAACAACAGCACTGAAGTCTGCCATCCAGGGCGAACAATATTAGAAAAAAAAAATGTCTCTGACAACGTGTTTTCCTGCATTTTCATTCTTCCTTTTTGGATTTGGAGGTTAAGCAAAGAAGATCGTTGCCGTGAGACAAGAATTAAAGCAATTTTTTAAGTTTTTTCTTCTCACATATAATTTATATTAAAACTTTGAAAAAATAAATAAACGGAATTAAACTAAAAAAGGCGAAAGTATTATCTCTCAAACGGCTCGAACAGTAGACTTTTTTCACTCATTTGACTTTGCCTTTGCCGTCAGGCGAACAAAATCAGCGTCAACTAAATTTTCAACATTTAATTGAATGCAGATACGATATTACTATGATTTCGCTAGCTGAATGTATTACAGAAAATAAAAAATATGCGGAATATTAAATTGAGTTAAATCGACTGCCGTTCGAGGTAAGTGTTTATTTGGGTTTTCCAGAAGCAAAAGGTGAAGAACGAAAAAAAAATATTACACAGTGCGAGTATCCCGCTCCTGGTCGTGAGTACTGTTGCTTGCACTCAGTCACTGCCACTGCTGTATTTGTCATACGGCACGGGCAGTGGCTGAGTGTAGACAATAACTGATGGATAGCGTGTTGTGAGTGAGAATTTTCTGTTTTGAGTTTTCTATTGTTGTGAGGACATAACACCTACAACAATGGGATTCGGTAAACCAACGTCAGAATTTTCACTTCGCAGCCTTGCTTATCATCGTCGGTGTTTGTGTTTTTTGTGTTTGTTTTTATTTGGTTTTATCTAATGACTCGGCAATTTAGGGTGGACATTGCGAACAAACGCGGGCTAAAAAGTAATCTGTTTTATGAGTACGTCCACGTTTGTAAGTTCAGGCCAGCTTTTTTGGCACTCAGTGAAACACAGGTAGATCTCCGCCCACACCTCTCAGATCACTCTGATCTGAAGCTACCTGGCTACGAACTAGTGCTACTATTCTTATCGCGGTCTCGACATTTACGTGCTTAGCGACCAAACGCCACCACAATGTAGTCCCTGTTCCAATTCGGAATTCAATTTTATGCGATTTCGATATACACAACTCTGGGTGGCTTCGACATTCTGGACAGACAACACCCGAAAGACGGTATGTTGAGATCTTCGCTGCGGAAAATAATTTAACGCAGCTTGTAAATGAGCCCACGCGAATACCAGGCGTTGATAGTCATACAGCCAACACCCTGGACTTGTTTTTAACTTCTCACCCTGATAAGTACGCCGTTGATGTGCTCTCCCCTCTAGGCTCGTCGGTACATTGTGTCATATCAGCTAATTTCTCGTATGCTGACCATACGTTAGAAAAAAAAATTCCTAAAAGAACCGCATGGCAATACGAGCAAGCCAATTGGAGCAGACTTAACACCTTCTTTAGGAAATTTAACTGGACGTTATGTTTCCTTGATAACGACGTCGATGCCGCTGCTGATATGATCACAGACACCATTCTCTTTGGAATGAGATCCTATATCCCTCATCGGATTAAGAGTATTTATCAAACCAAAAGAAAGGGACTGTCAGGGTTAGGGAAATATTTTTTCGGTCCTTCAAGACCAATCCGACAGAGGAAAACCGGAAAAAGTTTAAACGAGCCAGAGATGACTGCAACGTCTTTCTTAAGCGTGTGAAATTTCAATACAACCAAAAGTTGAGGCAAAAAATACTGAAATGTCCCAAAGGTAGTAAAAGCTTTTGGTTGTTTGTCAAAAACATCAGAAATTCTGTCTCACCGTCCATCCCAATGCTCATTTACAATGACATTCCAGCTGTCAGCTCTTTGGACAACGCCAATGTTCTTGCTGCACACTTTGCGGCCAGCTCCACACTTCCAGATTGTGCTTTGTCTCCGCCTACACTTGAGTGCGTCGAATCTTCAATGGGACGAATCCACTTTGGCACTCGTGTAATAGGAAGAGTACTTAAAGATCTCAACATACATAAATCCGCTGGCCCAGATGGTACATCTCCCCTTCTTCTGAAGCGTGACAGAACGATGGCAAAACCACTGCGTGAGCTTTTTCATCAATCCTATTCTTTACGACTCTTTCCAAGTAGATGGAAAACAGCATTTGTCCAGTCCGTCCCTAAAAAAGGCGAATTTTCTTGTCTCTCCTCCTACAGACCCATTGTACTCAAGTCCCTTCTTTTCAAAGTCATGGAAACGCTGATAAACCGTCAGCTCATGTAATATATCGAAACCCGAAAAATTCTCAATGGCCGGCAATATGGTTTTCGTAGCAACAGGTCCACTAGTGATTTGATGGCATGTCTCACCGAAAAGTGGAACCAAAGCGTAAAGCGTGCTTTTGGGATCGATGACTCTCTTCTTTAATGGATTAGAAATTACCTTTCGGAACGTTAAATGCAAGTTGTCTTGGACGGTTTCAAGTTTGGTATTCACAAAATAAATGCTGGTGTACCCCAGGGCTCTTTCGTGTCTCCGACGTTCCTTTTAATTATGATCAACGAACTTTTGCCTGCTACTTTTAATCCAATATGGTATATTCCTTTACTGACGGCAGTACCCTCTGCTTTTTATATTCGTTTTCGGTCTCACGCCCCTGCTCTTCGGCTATAGAACGGGAACGGTAGCGAATGTTAAGCTCAATTATTCATAAATGGCACCTACATCGTCGAAACCGAAAAACTTTTAATTCCAACTTACGTTGGAATGACCACGTATCCGATGTCGCCAAAAATGCTTCGAAATGTTTAGGTTTCCTCAAACGATCTAAGAAATACTTTTCCCATTCTGATCTGGCCTCAATATATAAGGCATTCATCAGCCCAAAATTTGAGTACAATGCCCGCATCTAGTCAGGTGAGCCTAAAACATCTTTGCATCTGCTAGACCGGATTCAAAACCGTGCGATAAAACTCATAGCTGATACCAATATCACTCAGTCAATGGACACCCTCGAACACCGACGAAATGTCTCGTGTCCAACTTCCTTTTATCGCTATTTCCATTACCAGTGCTCCATAGAAATCACCAGTAGCATTCCGCCCCTTCAAACCCTTAACCGTAACACCCGTTCCTCTATGAATGCTCATCAATATACCCTCAAGCCCACTTTCGGACGTACTCTGAAATATCGTGATTCATTCCTTAGCCGAACAACTCGCTTGTGGAATACCCTGCCGAGCTCTCTATTTCCTAGTCATTATAACATTCAGACATTTAAAACCAACGTACAACGGTAACTATCCTTCTTTCCTCCCTAAATTTCCTTCGCCCGCGCTGTGTGCAAACATTTTAAGGGTACCTTAGCCCCTTGAGCGCGCGCTATTTTATAAAAAAAAAAACATTCCATCCATCCGACCTGGATGAAGTGAAGATAGCTATATATATGCTTAAGTCCAGCAAAGCCGCCAGAGCGGACAGCCTGACTGCTGAGTTCTTTAAAGCGGACGGTGATGATTTGCAAGGAGCATACGTACACCAACTCATCTGTGAAATGCAGTCGGACGAAAGTATGCCCGTTGAATGAAAGCTCAGCATTATTTGCCTGATCCTAAAAAAAGGGGACCCTTTGAACTGCGCCAACTACCGAGGCATCAGTCTTCTTAACATCGGGTACAAGATCCTATCTGCCGTATTGTTTGAACGCCTGAAGCCGTTCGTCGACAAGCTGAATGGTCCATATCAGGAAAGTCCACCATTGACCAAATATTCACACTACGGCAGATCTTGGAAAAAACCCATGAGCTCCAAACCAACCACCCCACCTATTTACTGATTTTAACGCCGCGTATGATAGTATCTATAGAGACGAATTATATAGAGCAATTCCTAGCTTTGGTATGCTCGCCAAACTCGTTCATTTCTGCAGAGAATGCACGCTGCTCTATCAAGGGCGGTAAAGAATTCACCGATACCTTTGAAGTTAAAAATGGATTTACTCGTAGACAAGGCGTTGCGCTTCTTAAAAGAATAGTGCAAAACTCACGCGCCAACACATGAGGCAAAATCATTCAAAAGTCCGTCGGATTACTCGCATACGACGATGATGTTGATATAATCGGAAGAAAGCTTTCGTGAGTATTGAGGCGGAAGTGGCGAAGATGCGTCAAATGGTCAATGAGGGCAGGTAATACTATATGCTGTCAACAAGAAAGGATACCCAACACCGTTGTCTCGACAGATATAACTTTGAGGTAGTTATGGACTTTGTCTACCTAGGCTTCGCTACCAATTCAAAAAACGACACCAGCGCTGGGATCAAACGAAGAATCACACTTGCCAATCGCTGCTTCTTTGGGTTACCAAAGCAATTGACTAGCAAAACCCTCTCTGGAACAACAAAAGCGACCTTACATAAGAGCTTAATAATCCCAGTCCTGCTCACAGAGACATAGACTTTATTAAAAATGGATGAGGGTGCTCTTGGCTGCTTTGAGAGGAAAATTTGTCGGCTCAGGTGGCTGGATCATGTAGACTGGGTGAACCCTAAAACTCCAGGCCGAAAAGTCTTCGAATCCGCCCCCGAGTGACAGCGCAGTAGAGAAAGGGGACTTTAAATAACTTAGCGTGCCAAACTGGCTAAAGTCGAGCTAGCCAGAGAGGCTTGTTGGTTGAGGCACAGGTCCACCTCAGACTATAGCGCCACCTTACGTAAGTAAGTAAATCAGATAGACTGGAAGCACTCAAAAAATCTGATGGAACCTGGACCCAGACTGCTGTTTTCCAATTTTCGGTAGGATAGCGGAAAACATGGCATCAGTGCAAGGTTGGAATCAAAAGCCTGTCCGATGGCCACAGACGCAGGCGATGAGAAATTTCAACTAAGGCGTATTGTGTTGGTTAGTTCACTTGCGGCTTCAGTGATGGGAGCTATTTGTGAGTTGGTTCTGTGGAGTGAGTTTCAAATACGAGGCCCAGAGTCTATGATTTGGCCCAATCTACTTAAAAGTCATACTAGCTTCTGAATGTTTCCCGTCTCAGTCTTTCCGTCTGCTCGTCGTGTAGTGGTGTGAAACCTTAAACCACTGAAACGCCACATTCATGGTAGCACTTTCTTGCCTAAACTGTCCATTTTGTCCTTCTTATAGCTTCATGCTGATAGATGGTGAATTGTGTTATTCTCTCTCTGAAGCTTAGTCGTCAATAGTCGGTCCATACATTCGTTGTCCTTAATCGATGACTTAAAGTATCCGTGACGAATCTTCTCTGATGCAGAGAACATGCCATTCATCCAGTTGGTACGACGTCGAAGTGTGAAAAGTGAGACTTACTAGCTGTTGGCACTTTGTCATTGCTCCATGACGCCTTTATTAATCTTCTGGCCCTGTGCCTGTAAGCCATAAGGGCTTACTCGTATGTTTGATACTTTCTAAAATAAGTTCGGAGGCCGCTACAAGTTGGTAACACAGATACGAGTATTGTATTGCTGGCAATTTATCGAGTATTCCAGAAACTTTTGAGACTTTAAACGCACTTCCCGAGAAGTTGAAGGAAACTGTGTGCCTTCTCTTTAAGAGCGCAAATATTAAATCGACCTGTCTTTAGTCGTACAAGTGCATCAGTTTTACGTAGAAAGACGTGCACATTCTAAGATTCACACGATATCCTGAAAAATAAATCAAAGACAACTCCATCCGTCAGCACAACGCCAGGGAATAGCGCATTTATTTACTTGCACAGGACCCCCAACATCAGATCTAAACTCCAAATTCAAAGCAGAATGCGAAATCCATTAGAATTGCGAAAGAAATCGGGACCAGCAATATACGAACATGTACTCGTACATGTCAATGACAAGGGACGTCACACAACGACTTGGAAGCATAGCATTTTGTCACGCAAGAACCGTTTGATATACACGTCACTCAGATATAATCCCATTCAAGATACAAAGTCGTTTACTCCTGCATCCACGCATGTACTCGTACTCGTATTAGAGCTGAGTTGTCCTCCGACTACCACTACGAATGGGTCCATCTATCATCGCGTCAGAAATCAATGCGCGACGATGACGACATAAATTTCAACAAAATCGCATCTCAATGCTGTTACGAGTACTCGTATTGTCGTCGCTCCGACAATGGCAAAACATTTACACGTCGAGACTGCTATGACTGCTACGAGTACGAGTTCGGCGAGGGCTTACACAACATATGTACCATCATCCTGGGAACAAAGTTCCCATCCATGTGTTACGTTTATGTACGCTTTGATAAGTTGCTCTGGTGCCAAGAGCCAAGAATCAGGAACCAGGAGCCAAATCTGCTTCCAAATGTGGATCAAATTGCAATCGAAGGAGTTACGTGATCAATTTGTCAGTGTACACATACATATCTTACGAAATCGTGAGAATGGAACCATGGATGTGGGTAGTTATGCCTCCCTGTTGCACGCCTTCAAAAAGGCACAAGTTAAAGACAAAGGTTTACGTATAGAAAAAAAAAATGGCAGCAGTGTTTCTTTTTTTTACTTTGGATCCACCATTCAAGGATTCCCCCTTCCGTTTGATTTGGAATGAATTTTACTACTGCCATCGTGCTATGCTCTAAATGCAACGATGTCGTGACGGGTTGCGACACAGTGCAGGATGTCAAACCATTCAAAGCAGTCAAATGCAACCAGGAAGTTGATAAAATGATTGCGAAACGAAATTGGAAATGTCATATTGACAAATAGAGAAAATATTGAGGGATTTTAGTTTCCTTTTTCCTCCATCCTCTTCCAACCGAACGAACTTTGAAATGTGGTAATCCTCCATCAGTTTTACTTGGAATCAACAAATTTGGCATCGCGTTTTTGATTTCGGGTCGTGAATATACTCGTGTACATCATGTCAAGATTTTGCCAAGACAAGAGAGAAATCATGTGGCCATCATTTGGTTAAGAACACACATCAAAGATGTTAGCTGAAACTGTGAAGTGAGGTTGCAAGATTGAATTATGTCCTTGTTTTCCTTTGACTGGAATTTCTAACTCTTTCGAAGGGAGAAGTACTCACGCTTTTACCGCCCAGTTAATATGCGGAGTGCCCCGATAAGGCGCCAGTAAGAAACCAGTACAGTCCATTCTGCCGAGGAATAGATGAAGGGCCTACAACTGCGCTTATCAATTATTTATGGAAGCCTTAACGGAAGACGCAGGCAGTGCCAATGCGGATTCAGGTTGTCGAAAGGCCTATTTTGAGCTTTGACTAAAAAGTTGTTCAGCGATCTTATTTATCGCGATCGCAATTTGGTTTGAGACCCAAAAAAGACACTATGCATTGAGCTTTCCGACTCCGTTTAGGGAAGACTTGAATTCTCGGACTAATTTGGAAGTGGTGAGAGCGTTCAGCAAGGCTTGAAGCACACCTTGGCTGTTGATATGGACAAGGAGTGAAGTCTAACGTTGTCGCCCTCCGAAAAGACATCTGCGCTGCGTACTATGAGCAGATTGGTTATGGAACCATCTATGAAGACCCGACAACATTCCTTTCCTAGCTCAGACTCTGTTCAAAACCACTTCTGGGCACATGGAAAACCGATTTAATAATTTCGCACCAACAGGAGTTCTGGTATTATTGCATCATACTGTCAGCCCTATTGAGGTATCCGTTCGGAGAATTTCCGTTCGAGGTATCCGTTCTGAAACACTCGTCGGACACATCCTTCGATTAAATCTAACGCATATAACCGCAGTGCGATGTGGTGCGCTAAGTAAACAATTTTTGACAGCTCCACGGCAAATTTTTTCCAAAGTTCTCCGACGAAGAATTGCTGCGGAAAATCCCAGCAAAAATGGAAGGGACTTCAAAATTCTAAGTAATAAAACTAAAAAACTAATAATTTGTTGTTGTTTATTCCGTTGATTTCGTATTTCAGAAAGAAAACAGCGACGAAGGTCCAGCAGGAGCTATTAGTTGACATGCTATCAACCAAAGTTGATATTGCACACAATTCAACGAAAAGACCACCCGAAGAAGTTGCCTCATTTTGGCAAAATATTGCCGACGTCTTGGTCTTGGTCTTGGGACCACCGTTTAGGGACATAATTCATTGGAAAAAGGTATTTATTTAAAAAATTTAGGTTTTAAAGAGATGCACTCCAGGTTTGGAGTGATTATAAAATTTACATAAAGAAAAAGTTAATCGAGAACAAAAAGGAAGCCAAATGTACAGGAGGTGGACTCTTTTTACCTCTGTCGAAGAAGCAGTAATTGTCATCATAAATATGAAGGAAACTATCGTCGGTGTTGGAGCGAGGTCTTTTGGAACAACATCGGAGGCCAACCTGGATGATAGTGCAAAAGAATATGATTCACCGGCCAAATTTCGGCGCTGACGCTGAAAACAGCGGATATGTTTCGGCAGCAAGCCCAAGTCGGCCTACAAAAAGAAAGCCTCTATCCAGCACTCAACTTCTAAACAAGCAAGTTAAATTTCAAGAGGATTACTATAAAGAAATCTCGACTGGCAAGGGTGGTTGTGCTCCTGAAGTCCACTGATAAGAATAGGTCTGACCCTAAATCTTATCGGGGCATCAGCCTGCTTCCGGTACTAGGAAAAGTACTGGAAAGGGTTACGGTTGAAAGGTTTTCGGAGAGCATGGCGGAACCAATGTTCCCCTTCCAATTCGGCTTTACAAAAGGCAAGTGTGTCGAGGATGCATGGTCTTTCCTAAAAGACAGAGTCCTCAGAAGCAGGGCCAGTGTGGTTATAGGCATCTTCATTGATTTCAAAGGTGCCTTTGATAACCTGAACTGGCAGAAATTAGTAACCAGGTTGCAAGAATTGGGCTGTCGAGAAATTGGGCTTTGGGGAAGCTACTTTTCCGACAGAAAAGCGAGTGTGGTAAGTACGCACGACAGCGTCTCAATCAATGTTGAGAGAGGTTGCCCCCAGGGGTCCATCTGTGGTCCTATTATTTGGAACCTGATGATGGATCCACTCTTGCGGCGATTAAATGAGCTCTGTGGGTGCTGCGCCTACGCAGATGACCTGCTACTCATCCTCGAGGGCCAGTCTAGGGCCGAAATCGAGGTATTAGGAGAAAGAGCTCTAGCAGTCGTTGCTGAATGGGGAGAGAGCGTTGGGGTAAGTGTGTCGCAGGATAAGACTGTTTCAATGAAGCTCAAGGGCAAATTGAATGTAAGACGTCGGGCTCCTGCGACACGTTTGAACGGCGTTGGCATTAGATGTGTGACTGAGGTCACGTATTTGGGCATAACGATGGGTGAGTGTATGAACTTCATGCCTCACCTAGTTCGAACCAGACAACGCATGCTGAGTGCCGTAGGCCAGGTAAGGCGCATTTTGCGATCCGACTGGGGACTCAACAGGCGTTCTGTTCGTATCATATACGATGGCCTATTTGTTGCCTGTGCAACATATGGAGCATCGGTATGGTACGACAGAGTTATGACTGTTGATGGCCAAAGGCGGATTTTGACTTGTCAAAGAGTCGCCTTGCTTGGCTGTTTACCGGTGTGCCACACTGTCTCCACAGAGGCAATGCAGGTGTTGCTTGGAGTGCCACCTCTGGATCTGGAAGTGATACGTCGTGGTATTGCTTTCAAGATCAGAAAAGGTCTCCCTTTAAATGAGCGCGATTGGGTTTCCCCGGAAGAAGTGGATGGCCTATCCCTGAAGCAGCGTAAAACCTTGCTACACGTATGTGTTCTATTCTATGATGGCAATCTTGATGGGATGCTAGCGAAAATGGTAGGGTTACTTACGGCTTCCTAAGGGATGTGCTAACCATGAGAATTTTTCCTGAACGGAATTTTAACCTCAGCCTGGGCTTTTTGCTAACCGGGCATGGCTCTCTCAATGCATTCTTGCATAAGAGGGGGCTTAGCGGGGTTGCGAGCTGCTCATGTGGAGCCACTTATGAGGATTGGCTTCATGTCCTATGTGAGTGTCCCAATTACGCTGACATAAGGAACTTGCAAGCTATGGGCATCACCTTTAATGGTGAGACCTACGATGTCAGTGGAATTATCACTGATACCGTACGGTTTGAAAGAACCCGTAGTTTTGCAAAAGACGTATTCAATAGAAGCCGCAGTAGGCAGCTAGCGGGTAGTTTGTAGATATTCAAATTGTTGCAAGGCCGCCAGTCCTGGGCAGTGCTCGACCGGAAGCTATATTCTGGTACCACGGGAGGTCAGTAGCCCCTGGAACTATGGTTCCGGCCTGACCTAGGAGTTGGCCCCCTTGTGGGAGTATCTTGGTGGCTGTAGGTTTGTACCTAAAATCGCGGGGAGAGCAGAACTAATGGTGCTTGGACATCTCATGGCTTAGCATATGTGTAGTCTACTACGACCTGTGCTAAACGATGGGATTGCTATGGAACCAATTGATCTGCTCGATGTGGAGTTGCATTGCAGCCGGGTGCCATGACCCACAGAATGGCTGAGGTATTAGATAGGCCTCGACCCTTCACCAAAGGGGAAGTTCTTGCCTTACACACGACTTCGAATCTGGTACTGGAGGTAGTACTTGTACTACCCGAAGGGCGCTTATCAACGCATTATTTTGATATCTTGTGCGAAGACGCACCGTAGGCTTAAGCCCTCATGGCAGGTACCTACGTAAAACACAAGAGACATCTGTACTCAATGCTGGGCCCCCGCCCAATTATCAAGGCTTCGCCCATCAATGACGTTGTCTAATAAAAAGCGGGGGTAGATTATTCTATAACTGGTCTTATCGTAAACATCTTCAGATGACGACTCTGAAGGTTGCTACGATTTGACCAGTTACAAGTTGCCGGTCATAGGTCTTGTTGGCGGCTTGACCACCTGTAGTCCATACCAGAACTTAAATCACGGTACCATGGGAGTCAGGAGCCCCCCGGATTTCGGTCAGGGCCTGACTTGTTGAGGTAGGCCCCCTTGTGGGAGCGTCATGGTGGCTGTAGTTTAAACCCAAATTGCGGGTACGGGTTTTCTTTTTCTGTTTACCCATTGTAGAGTAGCAAATAAGTAAGTCCTGGGTGCTGTGACCCTAAGAGCAGTAAGAGGTTTTAGATCGGCCTCGACTCATACAAAGGGTCGAACTTGTGCCTCCAACACTGTTCCGAATTGGAATCAAAGTATTGGCGGAGAGCAATGGCAAGGCGTATCCTTGCTCCCATGGATGTATGGGCATCCCGTAAACATAAGTCTACATGACAGGTGGTTTACGTCAAAAACCAGAGACTACTCAATGCGACGAATAAAAAGTTAAAAGACGCTATAAAGCATTTGAAAAGGGTAAGCCGATCTCTAGACAACTTGTGTTATATAGAATACAAGAGCACAATGTCGAGATAAGGATTTTAATGGAACGAAAATTAGACGAAAGACCAAATCCAAAATGCCTAAGGATGCTTACAATTAATAAGCAATGCAATGATAGTTCCATTCAGCATGTAATATGTTATGGTGGAACATGTGCTATTTTTATACGTTAAGCTATGTTCCTAAGCCAAGGAGGCTAACTTTTTTTTAAGTGGTACACTTTTTGTATTTGCCACGAAGGTATGGTTTTTATTCACTCTTTTAAATAAAACGTTTGTGTTATTCAAAATGTATTAATACCATTTCTGTATTATTTCATTTCTGGTTTCAACTGCCTGTGATGTGAAGACCTTGGAATCTCATTAAATTGCTCTGAAATGCTATCCATTTCTTCAAAGTCGTCCATGCTAGCAGTCTCTTCTTCTGCAGCATAATGCAGGCATATGTTGTGCAAGGCACAGCATACGTTGACAATCCGTGCGGCTTTTTTGGGATTATAGTGCAGTTGCTGAGCCCCCAATATACAACGAAATCTACTTTTCAACAAACCTATAGTTCTTTCAACTACATTTCGGGCTTTGCTGTGTGATTTATTATAGCAGCTCTCGGCAACAGGCATTCTAAACGGAGAGGCATAGAAACAATCGAGCTAACAAAATATCGACGTTGTGGACTCATATTCCATACATGGGAATCATCGTTGGCTCCGATGACGAGGGCGGATCAATAAGTCCGTGACTTTTTGAATTTCTGACCTCTTTACTGAAACAGCAACACTGCTCCTGTCAACAGGCATCTGTCAGTTGACTCCTGTCAAAATTTAAACTTGCTGCGTCAGTTAGTTTGTGTTTGACAGCTATTTTTATCAGACTACTCACTAATTTGAGGAGAAAATGGAAAAAAGTGAATTTCGTGTGCTTATTAAGCATTATTTCTTGCGAAAAAAAACCATTACCGAGACCAAGGCTAAGCTTGATAAATACTATGGGGACTCTGCACCATCGATTTCAATGGTAAAAAAGTGGTTTACTGAATTTCGTTGTGGCCGTACAAGCACTGAAGATGCCGAACGTCCTGGACGCCCAGTTGAGGTCTCTACACCCGAAACAATCGAAAAAATTCACGATATGGTGTTGGCCGACCGAAGATTGAAAGTGCGAGAGATTGTGGAAGCCGTAGGGATCTCGCATGGCTCAGTGGTTTCAATTTTGAATGATCACTTGGGCATGAGAAAGCTTTCCGCAAGATGGGTGCCGCGTTTGCTCACAGTCGACCACAAACGCAATCGTGTAACAACTTCACAGGAAGGTTTGGCGTTGTTTAATCGCAATATGGAGGAGTTTTTGCGCCGTTTTGTAACCGTGGACGAAACATGGATCCATCACAACACACCAGAGAACAAACAACAGTCAAAACAGTGGGTTTCTAAGGGTGAATCGGCGCCAAAGAAGGCCAAGGTGGGTTTGTCAGCCAATAAAGTTATGGCGACTGTTTTTTGGGATGCACGCGGGATAATCCACATTGACTACCTTCAAAAGGGAAGAACAATCAATGGGGAATATTATGCCAACTTATTGGACCGATTCAATGACGATTTGAAAAAAAAACGACCTCATTTGGCCAAGAAAAAAGTTCTTTTCCACCAAGACAATGCAAGGGTGCACACATGTGCAGTTGCCATGGCAAAAATCCATGAATTGGGCTATGAATTGCTCCCTCAACCACCCTATTCTCCAGATTTGGCTCCGAGCGACTACTTCTTGTTCCCAAACCTGAAGAAATGGCTTGGTGGAAAAAGATTTGACTCCAATGATGAAGTCATCTCGCAAACAAAGGCCTATTTTGAGGACCTCGACAAATCATTTTTTTTGGAAGGGATAAAAAAATTGGAGAAGCGTTGGACAAAGTGTATAGAGCTCAAGGGAGACTACGTTGAAAAATAAAATTATTTTTTTATCAAAAAATCTGTGTTTTAATCCGAAACTTATTGACCCGCCCTCGTAATTGGCATTTACGCCTCTAATCCTCATTTTGAAGTCGCAAATCAAAAAAATACAACACAGTGAATAAAATGGGTGATCAGTTGACAAGTTTTTCTATTTACTTACAATCAAAACGTTGAGACTGTAGTACCCTTTGCGATTTAGATGGACATGCTTGTTTTCTTTAGGAGCACTTATTTTTATGTGAGTTCCATCCACACAAGAAATTATTCCAGGAAAGCCCGTTCTTTCAAAGAAATGTCTTTTTGATAGTCGAATTTCCTCATTCGTCATGCGAAGAGATACGTCCTCCAAAATGTTCAAAACTTCTTTAAGGATACTTGAAAAAGTTGACTGTCCAATAGCAACGTGGTAATCTTTTTCTACACCATGCTGATAGTTTCCTTCAGCGAGGAACCTTAGGCATGCTGTGAAGATACACTATCCGAACAAGAGGTGGTTGGAAATTGACCCTTTACTTCCTGCCATACATATGCAAATGCAGCTTTATTAAGACGAACAGAAAAATACTTTCACATCCAACAATTTCATTTTGTATTGTTCTAATTTAATTGTACCCATTACTACTTACGCTGTATCTGAAAGTTGATTTTTATTTGAATTATCTATTAAAATTCGCCTCTTATTTGTATGCCTTGTCCTTCTATTTATGCCCTCTGCTTCCAAAAATAAAGCCACACTATCCATTAGTTTATAAATGTATTGAATATACCAGAAATATTTTTAGACTATTATGGAACCAAATCAGCTGTTTATGTGAAATGGCCGCGTTTACATGCATTCAGTTATTTTGTTACGAAACGGATACCTTGAACGCATTTTGAGTTCCGAACGGAATTGACTTTAGCTTCGGAATTTCCTCCGAACGGATACCTCGATAGGGCAGTGTATGTCAATAAGAAAATCAGGGCGCAAGGTCCGTGTTGTACCAAAGACCACTTCTTTTCAAAATGGAAGATGGCATTGAGAGTGCAGCCCGTGATATGAATATCAAGTGGATCGAGACTCATCAATGTGCCTAGAGCGGAGCCAAGCGTGGAAGCTTCTTTGGAGTGTATTAAAAACAAGAGAACGTGTTTTATTGAAAGCTTGTTTCACTAGATACTCGACGCATAAGACACAATTGATCTTGTCATAGAAATGTATGTTAGAGGACCCTCCTCGATGGCACCTTCGCTCCGAAAAAGTACACTGTCGAAGATGGCGCTGAAAATACTAGGCCTCGCTGGATAAATGGATAGTGATGCCTTTAAAGACTAGACGAGTCAGATAAAACAGTTTCCACCTTACGATAAGGTAAGAAAATAGAAAATATAAAATAGAAACGAGTAGGACTGGCTGAAAGTGCGCCAGTTGTCGATCATGTATAAGGCTGCCAGCGCTTTAGACCAGACTGCATGTGCCTGAGCATAGACGTTAAAACCATAAATAGTGGGAGGTACCAAGCCAACGAACATTTACCATATCAAGTACCGACACATAGATGGCGACCCTAAAAACATATCCATATAATTTTTAGTTAATACCAACCTTCAAACGACGAAATTTGATGACATTTCGACCATAAGTCATCGAGATATTAAAGTTTTACTGACGCTCCTTTCGATATTTTCGAAATCATGGAAAAAAACGAATTTCATACGTTGATAAAACACTCTTATTTGATGAGAAAAAAATACTCAAGCATGTCTTGAAAAGCTCAGTGGAAAGCAACCATTTGTCGCTGGTTTGCTGAATTTAAACGCGGTCGTACAGACACAAATGATGCTAATGCTGGACACTCTGAGCTATTACGCCGCCGGAAAATATAAAAAAATTCACAAAATCGTTTAGAACAACGGTAAGTGAAAGTGCGTGAGATATGTAGCTGACATTGTAAAGATGTCAATACGAGTAGACCGAGTATTTGGATATGCGAAAGTTCTATTCGAAGTGGGTATCACGTTTGCTCACAGTTGACCAAGAATAATAACGCGTTGATGATCCAGAGCGCTGTTTGGAGCTGTTTGATTGTATCACTCTAGAAGAAGACTATGTTGATGAATAAAGTCGAATTTTGCCGAAAAATCGTGTTTTTATAATATTGCAAAATGTTTAATGTGCGGGTTCAAGTGCTGGAACTGATTTTCTGCCAACACAACCACTACAATTTATAGCTCAATCGCTTTTCTCAAACTTTTATTGTACTTTATCTTTCACTTAATCACTTCTCTTAATTCACCTTTCAAATTCCACTTTAGAACTAACTTCACCTCTGTGTGATACTGGTATGATATTTATACTCCCCTCGTCATCTTTCTTGAACCTTCCGTACTAGTCTTCCCTTTCCTTTCCATTTTACCAGAATATTCGCTACTAGTTGTCAAGGTGATTCTATTATTTCCCCTTTGGATGAGTCTTCTGCTCTTCAAATATAGATTGCGCTGTTCACATTTATGGGGAGGTCACAATAGCTTTACACGCACGTTAGCGACCGTCACAAAAGAATTACGCAACCCTGCTGTAAAGTTCATCATAAAAACTTGGTAGCACAGATAACATATATATTTGACGTTTAATGGCAGCTTATCTTTGAAAAGTTTTTGTTGGTAAATGTTTGACATTTCTGGAAATTCATTGGAAAGTTCACCGCAAACGAAGAAAATATGATTGGGAAGCACTGTTTTATACTCTCTCTCTAAGTGGATAGCGTATATCCATATGTAAATTGACTTAGCGTACATCGGTAAGTTATTGTTGTAATTTACACGCAAACTATTTTTTTAGCGGATAGCGGAGGTGCAAAAGAAAACACGGCTAATATTATGTTAGTCTCGGGAGCCTCGAACCACCTGTTAGCAGCAGAACGCCGTCTTGCGACTTGTAGTCATCTTTTATCTCCCAGGTGCTCGGAATGTGTTCCAGTGCCAGGCTAGCAGTGAAGATTATCTTCAGAGGTGACAGAAGTTGGTCCATATCTTTTTGCAGCTTAACTGAATGTAGGCTATTTGTGCCAGGCAACCAGAAGCCATCAAAGGAAACAATTGTGCTACGGCGAGTTGTGTTATTTTACTTTCAGCTTCAGTGAGTGGAGCTAGTTGTGACCTGGTTCTGATTTGGCGATTGAGTCTCAAGCATGAGATAGAGAATATTTACTTAGGACTCAGTGAAGGTGTCATCAGGGGCAAATTTGCAGGTTTCACCGAAGGTTTCAATCTTTATAAGAAGCACTCCTCGAAATCGGTGTGGACCTCTTATTGTTCTTATTGCTTCGATTTGACAGTATTCTAGCCTACAGCCTCTTCTGCCTTCTGTTCCCTTCTGAGCTTAGAGGGAGAATTGTCGTACATGCCGCCCTCCTCCGTAAAACGTATCAACTTGGTTTTTCGTGGATTTCTCCTCTTCAATAACGCCGAGACCTCACATCCGACTCTGAATTAGACGTACAGTACAGTACCTGTCTTACTTTCGTTACAAATGCTGGCTGGAAGCCAATTCTTGCTTTTTTTTCTGCCGGAACAGAGCACTCAGTCAAAGAACTAGAATATGGAATAAGCGCTTCACTTCGTCAACGTCGAGTACCTACAGCCTGATGAGAGTGTAAACCGGACATTCACAGAGGCAGTGCTCCGCGGTGTTGTAATCATTTTCACAACAAGCTCGTATGATGTTGTATCATTTATGTCAAGTGTAGTGCACAGCCATGACGCCAGTAAGCAGCCTGCAGACTTTCCTACTGTGAGACAGCATGAAGGCCGCTGACCTCTTAGAGACGAGGGAAGCATTCATTTGGTCTCATATGAAATTCAAATACCAACAAAAGCCCTAACCGTGGACGCACGCAGACCTATCGTAGGTTCGTATCCTGATAAACTCTCATCTGAGCCGTGCCTAGCAAGTTCATCGGCAATTTATTTTCCCGTGATCTCATTATGACCTGGGACACAGACAAGACTCAGGGAATTAAGCCTTTCGAATTCTCGAACTATGTAGATTGGGAGTCATAACCCTTTTACAATTAAGGCTCTAAGTGCAGCTTGGTTGTAGCGACAAATGCAAATGCTTCGCCCCATCCACCGATTCTTTACAATTTAGTTTGTTGTCATCAGGATTACGTATATCTCCACTTAGAAGACAGACACAAATTTACCTAACGATGAGTGAAATCTAAGGTTGTCGTACTGCAGAAAGACACTAGCGCCTCACTCTAAATCGGTTTTGGGGCCGTCTATGGAGACACGACTCCGATTTTGCCCGAAACCATTATTGGCCAGAGGAGTTCTCGTGTGATTACATCAGTTGACATGTACATAAGATCAAAGTCATAAGACATTCGGCGTCCAAGCTCAACAAAACGTGTTGTACCAAAGAAAGTGGAAAATGTCACTGAGAGTGCAACCCATGATATTAATATCAAGGAGAGGGAATTTCATTAATGCGTCCACAGCGAAGTCTGACCTGCTAGGGAAACCCCTTATGCAGCCGAGACAATCCGTTCTTTTGAATCTGGTAAAAGCAGCAATCACGTATTTTCGTGAGGGCAACCGACGTCAGACAACCGACGCTAGGATATAATTGGCCTTGTGATGGGTCCAATACCTTCCAATCCCAGAAGGCAGTCAATGTCGTACAGGCTTTCTACGTAACGTGTTTAGTTCATACAAGTTTGTTATCCAGGATGACAGCCAAGTACTTAGGTTCTTTGAGGAATTGGATGGTGATGCTTTTTATCACTAGATAAGTCAGACCAGTCAGCTTCTTCCTTCTCGTAAAGAGAACAACCTCAGTTTTGAGAGGACTCTGGCTTTTAACGTAAACCAGCTGTCATGTAGACTTATGTTTACGGGATGCCCATACATCCATGGGAGCAAGGATACCCCTTGCTATTGCTCTCCGCCAATACTTTGATTCCAATTCGGAACAGTGTTGGAGGCACAAGTTCCACCCTTTGTATGAGTCGAGGCCGATCTAAAACCTCTTACTGCTCTTAGGGTCACAGCACCCAGTACTTACTTATTTGCTACTCTACAATGGGTCAAACCAAAAGAAAGACCCTTCCCGCGATTTGGGTTTAAACAGCCACCATGACGCTCCCACAAGGGGGCTTACCTCAACAAGTCAGGCCCGGACCGAAATCCAGGGGGCTCTTGACTCCCATGGTACCGTGATTTAAGTCCTGGTATGGACTACAGGTGGTCAAGCCGCCAACAAGACCTATGACCGGCAACTTGTAACTGGTCAAATCGTAGCAACCTTCAGAGTCGTCTTCTGAAGATGTTTACGATAAGACCAGTAAAATGTTCTGCCCCCGCTTTTTATTAGACAACGTCATTGATGGGCGAAGCCTTGGTAATTGGGCGGGGGCCCACTTCGCTAGACACAATTCAACCGACTGTACGGCTTCACCATCCACGTATGCTTGTGCATAGACGACAGAAATATTGAGCGCGTTGAGTAGTGAGTCGACCAACAGTGAAGGCAGAACGCTGCCTTGTGGGCAACATATTGGCCGCAGTCAGCATCCGCGATCAGTGTCCGGTTCACCAGCATTGCTTTGATCCACAAAACTAGTGATCCATCTATGCCGTGTTGTCTGGCCGAGAATTATAGGTCTGAAGCTCTTTGGCGGGCGTGTAGTCCGCTTTCCCGACGATTTTCGGCATGCAGTTTAAGTTTCGAGAGTTTGATATGTTTCAGTGGTCTGTTTTTCTTCTCTGCCGCCGCTGAAAAAGTAAAACTTTTAACGCTCGCACATTTGATATCAATCTCTGTCTTTTAGCGCTGTTCGTTTGCGGATGGTCGTCCTTCATGGCGTCTTCTGAAGCTCGTTCGACTTGTTCCCTTTCTCAAGAAAAGCCGTCAATATATTCTACTGCTGTTCAACTGTTTCAGACGAATCTACCGAACGTGTTGTAGAAAGAGTCGCATGAGTCATCGGAGTCAAAGATCTAGAAACTTCTGGCTCAGAGCCTAAATCGACTGGGGGTATGTTTGGTAAGTTGGTTGAGGTTTCAACAACCCGTACCACGAAAGCGATCATGAGCATAATCCTGTGGGTTCACTTCCATTCTACTTAACCATTTAACGTCTAGTTTGGACGACTTTGGTGGTTAGTTTGACGTCCCACCCGGGTTTTTTTCAGAGCCTTAGGATCTTTGACTCTTAACTCTATGGGGAACTTATGTATGTACGTGCAGACGGAGTGCGCAGAATCGGCCTTGGTCGCGGACTGTTTCAGCTCACAAGGCATATGTGGGATTCTTCGTATGCTTTGCGGTTAAAGTGGAGCATATCGAAGTTGTTTTCGGCCTATGTAGCCAAAAATCAGCTGCAGCTCTAAGGTGATTTGTTGCAAGTTGCTCAAGAGGGAGCACATGAGATTCGACAAGAGTTCCTGCATACTTGTGTTCTTCGGAGCAGATCGAGTTTCATCAATTACCCCATGAGTGTCACAGGGATATAGTAGGCAGCCGTAAAATCTGCGAAAAGTCAGCGTGAGCGCATATTAGGCTGATGTTCGCGAATAAGGCCTTCATGAAGATTGTTTTTGTGCCGAACTTCTTGCGTCAGTCTGCCGATAATAACAAATCCGGATCCAAATAGACGACGCTTCTTCACCGTAGTGCATGGCCCAGTTTTTCATCCTCGTTTTGTCCAACTCATTCTACCGCACTTCCTGGATGGCGGCGGCGATATCGGCTTCGCCATTTTTCGACTTGTTTGCTCATCATATATTTAACAGTGTGCTGTCGATGCCTATCTGTGAATTCAGGGCTTTCATCACGATGACATTATCTCTGCCTGGTGTTGCAGTGTTGATGGTACCCAGCTGGTTGTTGTCCTTTTAATCCACTCTTAAAAGACTTTTTGAACAATGTCGTCGAACCTACAGTTATTTGCCTCACATTACAATTTCAAAGGCCCTTTCAAAAGATAGTATCAGTGGTCGTTAAATTAAATCCACTGTATCTACTCAAGTTAAAATTGCCACACAATCAGTGAGGCGAGGCATGTAGGCCATTTATTATTGATCAAAAGCATCAAAGTTATCCTCATATAAACTACGAAATCTTAATTCAAATCCAAGCTACTGCCACTTACTTACTACGGTAGTAGACATGGTGGCGGTGACAACTTTGCTCCTTAGTATCCGTAAACATGTAACATAAAAGGAATTCTAATGAAAGGAACCCCCTCACCTTAAGACAACATCAAAAATATCCTTCATTCTGAGAACACGTCTAATCTTATCTGCCTACTCGTCTGTCACCCAGCCAACGATGTGAGTTTTTGCGCCTATGTACGCGTAGGTGCCTATATTTTAAGCGCTGTATCCTTTTTTGCACATCATTAAGGATGTCATGCTGGAGAACGAAAGAACATTTAACGCTACTTTACCTAGAGCGAAACATATCAGATCTCCTTAAATGGTAATTTGTATCAAGGACACGTTTTCCCCCCTTCTGCCCAATGTAGTGTCATTCTGAGTTGTAGAGATGGGTTGTAGGTCAAAAGGGCTCCTTAACTCCCACACACGTACAGGTGGTGATTTTGATGAAACAACATACATATACTCGTATGTACTCGTATGATACGAGGATACGAGGATACCAGGATACGAAGTTTTTCTGTGAATTTTCATTGAGATCAAGGATCAATTCCTTCTCCGTACTGGCATCCTTGAAAGTGAATTAAATTTTCTTGTCAAATGTAGTATTCCTATCTGAAATGTTTCTGTTTGTGTTCGCATTGTCAAATTTATGTTTATTAAGTGTGCCAAGGAATTATTTCGATTCCTTCCTGTTTGTGCCTGTGTGTGCGTTTAGAATTTATATCTTCTAGTCATCGCACAGGTACGAATATTTTTCCAAACGAAGAGGAGATTTATCGAGGATTAAGGATTCAGTTTCAGTTCTCAGGATGTCAAAAATTTCACATAGCTCCTGTATCCTTGTACTTGGGGGTACTCATATCGATTTAGATTTCGGTTAAAGATACTCTTGATGGTAAATGGTAACAAATGTACGAGAATCTGTCCGAGTATGTGCGATGCTATTACAGACGATCCTCAATGAGATACGTTTTTCTGCTCTGCTTAACTTGTATCGGTAAATGGGAAGTGGTTATCCTTAAATTGCAATGCTTTGACCAAAAGGATGCGCTCGATTAGATAATTTTTATGCCTGAACGAAAGAGAAAATCTTTTTCTCAGTAAAAAAAAAGAACACTTACCTTCTTGGGACATACTCGTACATACATATGAGATTACAAGTACTTACCGGGCGATGGTATGGTATGGCATGGCATGGCATGGCATGGCATGGCATAGCATGGCACTGCTGCTGAGGTTTACGAAGTCCATTAACCAATAATAGTGGAGAGCCAAGAGGTTGATGATTCGACACGGGAGAGTGGGTTGTTTTTTTTCGTTCTTCTTTCGTTCTTTGCCGTGGCAAGGATAATGGATTTGGAGACTGTTGAGCTTGAGTGTGGAACTTTGGTTGTGTCCTTATTTTTTACTTCTTTACTGTGGAACTTTACCCAAGTGAATGGGTTTGGTAAGTATCTCTGCCAAAGTCATTCATCCGTATACGATTAGGATGGAGGATGTCAGTTACCTGGTTAAGGTTGGTTGAGAGCCCTTAATCCAGGTGCAGAATATGGTCTTGCTGTGGAGGCAAATCGGGAACCGAAACAGATTTATAATTAAAAGTGGTGACTGCAGTTGATAGTTGTTTTTTTTTTTTGATTTTAGGAAAAGCTGCCACTTAAGTCAGTAGTTGAACAATTGAATCAGGTTTACTTCGAAAATGGATGTCGAATACGAGTCAACTTTTAAATTAGCAAGAGGAATGAGGATCTTAAGCCAAAGATTTGAAAATAATTTTGAATTTGTCTACTACTCAAGGTGATAATGGACCAAAAAGTCGGTCAGGAAGTCAGATTTCCATTAATATCGAACTATTATCCACCATATTGCCCTCAAAAATTAGATCCAAAGCCTTACCGGTACGAGCCTTGATATCCTGGTTAAAGCTATAAAATCAGGCCCCTTTGAGTTTCCTGAAATGAATGGAAGGTATACTGAGAGATCAATACTTTGCAATAGAAATATTTTACCCGAGTCTGTAACACAGGGCAATGTTATTTCCCTCAGGACGATCGGAGATCCAAAAACACTTGATCGCCATTTAACGTCGATCGTAGCCTGATCAAATTTTTTGATAGTTCACCTTTAGATGGTGATGTATGGAGAACTTGCGCTCGATACGATGACTTCGGAGATATTGTCATGGAGCCTATGCCTTTTAATGGTGACGTTAAAAAATCTGTTTTAATCTCTGATTTTACTTTTGCTTTAGATGGCATTTCGCAGACTGGGTGGCCCTGGGCCACAATCAACATGCTTCTCCAGTCAGCCCGATCTTCAGCTAGCTATCTCTTGTGTTTGACTGTGTAAAAAAAACCTAGTTGAGATCTCTTTCCTACTGCGTACGCCACCTTATGTATGGCCCTCCTAAACTGCGTGGAGTCAGTGGAATCAAAGACCCTTGAGACTGGAGCACTGGTGTTCATGCGCTCTATTCGACCTAGCCATCCACGTCGCTGTACAGCCGATATATGTTCGAGGGTTGTTTGAGGTTGCGGTTTCCGACCGTAACGTAAAGATAGCGACACTCGTCAATAAAAGCCAGTGAATGCTAGTTGTGCATCTTTTGACAGTTACTTACCGAAGTTTCAGTCATTTTGGATGCGCAGTTTTTAGTTGACAGTCGTTTGAGTGAGTCGATTTGAGTGTTTTTTGTGAAAATGGAAAAAATTGAGTATCGAGCTGTTATTACTCGTAAATTCTTGTTTTTCAAAGGCAATACGCCTACGCAAATCAAATATGAGTTGGACTCTGTGTATGGGGACTCTGCACCATCATTTACCACAGTGAAATTTTGGGCAGCTGAATTTCAACGTGGACGTAAGAGCTTGGGAGATGATGAACGTTCGGGACGTCCAAAAACTGCAACCACTGACGATAACATTGCTAAAGTTCACCAAATCGTGTTACCGCCGAATTAAAGTAAGAGAGATAGTATAGGTTATAAAAATGTCCAAAGAACGTGTTTGTTAAATATTAAATCAAGATTTAAGCATGATAAAGCTGTCCGCGCGTTGGGTGCCGCGTTTGCTTACTTTGGACCAAAAACGTGTTCGAATGAACATTTCCAACGCTCTGTTGGCGCAGTTTAGGCGCAATAAATCCGAGTTTTTGCGCCGATTAATTACTGTAGATGAAACTTGGATACACCATTACACGGCCGAAACAAAAATTCAGTCAAAACAGTGCACTGCGAAGGGCGGGACGGCTCCAAAAAGAGCAAAAACTGTTTTTTCGGCTGGGAAAGTGATGGCGACTGTTTTTTTGGATAGTAAAGGAGCTATCTTAATCGATTATCTTCAAATAGGAAAACCCATTACAGGAGCATACTACGCATCATTACTTGCCAAGCTGGAGGCAGAAATTGCGGAAAAACGGCCACATTTGCAGAAAAAGAAAAGCCTGTTTCACCAAGACAACGCGCCGTCTCACATCTCAGCGGTTGCCATGGCGAAAATCCATGAATTACTGTTTGAACTGCTTGACCATCCGCCTTATTCACCAGATCTAGCCCCAAGCGACTTCTTTTTGTTCCCTCGTCTAAAAACTGCGCTCGGAGGACAGAGATTTTCGTCAAATGAGGAGGCCATCACCTTCGTGAACAATTATTTTGCAGAGAAAAACGCCAAGTACTATTTGGACGGGCTAGAGAGATGGGAGCATCGCTGAGGGAAGTGTGTAGAGTTACAAGGAGACTATGTAGAAAAAAAAAAAAAAAATTGAGAAAAAATGTCTTGTATCGTTGTTCGGTCGAAAACTTTTCAGCCAACCCTCGTAGATATCTGTTTATTGAATCTTCACCACGTATGTGCCTTGGCCACTTAGAGGATGGAATTCCAGCCATTGGGGACCATTCCACCACAATTTGTTGTTTTTCATTTGTTCTGGTAAACAGCCTCTAGAGGCAGAATCCGCAGGTTTATCAAATGACATGATATACTCGTACCTCCATGAAGTTTGTTCAATTACTGCTTGTATTTCCGACACTCTATTCGCGACATTTGGATCCAGGCAAGAGTGATTGTAGAATAGAGTCACTCGAAGCGAATAGTTCATTTACTTGAGAGCCAAATTTCTTTAGTATTTCTGCCAATGTTTTTGATAAAATGTGCTCCACAAAGTTCTAATTTGGGAAGAGGATTGGAGCCACCTTTGTTTTTGCTGTCAACAACGTTGAAGTGTAAGATCCATTTCCTTGAGTAACTCTTGAGGATACTACTGCCGCATATGCTGCTTCTGAGACGTCACAGAATCCACGAAGTTTAGATTTTTAGTTTTTTCTTACTTTCATCCACCTAGGGATTCTAATGCCCTCCAGAGTCACAAGATTGTCATTAATTTTGTTCCACTGATTTCTCAATTCAGCTGAAAGCGGTTCATTTCATTCCACATCCGATTTCCAAATTTGTTGCACTAGCATTGGCTATTTTAGACAAAGTTTTCTACTTCGTCCAGATGTCTTCTTGCCTTAAAATTTTATCGTTGTGAAGCTTGAATTGAAAGGTGTCGCATATAGGATTCCTATGGATCCCTAAAGTTTTAATGGTTTCTTCTTCTAAAATCTTTATTTCATTTTGAGTCTCGGTGTGGTCGGGTGGAATGTCTTTAAGTACTCTGCGGTCCTTCTAGCTCATTGCAATGAGTTGTGCCAGAGCTTGTTTACATTTGGAGAATGTATCTCACCCAGGCAAAATTTCATCAACATAAAAATCATGTTTTACAATTTCTGATGCAACTGGATACTTTTCCCTCTCTAAAGCTAGTTACTGCAGTGTCTTAATTGCCAAATACGGTGCAGACGCAGTTCCATACGTGACTATTGTCAGTTTATATTCTTTTATGGGTTGGCCGGTGGAACTCAGCCATACATCCTCATGTAGCATGATTTGAATACACCTTTTCAATATCTGCAGTAAAGACATATCTATGGCCTCGCCATCGGATCAGTATCGTTGTGATGCCTTCTTGAAGCTAGGGCCAACTAGCATTAACTGATTCAAACCAGTCATTTTATATGCATTTTTATTTTATCACTTAAAGTACTCTTACTTGCTAGATAAAAAAATGCTTAAAAATTAGCTCAATTAACTTAAAATTATATTATTCTAACTTACTGGCCTCATGCGGGCACTCTAAGCTAAACCTAACACTTAAATTATGTCTTTCGACGTACGTTACTACTATACTATACTATTTCTATTCCTTATAATTAAAACTAAGAAAACATTTTTTTACAAAAGAAAAAACTTAGTAACATGACTTTTTATTTCTATTTTATTATAAAACTTAAAACTAAAATCCTACAAACTACCTACAAGTAAATCTTAATCTACTTAAACTACTTACATATACATATTGGGTATATAAATAAATTCGTGCGGTTTTTTTTCAAAATTTGAACGTTTATTTAAGAAAAACATGTACAATAGTATTATTCAAAGTATTGCCCATCTGAAACTATGACTTTTTCCCATCTTTCTGGCAATTTGTGGATCCCATCCCAAAAGAACTGCGCCGACTTGGCAGCCAAGAATGAATCAAGCCAATTTTTGATATTCTGCTCTGATGTGAACCGTATTTCAGTGAGGGCGTTCTGCATCGACCGGAACAAATGTTAGTCAGAAGGGACAAGGTCTGGGCTATAAGGCGCGTGGGGTAAGACTTCCCATCCACTGTTTTCCAAATAGTTCTTAACCGGAATAGCAACGTGGGGCCGAGCGTTGTCATGATGGAAAATTATTGCCTAGTGTCTGGTCGCATATTCCGGGCGTTTTTCGGCCACTGCTCTCTTCAAACGGATTAATTGTGTTCGGTAGCATTGTCCATTGATGGTTTCACCCGGTTTTAGCAGCTCATAATATAGCACACCCATCTGATCCCACCAAATACAGAGCATTACCTTCGCGCAATGGATATTCGGCTTTGCCGTTGATTTGGCTGGATGGCCGGGTTTCATAGATGATTTTTTGCGCTTGGGGTTGTCGTAATGGATCCATTTTTCATCACCAGTAGCAATCCGATGCAAAAATGACTTCCTTTTGTGGCGTTCCAGCAGCATTTCGGACATGCAAAACCGCCTTTCGATGACTCTCGGCTTGAGTTCATGTGGAACCCAATTTCCTTGCTTTTGAATATATCCAGCTGCTTTTAAACGTTTTGAAATGGCTGCTTGAGTGACACCCAAAGATCTTGCGAGCTCTTTTTGTGTTTGGCAACTATCATCATAGAGTAATGCTTCCAGTTCTTCATCTTCAAACTTTTTTGGCTGCCAAGGAAGTTCATCGTCTTCCAAACCAAAATCACCACTTTTAAATCGTGCAAACCACGTTTGGCACGTTCGCTCAGCTAGCGCATGTTCACCATAAACTTCCACCAAAATACGATGACTTTCGGCAGCAGTTTTCTTCATGAAGAAGAACTCCCCACAAAAACACTTTTTCAGGCACAAAGTTCGACATATTTGAGTGAACAAAAATGATTGTTGTTTACGCTTCAAATGAATGACATATACTGAAATGACGTACAATGACAGTAGCTTTCCAACTAATGTTCCAATGGAATAATAACAATGGAATAATACAAGTTACGCCATCCGCACGAATTAAGTTATAGACCCAATAATGTATATATACTTAATAAAACACAGATTTTTTGATAAAAAAATAATTATATTTTTCAACGTAGTCTCCCTTGAGCTCTATACACTTTGTCCAACGCTTCTCCAATTTTTTTATCCCTTCCAAAAAAAATGATTTGTCGAGGTCCTCAAAATAGGCCTTTGTTTGCGAGATGACTTCATCATTGGAGTCAAATCTTTTTCCACCAAGCCATTTCTTCAGGTTTGGGAACAAGAAGTAGTCGCTCGGAGCCAAATCTGGAGAATAGGGTGGATGAGGGAGCAATTCATAGCCCAATTCATGGATTTTTGCCATGGCAACTGCACATGTGTGCACCCTTGCATTGTCTTGGTGGAAAAGAACTTTTTTCTTGGCCAAATGAGGTCGTTTTTTTTTCAAATCGTCATTGAATCGGTCCAATAAGTTGGCATAATATTCCCCATTAATTGTTCTTCCCTTTTGAAGGTAGTCAATGTGGATTATCCCGCGTGCATCCCAAAAAACAGTCGCCATAACTTTATTGGCTGACAAACCCACTTTGGCCTTCTTTGGCGCCGCTTCACCCTTAGAAACCCACTGTTTTGACTGTTGTTTGTTCTCTGGTGTGTTGTGATGGATCCATGTTTCGTCCACGGTTACAAAACGGCGCAAAAACTCCTCCATATTGCGATTAAACAACGCCAAACCTTCCTGTGAAGTTGTTACACGATTGCGTTTGTGGTCGACTGTGAGCGGAAAGCTTTCTCATGCCCAAGTGATCATTCAAAATTGAAACCACTGAGCCATGCGAGATCCCTACGGCTTCCACAATCTCTCGCACTTTCAATCGTCGGTCGGCCAACACCATATCGTGAATTTTTTCGATTGTTTCGGGTGTAGAGACCTCAACTGGGCGTCCAGGACGTTCGGCATCTTCAGTGCTTGTACGGCCACAACGAAATTCAGTAAACCACTTTTTTACCATTGAAATCGATGGTGCAGAGTCCCCATAGTATTTATCAAGCTTAGCCTTGGTCTCGGTAATGGTTTTTTTTTTCGCAAGAAATAATGCTTAATAAGCACACGAAATTCACTTTTTTCCATTTTCTCCTCAAATTAGTGAGTAGTCTGATAAAAATAGCTGTCAAACACAAACTAACTGACGCAGCAAGTTTAAATTTTGACAGGAGTTAACTGACAGATGCCTGTTGACAGGAGCAGTGTTGCTGTTTCAGTAAAGAGTTCAGAAATTCAAAAAGTCACGGACTTATTGACCCTCCCTCGTACAAATATATGTATATATATATATATGTTCTTTTTTTTAATTTTTTATTTTTATTAATTTTTTTTTTGTTTTTATCTATTTTTTTCCCTTAAATCTAACTTACTCCTACTTAAAACTATGTAAGCCGGCCGTGGCTAAAAAAATTAGGAGACCCACTTTGCTTCGCATGAATCTAGCAAGTATTGGAGGAATTCGACGACGAAGCATCCTCTCCCTCAAAAAGCCACCAAAATTGTTGGTGCTGCCGAGCAACATCCCTCATGTCGCGACTCCCTACCGCCCTACTGAACCGGAGACGCTCCGCACTGCCGTGTGCGACGTCTCTGTCGTAGTTGAGTCGCCTGTCCGTAGCTGTTCGAGCAACGCGGAAGATTAGCGGCACAGCCAATCTGTCCTGGATCAGACCTTTGCTATCAAGGTAGAGGAACGCTTCTGGAGGAACATAGCCGTCAAAGCGAACTCTCTCATGATACATATAATCAGGGTAGTAAGCCCCAGAGATCAGGTTATTCGACGATGTCATTGCTCTTGCAATGTGCCTTTGAGTCAACTTAATAACAAAATTGTCCACTCTTATTAGGTTCGCCCTATTGTACAAGACCTCATTGCGACAGAATTTTATGTACTCAGACTCTGGTGTTCTGTATAACCGAAGACAAGCCCTAAGGCAAGCCCTCTCAAACACCCGAATCTTTTCCAATAAACTTGCTCTCACGTTGAACCACACAGGACATCCAAATACAAGCATAGGCCTGATAAGGGCCATGTAACAGATCACCTTCACCCTCGCATCGAGTTGGCTGTTATAAAACAGTCTCTTTGTAAGGGCAAAAGCACCTCTGGCTCTGGCCAGAGCAACATCTATATGTTTGTTAAAATACAGATATTGATCTATCCAGATCCCAAGGTATCTGACTACATTTCGACAGGCAAGTGGTTGTCCATGTTGTCCGACGATAGAGAACTTTCGCCAATTCTTTCCGATATCCCTAGAGGTCCCAGACAACGGCGTCCTAAACAGAATGGTTTCCGACTTCTGAAAGTTGATTTTCAACTTCCAGTCGTCGCAATATTGTTTAATTTTGTCGAAGTCACGTTGCAAAAGTGTATTAATGACCTCAATCTTTGGACCTGATCTGTCCTCGATTAAGTCATCTGCGTACGCTATGGCATGGTGAAGTGAACCTATCAGATCACTTGTGTAAATGTTGAATAGGATCGGCGAATTTACCGCACCTTGTTGCAGACCGTGATGTTAAATGTTCCATCGGAAGTCACATCGCCATTCTTCACGATGAACTGTCTACTGGAGAGCATATCAAAAAGAATATACAGCAGTGGTTTACTAATGCCCAACCTGTCCAGCTTGAAGAAGAGTCCCTCTAACCATACGGTGTCGAAGGCCTTTTCCAAGTCAATCAGGCACGCACCAGTGCACTGTTTCTTGCCTTTGTTCCATCGGATATCAGAAACCAGTTTAGACGCAGCTTGAATGATATCATGCCCCGCCTTGAACCCGAATTGATTATCCGGAACTATATGTCTGTCCTCAACCCACTTAGTCAGGACTCTATTGATTACCTTCTCGAAAACCTTACTGATGTTTGGAAGAAGACTGATCGAGCGGAGATTCGCCGGATTGGAAGTATCTTTATTCCTTTTGGGAATGGGATGTACCACCGCAGTTTTCCAATGCGCTGGATAATGTGCATTATTCATTGCATTATTAAACAGGGTGGTATAAATGTTCACCGCTTCTAGTGGGAGATGTCGAAGCACAATGTTCGGTATTTCATCGGTTCCCACTGATTTCTTACTTCTAAGTGATTCGAAGATCGCTTGGAGCTCTTCCTTCGAAATGAACGGTGGTAATACCCTTTCGTTGGTGATGACATTATTTGCCATTTTCTCGTCACTGAACTGGGTGAAACCCGAGTTCTCGAATCGCCAATTCACAATTTCATTTCGAAGGCAGAAATTGTGCACAAGGACTCGACTCTCCAGGTCATGGTTCGGGCCAATGATGTCATTCGCCTTGTACACTTCCTGGAAAGTCGCTCCTATAGCCTCTACCTTCTCCTGCGAATCCTCGATCAAAAGAAGTTGTCATCGATTCCTGCTGCTACAAGTATGTGCTTGTTCTCCGTCGTTCGGGCGATTTTAAGACACGAAAGGTCATTTTGATCTTTTCTTCGAAATATTTTATTTATTTGCGGGAACATATTCGGGTTGCTGGTGTTTACAGCTCGAATTTTGTTGTTCCAATACAAACTTACAGAATTTCTGTAATTTTCCTTTATTAATATCTGTATGTTTTTAATCGACGACTTCAATGTCACGATCTCCGGGTTATGTCTGTCAGTAAACCGTCTGTACAAGGTTTTTAGTCTTGACAGCAGTCTACTTTTATGTCGGTGCAGTGCGTCAATGGTTGCATTGCGGAATAAGTCTTCGTTGTCAGTGTGTTGATACCGCGGTATCGTTTTGTTCTAGTTCGTTTAATCGTCTCGTCCATTTGTTTTAGATACCCGTCAATCTCCTCGTTTGACAGATTTCTGTTGGACGGTGGGTAGAGCGAATTCGAGGAGAGTGCTCTCGTCAGTATTCTTGAGAAGTGTGTCCAACGCACTCTATTATAATTGTAGGAATACCTTTGAACAAACTCTTCCAATTCCGCAATTTCGTTGGGAACAGTTATTTCGGTGCTGAGACCGCAATGGTCACTGTCATACACGAAAGTGCGTAGACAGTTTGTAGTTTGTTGGTTAGTGCACGTCAGTTGTATTCGTGAATCGAACAGCAGGAGATCCAGATAGGACCCGTGTCTGGGAAACGACGGACTATCCGTAGCTTTGAGGCCGAGTCTATACATCACACTGTGCTGACTTCACCAATTGAATAGTAGATTCCCTCTAGTATTTGGTGTATTATTTCCCCAATCACTATGTTTGGCGTTAAAATCTCCGCCGATAATAAAAAAGTTCTCCTCCAATTCCAGCCTCAGGAATCGAAACAGTGTCTCGAGCTCTGAGATGAATAAAGTGGATTGAGTAGCCTTAGATGCATAAACAGACACCATGTATAACCGCTTTCCACTACGGAGAGGGATGTACATGATGCATGCCTCCAGCACCTGAAACCTACGTACTACACGACTGTATACTCTTTTGGAATGCAGTCCTTTTCTTACAAAGATTGCAACACCTCCTCCTTGAATGGAACTGATTCAAACCAAGGCCAGTCAAAGTTCTCGCAGTTTCATCGAACACTACGCGTAACTTTGTAGTAGTGCTCTTAGGTTTTAGTACGGCATGATGGAGCATGTAGTAAATAGAATGCTGGAGATGGTTACCTGAAGTTGCCTTGACCATTTGTCCAAACTCCTGAAGTTCGTTAATGACCTTTATATATTAATTTGCTGCAAATTATTGTTGAGCTTTGCTTCTAGCTGACGAAATCTTGCTATGGCCCTGTTCTTCAAGTCACCAAATGTTGATATCTGTTTGTTGAATGGATCTTCACCACGTATCTTCAGTCTGACTTCAAGTATTTCGGTGCCGCAACCTCTTCCAGCTCCCAGAATTTTTCCAACCGATAATTCCAACCCCTTAATGCTTTTTCGAGGATGTCCGTCCTGAGATGAGTCATCCTATCCATTTGAACTATCAGTGAATTTTCTTTTTCTCTTTGTAGAATAATGTCACCATATGAGTCAGCTCCTATAATCACGTCTATGGAACCTGGGCAGTTGTATGTAGGATCAGCTAATTCAAGTTTTTTGAATTGATTAAATTTTATATTTTTAGCCGCATCAGATTGTAGCTGTCTTTTAAGTTTTGGTAATACTAGGGCTTCTAAATCTAGTACAAATTCAGGTGGGAATCGTGGTTTCAATTGTACTTTGACTTTGTGCTTGGCAGTTCCAGCATTCGTACCGCCTAATCCATTTATTTTAACAAAAAATTACAATTTGCGTGTGACACTACAGCGCAGCATTGTGTCATTTGAGACCCATGTGCACACACGGCAATGAAAATTTTGTTTATGTGACATTGTCACAGCACGTCTAAAATACTGGATGCGTGCCTTCCGTCTATCGCGATGTCGTATTTCGATCAGGAGACCGCCATGTGTCTTGTAACAGCCAGCCTTTATAACTTCATGTTTTCCCCTCTTTAGGGCATGCGCACATACGAGTCTAAGGCTGGTGTTAGTGAACTTAGCTCTGATATGGATTGTCATCAGTCGCCTATAGGTCAAAAACACATGACTTCATCCATACAAGCGTTGCGCGGGACTGCTATCACGGTAATATTATATATAGATATCGCAGTTCCTGATTGTTTTTCTGTCTGGCCAGTCCCATTTCTTGGATATCAGCCTTATAGGCTTCCTGAGTCTCCACTAGGTATCCAGGAGCAACTGGTCTATTAAGAGTCCTCAAATTTCAGATACATAACCGAACTTCGTTATCCTTGTCTCGTTTACATAAGTCGCCAATAGTTATTGTAGTAAGTCGTTCTTATCCGGGGCAGTTGTTGTTTTCATCACAATCACTTTTATTTTGCATTGGCCTTTGGAGGACTCTGGCAATATTTTTAGGTAGATCAATACCAACGTTTATCGCTCACCGTAAGCCTAGATTTCAGAGATGCATAATATAGCCTATCAGTTGATCAAGATATGTATCCATTCCTACCATAAGTTCTGGTTAGGGTAACACCCAGCGACGCACTTGGTCACTCTGATGGATTGGTACTAATACCCCACCCAGTTTGACAACTCAACGTTGAAGTTAACCCAGACGAGCAAGAGCAGCTCCAAGTGTTCAACTCTAGGGACTTAACCAGACTTGATGCTAGTCAACTAAAATATACATAGATTACAAGCAGCAGACAAGAGATCATTAATGAAAATTAAAAAGAGTGTCGGAGACAGAACGGAGCCCTGGGGTACACCAGCACTTATTTTGCGAATATCAGACTAGAAACCATCCAAGACAACTTGAATTGAACGTTCCGAAAGGTAATTTCTAATCCATTGAAGGAGGGAGTCATCGATCCCAAAAAGCACGCATTTATGATGCCAACCTCTATCAAATTTCTCAGAAATATCAAGTTCAACTTCTTGTTTTCGCCAGACTGTAGTTCCACTTTTCAGTGAGACATGTCCTCAAATCACCGGTGGACCAGTTGCTACGAAAACCATATTGCCGGTCATTAAGAAGTTTTCGTGTTTCGAGATATTTCACGCACTAACTGACGGTTTATCAGCGTTTCCACGACCTTGTAGAGAAGGGACATAAGTGTAGCGGGTCTGTAGGAGGAGGAGCAGGAAGAGGGTATGCAAACAAGTGCACTTTCGCACGTTGTCCCATTAAGGATGCGATGCACTCAAGTGTAGGCTGAGACAAAGCACAATCTGAAAATAATAAACTTGCCGCAAAATGTGCAGCAAACAGATTGGCCTTGTCTTGTCATTGTAAATGAGCACTGGGATGGAGGATGAGGCAGAATTTCTGATGTTTTTGACGAATGGCATTTTCATTACCTTTGGGGCATTGCCGCTCTTTTGGATCGTATTGGAATTTCACGCGCTTGAGAAAGGCGTTGCAATCATTCCTGGCTCATTTGAACTTTGTTCGGTCTTCCTCTGTCGGGTTGGTCTTGTAGGACCGAAAAAAACATTTCTCTAAACCTGGCAGCTTTTTTACAGCTCGAGTCGTACCATACCTTGTTTTTGGTTTGATACCCTCTATCCGATGGGTGATAAAGAATCTTGTGATCACGACATCAGCGGCAACTACGTCGTTATCGAGGAAACATAACGACCAGTTAAAATTCCTGAAGAAGCTGCTAAGTCTGCCCCGATTGGCTTTCTCGTATTGCCATACTGTAAATGACCTACGCTTTGACTGTGTGGTCCTCATATGACACAATCGGTCGATGGGTCTAAAGGGGATAGCACATCGACTTTCTACTTATCAGGGTGAGAAGTTAAAAACAATTCCAGGCGGTTGGCGGTATGGCTATCAACGTCAGGTGTTCGCTTGGGCTCATCTACAAGTTGCGCCAAGTTGTTTTCCGCAGCGAACATTTCAACCCACCGTCCTTCGGGTGTTGTCTGACGAGAATGTTGAAGCCACCCAGTATTTTGTATATTGAAATCGACTGTAATAACGATTTCAGTATCAGGATACAGGGATACAATTCTTTGAATGGAGTCAGACAGCGCATCGAACTCGTTGAAGGTAGAGTTGCTGTCCAGTTTGGTTATCCATCAATGTGATACCGCAGACCGTAACTGCCATCAATATCGGTATTGACAATCAGGTCTGCTTCTAAATTGCAGCACTATAGCAACTAAGCCATTGAAAAACTACAGGATATCTCCAAGTCAGATAGAAGCTGAACATCCAAACCACACCTTACCTTCGCTCTTGGTCTCTGTACCACCTCAAGTAATTGTCAGAAGGGGCACTCCTGCGAAAACGAGATTTACCTGAATATTGTTTTTCCCACGATATTCTATATTATACTCCTTACTCCTAAAGTTCTAAATGACCTAGCTCGGCCTTCTGGAACATTGCTGATCCTCGATTAAAACGAGCCAGAGGACTCATCAAAGGCAAGCTTGCAGACGAGGTTTCTGCAGCAGAGGCCATTACATCTCCCGAGATGAGGACGGAAAGCAAACTATAATTCACTTCCTCGGAACTTGTCCTAATGCCGCCAATGTTAGAGTGCGTCAATCATTATTGTATGATGCGATTTAAGTAAGTCCAGTACGAATATGGTATAGATCCTAAGATGACTTACCATGACTAAAATCTGGAAAGGAGTTAGGGACATCCATGATGGCGGCATCAAAATGGAGCGGTCTTCGGTTTCTTATCGAAGGGTCTCCTAATCCATAGACCCAAAGACATTGGACAATCGAATTTCAAGCGGAGGGATCCAGCATAGCATGCACGTGCAACAGGTCAAGTGTGGTGTATTTTGGTGCAATTTGTTCCTCCATCACACGAAAAGGGCCCCTTGACTGAAAATACAAAAAGCCACCCCGATACTAAGTGAGATGTGAGAATCAGCCCCCGGCTACAGTTGGAGTTATCAACATTTAGAAGTTGGCATTCTGAACGAGACACATGAATGAATTGATCGTCTGTTGCTGACAATCAGCGCATCCTTAAGTTTTCCGTCAAATTTACCAAGTTCCCCGCTAGTGCTATGCACATGACCCACTTATCTGCATCTACAGAGTTTAACTTCCTGCCGGCGGAACTCCCATCGACGGATATCTACAAATCACTCAATGACTTCCGAATTCGTGATTATCATTTCATTCAGATTACAAAACACTCAGAATCGCATCTCCCAACCGATTATCTAGCTTTTCTCTTGTTTGTTAACCCATTTCAGAAAATATCTCAAGCATTTGATGTGGCGTGCTACAACAACTCGACTGTATCCGTACTCGTATCCACCATATACCGAAAGATAGTAAATCCGCAAGACATACTCTTTGTTCTAAAAATTAATTTCTGCTCATATGCCACACCAGTGCATTTACGAGTATCTGTACCCAGACAGTTTGGGGGATCAGAAATATTTGTTTCCCTTTTTTAACCCCAATATCCAGGGGTTGCCTGAGGGGGTGGCGATTCAATTTTCTTCCATTTCATCTCGCTCCCGATGTTGGGAGCTTCTATTTGCCTCATCTCAACCATCCACTCAATTAACTTGAGGTCTGATAAATCATACTCACTGCGTCCATTGCGCTGACAGCTGGTTGAGTGTTTAATCTGGGATCTAGAAGCAACCAACCTAGAGACAATGCTGCTGAATGCTGTTTCTACGAAAGTACTGTTCTGTTGTTACAAGAAGAAGATACACCAAGCAAAGTACCGCTGCTGTCAGTCTATCATTTCTAAAGCTCGAACGGAAGAAACGAGTACGAGTACTACAACATTGCAAGGATTTCCTGTGACTACAACAACGACGATGTACTGAACGACAACAACTAGTTGTTTGTTTTCCTTTATTCCACATGCAGAAGGAACTTCTCCGGCTCCGGCTCCAGCTTCGGCTTCGGCTTCGGCTTGGGGTAGTGGAAAAGTGAGAAGAGGTGCCGGGCGACGCCATGCCGTCCAAAAACCCAACATTATAGCGTGTATTCATTACTCATAGTGACGGTTTTACTTATTTATTGAAATAGACGCCATTTCAGCTATAAATTCGCTTCGTTTAGCAGTATGCTCGTAGCTCTGTGTGATAGTGGCTAGAGGATGAACGAATAGTGTAAGGGATAGCCATTCCATGCATCCAACCAACCCATAGATAGGGGAGACCATAGTTCCTTGCTTCACAACCAAATTCATAGTTTCAGATGAGCTTGATGGAGATGCAGAGCGGAGGGAGACTAAGAGCTAGAGGTCTTCTTCTTCCAAATACTCTACCACCATCATACCACCATTCCCGACGATGCCATGTGCCGCAGTTGACAGGGGTAAATTCTGAGGCGGTAATTTATCTTTTCTATGATGAAGAATGGACTCTGGTTGTTTGCAACTTGGAATATTGTTTTTGTGTCCCGAAAAGTACACACACACACACACAGGCACACCAACCGTTCAAGAGGAAGACTCAAGCTCCTGCTTATATGGGAAATATTTGTTATTACTTGCTTGGAGGGCTTTTAACTCTCTGTTTGTGGTGATAATCAAATGTAAGTGTAATAGAGATGGCTATGTTGCTTGTTGGATGTTAGTTTTTGCATTATGCACTCGGGCTCAGCTTGGATTCAGACTTGCGACTGGACTTCCACTTGGACACTTGATGTGTCCTTATAGAGTTCTCTTGGACTTATATTCACTTAACAAACAACATGTGCTGTGGAGTAGTGGCGGCGCGGCGCTGGTGGTGCTGATGATGGAGTTCTCCTTTTCTCGGTCGTTTTCAGTATCTTTTTTCACTGCTTGTTTGTTGCAACACTTCAACTGCATTAGGGATTACATGCGACTGTTGAGATGAACGAAAACCATTTCAAAAGTAAATAGCAATGCGCTTAGATAAATTCAACTCGATCATAATTCTTGGTCAGCTTTTTGTCTGGATTAATTAAAATTTGAACTGAATTTTGGAGATTTTTTCTGGGCAACTAGAAAGGATGGCGAAGAAAGCACTTTCTTTTCCAGTCCGTTCCACAACGCCCCGGTGGTAGGCTTCCCCATGCAAAAGCTTCAAGTGAAACAAGTGCTGAAATAAGTGGTGCTACAGTCTGTGGTGAACCTGGGCCTCAATTAACAAGCATCGCCAGCTAGCACCATCTCGCGCCGCATTTCAAGTTGGTTGAGATTCCCTTCCATTTGCGCACTTCACGGCTTCCTTCGGGGTTAGACTCGATGACACTATAAGTAATCTCATAGGTTAGGTCCGTATACGATTGACTAGCCCGACGTTAATATAAAAGGAACCGAAAATTACTTCAGTATCTTTCTTTTGAAAAGTCCAAGTCCAAGTCTTCGTCCGATTTCGAGAAGGTCCAGGCCTCTGCGGCATAGACCCGAAGCGGAATGATAAAGGTGTTGTTGTATGAAGTCACTTTGGTCTTACGGGAGAGGACTTTGTTATTTAATTCCCTCTTGAGCCCAAAAAATTGCGATTAGCAAGAGAAGTTCTGCGTCCGATTTCTGCGCTGTTGTCCTCGAAGCTTTCAAGTGCGGATGATGTCGTTCTGGCCAAGCCATTCAGTGGGGTGCGACGTTTTCTGATAGCATGCACTTTGCTTTCCCTTGTCTAGCGTTAGACTCATTTTAGTCGCTGCCGGTATGTTTCTCCAATCACATCAATGTCATCCACTCACGCAAGTTACAGTAAGTTTTGAACGATTCTTCCTTGGGAATGTTAAAGTAGTCATATGACGGTTAATTCAATACTGTCCTTGATGGAGCAGCTAGAGCAGCTAGCGCATCATCAGGCAGGCTGTCATATCCGGCTTTGAAGTCCACAAACAGATGTTAAGCCAGATATTTTCCAAGACCTGCTGTGGACCTTCGTGGCCTGAAACAGCTTTGCTCTACACCAACCAAACTGTCAATGAATGGTTTCAGAGGCTTATGGCTGGAAAGATTTTATAGGCGACGTTTCGGAGACTTATTCTTCTAAACTTGGCGCTGTCAAAAAGGTCTACTTTTTTGTGGATTGGGCAAATGATGCTTTGGGATAATTCCCTCTGACCATACAAATGAGCTGGTGCACGTTCTCAACCAGATCATTTGCAGCTGTTTTAAACCCCCAGCAGCTTTATTGGATTTAAGGTTCCATGTTGCTACTTTATTCTCGTTTAGGACAGGGCTACGGAATTCTCTGCCGTCTTCGTCCAGGGTGAATGTTTCATTCTGCTTGAAAGCGGTATTTTGGCCATCATCGCCGGTATACACTCTGCAGAAGTAGTCTTCCCATATTCTCAGCACAGACTGCCACTCTACTACTACTTGTCCATGTCATCTTTTCAGGCTGCTATTTTGGCTATGCAGTCCTGGGACGTCCCTTTTATTTTCTGATGAGACTTTCTAAAGTTATTCCTGCAGTAACATTTCTCTACTTTCTCGATTGTGTGTTTCTCACGGTCTTGTTCTTTCTACCTGAGGAGTCTATGACGTTTTCCTTCTTTTCTGCTTGCAGAGCTCACGAGTAGCTTTTTTTCATAATTTACGCCCGCTCAAGGGACCCTTAAAATATTTGAACACAGCGCGGGAGAAGGAAAATCAGGGAGAATAGAAAGAGAGGTACCAGTGAACGTTGGTTTTAAATGTTTGAAGGTTATAATGACTAGGAAATAAAGAGCTAGGTAGGGCATTCCATAAGCGAGTTGTACAGCTTAGGAACGAATCACGATATTTAGAGTATTATTAATGAGCATTCATAGCGAGACGGGTGTTTTGGTTAAAAGTTTGAATGGGCGGAATGCTACTGGCGATTTCTACGGAGCACTGGTGGTGGAAATAGCGATAAAATAAAGTGAGATACGAGACATTACGTCGGTGTTTGAGCGTATCCATTGACTGAATGATATTATCTAGCAGGTGCAGATAATCCGACCTGATGTGGGAATTTTACTCCAATTTCGGGCGGATAAATGCCTTATATATTGAGGCCACTTATATATATTCCACTCGGTTGATAGTTCCCCAATTTGTTATGCTGTTGATATCGGAATTTAATGAGCTTAACATACGCTGCGGTTCCCGTTCTACAGCCGAAGAGCAGGGACGTGAGTCCGGAACCGAATATGAAAAGCAGAGAGTACTGTCGTCGGGAAAGGAATATATTGGATTAGAAGTGGCAGACAAGAGATCATTGATAAAATTTAAAAAGAGTGTCGGAGACAGAACGGAGCCCTGGGGCGCACCAGCATTTATTTTGCGAATATCAGACTAGAAACCATTCAAGACAAATTGAATTGAACGTTCCGAAAATTAATTTCTAATCCATTGAAGAAGAGGGTCATCGATCCCAAAAGCACGCATTTTCGACAAAAGAGCCTGATGCCAAACTCTGTCAAATGCCTTAGAAATATCAAGTGCAACTATCTTGCTTTCGCCAGACTGATGTACGCTTTAGTTCCACTATTCGGTGAGACATGTCATCAGATCACCAGTGGACCTGTGACTACGTATACCATACTGCCAGTCATTGAGAAGTTTTCTTGTTTCGAGACATTTCATGAGCTGACGGTTTATCAGTGTTTCCATGACCTTGGTGAGAAGGGACGTAAGTCCAATGGGTCTGTAGGAGGAATGAGAGGAAGATTCACATTTTTTAGGGATGGGCTGGGTAAATGCTGTTTTCCATCTGTTCGGAAAGAGCCCTAAAGAGTAGGAATGATGAAAAGGCTCACGCAGTGGTTTTGCCAGCGAGGAAGAAGGAGGAGAGACATACCATCTGGACCAGCGGATTTATGTCTGTTGAGATATTTAAGTTGCTACTACACGAGTGCGAAAGTGGATTTGTCCCATTGAAGATTCGACGCACTCAAGTGTAGGCGGAGACAAAGCACAATCTGGGAGCGTTGAGCTGGCCGAAAAATGTGCAGCAAGCAAATTGGTCTTGTCCAAAGAGCTGACAGCTGGAATGTCATTGCAAATGAGCGTTGGGATGGAGGATGAGGCAGAATTTCTAATGTTTTTGATGGACGACCAAAAGCTTTTACTACGTTTGGGACATTGAGGCAAAAAATGCCTCAGTTTTTGGTCGTATAGAAATTTCACGCGCTTGAGAAAGACGTTGCAGTCATTTCTGGCTCGTTGAAACTTTTTTCGGTTTTCCTCTGTTGAAGGAAGCTATCATTTTGTAGTACAGGGCAGCTCTATTTCATGTCCATATAGATTTTCACCGCCCATGCTGCCATTTAACAATCTGCCGAAGTGACATAGATTTAGGTCCAACTTTAACTTTACTACTAAATTTCTCTGCTCTTCTATGCAGATTTCTGTTTGGGTCTTGTTGGCATGACATATTTCTTTAACCATACAATACGGCGTCCGCTCACTTGCGGAAAGTTTTGAACTTCTTGTCTTAGTCTTCTGCTTACAACAAATCCACATTCAAATGAACGTTATTTCTTTTTCCTGCAGCAGCCACCTTTATTCAGATATCTTCCTCTTCGAACATTCAATGTGCAGATCCGGTTGTTGTTTTATCTTTTCTGATTTGCAGGGTCGTCAGCAGTAGGTCCGTCCTTATTGGTTGCTTTGTAGCAGAAGGATTGTTGCCTCACGCAACTCTAATCTAGAGAGCCTAGTCATTTTTTGGAACCCACTTTAAGAGCATGACAGGCCAGGCGGGCTCCCCAGAATATTTCTCAAAAAGTGGGCCTCCAATCTTTCTCTCAGACTTTCTTCCCTGTTTCATCTATCCCGTACACAAGGGGAGTTTCCTCAACTTTGGAAGAGCTCTTTCATAAAAGTGATCAAAGAATGAAGTTATCGCTGCGTTGCTAATCTTTCTCACATACCTAAAATGTTCGGAAGTATTCTATATGAAGTGTTAAGCTTTCAGAGCAAGTCTCTTATATCATCCAGTCGACATGGATTTCTGAAAGGTAGATCAACTACTACAAACTTAATTAAATGCGTATCATTTGCGCTTTCAGCCCTAGAAAATGGCAACGAAATCGATGTTAGTGCTACAGATTTTGACAAGGCCTTTGATGAAATATGAAATCAATTGATCCTTTCCAAATTGTCTTCCTTCGGCTTTGAGCCAATATTAATAAAATGTTCTTATCTGGAACACCATTTTTATTTCGTTCACTTTAGTTAAGCCCTCTCAACCCAGTTTTTAGCCACTTCTGGCGTTCCACAAGGTAGCCATCTAGGGTCCCTTCTTTTCGTCTGAACTATAAGCGCCCTTGAGAGAATTATTTAACACTGCCCACTATTTATTTACGTAGACGACACCAAGTTCTCCAAAACTAATATATTTTTCTACGCCAAGACTGATTAAGACCTTGATAGGTTTTCAACTTGATGTCTTAAAAATTGCATAGAGTTCAATCAATCTCCTCCTCGACTTTATTTTCTGCATGGCCAAGTTATAGACCAGGTTCAGTCCCTCCACAATCTTGGAATATTGAACGCTGGAGTAACTTCCTCTGGCATATTTATGAGATAATCCTTAAAGACAACTCGGCACTTGGTTTTATTAAACGATGGTCCGAAGAATTTTCCAACCCCTATATGACTAGGCCACTTTACATTACCTTTTTTGGCCTTTCTTGAATATGCCAGCCTAGTGTGAGTTCATATGTATATCCCGAAACGAAAATATTCAATGCCGTTCCTTCGATTTTCACTTCGAGAACTAGGCCATCCTCGAATACTCTCGCAAAACGCGAGAATACGTAGCTGGCATTCTCTCCATTCATCGACTGGTCTCTGGTTCGGTGTATTTCATCTCCCTTTATAACTCCATTTACTTCTTCTACTAGGCCTCCTAATTTACGATATTCTCAAACTCAAACTCTCTCCATTTTTGATCTCAACCTGAGTACTCCTCGTCTCGAACTAGATCTTCCGCACCAGTCCCTTGGTTCCTAGCTCTTAAGTCCTTTTCTTAGTTTTTAAGTCCTAGTTTTTAAGTTAGATTTAACTTGTATTAAGCCAAAGTCACCACCAAAATTAGGTTCGAAGACTCTGCGGGCAGGGCTTTGGTGTCCATTCTAGATATCCTGGCATCTGATGCGCAATTTTCTGACTATCAGCTCACTAGTTCATATAGTTCGCCGTTGTGTCTTCTCCTCCAAAGCCCATTACTAGAAACGGGATTGAATATTTTACGAAGAATTTTCTTCTCGAAACGACCGAGGATATCTTGATATGCTTTCGATAGAGTCCATGCTTCAGCGCCGTAACTGTAGATGATTAAGGTCTTATAAAGAATCTCCTTAGTTGTTCGGGATAGGAGAAGATAACCGCTCCTTCAAAATAAATGATTGTTACCATGTTTCCCAAGTAACTGCTATTGTCCAGGCCGCAGCAAGGCTCAATAATTGTGTACCAGGACCGCCAGACTATTGTTAATATTCTAGAGTATAGAGTCTAGACTTCCCGATAGTCAGATCGAGAATTATAGGAACTTGCAGAATCTCCTGACCATATGCTGGGGAGCAGGGCACATGGATATCCCAGGCAATGAGAAGGCTGATGGGTTGACGAAGAGCGGCTCGGCACTGCATAATTTACAAGTCCTTTTCTCTGTCAAAGGTCCATATAGCATGATCAAAAGATTCATCGACGATTCGACCATCGGTCGAGCAAGAATTGTCTCTAGTATCATCACAGGATATTGCAGAATCAGCATTACTGAATTCCTGCGTATTCATTACAAAGACTTCTGTAGAAGCTGCAGAAACGCGTCACTGTCATATCCTCTCCAAGAGAATGAAAATCCTGGATAGTTAGCAATCCACAGAATTACAGGACCTACACAATATTAAGCTGTGACAGTCTGTCAATCTAAATGCGACTCCTTATAGATTTCCGCAAGCAACCCTACAATCATATGGGCCAAATGCTCTGAGTGAACAGTTTCCTTTCGTCATTAGGCACCCGTCAACCTTTCTACCTACCTAACGTCTGAGCCCGAAGAAACATCAATTGGCAACAGTTGTTCTTCATTTGATGTCTAATAATCACAAACGTGTCTCTTGTTGTAAAATTATGTATAAGAGTGGGCAAAAGTAATGTCATAATGTGAATGTGCCATAATTTTTGCAAATGGCGTCAAGTGTCAAGTGTCATTTAAAATTTATATTGTAGAGAGATAGAGAATGAGCTGACAGCAAGGAATTGACCAATACACTCCTAAAGAACGCGGAATTATTGTTACTGCTTATTTGGCCAATTTCCGGTCTGTTGTTTTAACGCAGCGTAAGTTTCGTCGTTGTTTTCCTCGCCGTTCTGCACTATGTGCGCGAACAATTAAGAGTTTGGCCGACCTTCTCGTGCAAACTGGGTCCATTAGAAATGTCGCAAGAAGTGGCCGGCCTCGTATTGTCATTTGAGAATATCACCACTGTGGTCGAAGATGTCCGGGAGAGTCCACAAACATCGACAAAACAACGAGGGGCAGACTTTGCGTCAAATTTTGGTAAAAGACCTTAAAAACGGCAAACCGTTCACCAATTGCTGCCTGTTGAACGTCAAGTGAGGTTATCTTACTCCCGTGCTCTGTTAAACCTGCGACGAAGCGCATTTCTATTTAAGGGTTGCGTAAATAAGCAAAACTTGCGTTTCTGGGGTATGAAGAATCCACATGAAATGCACGAAGAGCCATTGTATCCTCTAAAAGTGACGGCATTTGCATGGAAAAAATGATTGGCCATTATTTTTTTGAGGACGCTAACGGCATCACCGTAATGGTAACTGGCTACAGACAGATGTTAAACGACTTTTTTTAAACCGCAAGTCGCTAAATTGGGTCTCGAGCATTGTTGGCTCCAGCAGGTGGGAGCAACCGCTCACAGAGCTCGGGCAACGATGGAGATTTTGAATCACCATTTTCCAGGCTATGTGATCTCAAGTTTTGGCGCTTTGAACTGGGCGGCCATATCGGCAGATCCGACGGTCTTGCATTTACCACAACCTTACAAGTCTTGAATGCCAACATTGAAGAAGATATCACCAATTTGGAGAAAGATGTTTTGCGAGCAACTATTCAAAATGCCGTAAAACGAGCAGGAATGTTCAACAACTCAGGTGGTGGTTATTTGACCGATACCATTTTTTCAACTCAATGTCATCAATTTCACGTCTTCAAATAAAATATTCTTGAAAACAGAGTCCAATTCTTTTAATTTCTAACAAAATGGCAGCCAATTCACATTACTTTTGCCACACCTTGTGTATTCCTGGGACCAACCGTACCGTCACATGGGCCAAATGATCTGACTGAGCAGTGTCTTTTCGGCATAAAGCAGCCGTCAAACTACATACCCACCTAAGCTTTGGAAATTCAAAATATTTGAGGCACACGTTGTATTTTATTTGTCACCTCTATCGGCCCAATCTGGTCTTGAAAAACAGCCCACCATTCTGCATTTAAACACTCTCGAACAGGCAATGCCAAAAGTCAAAATCTTTCCCTTTGCCATTTTGAATCCAGAAAGCACTGTAGGCCTCATTCGCTTGTGAACAAAAAGAAGGAACAATTTGGAAAAAATGGCGGAGAGGAAAGAACTAATGAGCAATGTGTGGAATTCCTTTGCAAAATCTTCCATTTGGCGTTGAGCAACATATTGCCCCTGCCACAGAGTCTCAAGACTCAGCTCTTCCGCACCATAAGCCACAATTACAAGACAAAATATCTGTCCTGCCAGATTCTATAAGTCATTGGCATAATCCTGCATCACCACAAAACCGATTCTGTCAAATAAATTTCCTCTCCAATTGTCCCTGGTTATTGCCAAGCGGATTATTTTGTTTTTGGCAATGATATTCGCCTCAAGATTGCAAAGTGTTGGAGTGTCAGGTTAGGGTGTTGGCGCCCATAAATGAAGTTCTCCCCGATTAGCTGCCTAATTTACTCCAAGTCATTGCTGTCTCTGGAAACAACATCTCTTGGACGAGCATCAAAAAACTTAAAACCAACAAACAGCCTGGCAGAAGCAACGAGAGGATTCTCAATTCTTCAGCTCCTTTCCAAGCAGAGAGAAAATTAATTGATTCGAAAAAAAAAAAATTTAATTCAACACAGCAAAAAACATTTTCCAAGTGGGTACGTGTGTATGTGGTGTTGGAACAGCAGTCCTGTTGGGGTAGATGGGTGAGAGAAACTCTTCAAAGGAGATAAATCCCCAAGTGTCAGAGACAATTGTAGGCAACGCCAAAGGCCCAGAAAGAACACCATGAAAGGACTTAGGCAAAAGGACATTAAATTATGCCTGCATTTATTTGCCAGTTGCTTTTCGTTTTTAGTTTTTTTTCTTCTTTTTTTTTTTACTTCTCTCTCCTCTCTTCCGTTTCTGTTTTTTTTTTTTTTTGTATATTTTATCGTCCTTTTTGGTCCTTTTGCTGTCTGAAACTTACAGAGACTAAATGAGGCATTCATTTTAAACTACATGGACAGATGCTTGTGAGAGGGCTTAGACCCTTAAATGGACGGTGAATTAAGGACTTTTTCTTCCTGCTCTCTCCATTTTATCCCAACGTAGTAGCAGATCCAGTTGATTTGTAACAAATGATGTGTGCTATTGAATTGGGCTGAGTTTTTTAATTAGACAAATGGTCTATTGGCATTTTGTGCACGCTGCGGGTGAGTAAAGCTGACGGGGCACTAACCAAAAATGGCACAAAGGACGGTTTATTGATTGTTTTTAACTGGTTTACCTGTGACCTGGGGACAAAAGACCTCCTAATGTCACCGAAGTATCGATATCTTCAAAAGTTAAGCAAGGAAACAGAAATTATCTTGGCGGCCTAAATGTGGTATTCTCGTCGTCAAGTTGTAATCTCTTTTCTGAATGTCTTTAAGTTAAATACATCCTAAGCGTCACCAAGGATATCCATTCCCATCGATGGATTATTCCGAGGACTCTGGATCATCACACGTATAAAATTGCAGAGAACGCTATAGTTCACTGACCATCAACAAACGAAAAGACGAGTATGAAGCGAGAATCACTGATAATCTGCATTTGGAATTGAAGAAACGTAACTTGGCTCAAAAAGTTTAGAAGAGTTGTCCAATGATAGATAAAGAGTCACGGAAATGAGTTTCCAGGAAAATTGTTTTTGGAGTCGAGCAAGATTCACCATTTTGATTCTTGTAGGCCAACAATTTTAGAACAAATTTTGCTCAATATTGGTAGACCTAAAAGTGTAAACGGTGATGGTTGGATACTGCAAGAACTGGGTAAGCACTTATCAGCATCAACCCTGCAATGTCCAGTGTTTTTGTAGTAAATCGTTTTCGGCTGACTCTGAAGACGCGGATACCGAATCTTTCGGTTACCTGAGGTACGACATGCAGACTTCCCTAATGCCCATTGAAATAACAGCAGGACAGCTACCAGACAGGATAACAACTCAACTCTGATTTTCCTCTCCTTTTCTCATGGTTTGTCTCGTAAGTATCTTCAGACTTTCGATCTTCCAAGGGCTTTTTCCTCGCCTCTGAAAGAGCGCTTTTATAAGACCAATTCATAAAAAAAGGCTTGTTAGTTGAGGTCTTGGTTCACCCCGAACCGTAGCACTACCTAAATAAGGACACAAGGATGTGGTATCTAGAGCCCAAGCCACTCTATACCTCGTCACACTTAGGTCTGTGTAGGTTCATTTGATGCCCGGGTGGGGGAATTGGGAGCGGATCGGAATTAGATTGCGGATCCGAGTTTTGGTGTCCACTTTTCGTCTCTCATTATCGTTTGGTCTTTGAGCGAGTCTAAGTCATCTTGTTGCATCCCCGAACCTCAAAAGAGATATAGCAGATAGCTCTGAGAGGTCATGGAAGTAGTAACTTCCCAAGTTCCTTGTTGCTTGATTGGAAGGTTTTTCCACCTCATTCGCTGTTATTTGTATCGTTTGCTCCACTTGTATTCTTAGAGTGCAGAGTTTTTTTTTTCACTTACGGACACAGTCGGTAGAGACTTACTTGCAATGGTTGGTTCGAACTAACCTGATACTCACTAAAAAGCTCCTCTTTCCGTGTGGTTTTAATCAATCTTGGAGCCGTCCTAGCACATCTTCAGGGCAGAGCCACCATTCTGGTTCTTAAATCCCGCGACAACAACGAGGAAGTTTATCTCTCAGTCTAAAAGACGCCCACCGCAAGTACTCCGTGGCATACCGTGGTCTCTTATCTATTCAGATCTCCCACAGCGACTGTTCGTTTCAGTGTTATTCACTGCTGGTAACCCGGAGGAGTAAGAGATGTGAACAGACCACGTAGCTAGGCTCCGTATCAACCATATCTACGCGTAGGAGACGAAGGCCCGTCCATCGCTGGTTCCTCATTTTTTTTCTCTTAATACCGACTGGGCGTAGGCGCTCACGGTACTCGCAACTCAGCATAGCGGAAACGATATTTTCGGGCGTGATTATCAGGCTCAGTCAGTTTCCTAACAGCTGTCGTTGCTGATACCACCCTGCCCAAACGAAGAACCAGTGCTAGGTGGTATCCTCCACCGAAGGGCAATAGTCGCCTCTGGATGAAGCATCCACTGCCGTGTGGTGCGGATATGCGTGGAACTGCCCGTGTCTTTAGAGAGAATCTTCAGTCAGTGTGCCCACCTCCCCATAACCTCGTCATCACATTCCTGCTGCCAGCACGCCAATTTTCTATTATCTCTGCGCTTCCGAGCCAGTAACACGACGTGCATGGTTCTCGCGATCACCATAACCGCTGCTGGAGAGACTAAGCGGCAAGCGCATGCGATCCGAAGGGACCCGATGCAATGTGCCGAAGTAAGTCGCTTACGGAGACCCCGTCTCCACAACTCACGCCGTACAGCAAACAAGAATTGGCGACCAACGCTAGTACCCTTCTTTTTTTTTGGCCTCTGTCGGACTGCCAACATTGTGCATCAGCCTAGACAGCGCGCCTGTTACTTTGGCGGCTTTATCAGTAGCCCTCCTTATATGCTCCCCAAAGGTAAGTCGTGAGTCGATCCACATTCCGAGATAGCAAAGTACCGGGACCGCGCGGACTATTGCGCGATGTTCATACGGATGTCCCCGCCGAACCATCGTTGCCTGGTGAGGACAACTACCTCAGTTTTTTGGGCCGCCAGCTTAAATCCGTGATCCCACAGCCAGTCCGCTACTTTAGCGACCGCCCATCGTATTCTGCGCTCGGATTCCTCATGAGATTTTGCCATTTGTCACTACCATTGCAATATCTTCCGCAAAGCCGGTCAGTTTGGCCCCCGAAAGCAGGACCGCGTTATATTCCAGAGAGCGGAGCCCAGTGCCGAGTCTTGGACCACTCCCTACGTCAGCTGCTTTTCTCTTTGTCCTTCCGTCGTGTCGTACTGGAGTACTCGATCCTGGAGATATTATAGGTAGACCGGTACACCTTTCCGCCTCAAGGCCCCTCGGATGTCGCCCATCTTGCCCAGTTAAATGCATTCTTCACGTCGAGCTTGACCTACCTCTACCTTCCAAGCCGGCGTCACAATATCTGGAACCTCGGCAACCTCCTCGGCAACCTTCTCGAGCAGCCCTCGCGGAACTCATCCTGATTATCAGAGAGATTGCAGCACTCTCTTATCCTCGCTCGTAGTATTTTTTCAAAGATGTTCCCGGCGTTATCCAGCATACGCAACGGGAGTGTAGAGTGTATAGTGCAGAGTGAAGGTTTGATACTTTGATCTGCCAGTTCCTTTTCTTCCTTCGTCTGCATGTTCATTGCCTATCACGCCTTTCTGGCCAGGTGCCCAGCAGAGTCTAACCTTATTCTGAACCCAAAGAGCCTGCCGCGATGGCCTTAATGGCAACCTGGCTATCAATAAATATGGTAACATCCTCGGGGTATATTGCCTCTATGGCCGCAAGTATGGCTGCTTCTTCTACAGCCAATATATCGGACTGGAAGACACTGCTGTAGTCTCGCCGACGTATCGACGATATCGTAAGTTCAATTGGTCGGAGAAAATCCCTGTACCGGTTTCTATCTCCATCTTTGATCCATCCGTGAAGGTTGGATACCGAGTCTTCTACTATTTGATTCCTGTACCATGGATCTCTACTTGGGCAAATGCTGGCAAATGGTGTTCCAAAGTCGTGATGGAGTATTGTTCATATAGTCCGTATTGGAGCATATTGGCTTGGTTTCCACCCATTAAGTTGACTCAATTTCGGAACGCTTTTCACTGCCTATTCTTGCATCTATGTTATAGATCTGGTGGCAAGAGGCCAAGTATACTTTGTAGTCTTGCGTTGGCGTCGTTCTCATGGCATGAGTCGTGTTAATACATGCAATCCTCTGTACTTTTGCCATTAACTTAACTTAAGATTGCTAGTTTTATTTGTGGATTGGCACCATACTAAGCTGTCATAGGTTTAGACGGGTCTGACGATAGCCATGTACGTCCATAGGATAGTCGTCCTCACTTTCTCCCAAATATAGGACTGAAAGCGTAGAAGGCGGTCGAAACTCGTCATTTGTTTGTCGACTTATAAGATATGACAGCGTAGGGACAAGCTATACAACGTCATGTCTAGTTTTAGCATCCCTGTCAAAGTAGTAAGTTTGTGCAGGTTAATTGTGGAGAGTTTTCGCTGCTCTCTCAAGATCAATTTTAAGAAAGGTTCTAGACGAGGAGATGCTTTGTCATGTGAAAACTCACTTTCCACTAATGACATTGATGTGATTGAGCGAACGTGGCTAGCCGTCAAAGAAACTCTCATGAGTAACGATTCGGAAGCGACCAAAACAAGTCTGACGAAAGCAAGACAAGGGACATCCCGCCATTAAATAAGGACGCGCACCATCGAAATAGAGACTTGAACCTTGTCGGAAGCGGATGAAGAAGCACTTGGCTGTTTCGAAAGAAAGATACTGCTCGTGGTTTTCTGTTCTATTTGTACGAGGGTTGTCTGAAAAGTTTCCGACCGAAAAATGATACAAGACATTTTTTTTTTTATTTTTCTACATAGTCTCCTTTTAACTCTACACACTTCTCCCAGCGGTGCTCCCATCTCTCTAACCCGTCCAAATAGTACTCGACGTTTTTATCTGCAAAATAATTGTTCACGAAGGTGGATTGCCTTCTCATTTGGCGAAAATCTCTGTCCTCCGAGCGCAGTTTTTAGACGAGGGAACAAAAAGAAGTCGCTTGGGGCTAGATCTGATGAATAAGGATAATGGTCAAGCAGTTCAAATCGTAATTCATGGATTTCGCCATGGCAACCGCTGAGGTGTGAGACTGTGAGACGGCGCGTTGTCTTGGTGAAACAGGCTTTTCTTTTTCTGCAAATGTGGCCTGTGGCCGTTTTTCCGCAATTTCTGCCTTCAGCTTGGCAAGTAATGATGCGTAGTATGCTCCTGTAATGGGTTTTCCTATTTGAAGATAATCGATTAAGATAGCTCCTTTACTATCCAAAAAAACAGTCGCCATCACTTTCCCAGCCGAAAAAACAGTTTTTGCTCTTTTTGGAGCCGTCCCGCCCTTTGCAGTGCACTGTTTTGACTGAATTTTTGTTTCGGCCGTGTAATGGTGTATCCAAGTTTCATCTACAGTAATTAATCGGCGCCAAAACTCGGATTTATTGCGCCTAAACTGCGCCAACAGAGCGTTGGAAATGTTCATTCGAACACGTTTTTGGTCCAAAGTAAGCAAACGCGGCACCCAACGCGCGGACAGCTTTATCATGCCTAAATCTTGATTTAATATGTAACAAACCTCTACTATCTCTCTCACTTTAATTCGGCGGTCGTCTAACACCATTTGGTAAACTTTAGCAATGTTATCGTCAGTGGTTGCAGTTTTTGGACGTCCTGAACCTTCATCATCTCCCAAGCTCTTACGGCCACGTTTGAATTCAGCTGCCAAAATTTCACTGTGGTAAATGATGGTGCAGAGTCCCCATACACAGAGTCCAACTCATTTTTGATTTGCGTAGGCGTATTGCGTTTCAAAAACAAGAATTTACGAGTAATAACAGCTCGATACTCAATTTTTCCCATTTTCACAAAAAACACTCACATCGACTCACTCAAACGACTGTCAGCTAAAAACTGCGCGTCCAAAATGACTGAAACTTCGATAAGTAACTGTCAAAAGATGCACAACTAGCATTCACTAGCTTTTATTGACGAGTGCCGCTATCTTTACGTTGCGGTCGGAAACCTTCGTTGACTGTACGTGGTGAACAGCGACATCGGTCAAGTCAGTCATCTGGACTACATAGCTCAGGCTCAAAGGGTATTCTATGCTTACCATGACTGCATCTAAAGTAGTGCGCACAGGTGGATACTGAGCTCAACCAACCTGGAGTGCGACACTGGAGACGGCTGGCCAGAGATTGTGCTAGGTGGAGGGGCTTAAGGCCTTGTCCCTACTGCTGCACCACCTAAGTAAATAAGTAATTTTAGGAATTTCACTTTCTTTGTTAATCCCATGTCTTCATGTGCTCTTTCGCTTTCTATCAACGATTCAGAAGGAGATATATGACAGACTTTGCAGAAGTCCTCAATGCCTACCCTATTCAACTTTGCTACTAATTTAAAAAATAAAAAGGGCCGACCTGCTGAAGGAATCGTCACCAGCGGTTTAACAGTTGAAGTGACCAACGCACTTCTAATGGAAGGCTAAGATAGAGCCGTTGTTGCTTCTTGCTTCACATGGTCGTACGATTCCTCTCTCCTGCACATTGTTTCATCCAGTCGGTGATTGGTAGCGAATGTGAAATTTTGCACCTCAAAGGAGCTTACAGTCGGCACATAATCCGCATCTTCAACTTTCTGAATGAGCCTTTGTATACTCTGAACCTGGTTTTGCACTTATCTTAAGCCATTTAAAGCAAGTACCAAAATCCAAACAAAATCCATTTTTAGAAACATCAAAGCAACAAGCCATAACCATACGGTAAGCCCTTGGAATCATCCCATAACTTAGTTTAATACCAACGCCTGTAACTGTCAAAAAGTCTAAAGACCATCTCCTTAATTCTCTACGAGGATCTCACAGATACCTATCCCCCTAAAAAATACTTTCCAAAACTTTCCACTACCTTCTCCAACAAAAAAAAATGTAAACACTTAAACTTGAGATAAATTTCATACAATTCGTACACCGAGAGACAGGACAAGGCAACCAAACACAGACATTGCCGTGTCTCCATAAAGTGAAACTTTAATATCGCGAAACATAAGCTAAGACATATCCTTCGGTTCCCACGACAAAAGTGCACTTTGTACACTCGTACGAGTGGGATACTTACGAGTATATACGAGTACCTCCCTCTAAGAGGGTCATATGCATATGAAAATACTTTTTCAAAAAAAAAACAAACTTTCCATTCATTTCTAAGCTTTCAAGTCATGGAGAAAGTTTTGGTCCCTACAAATCCGTATATACCGTCGTAGCCTTTATCCTCTTCATGTATGTATATCCCGTTGATGGCTTTCGAGTTTTATCCCCGTAAGACTGCTGCTCCTTACTCCTTCGATATTAATTACAAACTTATTCTAATTAAATGCAAAGGAAACCGAAAACCGAAAACCGAAAACCGAAAACCAAAAACCAAAAGTAACAACTGTTTCTCCTTACTGTTGTTGTATTGTTGGGTAAATCATTAATCTTACTTTGAAACCAAAAAGGCGTAGGATGTACAAATAAAGGATGCCTCTGCCGCAGGGCCATTTAAAGGATCACAGCGTGTGTTGGGGCCTGTACTGAACAACTGTTGTCTTGGCATAATGATTGCTAACTCCATCGAAGATGACTGAGCGTTTTGGTTTTCTGGTAATGATCCACGCGAATTATCCCTAATCATCTTTGGTTCTCTTTAAGAAGGATATAAATCATAATTTCAACAAGACTTGTCTTCCCCCCATCCATACCGGTTCGATCCGGCTGTCTGGGTTAATGCGACAATAGCAAAGGACCAATTGCTTTAATGTAAATCCATAATCTGGACACTTATCGCTGGTGTGGCAGTAGTAGTAGCAGTAACAGTAACAGTAACAGTAGCAGTGGCAGGATGTTCCCTCCTCAACCAAAAAATCCAGATAACCGGGGAGTTTTTATTTTATGTTTTTTACTTTTTTCTTTTTTAACATACCACTCGTGTTATCCTTGTACAATTTGTTCGCGAGAAATTAATTCCTCAGTCCGGGAGGTGGTGGTAGCACTTGTCAGTCGGTTGGAGTCATAGTCAGAGGTGGTGGTGTGAGTGAGTTGGTAAAATTTATGCGATGATTCCTTGTTGCTGATAAATCCTCTTTGGACATGGTACACAAATAAATTTATCGCCTTGGCCAGGCGACATATCCTTTTTCAATTAGGACACCCTGACAGGAGAATAGCTTGGAGATTTACAGTCATGCATGCGGAAGGCATTTCTCCCTCTCTTTACTACGACTAGGTCTCTGTTGATGGCAAATAGCAAATAGCAAAAAGCAAAAAGCAAATAGCAAATGGTAAATGGTAAACGGGTGAAAGGAATAAATGGAGAATCACTTCACATTATCAAGGATAAAGAGTTGTAAGTGTTAAAGTGTCCTTGAGTGGTGGCCATAAAGGAAAGTTGAAGTAGGAGAAACGATAAAAATGGAAGAACTTTAGGACCTATTCGGATCAATTGCATTTCCTTGTTTCTGAGGAAGACTTTGTCTTTGGAGTGCATACTTTCTAAATAGTGTTGCTGAGCAGTTTCGAGTTGTAGTATCAAAATGGTTTGACATAAGTGTTCAGAAATAGTACGAAGAAGGCCCCGTGACTCGGAAACGTAAAAGTGAGTAAACATGTACGCCCCTGTTTCAACAATAGGAAGGAAGAAATAATGATGTGAGGACGCGATAGATACGTTTTTCAGACTTTTGAACATCCTAAAGTCAACAGACGGAATTCAACACTTTGCCACCGCATGTTAGCATATTTTTTTAGAGAACGTTCGACAAGGGTCTTAAGTGTATAAGTCGTGTGTAGGAGTAATCGGTTGACCTTTTCAAAAAGAAAATATTTCTCGATAGCGTCCAATAAGGAGTAAAAAAAAACTATTGGAGACCCTGGAAAACGTACGAGAGATAAGGACAATTTAATCTACGCATGGAATGTGAAAACATGCATGGAACAGGCAAAGACCTTGGACTCTTGATGCGGTGACTATTGAAGTAGGTGGAAAACCTGCCAATGCCATATCAACGATGATATACTCGTATAACGTAGCTCTTGATGAATTTTTTGAGGGCTCTTTTCGTGCTCACTATTCCACATTTTGTACTTGTACTTGCCATCATTAACTGGATCCCTCCATGCAGTGTTTTTTCATGTGCACCGCGTAATACGAGCTCGTGAAATGGTGCCTTGGTTCTAAGACGATACGGTGCCACTTGTCATACGTGAGGTCTGCGTTTTTGAGTTTCCCGCGCAATCTAAGGATGCTTTTGCTGTCAATGAATGGACTCTGGATTGGTTTATCCCCTCCGGGAGCATTCCTTGTTGTGCACCTCGTACGAGAACCTTTACGGCCGCACATAATTCCCATAGGTCGAGCGTCTCATACGTTTCTCCGAATTTATTTCGCGTATTATGTAATTGTGAAGCAAAGACAGTGCGCTATAATTCTGGTGAATCTGACTAACCTCGAGGATCGCTAAAGCAACTGGAATATTGGATTCGACTTCAAATTATTGTGACAGGTCCTTTCCTTCGGTTGCGTAGGGAAGTCGCAAAACAAAATGGAGCACCAGCACCACAAACTCGCTCCTACCAGTTCCGATGGGAGCCTGCCTCGTGACACGAAATCTGATGGGTTTTTCTGTGCTGGGATGTGCCTCCATATGTCTATCCTTGTGATTCGATGAATTTCTCCCATTCTGTTTCCGACAAATGTTTCCTCCTTCAATGATGTCGTGAGAGTCCAGTGTAGAGTTATTGTACAATCCGTCCAGGCACATTTTTCATCATCTCTTTTCAAGACTCGAGCCGCGTAATGGAGAAGTTTCGATAAACAGTACCGCTCCGCACAGTTCTAATCCAGGAAGGCTGATAGAGATCTAATGAGTGACACTGGATTTGTATATAAGGAGATGCATACGAATCCTATGCTGGTTATCCCCAACATGAAGGTAGACCGCTGCGGCGTAAGCCTTACTGAAGCCATGTAGTTCGGTGTGCTGAGTGTCCATCGTGGTTCTTATCCAGCAAGGTAAATGGATGTTGTCTATTTTATTCTATTCTCCCAGTATGGCTCATCACAGAATGTCTTTCGTAGCCAAAGTAGTTGCATGAAGCACTTTGTCTTTACGACACATGGTGAAATCCAGCCTAAAGGATCAAAGAAGCGTAGCTCGCATGGATAAAATGAGCCTCTTCGTTGGCACCGGATTTGGTGAAGGAATATTGTGGAACGAGTAAACATCTGTACTTGGAAGCCACTGTATACCGAAGTTTTTTCTATAGTCCGATTCGCCAGAAGGCACCGAGAATAAGGACTCATAGTCCTCAATTGGAATGCCTTGAAGTAGCTGAATTTTGTTCGATATCCATTTACGAAGCCTGGAGAGATGCTCTTATTTCGTTCTTTCGAGTCTTGCTCTGCACTCTTTCATGCTGTCTCCGCCAGAAATCAGATCTTCGACGTATGTTTCTTCGCCGATTATTTTTGGTACTCGGGGATATTGAGCCAGGACTTATCCGTTAAACGCCACAACCTTCTTGTTGCAAGATATGGAGCTGACGCAGTTCCGAGCGTAATAGTTCTGAGATGGTAAATTTTCATGGCTTTGGTTAGATCTTTGCGCCACAGTACCAGCTGACAAAAAGAGTCTCTTTCGGTGACCCAGATTTGGCGAAACATCTTTTCGGTATCCGCCATGAAAGTAAGAGGATCTGTTTCAAAGTGTTGCAGGCAGTCCGCCTGGCTTTAGGTAACTGCCGTGCATTGTAGGTGTTCCGTCGGCTCTAGGCGTATAAACCGAATCACATGACCATTCTTCATATGTATGCTGAGAGTGTTCCAGGCAGTCTGCCTGCCTCTGACTTTTACGGCGGAGCTGTCACCTCCGACGTGCGTAAAGGCAGAGATCTGGCATTGGTGGAATCCATAGGTCTCTCTTGCCAATACGTTCCTTCAAAGCGACAACGAACATAACAGACAACGCCGGTCAAAAAAGTGAAGTGCTTAGGAGTTGGAGGGATGGATCGGAATGTCTTAACTCTACTCGAGGCTGGAGACTATCAATCAGGGGAGACAGAACAACACACATATTAAGGGTCGACCTTTCCATGAGCTCTTGTAGCAGGCCGCTCACATGGTTTGCTGACGTTTATCCTTAGAACTTTTTACCGTCTATCCCAACTGTTTATGTTGTCCTTGATAATGAGAGAGAGAGGATGTTGGAACAACTATTTAGGGGAAAAAGGTTCTAGAGGTTGAAAGCGAACGTTTTTAAGGGAAAAGTGTCTAGCTTGTTGTGGTAAATACGCTGATCCTGTTCACTATGGGGGTAATTGTAGTTTATGCCTTCCAATGTACTCACCGATGGCGGTGATACTTACCTGCTTAATAGAAGTTGTTTGGCTCCATGTGCCCTAGACACGAAAGGCATCTAGGTCTATCTATAGCCAGATCTGAACATCGTTGTCAATTTTCCTTTTTGCGGGGTCGCAAATAAAACCATCTTACCTGATGCTATTGTATCACAACAACATTTGGGAGCTCTGAATGACCGGTTAATTGTTCCTCCATCACCGTGTCTAATTCATCACTTTGATTCAGTCTGAAAAATCCTTACAAGTTGAAGTATATCGATATAAGGAATACATCATACTGACTGTTTACGCCATTATAGTGCTGCTTGCGCTTATAAGTTTTGTAAGTCCGGCTCAGTTGAAAAAGGGTCAGAGACTACCTCGAGGAGATAAAAAAAGATGCCAAGTTTGAGCACATCGCTTAGTGCCCACCGCAGTTCCACATCACCCAGTGACCCAGGAAAGACCATGATATAGCTAAAAAGCTGCTATTTGGTATGTATTATGTTCAGGATACGTCGTCGGCCTGATGAAGCCCGTCAACGGTTTACTTTTGGCATGCAATCCATGGTTTTGATTTGGAATACATGCAGTTCCTACAAGATTTCACTATACCACGCAATGTATGCCCCGATGGAAGTTTGTGTGAAAAGTTTGATGGAAGGACCTCTCATTTCACATTTCTTCTTCTGAAAATATCATTTCGCCACCAATATTATGGAATTTAACGCTACTGTGGAGCAACGGGAAAACTCGTATCTTGCCGATAATTTTCAGACCGTGGAGCACTTGAATGCCAGAATTCAATAACTAAAGTCGAGATGCAGCCAGAAATGTGCGAAAAAGTAATCGAAAATACCAAAAAAGAAAAGAACCAAGTTCAGAGGAGGACGTTTGACAAATATTGTATAAAGACATGCGAGCAATTCTCCACATATGACGCCAAAATGTTGCTTGAGCATGAGCAACACAGTACCTTACAACTAGTTCTGGCTTATCGACTTCGTAACGGGTCGCTAGCTGATGAATGCCAGCAAGTGCATGTGACAATGCAAAATAGTCTCGGATGGCGCTCTATGAAAAAATATGTGCTGGAGAGGTCCAAGACCAGATGATAATAGAGAAACATCAGCTTCTAAGAAAGAAATAGAGAAAACACCAGAAGAGTGCAATCGAAGAAGAGGGGTGCTATTAAAGGAAGGACCTTTAAAATCTACTAAAATGTTAATCAGTGATAGAGCACTCGCATTTGCAAGCAATTGCCCTAATTCGTGATCCTGTAAAAGTGGAAAATACACTCTGCAATATGTATCTTCAGACCAGCTCATCCTAACTACTTCGACCACATTTCACAAAGAAGAGTAAATGCACAGAAAATCGGATAAAGTTCACAGAGCAAATCTTAATGCGAAAAGGACTACATTTCAGAAAAATGTTCACGCATTGCCATATAAGATGCCTCAATGGCCAACTGTTCCAAGATGTGTGGGCTTAAACGTATTTTAGGCCAAATCTTTCTTATGATTATAGATGCTAAACTGGATTACGAAGTGAAAACATCCCAAATTGACATCCCATTCGACGACAGGTTATCTAAATAGTCACACGAATGAATTATTGTCTGTTAAGACGCAAAAGGAAGTTCGAGGATAACTGGGAAAAACATACATGTGTTGCAGAAAGAATAAGCCCACATCCACTACATATTGACGCCTTAAAGATTAAGTAAAATACCAGACCGCAATGTGTAGGATATTCTGAGTGGTTAATTTCGCCAGCTACTGGGACAGAGGGCTGGGTTTAGGTCCTAGGTAATACACCGAAAAACAAAAAAAAAATATTTCTGATGCCATCATCCGTTTAGCGGGCAATAGTGAGACAACGAGAATATTTATCAATGATTGAATAACTGAAACATGATCCATGCTTTTAGTCGGCTATCATAGATTCATTATGTGTATACAAAGGGCTAATTTTGTACGTATTTTACCCTATTCTATTCACTTCAAACGGGCTACCATAAATGACGGTCTTTCCATTCAATCAATCGGATATTTCGTAAAGTTTCCCGAGGCCTTTCTATTCTTACGCTTTCATATTATATAACATTTCAGCTTAGATAGGCTTAAAAGTTTATTCAGCGGCGCCAAGATATGCAAAGCCCAAATAACGTGAAGTCCAAGAGTTCACTAAATTAACTTTTAAAGTGAGAGTATACTCGTATTTATGTATCGAGAAATAGGAGTATCCACACACAGCACGCTGGCAACACTTTTTTGAAATCACCAACATATGGAGAATGGGTGTATCCAGAGAATTGAGAGAATACGAGACATTTATTTGTGCACATTGCAGTTGTAATGATTATGGCCATCATCACCTGAAGATTGTCGTTTGGAACTGACACATTCTTAAGGAGTTCTAACATGTCTGAACGGATACGTTTGTAGGTCCTGGCAAAAAAGCCGAACGTAATTTATATTGAATAGGTATGTGGAGCTGGAAAAGATGGTGATAAAATTGCAATAGCACACCATTAAGCTGAAGTAAGGCCTTCGAAGAGTGATTGTGTTTTAGGAGTTCTTTGACATTAGTAATGTTGATGCCTTAAATGGGATGCGAGGCTCTATGAAGCTAAGGTTTTATGTTTTCGAGAATCTTAGTCTTATTTTTTAGCCGTAGCTATCTTTTAAGTGCGGGAATTCTCTACTTAAGCAAGGCAAGCGATCCCGGTTGAGTGGTAGAGCAGCAATAAACACTATCAAGGAAAGATACGACGCAGTGGTTATAATCAATACGACATGATACGAAGCTCTTAAGCTGAATATCAACGAGAATACGTTCTTTTCCGATGACCTAACCTCAACTTGAAAAGTGGAGCTGGCTACAAAGTCTCCGAATTCGCGTCATATCTTGAGCATGATAGTTCTAAAATAGTGAGCTATTATAATACCTGCCATCGAAGATGTCATCAACGACGAAACGTCAGGCCTGTGTTAAATGTTTTCAAGCCTAGATATGTGTCAGAGTTATCCATACTGTGGACCTTCAACGCAAAAACCTGCTAAAAAGAACAAGCAAAAGACTACATATCAACAGGTCACATGTTAAGGATCCTTGTTTTCAATCTAGAGGCAAATTCATCAGCACTAAGATCAAATCCTCAATTCCGATGTAAAATTTTCATCTCTATATGAAGTCTTCAACTCCTGCCTGCAATACAAAGTAAACAGAGTTGTGTACGAATCCATGGGGCTAAATCAAGTACGTTCAGTTGCCGGGGTAATAATGTTGTTGAAATAGTGTCCACTTGAAACCAAGGAAGACGCAGGACAGCTAAATGAATAAAGTCTGTCCACTGTCCGTTCGTCTTGTCATTTTGTGCACAGGATAAGTTAGGTTAGGAAAAGTGGGCGTGGGAAAGACCAAACAACCAACTTAGACCTATTGGCCCATTGAGATGCCACGTGGTTCTATGATCCTCCTACTCCTGGAACCAATTTGAGTTTATGATGAAGCGTAGGAGGCTGTTAACGTCTATAGTATATTCTTTAAGCCGTTGTAGAAGAAAGCTCCAAAGTGAAATTTTCTTCTTTGGGAGAGAGCTGGGCATGTACAGAGTAGGTGGAGGATTGTCTCCTTCTCCTCCTCGTCGAAGCAGCTTCTCCAGAAATCATTAGTGAAGACAGGGCACAGATGTTGATGACACCTATGATTGCGCTGAGATATTTCCTATTTAGAAAGATCAAACACTTACAGCGATTTAGATCCAGTTTCGGCCAGATCTTTTTGGTCCCTAGGCATGTTGTTCCAACACTGCAAGATACTGATAAACTGTGTTACCTGCATGAACGATTCATGGGATATTATTCTCCTTTTTCCTCGCGCCTACGTTCTAAACCCCACCCTGCACACTTTTACCACTCTCCCGGCGGAACTGCCGCTAGGTATTACTTCGCGGGGTTGGCAAGCAATTCATGCTACTCCGGTGTTTCTATTTGTTCGGCTGGTTCTGCCGCTCATCTTTCGGCTTCTATTCTCCGTAGCTCGGTCTGCACAGTTTTTACAAATCCGCAGATATTTAGCCAGTATTCTTCCGACTCCACCATCCTCTTAATTACCTCTGGGGGCTCTGGTAGATTTTCTCTCCATTCGGCGAAGCATCCGCAAAGGAAAATTGCGTGCTCCTCCTGATTTGGACACTCGTGAAAAAAGGGGGAGTTGTCATGGCCAAATCTGTATAGATACTTTCGGTATCCGCCATGACCAGAGATGAACTGTGTAAGGTAATAGTTGCAGTTTCCTCGGGCTCTGTTCATCCACACATCGATTTTTGGAATCAAGGTCCATCTGCCCTTTGTGGCATTATCCCATCGAGATTGCCATAGGGCTATCTTTCTTTCTTTTTTTCTTCCCCTTTCATTCTCCTTGTTGCCTTGGCATCAGTTGGCATTGAGGTTTTCCTACGGTAAATTCTCCTCATTTCGACATCTCGCGAGGATGTCGATGGGAATCATTCCAGCGATGACAAATGCGGCTTTGTCCGAGATCGTCCTATAGCCGCTGACAATTTCCGGCCTGTTTCTTTCCCTCTCAGCGTGTCTGCCCAGACTGGTGACGAGTGTAGAATAACCGAGCTGACTACTTTAACTAGGAGGATCCTTTTTGCGTATCCAGGTGAGCCAACATTCGGCAGTATTCGGGAGAGTGCCGCTTGTAGCGCTGCCGCTTTTTTCCTAACGTAGTCCACATGTTGTTTGAACCGTAGCCGGTTGTGTAACATCACCGCTTCCTTCGATCGGATGTTCTGGTTACCGACTTAAATATTGATATATTCCACGGTTTTCCTGCTCGTAATAAGAACGGCTTCTGTTTTTTCTTCCGCCAGTTCGAGAGCCGAAGATTCGAGCCACTGCTTTATCTGAACAATGGCTGCGCTTGTGGTTGACTCGACTCCATGGGTGTGTTTTGCGACGAGTACGATAGCTATATCGTCTGCGAATCCGATGATATTGACTCCTTCGGGCAGCCTTAGTTGCAACACTCCGTTGTACATTAGGTTCCACAGGAGTGGACCTAACACTGATCCTTGCGGTACCCCAGCGGAGATGGTGTAGCATTTAACCCCTTCATTCGTGTCATACTGTAACTTTCTGTTCGTGAAATAGTTGACGATTATCTTTAGCAGGTAGTAGGGTGTTTCTATCCTTGCAAGTGATCGCCTTATTTGGGATCAGTCGGCAGTTTTGAAAGCGTTTTTGGCGTCTAGTGCCACCACCGCACAGTACTTTTTTAAGCCCCACCTCCAAAAATGCCCTTCTATGACTGCAGATGCAATGTCGACTACTGTTTGGATAGCATCGACCGTGGAGCGTGACTTTCGAAATCCAAACTGGTGATTCCTTCTCCTCTGCTACAGTCAGCTGTCTATCGTAAATTATACGCTCAAGGATCTTTCCTATTGTGTCTAGAAGACATATTGGGCGATATGACGATGGTTCTCCTGGTGGTTTATTTCCATTGGGTAGTAGCACTAAGTGTTGCAACTTCCACGGTCTGGGAACACTCCCTCCTCGAGACACTTTTGCAATGTTGCGATGAAAAGATCTGGTTGTATTCTGGCAGCAGCCTTTAATGCGGTGTTCGGAATACCATCGGGTCCAGGCGCCTTTTGGTCTTCTATACGATTAAGAGCTCTCTGCAGACTTTCCACTGTAACGGCTGGGATATGTCCTTCTTCTGTTTCCCAGACGATTGTGACCATGTTGTGTAACCTTTTGGGGAACAAGTGCTCCACTATGGTTATCAACATTTTTGTGGAGACCCTGCAGTGGTAGTGTCGGAAGAAATACGTTTTCTAGTGTTCGTTATTGGCGTGCGAGAGCTTCTGCAGTAGAAGTCAATGAACCACAGCCTCACAACAACGTCGTTGAGTCTGGCAATACCTGGAAAAACACTTTAGACAACTGATGACTCCGGAGATAGTCAAATAATAGTCTGTGGCCCTTGAAAGTTTACATTGTGTCACTACCATCGTTCATAAAACAGGGATCTGTTAGCATCGGACTAAGCTTCTTCTTTTTTGTTGGCCTGCACACGACAGGCCTAAAAGCAATGAAGTAACGTTTCCTTCTCGTTTGTGACTTTGGAACAATGATAGCTGGAGCTGCAGATGACACTGGATAAAAGGACAACGATCTACGGGTCTACATACTCGTATAGGTGGAATGTTGCAAAATTTAACAGACCGCGTGGAGCCGAAGAACTAGCAGAGATACTGGAATGCTATAAAACAGACATAATCGGACGAAAAGAGGGTGAACAACTGTAAGGAGAATGTATGGAGAATGTAACATACAATCGTCGGGATGAGGACAGCAGTGGCAGTGTTTATTCGGATGTGTTGTGTTTCAGGCACGACGCATAAAGCGCAAATTTATCCTTACCCAACATAAGAGTCATAAACGGCCACGTCCCCACACAGGAGAAAGACAATTTTACCAAAAACTATTTCTATGGGTTTCTTCACAAAACCTACGAACTAAATATGACGTCATAATCGTTCCTACCGGTTTTAATGCCAAGCTAGGCAAGAAGGGCACCTTTGGCAATATGCTCGAAAAGTACAGCTTTCAAGACATCACTTCCAGAAACAGCCACAGGCTCATTGATTTTGCGGCGGAGCGTAATGTTACTATAGCCAGCACACGGTGTCTACACCTTGATATCCATAAAGGGACATCGACCACGCCTGATCAACAAACCGTCAACCAAATTGATCATGTTGCGATCTACGCAGGGCCGTTCACCAGTGTTTTAGATATCTGACCGCTTCGAGCGCCTAACATCGATTTGGACCATTATCTTGTTGTAGGCAAGGTATAGATGCGGATATTCGTAACACCTGAAATCCAGCGAACTATTGTGATTAAGTTCAACGTCAAACGATTATAATTGTAAAGAACCGCGCCAGGGCTTTTTCCTATCGGCCTTTTCTTAACTTCTCGGGTAGTCCGAAGCCGAAAGATGTACCAAGTTTCAACCTGCCCTAACAAAGAAAAGCCTGATTTTCTGGCTGGGTCGATCTCGCTGTACACCTCATATACATAGTTCGTCCAAAGCCCGTCAACGTAAACGGGACCGAATATTTTCGAAGGATTTTTCTCTCGGCTGAGGATGTTTTCATACGCTTTCAATAGAGTCCATGTTTCAGTTCCATAAAGGGGACTGGGATGACCAGGGTCTGTGTTGTTAGCCCAGAGAAACAGCGGTTGGCAAGAGTGATTCGTCGTTTTATTTCTCTTGAGGTGTTGTTGGAAGAATTAATAGCAGAGCCAACAAAGCTAGCAAAGTTCCTTACTACCTCGACATTATAGCTGTCGACTGTGAGGCTTTGTCCAATTCGTCGATGTTGTGTGTGTCCCTTCTTGTTGACAAACCATTTTGGCAGATTCCGTTTCAATGCTAGCGAACGCACAGGTGACACCCAGCTGAGTTCTACCAGTTATGTCGTACGTTAAGGGCGTACGTTACCGACCTGGCCGAGCAGGGAGCATTATTCATCGTCATTCTGCACAGACGGGCGAGCTTGATGTGAAGACTAGACATAGCTCTATTTAGCTTGTCTTCATAAACGCTCTCATACGCGGCTTTAAAATCATTGAAACGATGGTGGATACCGATTTTGACCTCTTGAGTTTCTTCCAGGTTATGCTGGAGTGTGAAGATTTGGTCGATTGTGGCCTTTCTTTTGGTGAAACCACACTGATAGGGGCAAATCAGGTTGTTCACGAAGGGTTTCAGACACAACAAGGCAGATCAGATCTTGCATCCGTTGTTGAAGAGACTTATACGTACTTCTATAGCTGCAGCAATTCCATTTATCAGGCAACTACTCCTCTGGCCAGATCTGAGAAATGAGTTGGTGCATGATCTCCACAAAGTCATTTCCAGGAGCTTTGAATACCTCGTCCGGTAATCCGTCAGGTCCAGCAACTTTGTTGGATTTCAGCTTAGATATTGCTATCGTTTGTTCTGGTTAGATGGATCGCGGTTTTGGCTATCGTCGGCCAAGTTGAATGCGGAATGATCGGCTTCTTCGACGTTATACAGTCTGCAGAAAAAGTGCTTCTAAATTCTCAGCATTGGCCGTGACTCTACTATTTAAAAGGTTTCTTTTATTGGCAGGTTCTTTTTAGGTGTTGGTACAACTTCCGTACATTATTCCTGGAGTATAGCCTCTCAAATATCTTCGATCGTGCGCTTATCGTGCTCTTTGTTTTTCTTCTGGAAAAGCTAATGTTCTTCCCGCCTCTTCTGCTCTTAGAGCTCACGAGCGGTTTTCGACCTTCACATATAGCGCCTGTTTACATGCTTCTTGCTTAGCTGAATGTGCTTCTACACGGAATTCTTCATCAAACCAGGGATTTCTTGGTTAGGTCGGGTGAAACTCTGAACATCAGTAATGGCGTCTTTGATGGCAAGTTGGCAGCGTCGTCACTGGTCTTCGGTACTTGATGTTGGCGGCATAGGAGCCGCAGAGAGATTTCAGGATATGGGTTCAACGAAGAATTTGGGGGTCTCTTGAGGTGGCAGCTTGTCTACATTATATCTTCCCACAATGTTTTGGCTCTTGGAAAATCCGAATTCGCATCTTCGCTGGAACAAGGTTGTGATTCAAGTCAATGTTGGCTTCCCGGAAGCCAACGGACGTCCAGAATACTGGAGGCATGCCTCACGTCGATCGTAATGTGATTAATTTGATTTAGCGTTTCATTATACGGAGACCGCCCTAAATTGAGATAAGGAAACCGTGTGCTTGTTTAGTGATATTTCGTCCCGGCGTAAAGTCAGTAAGCCTAAATCTGTTGCCAGACGTAGTGTCTTGGAGGCTTTGCTTACCAACTATCCATTTTCATTCGACCCTATCTATTGTAGTATAGGGTTGTCGGCCCTATGACCACGTAGTCCAGTATTATGCTACTGGCCGAGCATGCCCTTGACATTTTAGTCTGAATAAGTAAGGGCTTACTCGTGTAGGTACCGGGGACCACCATAGGAAGGTAAGGCAAGCACTTCGCTATGAACTTGATTGTTGCGCTGCTGGCCGAATTTAAGTTATAGGACAGCCAGCAGTTTCCCAATCAATATCCCACCTCTAGAGATGAAACATATGTACATTACCATGGCTAGTGTTGGAATCCCTGCCGAGTTCATTTTGCTTTGCAGAATGCAAATGGAGAATGCACGGGAATGCTCTCTCAAGGTCGGGAATAACAAAACTAGGACCATCCATATCAGAAAAGAATTTAAGCAAAGGACTCAACATCTCTGCTGAAAGATTTTTGCGAATCTCGCAAGTTAAATCCGGAAGCGCCATCACTGACGACATTGACATACTCGTAATAGGCAATGGAGCATTTGGGTCTATTTAAGGAAAAATAAAGTATATGCTGGCAACACAGAAGAACACGCAACATCGACACCGAGAACGAAACGTAATGTTAAGCAGTTCAGCGCGGCGGTCTTAGGAGTACGTGGTGCAGAACAGTTGAGAAGGAAGCACGGCAACTGGGAAAAAGTTTGGGAGAGCTGAGGCACATTTCCAGGCATAGTAGAGCCCCTAGGACCCACAAGGGGATACGGAAACGAATGATTAAGCAGTTACAACATTCTTGTAGTAAGGGACTTTATCTGCCTCGGCTCTGCTATCAACATAGCGGGAATTGTGCGAAGAATCACTCTTGCTAATCGCTGTTTTTTTTTACTTTAAATGGAAGTATGTTCTGCCGGCAATTTTCGGTTCCGTTCGTATCAATTTTCTATGGGCGGTACAGCGATGCCGAATGAAGCAAAGGTATTTCGATCTTCCCCAAGAATAGGTACTTACTTGTACCCTGAAGGCAAAGCTCTGCCTATAATGCTTATATTACTACCAGCGTGCTTTGATAGCAATATGTTGTGTAGTTGTCAGAAAACCAAAGTCAGGTCATGATTTTACCTAGTGCGTGCCAAGTCGGAGCGAACTCTTTACATCCATAGACTCCATCATCAAGCACCAATTTGGACTCACCTCAGTTAATTGACCTTCCATCTGCCTGTAAATTTATCAGGAACAGGAACAACAACATCCGAGTTTAGATCTCGAAAAATTAAAACACAAATCTCATGACGTTATTGTATGACAACTGCAAAGTTTATCACCTAGATCCGGCTTCGTAGTCTGCCAAGTGCCTAGTGCCAACATACGAGTATATCCAGAATCCTTCCCCTTGTACCTGCATTTAGTCGTCCTAACGTGACACTCTAGGAGACTGCAAGATAACATGACCTGGTGTAATGATTAACGAGAGTAAATTTCACAGTACCGACTAGAAGTAGAGTCTACCTTGATGTGCAGATATCCTCATACTCGTGTAGACATATCCCGACGGGATAATGCTTTATCTATTCCTCAAAAGGTCGTATAAGTCTAAGCCCACAGTCCTGAACAATGACTTGTTCCTGTTGTTTTCATTTACGCTTTGTCATTGGAAAAACAAAGGAAAACATTTTAATTTGTTTTACGCTTCGAATGAAACAACAAAAAAAAAAAAAACGAAAAACTTGAAGCAAAACGAAAGGAAGAAGGAACGTCATACGAGATGATATCCTTGCCATTAGTCATTTGTGATACTTAACAATTGCACTAGCAATGGAACTTTAGCACCGACTGCAACAATGGATACACCTAAGCTTTGGGTATGGGTGGTCTTTACCTTTAGGACGATACTTTAGCTGCAAGGCGTTGACTAATGGACAAATAATGAAATGCTTACAATCGCATCTTATAAGCAAAAAGATAGAGTACCGACTAGAGACTGGATAGAAGTGGTTATGAAATGACAGATATGCTCGTGGGGATGCGCAGTGCAGGAATGGTACTGCGAACTCTACATTACTTTGAAGGTCCTTCATTTATTACAGGCGAGGGTATGGCAACTTGAATGAGTAATTAATGAGAACTATCCGCGAAGCTAAGTTCCAAGTGTCTAAAGTTATTTGATGAAGTCATTGTCGGTAGAATGCAGTTATTTCCAAGGAATGCATCTATTTATTGCGTATGTTCAATAAAAGGATAACATTTCAAAAGAATTAGTATATCCTCCTATTGTATTGAAGATTGATGACATTGACAGCCCACATGTCGCCTTATTTCCTATACAACATTTGGCAGCGTTCTATTGAATGACAAGTTGTTGCCTCTTCCCGTGATCTAATAAATTCATTTTCTTCTAATCCTCGAAATAGGTTACGGGCTCCGGTCCTAAGAAATCTACTGCATGGGGGACTACAGCCCAATCGGTAGCCTCATCAGGACTTAAAAGCGGTACTTCGGTCCGGGCCTGACTTGGTAGAGGTAGTCCCCTTAGTGGAAGCATCATGGTGGCTGTGGTTTAAGCCTAAAATCGCAGGAAAGGTCTTCCCCAAGTTGGTTGATCCGATGTGGAGTTGTTTGTGCCCTCAACACAGATTCCGACTTTTGTATTACCGGAAGATGGCGAGCGATGGTCAGACGTACATCCTGGTTTCCATGGATGCATGGGCATCTGGTGAATTTAAGTCTTCACGACAGGTGTTCACGTAAAACACTGAATCCTAATCGTATATGCAATTGTGAGCAAAAATGCCTTCCAGTTTGTCTAGTTGCTGGCGAATGGAGTTGCTGTCTAAAGAGGATTGCGTTACAAGGAGGATGTAAGTGGAAGTGCTTCTCTAACGATTTGAGAGATTATGTCAATGGCTAATGTTTGATTGTTGACAACGACCATGCTTTACCAGTTGGACGATTTAAGCTAGATAGAGAAGCCAAGGCAGATCTGCTTCCGTCAATTCAACGAAGACGGCGGTTAAGTTAAAGATAATTTGGCGAAGTTCTTCGTTGCCCTGGATGAAGTTAAAAACATGAAAGTGCAGATAAATGGGGACTTGCTCACAATTATGTTGCTGTATGGTCTTCTTCCTTCATGTAAAAGTTCCGGATGTGCGATTGAGTCTTGAGATGAGCTACCATATCCAGAAGTGCTCAAGATCAAAATCATCGAAGAAATTAGGGCGCTACCGTAGGTCACTTCGAGCAATGCCATAGCCACTTCTGCAGGAAACAGTATGTATGCGGGAACTATGGTAAAAAGACAAAAATGCCGCCAAGAACTTCAACTGCGGCACTTTGGGTCATAAGGCCAACGATGAATAAAACTGAGACACTCGCTAAACAGTGTCGGTGAGCCGCACTATGCTGTTTCTCACTTGGTTACCACACACTCAAAAATGCTTAGTATCCACTATCGGATTAAGTGTGTCAAGCCAAAGAAAAAGCGTGGTACGACTAGAGCTGTAAAGAGGCTGTCAGGGTTAGAGAAAGGTTTTTCGGCTCCGAAAAGACTAGCCCGACAGAGGAAGACCGAGCAAAGTTCAAATAAGCTAGGAATGACTGCAACGTCTTCCTTAAGCGTGTGAAATTCCAATACGACCAAAAGCTGAGGCAAAAAATACCACAATGTCCCAAAGGTAGTAAATATTTTTGGCCGTTTGTTAAACACATTAAAAATTCTGCCTTATCCCCCATCCCAATGCTCATTTATAATGATATTCCAGCTATCAGGTGAGTGCGTCGAATCTTCAATGGGACGAATCTACTTTGACTCCATCTAGTAGAAAGAGCACTTAGAGATCTTAGCATACGCAAATCCACGGGTCCAGATGGTAGATCTCCCCTTTTTCTGAAGAGGTGTTCTTCCTCGCTGGCAAAACCACTGCGTAAGCTTTATCATTAATCCTACTCTTTAGGACTCTTTCCAAGAAGATGGAAAACAACATTTGTCCAGCCCGTCCCTAAAAAGGGCGAATCTGCTTCTCTTTCCGCCTACAGACCCATTGCACTTAGGTCCCTTCATTCCGAGGTCATGAAAAAGCTGATAAACCGTTAGCTCATGAAATATCCCGAAACACAAAAACTTCTCAATGACCGGCAGTATGGTTTTTGTAGCAACAGGTCTACTGGTGATTTTATGGCATGTCTCACCGAAAAGTGGAACCATAGCGTACATCAATCTGGCGAAAGCAGAATAGTTGCACTTGGTATTACTAAGGCACTTGACAGGGTTTGGCATCACGCCTTTTTGTCGAAAATGCGTGCTTTTTGGACCGATGAGTCCTTCCTTCAATGGTGTGCCCCAGGGCTCCGTTCTGTTTACGACACTCTTTTTAGTTTTCGTACGACCAATCTAAAATATTCCTTTACTGGCGATTGTATTCTTTGCTTTTTATACACCTTACTGGACGCACGTACATGCTCTTCGACTCTAGAACTAGAACAGCAACGTATGCTAAACTCAGTCATTATCCATGAATGGTACTTCCATTGTTGTAACCGAAAAACTTTCCATTCTCGGTATGTCTGTCAATGACAATTTACGTAAGAATGACCACATATTCGATGTCGCCAAAAACGCAGCGAAATGTCTAGGTTTCCTCAAGCGATGTAAGAAATATTTCACCCCCTCTGACTTGGCTTCAATATATTAAATATTTATACGCCCAAATTGAAGTATAGTGCCCACATCTGGTCAACACCTGTCTGAACTTGCTAGATAAGATCCAAAACTGTGCAATGAAACTCATATGTAACGTCAATATTGCACCGACGTAACGGCGTCACCTCATTTTATAGCTATTTTCACTACCAGTGTTCCATTGAAATTGCCAGTAGTATTCCGCTCTTTCAAACTTTCAATCATAACACTCGTCTCGCTGCGAATGGTCATCAGTATACCCTCAAGTCTACTCTCGGACGTGCTATGAAATGCCATGATTCTTTTCTAATCCGTACAACTCGCTTATGGAGTGCCCTTCCAAGCTCTGCATTTCCTAGTCATTCTAACCTTCAAACATTTAAAACCAACGCGCAAGGCGGCGCAAAAGTTTTCATCTGAAGTTCTTTGGCTGTAATTTTTTTTTGTGAATGAAAAACTTTGATTCTGCTTTTGGTTTGTGTTTACTTGATCTCTTAAATATTTTTTCGTTAAGTCAAGAAAATGATATCGGCTAAGTGGCCGCCTCCAGAATTGATGACCATTCGGGGCCGATTTGTTGCATTTTCCATCACTCTTTCCAAAACTTCCGGCGGTAGGTTCTCGCAATCTTGACAGATATTCTCTTTGAGGACTTCAAGAGTCCGAGGCTTGTTGTCATAGACTAGTGGCTTAAGAAAAACCCCACAAAAAGAAGTCTGAGACGGTTAAATCAGGCGATCTTGCTGGCCAGTGCAAATCGCCAAAACGAGAGATTAGGTGACCCGGAAATGCAGCCTTTAGAATTTTGGTTGTGCAGTATGTGCTGTTGTCCCATGCTGTTGGAACCACATGTTCTCCAGTCCCAATTTATCTAATTGAGGAAGGAGAAAGTAGTTGGGAATGATTCGGTAGCGCTCGCCGTCCACAGCAGTAGTTTGGCCCGCTGCCTTTTCGAACAAATAAGGCTGGTGACGTCTCCACCGTACACAGCACACCATGCAGTAATTTTGAGCGGTGCCACAGAGATAAAAATGGGCCTCGCCGCTCATGATGATTTTCTATGAAAAGTTGTCTCGATCGTGGTCGAGATTCAGGATGGCTTGAGCGTAGGTTACATGCTCTTGGCGGTCAACAGCTAACAGCTGATGCACTGTCTGCACTTTGTAAAGGAACATCTTACAGTCTTTCACCAAAATTCTCTGGAAAAACCGCCGCTTGATGACCAATTCCGTGTCACGTCGTCTGGTCGATACTTCGGGGTCCTCTGCCACATCTTCAACCGAGGCCGGCCAGACCTGACAGCATCTCGTGTTGTCCCATACTCGCCAACAAAACCGACAAATTATTCCGCAAAAAAATCGTCCATTATTTCGCGTTCTTTAGACACGTCATGTCTGGTTGACGTGTATTTCGTATCTGCTTACTTCACAAATGTCAAAGAAGAATTGACATTTGCCGCCATTTGCAATACTTATAGCATCTTCCGATAGAGTATGACTCTTGTGCACATAGGTACCTCTCATTCTTTCCTTCCTAACTTTCCTTAGCCCAGGCTGTGTGTGAACATATTACGGATACGGAAAACCCTTTGAGCGAGCGCCTGGTATAAAAAAAAAACGGAGCTTGCAAGGTCGAGTCTGACTAATAGGCTTTAGGTTCTCGACAGTGGTTGCGCTACACAACGCCATGTCTAGTTTTGATATCCCTACGAGGTTATGCAAGATGGAGAATTCTCACTCCGGCATGAAGGTCGGTAATGAATTATAAGAAAGACGCGTTATCATGGAATTCACTGCCCAACAAAACAGACGCGATCCCTTTTAAGTCCGCTAAATCACATGCTTACGCGGATGATATTCAAGTGGTTGGATAAACATAGCGCACCGTCACTGACGCTTTCGTGAGTGCTGAGGCGAAAGCGGCTAAAATGGGTCTGACGGTAGACGAGGGCAAAACAAAGCGTGATACATGCTTTCATTGGGAAAAGCACGCAAACAACCGACTCGACGATTTGGCCAGAATTTACACCTTTGAGGTATTGATGGACTTCGTTTTTTGGGACTTCGCAGTATCAAGCAGTATCAAGCAGCAGCGAGATCAGCGCTGAAATCAGACGCAGAATTACTCTTCTTTGAACTCAGGAAGCAATTGAGTAACAGAGCCTCTTCTCGTAAGATCAAATTGGCGTTCGTATAAGACCCTAATCAAGCTGCTGGTCTTGCTCTTTGGAGCAAGGATTTGGATTTTGCCGAAGCGCTTTAAGCAGCAGTTGGCTGTTTCGAGAGAAAGAGGAGAGGGTTCATCCACCAAGTGTATGGGTTGTAAAGTGACATCGGTCTAGTCAGGCGTCTATGAATATTTGGTATCGCTATGTCAAGTTGAGCGAATGGATTCCACAGTCTTGGCTCAAAGAGACTTCGGGTGTAGCCCCGACTTTGCGCAGGTAAGAGACGACTACATCCTAGGTGGTGCAGGAAAGTTAGAGGGTCCTGAACCAACTTCCAGTGCGGCTTTGCGAGCAGTTGATGAAAGATCGTACTATGAATACGATGGCGAAAACCCAGGTTTAACCTGGAATGAAGCGCCACTTAAGTAAGTAATATAGACGTATCTTAGTTGGGTAGACGCTACAGTTATAGGTGCAAACACGGGTTTGCTTTAAAAAAAAACTTTATTCACTCTTAACTTCCACTTAAAAACTAAACTAACAATTAGTTTCTACGTATACTTATAGCTACAATTTTGCAAACGTCATCATATTTTTGTGGGAAAGGAATTTGTATGCTCTTGGCTTGTCACTTGATTCCAAGCGCATGTACTTTTTGTGGGAAAGGAATTTGTCTGTTGTTGGCTTGTCACTTGATTCCAAGCGTATGCACTGATCGTGCACTATTGAGTGCAAAGTGTGCATGTGGGGTATGCGTGATCATTTACCTGAGTGAACAGACGTAATGCATATTTGCATGGTGGGATTGGGATGATGGCGAAGTAACGGGATAAAGGGGGAGGTGGCGGTTCCTTCCATTCAAAGCCTTTATCATTGGTTAAATTGGGAAGATGGCGAAGTAACGGGAAAAGGGGGAGGTGGTAGTTACTGCCATTCAATGCCTTTATCATTGGTTAGATTGGCTAGAGGAGGTGGGGAGACTAACGGGATTAAAAGGGAGTGGTCTCTGAGACGTAACTCCTCCCCGCATACGATTCTGCTCCGAAGAATCAGTGTTCTGAACTTTTATTTTAACATTTGTGTGATCCTTATTTTTCCCTTTAAAAATAATGATTACGAGTGCAATTATGATTATAAATATTATTACAGAGTTTGCATATTCATAAATTGTTTTTCTGTTTTTTAATTCTTCTATTAATTTTCGGTTTTCTACATTTTTTATATGTAATTCTTGTGTGGAAACGTTTACTGCAATATTTTCAATTGTTACATTATTAAAATTTGGTATAACAAAATTATCATATGTTATAAAATTCTCATATTTAATGCTATTTATTTCAATTTCACAATTTTCAAATCGTATTATATTATTGCCTATGAGACTTATGCTAAATTTATGACAATTATGTTTTAAGTGTGTATATGGAATATTTTTAGTTATTATAATATTATTACTTAACTGTTTAATTACTACATCTTTGCTTTCCTTAAAGCTACATGACGCATTTTGTTTGAACAGATTTGCAATACAACTGTCTTTTATTGGTTTTAAATTCTTAATATGGATTGTTCCATTTACATCTTGGTAATTATTCTCATTATTTGTTATAAATGTGTTGAAAGGCGAAATAAGTTCTAGTTTATTTTTGTTTGGTATTGGTTCTATTATTATTCTGTAAAATTTTACATTTGAGTATTGGGGTATCATTACAACGAATATTATTTCACTATCATATATTATAACAGAACTCTTTATATTTGTTAATTTTACAATTGTTATGTTAAATTTCCTAATCTCTTCTGGAAGTAATAGATCACTTCCTAAGATTCCTAATTGACTTGCCAGCAAATTTTCTTTGACTTTTCCTACCTGTTCCCTTAGGAGCTGTATGTCATATTGTATTTGAAATACCTGCTGCATGTGTGCGATTTCTGAGAACTCTCTGTTGATTGCATTTCCTAAATTTTTTTAACTGTCCTTTGATTTCTAATTGCTGTCTATTAATATGTCTTGTAATGTTTTCTATAGCTTCATTGAAATGGTAATTAATGTTGATTTGTTCATTTAGTCCATTAATTAAATTCTGACTACTTCTTTCGTTGGCTTCCAGACTCTTTCTTATTTCTTGTTCATCTTCAGAGTCCATTGTTCCTACCAGGTATTTTAAACCTTTTCCGACAATATTGACTAATCCCCTTCTGACTTTATGCCTATTCCTATATGAAATATTTTCTATCTCTTGTGCCAAAAGTTTAAAGCTATGCATTAAGGCCGGGTATTCATTTTTATTATTTAATTTGTTAATGTTGTGTTCAATAATGTCTAAGTTTTCTGTCCATGATGTTAGGTTAACACAGTGAAGTAGTTTCGTGTAGCCTTTTATTACTTGAAGCTGTTCGTCTCTTATTGTCACGTATCCTTGTCCATTTCCTAAGTCTTGTACGTCAATTTTTTGTCCATATATGATGGTCATTGTAATATAAATTAAAAATATTTTCTGAAATATTAAATATATTGTTATTTTAATCTGAATTTTCATATTTGTATTTGCGTTTAATTTGCGTCTTGTAAAACTTGCTACCTTTTTCATCCACAACGTGGTCTTTGTCTAAAATGTCTAGGTCTGTTTTCTTATGTATTGGTTTAAGCTTATTGTAACCTCTATTCTTCAAAAATGTATGTTTTTCCTTTGTTAAGTCTATGTCTTTCCTATCTTTATTGAGTTTATTTGTGTACTTTTCTTTATTCTTCTTAACTATTTCTATAATTTTGGGAAAATCTTCCTGGGTTAGAGTTCCGTTAAGGAAATTGTTTGGTCTCTGTTTGGTTGTAGAGTGAATAGTATTGTTATAAATTTTAACTGCTTCTAAGATTCTATTTCGGAGTGTATCTTTATTGTCTTTATCTGCTGCAAAAGTTCTAATATGTTCGTTTAACGTCGAGTGAAACCTTTCTACATCTGAGTTTCCTGTTTTATTGTAAGGAGTTGTAATATGCAATTCTACATTGTTCTCTTTAAGGAATTCTTTAATAATAATAGATGAGAAACCGGATTCGCCATCGGTTATTATTTTTTTTGGAATTCCAAAGTTAGCAAATCTATATTTTAGGGTATTTAAAAGAGATATCCAAGTTCTATGTTTTATTTCTTGGACTGTCACATGCTTGGAAAATTTATCTATCATAGTAACAAACATGAGATTAATATTTGCATACCAAATGTCGATGTGTAAAATCTGGTTAGGTTTTTCTGGAGTAGCAGTTAATTTTAGAGGTATTTTATTCGGAAGTCGTTCGTATTTGGCCTTGTTACATATTTCGCAATTGTTTATATATCTCTGGATTTTATCCTTAAGATTCGGAGCATAATATATGTCTTTGATTTCCGCATATGTTTCGTTAATGCCTCTATGGTTCAATAGCTTATGCGTGTTTATAATTACTTTTGCTACTTTTTCTTCGTCGTTGAGGTCTCCTAGAAATTTACTGCATTTTATTGTTTTAATTAATCGATTTTTACTGAAATATTTAATATATGTGTCTTGAAACTTTGCAAATAAATGGTCGTAATTTGAATATATAGCTACTATTCCTTTAGATGGAACAAATTTTTTCAAAATATCTAAAACGTAACTTTCTTTGAACTCTTTTAATTCTATAACAAGTCTTCTTTTGCCAAATTCTGTATATATTTTATGTGTATTTATCGAGTCTGAGTTATTCAAAATGATTTGAAATTTGTAAATATTAACTGGTGTCTCGACAATCGGGATGTAGTCGCTACTATCTTCGTTAGCGCTATGGATTGTGGCTATGACAGATTGGTCATCGAGATTTATGTTTTCTGCACTTGTGGTTTTGTTGTCTTTGCTGAGGTTTTCCAAATTCGTTACATTTTCGCTGTAATGAATTTCTATCCTTGACAATCCATCTGCAACTTGGTTGTCTTTACCTTTTACATACTCAATGTCGAAGTTATACTCTCCTAATTTGATTTTCCATCTTTGAAGCTTAGCGTTTGGTTCTTTCAATGAACTGAGCCAGACTAATGGTCGGTGGTCTGTTCTTATAGTAAACTTCCTGCCATAGAGATAAGGCCTAAAATATTTCGTGGCCCATACAATGGCCAACAACTCCTTTTCTATGGTGGAGTACCTAGTCTCATGATCATTTAATGTACGGCTAGCGTAGCTTACTGGATGGTTTTCTTGTGTCAGTACGGCTCCCAAAGCATGGTTGGATGCGTCTGTTGTAAGTGTAAATCTTTTGTTAAAATTTGGGTACTTCAGGATGGGATCTGAAGTTATTAACGCTTTCAAATTTTCAAAGCTCTCAATATATTCGGGACTATTCACATCAATTTTTGCGTCTTTTTTGAGGAAAGCTGTCATAGGTTTTGCCACCTTTGAATAATCTTTAATGAACTTTCTGTAGTACCCAGTAATGCCTAAAAAGGATTTGATTTGCTTTGTTGTTTTTGGGATTGTATAGTTTTTTATGGCCATTATTTTGTTAGGGTTCGGTTTAATGCCTTCGGTTGTTACTATGTGGCCTAAGAATTCAGTTTCTTTTTTTAAAAACTCACTTTTGTCGAGTTGGACTTTGAGATTGACTTCTTTTAATCTTTGAAAAATTTTCTTGAGATATGTAAGGTGTTCCTCAAGACTGGTAGAAAACACGATGATGTCATCCATGTATACAAGGCAAACTTTCCCAATGAATTCTGCTAGAACGTCATTCATTAAGCGCTGAAAGGTGGATGGTGCGTTTTTTAAGCCAAACGGCATTCGAATAAATTCGTAATGGCCGTCGCTCGTTGAGAACGCCGTTTTCATTATGTCAGTTTCATTTATTTCTATCTGGTGGAAACCTTTGGCAAGGTCCAGTGTCGTAAAATAATTGGATTTTCCCAATTTATCAAAGATGTCGTCCATGTTTGGGATGGGGAATTTGTCGTCGATAGAAACTTCGTTGAGTTTCCTGTAATCGATGACCATCCTCCATTTTTCCTTCCCAGATGCGTCCCTCTTTTTTGGAACGATCCAGATTGGTGCCGAGTAGGGCGACTTGCTTGGGCGTATAATACCCTGCCGGAGCATTTCATTTATTTGTCTTTTCTCTTCATTTTTGTGTACCTCCGGGTATCTATATGTTTTTGTGTAAATTGGTATTTCATTGAACGTTTTTATATGATGCTTAATCGCATTAGTGAACGTCAAATCGCTACCGTCTTGATAGAAAATTGATGAGTATTGAGAGACGAGGCGAGTGATTCCCCTTTTCTCTTCCTCATTCAGGTGATCGATTCTAATTTGTTCAGAGATCGGATCTTTCCTGGTTTCGGTGTGATATATTTCCAAAGCTGGAATTTGTTTTTTGTAAACTTCATTTGTTACTTCTTCTTCAGCCTTACTGAAATATATCGGGATTTTTGTTTCATCAACAATTAGAAGCCTACTCTTGAGATCGAGCATTACTTCTAATGGCAATAGAATGTTATTTCCGAGTAAACCATCGAAAGTATCGTGAAAATTGAATTCCAGAAATTCCGCGGTTCTATTTGGTTTTTCGAATTCCTTAAATAAAGGAATTCTAACTTTTGAATTTATATGTAATGGTGTACTTGTAGTCAAAATTTTGACTGGTTTTTGTAACTTAATTTGCCATTTGGGGTGGCATATCCCTTTTCTAAGAATGCTAATTTCCGAACCGGTGTCAATTAGTATTCTTAGATCATAGCTGTTGGTTTTGACAACTATATAGGGTAATTTTCGGGAAGATTGCCTTCCTGAAAATCCGATTTTTCTTCTAGATTATGTATTTGCCTACTCACAGCTGAAAGAGTGTCCATGGGTTCGACAGCATCTTCGTTATTCCTAGAATTACCCTGATTTGTTCTGAAATTTCTATTGGTATTATTTCTGGACATGCCAGAGGTATTATTATTATTATTACTATTATTAATACTATTCCTTTGATTATAATTACCGAAATCATTGCTATTCTGTGGTTTGTTATTTTTCCTAAAATTTCCTGACCTATTCTCCCGAGATTGGTGACTCTCTTCTTGGTTGTCTGTTTGTCGCTTGTTATTTTGCTGTTTGTTATTTTTATAACTAGTTTGTTTATAATCCTGACCGTAATATGCATATCCTGTCTCGTGCAGAATTTGCATCGCCTCTTCTAAGTTACTAGGATTCCTACAATATAGTAGTCCTTTCATGGGCTCTGGTAATTTGCTAATATAAATGTTCAAAGCGGCTTTGCAGTTTTGTTCCAGTTCTGAACTATTGGCACTTCTATCTATTTTTGTTTTGTTATTAAGACGTCTAAGGACTACTTTTATATCATTATAGAATTCCTGACAACTTTTCTTGAATTGTATCCCCCTTAAATCATCGTAAAGCTGTTCTACTGATTTCCTATCCCCGAAGTACTGGAAGAATATTTTCTTTGTTTCATGCCAGTTCTTGACACTGTTGTTTATTTCAATTGCCTCTCTAGCTTTGCCTACTAATTTACTTTTTATAAGATCAAAGAAAATAAGCTGGCTTGTCTCGTCATATTTACTAAGAGTTGGAAAAATCCTATCTACTAGATCAATGAAACTATGAAGATTATTCCTATTACCATCATAAGGAGGTAAATTGCTTAAATACTTAATTGGATCAATGCTTAAAGTTAGGGGGCTTACTGATGCTGGTTCCTGTGTCGCCATTTCCAAATTTCTTCTCTGTTCAAGCAGCTTCCGTCGGTGTATTTTCCTTAATTTGTCCAGGGCTTCTCACTTTTTAGATTTATTGTTATTATTGTCCTCTTTTTTATTTTTTTATTTTTGTATTCACATTCACTCTGTTATTTTTTTTGTTTTGTTTGTTCACTTTTATTTTTGTTCAATAATTTATTTTCTTTTTATTTTCTTACTTGTATTTTATTATATATTGTTTCTTAAATTTTTTTTTTTTGCAGAGGGGGGAAAAAAAAAATTTTTTTTTCACTTTTTTTTTTCTAAATAAACTCGTTTTTTTTTTTTTCTCTACATGGATTTTTCACCTTTTCCGTGCTAATAATATTGTATATTCTATTTTTCACTTTTAGCGGCGTTTTTGTCCTTAAACGGATCTTTCCACCTTGTTTTACTTTTTTCACTTTTGGCGGCGTTTTTGTCCTTAAACGGATCTTTTCACCTTTTTTTAATTATTTCACTTTTGGCGGCGTTTTTGTCCTTAAACGGATCTTTTCACCTTTTTTTAATTATTTCTCCTTTATCGGAGTTTCATTTCTTTCTCCTTGAACGGAGTTTAATTTATTTCTCCTTGAACGGAGGACCGACTGCGCCAGTTATAGGTGCAAACACGGGTTTGCTTTAAAAAAAAACTTTATTCACTCTTAACTTCCACTTAAAAACTAAACTAACAATTAGTTTCTACGTATACTTATAGCTACAATTTTGCAAACGTCATCATATTTTTGTGGGAAAGGAGTTTGTATGCTCTTGGCTTGTCACTTGATTCCAAGCGCATGTACTTTTTGTGGGAAAGGAATTTGTCTGTTGTTGGCTTGTCACTTGATTCCAAGCGTATGCACTGATCGTGCACTATTGAGTGCAAAGTGTGCATGTGGGGTATGCGTGATCATTTACCTGAGTGAACAGACGTAATGCATATTTGCATGGTGGGATTGGGATGATGGCGAAGTAACGGGATAAAGGGGGAGGTGGCGGTTCCTTCCATTCAAAGCCTTTATCATTGGTTAAATTGGGAAGATGGCGAAGTAACGGGAAAAGGGGGAGGTGGTAGTTACTGCCATTCAATGCCTTTATCATTGGTTAGATTGGCTAGAGGAGGTGGGGAGACTAACGGGATTAAAAGGGAGTGGTCTCTGAGACGTAACTCTACAACAACGAATCACGTATCCCTCAAACTGTTGTCAACACCCTTATAGCCCGTATTGAAGATCATTTGCATCAATGAGAAGAAGCCATAAGAAATACAACAATTGTCGTGCTGAGTTTCACCCGATCACGAAAAATCTGGATTGACAAAAACGGTGTAGAACAAGGCTCTCAGAAAAAAAACTCGACTATGAGGATACATATAGAGGTTCCTTCGTTCTTTGAGCAAAGGAGGAGGGAAGAATTTGGTTTCTCCGGAGAAAAAAGAAGCTGAAGATCAAGGCGCTACTCTAGGAACAACATTTAGAACGCATCATAGCAACAAGGTCCAAATAGAGATACTCGTATGTAGCGATGAACAAAGCAATTTAGTTTGGTTCTGAGGATATGGAAAAATCGCATCTGTTGGGTAGAATAAACTAATCAATTTGATCCACCGGACCAAAATGCAGAAATCAGGGCCTTTCTAACGAGCTATATAAGAAGGGAGTAGAAGATGACTTCATAAACAGCATACACGAGCTCTTTTTCTCCAACGATTGATCGGAGGCTAGTATGCCTGTTGAATTGATCCTCAGTAGCGTTTGCTCGATCAACAAGAAAGTAGATCCTTTTAACTGCGCCTCCTCTTAACTATAGCATCAGTCTCCTTAATATTGCGTAGGAGATCTTGTCTGCCATATAGTATGAGCACGTAAAACCATGCGTCGCAGATCTGATGAACGGCACACTCTAGCAGAACCCAAGAAGTTTTACAAGCGGTGAGCTGAATATGGCCTCAAGGCCATTCTCCACCGCAAAGATTAAAGGTGTACCAGAAGTATCTTAGAAAGCTACCTGATCTGTAGCTTGAACTTCACCATCTACCATTATTTAGAGTAAGTGGTGGCGTTGATGTCACTTTTTTCGATCACGATCACGTTCTTAAGAATGACATTTTATGTTAAATCCTTCCGATACCTCGCTGGTAACCGGTAGGTCAAAGTCTAGTATATGCCGTCAACGCAAAATAGACAGCAATAACTTCGAGGTAGCCAAGGATTCTGTCTACCTCAACTCGGTTATTAATCCTAATGAAGTTGTTGACACCCATCGTCAGCAATGAAGTCTTTGTGCCAAACTATTTAAATTAAATCCCTTTTACATGGCTGCCACCCTGTAGCAATTTCGTTTTGTTTTGACTGTAGAGGGCGTGCTAGTAAATGTAACATACTCGTATCTGTATCTGCCATACGAGAGTAAAACTAAAAATTCGTTTCGTATAGTAAACAGTAGAGGCTATGATAAGTGTTCAATTATGAGACAACAAAATTAAGTGGTTAAATTAAGTAATTGTTTATAAATAATTATTACAAAAAATAAAAACAAAATCAAACATAAAACACAACACAAAGACAGAGAGATGGAGCAGATAATAGTGAGTAAACCAAAATATTACACAAACTATAAATTAATATTCGAAATGTTTATTTGGGGGGTCTTGCTGTTTGTTGTAGCTTTCATCTGTAACGCCATCTATTGACGAAATGTACATGAGTCGAGAACGTTTGATGATTCACGTTCTATGATAGACCTCTGAAGGTCTTGAGATTCTTCGCTTGATGTATTTCCGTGTAGCTTGAGGTGTCCTAGGCTGTGATAGTCGTTCGGTGGCTTCGCGAACTCGCCCACTTAGCCGCGCTGCCGTCACTGAGCGGACTGGTAGGGGAGAATTCGGCAGGGATATAAAGGCGCTGGTTTTCGAAGTGGAGTATTTTGAATTGGAACTCAATCTGTCAAAAACCTTCTTGGATTTACTCACATCCATGCTAGGTTTGGGGTTAGGTTTGCACTCACAATTTCTACTCACTGACTTTGGTAGTTGCGGCGATGGTGGAGGAGCTTGGCTGAATTTGTTCTTAAGCATAGATACCTTACCAGCGGTTTCGGGGATCACTTTTGGAGGTCTTGCTTTCTCCTTTGTCAAATTATTTTCGATTGACTTTTTGCGCATCTTAATGGTGTTGGTGAAATCCGATCGCATGATCGGTATAGATTCTCCTGTCATGGTCAAGGTTTTATGTTCTAGACCGAATTCAGGCTCGGCAGGTGATCTTGGCTCTGGAGAAAGTTATTTGTCCCTCTGTTTTTCTCGGGGAGAAGCTTTCGATTTCCACGATGAAACATCGAGTGACTTACTTTCTGATCCATCATGTTCAACCAACTGAGACTTGGCTATTTCTTCAAGTTTTGTCTTTAGGATGTCATGTGGCACGGCCACAGAAAGTGGACTCTGATCCCCCTCCTGATCTTTAGGTGGTGCCTGATGTTTATCGATAATCGAATTTGGGCAGTGACATGTATTATTTACACCACCGCTACAGCTAGAATACTCACTGAAACGAGAATCACTCCGTTCGGAGAATTGTGTCTTATCTCGGACTTTAAGGGAGTTTCTTACATTCAATTTAAGTTCAAGATTTGGTAGATCAGGATTAAAGTCATCCTCTACCTCGCTGAGGGATGTCATGTGCGATGAAATATTTGAAGGTCGTGGACTACTTGGTATTGATCCAGCTGTGGATACAGCAGAGTTCCTTCGAGATGCAGACAAAGTGGCCATTCCTAAAGCCCGAATTGCATTTCCGCTTTTCTGCTACTTTCTTCGGATGATGAATTTCTTCAATTTATCTGTGCATATTCGATTGTTGTTTAGATTTTCGTCATGGTGTTGCGTAAGCCATGTTGATTCTAGACATTGCTTCGCCGTCAGCCTCTCTTTCTTACGATGAACCAGGAGATTCGAAATAAAGTCTTTTGCTTCCTGTGATGCGGCACCAAATGCTTCGTCTTCAAAGTCATAATCGGCTCGTGTGATGTTTGCAAATGTGTCAATATCGGAATCTCCCATGAATGGTGATAGACCAGAGAGTAGGACATAAGATATCACTCCAACGCTCCACATGTCTGATTGGAACCCAATCGCTTCGTAGTTGATGATTTCTGGAGGAATAAATTCTGGTGTACCAAACAGTACCATCACCGAGTCTGTATTGAAATGATGAACCAATCCAAAATCAATGATTTTTATTTTGACTAGTCGTGGTATGAGACATTATATTTTCCGGCTTAAGATCTAAATGCACTATCGACTGACTGTGCATATAGTCAACACCTTCGCAGACTTGTCGCAAAAATAAAATACAGTCTCATTCGGTTAATGCAAAGTCATCAGCCACAACTCGCTCGAAGAGCTCTTCTCCGGTTATATATGTATTCCATAACCATGATGATCTCTCGAGGACTTTCGAATGATGCTGCCAACTGCAGTAGCTTTGGATGCTGTAGACTCTGCATAATGGATATCTCCTCCTGAACCTTTTGTCTATCACGCGATTTAATACATTTTATGACCTTAGCTGCAAGGATTTGAGATGTGTCCTTCTCTTGGACCTTGTACACAACTCCGAAACGACCATTTCCAAGTTCTTCGAGAATTTCAAATCGGCTCTACCACAGAGGCTTAACCTCAGACCCTGGAGTGTCGATATCTTTTCCAGGAATGGATAGCGACGGCTCCAATCTATCCGAGGTGACAAGGAAGCCATCGATTTCCCTATCTGACACCCCATCGGAAATGGAAACAGATGACGAAACAAAACGAGGTCTTATACGATCAGAGGAAGAAGATGAGCTCTTGGGCACATCTTCAGAATCGGAGGATCTCAACAACACCGTGGTGGAGACTACTCCGGAAAACTGTAGCAATGATACGGTTTCTCCAGATTAATCTCCATCACTCTAAAAAGGCTATGGCCGCACTCATTCTGCGTCTTTCAAAAAACGCAGAAGACATTATTCTAATCCAGGAACCATGGGTTGTAGAAGGTGTGGTTCGTGGACTTAGGACACCCGTATACGTCCCGCTCTATACAAGAGACAAAGGTAAGATCAGAACTTGTATATTAGTGAAACGTAGCCTTAATGCACTTCTACTTCCTAATCTCAGCGACCGCGACTTAACCGTTGCCTGACTAAAGACTGCCAAAGGCTCCTACTGGCTGGCATCGGTATACCTTGGCCACGATATTATGAGGGCCCATCAGTGGTGATAACCTAGAAAGGGTCGTACTGGAGGCTGAAAGGCAAAAAACTGACCTCATCATCGGTATGGGACAGTACCAACATCAATGATAGAGGTGAGTCACTTTTTGACTATATTATAAGTACTAACCTCTTTATTTGCAACATTGGCAATGAGCCCACTTTTATAACTAGAAACCGACTGGATGTGCTAGATATAACTCTTGTCTCCGACAGCATCACGCAAATGCTAATGAACTGGATGGTATCGTCTGAACACTCTTTTTCAGACCACAGATACATCCAATTCAGCCTGAATGATGCTTTTCCCAGTCTACCATCATTCCGGAACTACCGGAAAAGTGATTGGCCAAAATACAGAGGAATACTGTCAGAAACGCTATGCTCTGAACTATTAAGTCCCCCGCGTGACACCAACGAGCTTGACATGAAAATCAGGGAATTCACTCTGGCTCTCAATCAGGCTATAGCCGCTTTCTGTCCACCTGTTCAACCTAGAGGCAAGAAAAAGCCACATTGGTGGACATCAGCACTGGTACTGCTCAGAAACACTTGCAGAAAACTTTTCAACTTAGCAAAAAGCACAAGAAAACTGACTACTGACTGACTGGGGTTCATACAGAGAATCCTTCAAATTATACAAAAAAGAACTGAGGAAGGCAAAGGACAATCGTGGAGGTCATTCTGTGACAAAATCACGGAAACTTCTGAGGCATTGCGGCTAAGAATAATCCTCTCTACATATCCTATAATAGCTGTTTGATAAAAGCCGATGGCTCTTGGGCAACCTCAAGTGATGATTCACTCAACCTGCTACTGGATACCCACTTTCCAAGTAGCTCTCAATTCGCGGCTAGTAGCAACCCAAACAGGTCTACAGATCACAGAGTCTGATCACAAGAGACAAACTGCTCTGGGCGCTGCATAGCTTCAAACCATACAAGTCTGCTGGTCCGGACGGTATGGAGAGAAGTCAATGTAGTTTTCATTCCCAAAGCCGGAAAATGCTCTCATGTTGTCCCAAAGCACCTCAGACCTATAAGTCTATCATCTTTCCTTCTGAAAATTCTAGAACGACTGATTGATGTCCATATACGAGCTGAAATTGATCCAAGACTTCTGTCAACGGCTCAACACACCTACTGCAAAGGAAAGCAGGTGGAAACGGCTCTACATTCACTGACTAACCACATCGAACGATCCCTACAACATAAAGAGTACACAATGGTTGCTTTCCTGGATATAGAGGGTGCCTTCAACAACGTCAACACATCCGCAATCGCGACTGCGCTGTCAACTCTGCAGGTAGACGACTCACTTGGGGAACTGATCAGGCTTATGCTAAAAAGCAGGATAATCAACTCCAAACTGGGTGAGACTTCTGCCAAAAGATGTGTGAGCAGAGGTACGCAGCAAGGCGGTGTCCTCTCTCCCCTTCTCTGGAACTTAGTAGTAAATGAACTGCTGATATACCTGGAAGCGGGAGGTAGCAGGGCGATTGCCTATGCAGACGACGTTGCTATTGCCGTCTCAGGTAAGCATCTTAATACCATTAAAGAACTCCTTCAACTAAATCTCAATAGATTAACCCGTTGGGCAGATCGCTGTGGATTGGGAATAAACCCCCATAAAACTAATCTCTTTCTCTTTTCCAGGAAATACAAAATTCCAACTATAGACCCGGTACCAGTTTAGTGTTTTCCGATACAGCAAAATATCTGGGTCTCATTTTTGACAGGAAACTAAACTGGAAACCTAACATTCAAGAAAGAGTCAATAAAGCTACAACAGCTCTATTCTCTTGCAAAAAAGCCATTGGGAATAAATGGGGCTTTCAACCTCGGATAACCCACTGGCTATACAGACCGATACTCATTTACGAGGTGGTAGTCTGGTGAACGCCCTTAGAAAGTTTAGGTAACTGCATTAAACTAAGCAGAGTCCAAAGAACAGCATGTCTACGTATGCATAAGCGGAGCATTGCGGTCTACCCCCTCTGTGGCGTTAGACATTCTGTTTCATTTGACACCCCTCGATATTTTCAGCAAGTATCTGCGACTGCTGCTATCCGCCTTAAAGCGACTAAACAGTGGACAAATAATCCATTTGGCCACGCCAGCATTTTTAAACTATTAGGAATCCTCAAAGAGAATATCGATTACACCACACCTGAACTTTGGTTTGACAAAAACTTCCTCTAGATCCTTCTGGGAGGAAGATGCCTTCATGAAGGACAAGTCAATTCATCTCTACACAGATGGGTCTAAAACCAATAGCGGGGTTGGTGGCGGTGTTTTCTCAGACACACTAAATCTAAGCCTCTCTTTCCGTCTTCCAAATCACTGCAGAGTGTTCCATTCGAAAATTTTGGCGATTAAAGAAGCTCTGTCCTGGCTGAAGAAAAACGTGATAGCTGCAAAGGATATCCGCATCTTTTCAGATAGTCAAGCCGCTATCAAATCTCTGGACTCAGTCTCACTGAATTCTAAAGCCGTCCTTGACTGCCGATCATCTCTTATGGAGATGGCAGAGCAGTTCAACCTTCACCTCTGTTGGGTGCCGGGCCACAGAGACGTTCCAGGGAATTGTAAAGCCGACGAACTCGCCAAAATTGGAACCACTCTACCTATTCTATCGGAAAGGGGTAGCATAGGTATCCCAATCGCTGCGTGCAAACTAATACTGAAGCTGGATGCCAATAAAAGAACAGACCTTAGATGGACTGTTGGACCAACATGTCTAGCGACCAAACAAATCTGTCCTGTCTGATCCTTCTAAATAAGGAACATCTCAGCGCCATCATAGGTGTCATCACTGGACACTGCCTTATAGGCAAGCACGCAAGAAGGCTTGGCGCCTTTACAAATGATTTCTGCAGAAGCTGCATGGACGAGGAGGAGGAGGAGACAACCTTCAACCTACTCTGTACATCTGAACGATCTGAAAAATACAGACGTAAACAGTCTCCTTCGCTTCGTCAGAAGCTCAAACTGGTTCCATCAGTAAGAGGATCATAGATCCACGTGGCATCACAATGGGCCATTAGGCCTAAGTGGGTTGGTTTCATCCAACAGCCACTCTTACCTACCCTACCCTACCTACCACAGAGGCTATTTCTCTCCATTCACCTTCGCTTTCTTCTTACATTTCAATTATAAATCCTGTCAACATGCAGCCACCATCGTATGGTGGACCACACCATGCCACAGCAACACGATCGGGCCCTTGGGAAATACTTGGCTTACCACTTGGTGGCTGTGGAGGGCCTTCTACTGCCACAGAAGCGGCCGCAAAATCACTACTGTGATCGTTCATTATCTCTACTGCATATTTGCCACTGTCATCCGCAGTGATCGACGTCAGCTCAAGTATCGACTGTATGCTTGTTGTAGACACTTTGGTGTTGGAACCTTCGGTAATTGGCCGACCCGCTTTGAACCATTTAACAGCAGGCACTGGATAGCCCCTGAATGTGACACGCAATCGTACTGCCTCGCCAACAAGGGCTGTACAATCGGCAGGTCCTTGACTGATGTAAGCCGGAACAGCCTCCTCCGTGACAATGGTATCCAGTTGGAAGTGTGCCTTGTGTAGGTTGTGATACGATCGGTATTCGGACGACTTGGACTGCGTACGGTAAACTGTAAACTGCACTTCACCACTGTGACTGTGTATTCCAAATCGAGAACGTGTAAGATTCTCACTCCGTCCGAGTGGGATTCATCCAGCAGATAGCCAACAGGATATAAAGGAGAAAAAAAAAAAACGAAAACACTTGTGTTGACACTTTTTCGAATGCTTTGTGGCAAAAATTTGGGAGGCACGTATCTAAAGACATTTTGTCTTTGTCTGTGGCGCACTAATAGTTGCAACTTGTGCTGCCGGCTACAATCGATCAAGAAGAACTAGAGGAAACAAGCAACCGATTGGATCATGTATACTTAACAGATACGTTGCAATACTATCTATTATCCGATAATCTTTACTTATTAGTAAACGTCCATGATGGTATCTACCAGTCGACCAGTAAAAGTTCTCCAAATCTCCTACATCATAAACTTATGTGTGATTTGTCTCCCATATTATTCGTTCAAAATCCCTAGGACACCCGCCATGTCAACAGGAATTCCAAAAGGTTGTATCTTCAGGTCATCAAATTCCTAAATTCGAATAAAATACATACTACACCAGGTGAACAAAATGTCTCTAAGCATCCTTAACCCCCTATTCGGGGCAATGTTTATAGGACTCTTTAGCAACAATATCAATCGATACAAATCGCATCATCCATCTTAGGAGCTCCTTTTTATCTACATAAACACAAATTCGACCCAATTACGAGTAACCCAAAAGGCAGCCGAAGAAATGGATACAAACGAAAACTGCCATTCCAATGAGATTTATTTTCTCAAAAAAGCAAACGTATAATAAAACAATAAAATAAGACCCCACTGCCCCATCTCCAAGGACTGGCGACAAGACAACACCTCCGACAGACGAATCCAATATTGTAACCCAACCAACTACGAGTAACGTCCCGCACAGAATTGTCTTTGGACATGGATACACAATTTGATACAGATATTTCCAGATAGACAGAGCAATGGGCAATGGGCAATAGGCAATAGGCAAAATGGCAAATGCTATTATCCTAGGTGCTACAGATGCTTTGTTCACTTTGGCATTAGCACGTCTGTCTATCAACACAAGCCAGAGCTTTGAAAATTTGCCAATTCGTCCTTCTCGAATGCAATCAAGGATATCATAAAATTTCATTTTACGATTCATTACCTGCTTCCGCCTGAGAAACACACCACCAACAACCAACGAATAAAGGACCAACGACCATCGACCATCGACCAACGACCAACGACCACAACGGCAGAAAAACGAAGAACGAAGCATAGAGTACCCTCCAGGTTTTGGTTCCCAAAATCGAACGAATATTGAAATTGTGGACCAACCAGGAGGAGCTTCCTCTTCAGTATCTGGGTACGGATATATCCTGGTCTGATTCAATTACTCAGGCCGTAAGTTTCGAATCTTTGTAGGTTCCTAATTGTCCCAGAGCTGTTCCGAACAACCAGACAGACAGAGAAGCTGCAGGAGAAGAAGGCATCGACCGGAAAAAACGAAAAACGAAAAACGAAAAACGAAAAACGAAAAACGAGAAACTAGAAACGAGAGACGAGACACCCGAGAAGAATCTTTCGATTTGAGGCCATAGATACGAGTACTGAGATTGATTGGAACCGGGCCAAAGGTGTGAGTAGCAAGACCTTTATATGGCTGCATCTGAGTGTGTACTATTGCTCGTGTATCTGTCCATTATTGAAGGATTATTGTCACATTATTAGGTTATGGTCTAATTTCCGGGATTTGTTTTCTTCTTGTACAACATCCAATCACCCAATTGGGATTCAGATTCAGATACGGACAGAGGACACCCTGAAACAGGAGCCAGATTTCTGTTTATGTGTTTAATAGATGTGATTATAAGCCAGAGAATAGATGTTGATTTAGTTTGGTTATACCTGCAGACTGGGTTAGTATGGCCTCCTGTCTAAGATGTCAGATAAACCTGAACCGAACTGATACTGAAATAATGTGTTCATCCTGGATGTGTAAATGTGGTACGTTCCTCTCAATAATTTCACGTAATTAACCAAATGTCCAAAGGTGTTGACTGGCAAATAAATGGGCCTGTTCCTTAGTACTGTAATTGAAATTTAACGACGTTCATTTGAGGGAATTTCAATCATGGCAACCCAAATTAGACTAATGGAGCCAATGATGTGTTGAGTACGGAAATACTCGTGCGTACATATATAGTTCCAAGGACTTTGCAGAAAATTATTTAATCTCTTAATTAAAGGGATTGGGTAAACTGAATCACCTCAATGTGTTCATTTGCTTATAGCTTGAGCACAACATTTTGTATTCGAAAAGTATCTTAGAAATAAGTCGTATTCCAGTTGAATCATAACCGAAACTAAGTAACATTGAGGAGCAGAGATAATAAATTTGTTTTTAAAGGAAGGATATTACGAGCTTAAAGTGCACAAAATAGCAATATTAAGATACCACAAAATGAATGAAAGCTATGCAATATGGTATATTGGCGAGATGATTTGATTTTCAAATTCATAATCATTGAGTAGATTTATCTTCTCACTCATCACAATGATGTCATGATTGTGGTGATGATGGATGTTTTACTTCTCGAACAATCTATTGTACTGAATGCTAAAAGGATCAGAAAATAACATAAACATAACAAAGCACTGAAGTTGATGTGACTGGACACTTCCAGCGTTTGACCCATGGCATGCTTGGAGAAATTCAGCTTGCCATGGTTAGGCATCATCAGAATAGACAGGTAGTTGAACAGAGTTCTGTTTGCGATGGCTAGCCCTGGGGAATCGAAAATGTCATTAGGGCTCCAAAAGAACAAGGTGAACTAAAGGTGAAATTTGGGACAGCAATTTTTTCTTCATTTTTCACCCACGATTCAGAAAGTAAAAGAAGATCAGAATTTTGAACAACTGGATCCATAATTCACAAGATGTGATTTCTTAAACTTTGACAGTTCAAAGTGAATAATGACAGGCCTCTTGTATTACGGATCATATTCAGGATATCTTGTGTGCTGGTCTGCAATTTCTGCAGCCCCCTCTCTGTTGATCTATTGTAGATGGCTTCGATTACTATAAAACTTAAATTTCTTTAGATCATCCGGAGGTATTACAATACACAATTTTTTGATATTTGTTCCATCCTGTGATTTACTAGATGTCCCCTTTTAGTTTGATATACTTATTCCAGTAATTTTCCGGAAGGTCTGCAAAATACTCCTCCGTGGCGTCGATGATTTCCTTGCGTGAGCTGAATTTTTTATTGATGAGCCATCTTTTGAGGTTTGGGAAGAGATAATAGTCCGAGAGATCCAATAGTCCGAGGGATCCAAATGAAAAAGCATTGGTTATAAACCTATAACATCGCTTGAAATATTCGAAGCTATTCGCCGTTTAAAAAATACTAATTCAAGTGGCGCAGATGGTATCTCAAGTACGATTCTTAAAAAAATTGCTTGGTTTATAGTGGATGTCTTAAAGGACATCTTCAATAGCTGCGTTTTTGGAGGGGTTTTTTCCTGATGAACTCAAGCGAGCCGATGTTTTACCTTTGTTCAAAAAAGGTTCTGCAGTTGAACTGTGCAACTACAGGCCTATTTCCCTCCTCCCTGTGCTAAGTAAAGTTTTTGAAAAACTAATGAAAGACAGGATAGTACAGTTTTTAGATATCAATAATTACTTTAGTCTTAAACAGTTTGGCTTTCGGAAAGGAAAATCTACTGAAGATGTGCTACTGCAGTTTTGTGCCCAAACAATGTATAATCTTGATGGTAAAAGATGTACAGCTGGCTTGTTCATTGACATTACCAAAGCTTTTGACATGGTTAATCACGATATTTTGTTGGTAAACTGGAAAAAGCTGGATTTCGTGGCTTTATGCTTGATTGGTTAAAGTCTTACCTAAAAAATAGGTCACAAATTGTAAAGATTGATGACATAAGGAGCGAAATAAATTTGCTTAACCTGGGTATTCCCCAAGGCTCTGTCTTGGGTCCAATTCTATTTCTCATCTACATTCTCATTCACTTTTTGCACTTGATTTTAAAGGCTCACTAACTGCCTTCGTGGATGACATAGCTTTTTCATATGGAAAGAATAGCCCTTTGGAACTCGTTGCTGATATAAATTGCGATTTGAATTTATTGAGAATCTGGTTTGAGAATCACAAGTTGATAATTAGCTCCAAAACAAAAATTATGTATTTCACTTTATCAACAGTACCCAGTTTCGGTGCAAATGTCCACTTTCATGCACCCGAGTGTCAAAAATTCAAATTTTCCAATTGCAATTGCTTCAATAAACCTACTACTCCCACTTTTTGTAGTACACTTAGTTGTGATGATAAATGTTTTCTTATCGAGAAAGTAGATGAATATAAATATCTAGGTCTTACTATCGATTCCAATATGAGCTTTTCGAAGTATTTCCGTTCCACGCTGAGATACTTCTATTATTTGCGAAATGTCTGCTCCACAATTCTTCTAAAGAAAATCTACTATGGGATCTTTCATTCAAAGCTGCAATATGGAATTTCCTATTGGGGAGGTACTTATCATAACAAAATACAACCCCTATTAGTTTTACAGAAGCATATACTAAGAAAGTTATGTCATAAACATGTTAGATACCCTAGTTTTTCTTTGTTCTGTGATCTTAAAATCCTTCCTGTTCGTCATCTGTATTGTTTTAAAGTATTGAAGTCATTCTTTATGAAATCAGGTAATCGAAATTTTAGATTAATTTCTAATTACAATTTACGAGGTAATCTTTCGTACTTGTTACCTGTACAATTTGCTCGTACCACTGCCTACCGTAATTTCTATTCCGTTTTGTCATTCCGCCTCTTTAATAAACTTCCACAGTCTATCAGGGCAATAGCAATACCTGGAATATTTTTAAAATGTCTAAAAAACTGGCTTCTGAACCACAACCACGCTAGCTTAGAATCTATTACTTTTGACATTCTGATTTAACTTTAATTTAATTCATTTGCCTTCCTTAATCTTTCTTAATTTATGTATTTAATTGATTTTTTTCGTCATCCTGTTTCTTCTGTTAATTGATTTTACTATGAATTACTTTTGTTGTTTATGGCCACCCCATCATAAACTTTAATATTAATGTAAATAACTGATTAAAGTGGCATTCAAAACTATTCCACTACTTTTGTTAGTAAAATACAGAATGTCTCAACATTTCATATAAATAAGTTTTGTGCGTTAAACTAGTTATAATATTTTTGAATGAATTGTATTCGAATTATACTCTGAATACTATATGAAATAAAATTATCTTATCTATCTATCTAATCCAGTTACCAATACACGTCAAAAGTCCGCCCGATTCCGCATCAGCAAGTCCAAACACTCTTTCGAAGTGCTCTCGCGTTCATGTTTTTGGTCAGGAGTGAGCATTCGCGGCATCCAGTGGCAGGATAAATTTTTCATATGCAGAATATTGCCCAAAATATGGCGTGTGAGCTCAGTACTAATCTCAGGTATCTGCTAGCTGGCGCACCTTAACTTTCCGGTCAGCCAACACCATTTCATGTATTTTTTTGACATTGTCCTCTGTAACCGCATCGGAGGGCCTGCCGCTGCGGACTTGATCGGTAGTGGAGTTGCGGCCAGAATGTTATATGATTTTTAACGTAAACCACCTGTCATGTAGACCTTATGTTTACGGGATTCCCATACATCCATAGGGAGCAAGGATACGTCAATTCTTTGATACCAATTCGGAACTGTGTTGGAGGCACAAATTCCACCCTTGGTATGAGTCGAGGCCGACCTAAAACCCCTTACTCTTCTTAGGGTCACAGCACCTCTACTCTACAATGGGTTAAACCAAAGGAAGACCCTTTTAAACCACAGCCACCATGACGCTCCCACAAGGGGGCCTACCTCTAACAAGTCAGGCCCGGACCGAAATCCGGCGGGCTCCTGACTCCCATGGTACCATGATTTAAGTCCTGGTATAGACTACCGATGGTCCAGCCGCCAACAAGACCTATGACCGGCAACTTGTAACTGGTCAAATCGTAGTAACCATTCAGAGGCGTTATTATCTGAAGATTTCATTTCATTTCATTTATTTATTTCATTCAAATGGTTTGTACATTAAGATATTATCTTTTTTAGTACATAGTATTTTAATTTCAGATGTATGATTTTATTACAAATTTAAAACTAATATATATAAACATTATGGATAGGTTTAGTTTTATTGTGTGGAGAAATATAGGAGTATTGCACTTTTAAAATTGTAGGGATTTAATATTGATCTTAGATGTGAGGGCAAGGAGTTCCATAGTCTTACTGTGTGAATGAAAAATAAGCGCGAAGAGCTAAGAAAATTGCAGCGGTATGGTATAAGGTTCGTTGTTCTTGAAGAGCGAGTGAAATTAAGCCTGCTATACAAATAAGACGGACTTTGATTATTAATAATTTTGTGTAGGAATATACAGTTTCTAGCATTGATATACTGTCGCAAATTACAACTAAGTAAATACCTAGAGTATTCGGAGATACCGCACCGCATCATTAAAAGCTATTTGTAATTTACGCTGAGTCAAGACTACTATATACGACTTCAGCATATGTTATGAGAGGTAATATTAACGTTGTTACCAGCTTTCGTCGTGTTTCAATCGGAGTGAAATATGCGCTAAGCCACAACTTACGAAGGCATCCGTAGATACGACCAATGACCACGTTGATGTGATTGTGACCAGATAGATTTCGAGTTAGGGTATAGCCAAGACTAGTGATTGATTCTACGACTTTGATTTTACTATTATTAAGATAGAAGTCAGGTAGGAGATTAAAATTGAATTTTTTCTTGGATATTGGAATTACTTGAGATTTTGCCGGATTTAGTAGTAACCCATTTGACACTGACCAAGAATAAATACGTTTTAAGTCATCGTTAATGAGAGAAGCGAGTTCATTAAGGTTGGAGTACGGTTTCGCTAGGTGTAGTTGAACGTCATCTGCATACAGGTGTACTGAAGAATGTCTACACACTAATGACAGGTTATTTATGAACAGGCAGAAGAGAATCGGTCCCAATATTGAACCCTGTGGCACACCTTGTTTGATTTCCACCAGTGAAGAACTACGTTCACACGAAACTACCCTTTGCAACCTACCGGAAAGAAAACTATTCAGCAATTTCACTGCCCTTTCACTAAACCCAAAATTGTTCTTTAGCTTCCAACACAGAATTTTATGATTTACTTTATCGGAGGCCTTTGAGAAATCCAGCAGACAAAGAAATGAAACATGACCCCTGTCAAAATCTTGTCTTATTTCTTCAAGTAAATTGACCATGGCTGTGGAACAGCTGTGGTTAGCCCTAAAACCTGACTGCTGAGCACTCAACAACTTATTGAGAGACAAGTGCTTCGTAATTTGTTTTGCTATTAATTTCTCGAAAGCCTTGGACAAGCAGGGTAGAATGCTAATCGGTCTAAAATCGACAGGAGATTCTGAATAGGTTTTCTTTGCGATGGGCAAAACTCTCGCAATTTTCCAGGACTGAGGAAACGTTGATGTTGTTATGCACCAGTTGATTACATGTGTGAGATGAGGTACAATTTGCGGTAAGATAAGTCTAATAAAGCGTACTGGTACGCCATCTCCCATTCACCTATGGAGTCAGATTTGATAGCTGTTACGGATTGGATAATTTCGTCTTCAGTGACTACTACAAAATCTTCCAGTCTTGGCAGCGAGCGCACTACTTCCTCAGTCTGACTAAAATCAAATTCATTTATACTGGAATCATCTCCCAGAAATGCATGATTTAGTTCATCGGGATCAAGAACACATTTAGAGTTGTTGCTACTACTAGATATACCAATTTTACGCAAATTACTCCAAAGTTTCTTTGCAGGGAGGGATATATTTAGTTTAGAGGCGAAATAGTTTTTCTTTGAGGTACGTACAGCTAAGGTGGCGTAATTACGTGCGCTTTGTACGAAGACCAGTTATCGCTAGATGTTTACGATAAGACCAGTAATATGCTCTGCCCCCGCTTTTTATTAGACAACGTCATTGATGGGCGAAGCCTTGATAATTGAGCGGGGGCCCGCAGTTGCGGCCAGATGTCTCTTGTGTTTTACGTAGGTACCTGCCGTGAGGGCTTACGCCTACGGTGTGTCTTCGCACAAGATATCAAAACAATGCGTTGATAAGCGCCCTTCGGGTAGTACAAGTACTACCACCAGTACCAGATTCGAAGTCGTGTGTAAGGCACGAACTTCCCCTTTGGTGAAGGGTCGAGGCCTATCTAATACCTCAGCCATTCTGTGGGTCATGGCACCTGGTTGCAATGCAACTCCACATCGAGCAAACCAATTGGTTCCATAGCAATCCCATGGTTTAGCACAGGTCGTAGTAGACTACACATATGCTAAGCCATGAGATGTCCAAGCACCATTAGTTCTGTTCTCCCAGCGATTTTGGGTACAAACCTACAGCCACCACGATACTCCCACAGGGGGGCCAACTCCTAGGTCAGGCCGGAACCATAGTTCCGGGGGCTACTGACCTCCCGTGGTACCAGAATATAGCTTCCGGTAGAGCCTCGCAACCTTGAGGATACTTCCAGTTGGACACCTCACTGCCCAGGACTGACGACCTTTCAACTATTTGGACAATGAATTTATAATCTACCCGCTAGCTGCCTACTGCGTCTTCTATAAAATACCTCTTTTGCAAAACTACGGGTTCTTTCGAACCGTACGGTATCAGTGATAATTCCACTGACATCGTAGGTCTCACCATTAAAGGTGATGCCCATAGCTTGCAAGTTCCTTATGTCAGCGTAACTGGGACACTCACATAGGACATGAAGCCAGTCCTCATAAGTCGCTCCACACGAGTAGCTCGCAACCCCGCTAAGAACCTTTTATGAAAGAATGCATTAAGAGAGCCATGCCCGGTCAACAAAAAGCCCAGGCTGAGGTTAAAATTCCGTTCAGGAAAAATTCTCATGGTTAGCACATCCCTTAGGAAGCCGTAAGTAACCCTACCATTTTCGCTAGCATCCCATCTAGATTGCCATCTAGATAGAACACATGCGTGTAGCAAGGTTTTACGCTGCTTCAGGGATAGGCCATCCACTTCTTCCGGGGATACCCAATCACGCCCATTTAGAGGGAGACCTTTTCTGATCTTGAAAGCAATACCACGACGTATCACTTCCAGATCCAGAGGTGGCACTCCAAGCAACACCTGCATTGCCTCTGTGGGGACAGTGTGTTAAACCGGTAAACATCCAAGCAATGCGACTCTTTGGCAAGTCAAGATCCGCCTTCGACCATCAACAGTCATAACCATGTCGTACCATACTCCACATGTTGCACAGGCAACAAAAAGGCCATCGTATATGATACGAACAGAACGCCTGCTGAGTCCCCAGTCAGATCGCAAAATGCGCCTTACCTGGCCTACGGCACTCAGCATGCGTTGTCTGATTCGAACTAGGTGAGGCATGAAGTTCATACACTCACCCATCGTTATGCCCAGATACGTGACCGCAGTTACATATCTAATGCCAACGCCGTTCAAACGTATCGCAGGAGCCCGACGTCTTACATTCAAGTTGCCCTTGAGCTTCATTAAAACAGTCTTATCCTGCGACACGCTTACCCCAACGCTTTCTCCCCAGGAGTTGCGGCCGCCACGAAACTCTCGAAACCAATATTTGACGGTGTAATCTGACGGAGCATTAGCCCCATAATATTTATGCAACTTTTCTTTTGTTTCCTTCGCCGTTTTGCCTCTCAAGAAATAATGTTTTATGAGAGAACGAAAATCGTTTTTGTCCATACTCAACATGATGCCAAACACGTCAACAACAATCAGCTGTCAAAACGAAACTAAAGACAGTATCGCACTGAAATTTGGCATGTCTGCCTAAATATGAACGGACTTCAAGGCACCATAACCTTTTTTGCAGTAGCAGCTCATTCTGGCTGTCAAGGAGGACACTTTTCACTCCATCTAGTATGTGCAATATGGTCATAGCACAAGCTGCTATCAAAGGAAATTGCTTTCGAATAGCAAATGTTGAATAGGATTGGTGAATTTACTGCACATTGTTGCAGACCGTTTTGAATTTTAAATGTGCCAGCAGAAGTCATCTCGCCATTCTTCACGATGAACTGTCTACTGGAGAGCATATCAAAAAGAATATACAGCAGTGGTTTACTAATGCCCAACCTGTTCAACTTGAGGAAGAGCCCCTCTAACCATACCGTATCGATGGCCTTTTCCAAGTCAATCAGGCAGGCACCAGTGCACTGGTTCTTGCCTTTGTTCCATTGGATATCAGAAACCAGTTCAGAATGACATCGTGCCCAGCCTTGAAACCGAATTGATTATCCGAAACTACTCGTACATGTTTGTCATCAACCCACTTAGTCAGGACTCTATTGATCTCCTTCTCGATCACCTTACTGATGTTTGGAAGAAGACTGCTCGACCGGAGATTCGCCATCCCTTTTGGGGATGGGATGTACCACCGCAGTTTTCCAATGCGCTGGATAATGTGCATTATTCATTTTTTCTTTTGTGTAATTGGCGCCCGCAAAAGGGATGTTTGCACATAGCGATGGCGAGGGGAAGTTAGGGAGGGAAAAGAGAAAGATACCGATGTGCGTTGGTCTTAAATGTTTGCAAGTTCTAGTGACTAGGGAATAAAGAGCTCGGCAGGACATTCCATAAGCGAGTTGTACGGCTTGGGAACGAACCACGATATTTTAAAGTACATCCGAAAGTGGGCTTGAGGGTATACTGATGAGCATTCATAGCGAGACGTGTGTTACGGTTAAAGGTTTGAAGGGGCGGAATGATAATGGCGATTTCGATGGAGCACTGGTGGTGGAAATAGCGATAAAACAAAGTGAGACACAAGACATTACGTCGGTGTTCGAGGGTGCGGAATGACTGTGATATTGTCAACACGTATGAGTTTTACCGCACGGTTTTGGATCCTATCTAGCAAGTGCAATGAGGTTTTAGGAGTACCTGATCAGATGTGGGTATTGTACTCCAATTTCGGGTGTGTAAATGCCTAAAATATTGAGGCCAGGTCGGAGGGTGCGAAATACTTCTTACATCGAACGAGGAAACCTAGACATTTCGCAGCATTTTTGACGACTCGAATATGTGGTCATTCCAACGTAAGTTTCCATTAACACACATGCGGAGAATGGAAAGTTTATCGGTTTCGACGATGCAAGTGCCATGCATGGATAATGACGGGGTATTTGAATTTCGCTTCAATGACAGCAGACAGAATATGAAAAGCAGAGAGTACTGTCGTCAGCTAAGGAATATATTGGATTGGAAGTGGCAGACAAGAGATCGTTGATAAAATTTAAAAAGAGTGTTGGAGACAAAACGGGGCCCTGGGGCACACCAACATTTATTTTGTGAATATCAGACTAGAAACCATCCAAGACAACTTGAATTGAACGTTCCGAAAGTTAATTTCTAATCCATTGAAACAGGGAGTCATCGATCCCAAAAGCACGCATTTTCGACAAGAGACCCTGATGCCAAACTCTGTCAAATGCCTTAGAAATATTAAATGCAACCATCTTGCTTGCGCCAGATTGATGTACGCTTTAGTTCCACTTTTCGGTGAGACATGCCATCAAATCACAAGTGGACCTGTTGCTACGCAAACCATACTGCCGGTCATTGAGAAGTTTTCTTGTTTCGAGATATTTGATGAGCTGACGGTTTATCATCGTTTCCATGACCTTGATGAGAAGAGACGTAAGTGTAATGGGTCTGTAGGAGGAATGTGAGGAAAATTCGTTTTTTTTTAGGGATGGGCTGGATAAATGCTTTTTCCATCTGCTCGGAAAGAGCCCTAAAAAGCAGGAATGATAAAAAAGCCTACGCAGTGGTATTGCCAGCGTGGAAGAACACCTCTTCAGAAGAAGGGGAGATATGCCATTTGGACCTGGTTATTTGTGGATCTCAAAGAGATCTTTGAGTACTCTTGCTACTATACGAGTGCGAAAGTGGATTCGTCTCATTGAAGATTGGAAGTACTAGCCGCAAAGTGAGCAGCAAGCAGATTGACTTTTTCCAAAGATCTGACAGCTAGATTGTCATTGTAAATGAACGTTGGGATGGAGAATGAGGCAGAATTTCTGATGTTTTTGATGAACTACCAAAGCTTTTACTACCTTTGGGACATTGTAGTATTTATTGCCTCAATTTCTGCTCGTATTGAAATTTCACACGCTTGAGAAAGACGTTGCAGTCATTCCTGACTCGTCGGGTTGATCTTATTGAGCCGAAAAACAATTCTCTAACCCTGACAGCCTTTTTACAGCTCGAGACGCATTGCGCCTTTTCTCTTGATCTGATACTCTCAATCCGATGAGGGATAAAGAATCTCATTCCAAAAAGAATGGGGTCTGTGATCATATCAGCAGTGGCATCTACGTGGTTATCGAGGAAACATAACGACCAGTTAAAATTCCTAAAGAAGGTGTTAAGTCTGCTCCAATCGGCTTTTTCGTATTACCATACGTTTTTTTTAGAAATCTTTTCCCTAATTATGTGGTCCGTGTACGAGAAATTAGCAGAGATGACACAGTGGTCTGACGAGCCTAGAGGGGAAATCACATTAACAGTGTACTTATCATGGTGGGAAGTTAAAAACGAGTCCAGGGTGTTGGCGATATGACTATTAACGTCTGGTATTTGCGTGGGCTCATTTCAACAAGAGATGTAGGATTTGTTTTTTTCTTTGAGTTAAAGCGAACAATTGTTGAGATATCTCAGAAACCTTTATTGCTTCATAAAGTAGACACATGCGAACTATTTATGGAACACAGGGTCCTCAAAATGACTATAGCGCCGTATGTTTACGGATTGGGTTCTGGAAAACACGTATGCTGGTATTGATTTTCGCAAGAAAATCGTGTTTTCGTATGACGCCCATTTTTAAATTGGCGGCTACGTTAATAAAAATTTCATCATCTGGGGCACCAAAAATCCATGAGTGATGCAGCAGCCGCCAATGCACCCAGAACGAGTAACTGTTTGGTGAGGTTTATGGGCCCGAGGTGCCATAGGGCCGTACTTTTTCGAAAATGAGGCCGGTTTTGTTATTTAAGCGTGCTACCGAGACATTATAAAAAAATATAATTCCAATTGGATTGCGCTGCGTGCCATACAAGTCGCGAAACTATCGAGTTTCCTGGCCGTGTAATTTCGCGTTTCGAAGACACCCATTGGCCGCTGAGATCACGCGACGTAATACCCTTAGACCTTGGCGCTACGAGTATGTTAAAAGAAATTTCTCCGACAATCATCCGCAAACAATTCTAACTCTGAAAGAGAACATTGAAGCCGCCATCGTCGAGATAGAGGATGAGGGTCTACAAGCTAAAGGTCAAATTGTTCTCCGGTTTGGTTTGGGGTTTCTGTAAATAAAGCAATATTGGATAATTTGCTTACAGACATGGAATTTCAACTATATGAAAATGAGTTCCGGATTGGAACAGGGACTACATTGTGGTGGAGTTTGGTAAGCTACATCACTACGCACGTAAATGGCGAGACCGCGGTGAGAGAAGAATAATGGCACTAGTTCGTAGCCTGGTAGCTGCAGATCAGAGTGAAGTGAGAGGTGTGGGCGGGAATCTACCTGTGTTTCACTGAGTGCCAAAAAAGTTGGCCTGAATTTACAGCCGTGGACGTACCCAGAAAAGTGATTGGTTTTTAGCCCGCGTATATTTGCTATGTCCACTCTAAATTCCCGAGTCATTACAACCTAACAAACACAAAAGACACAAACACCGACGATGCTAAGCAGGACTGCAAAGTGGAAAGTTTTACGTTGGTTTACCGAATCAAATTGTTGTAGGTGTTATGCCCTTACAACAACATGAGACAGTGCACCAACAGAATTCACATTCGCAACCCGCTATTCATCAGTTGTTACTTGCAACCAGTCACTGCCTCTGCTGTATGACAGAGTGGCCGAGTTTAAATAACAGCACTATGACCAGGGGCAGAGGATGTGGGAATGCGCGAACTATGATTTTTTTTTTTTCCCCCGATTCGGGGAACCAAGCCACTATAATTTATTTTTTTTCATGTGCCATCGAACGAAACAAATAATAATCCGACGGCGCAATATCTGAGGAATATGGCGGGTGGGGTAGGACTTCCCATTTGAACGTTTCCAGGTAGGTTCTGACGGATTTGGCAACGTGATTCCGAGCGTTGTCATGCTGTAGAATCACTTTTTCGTGCCTTCGCTCGTATTGCGGCCGTTTTTCGCGCAGTGCTCACCTCAAACTTATCAATTGAAATTGATGCCGTTCCCCAGTGACGGTTTCGTTGGGTTTCAACCGTTCATAATAAATAACACCGCCTGAATATTCACTCAGCATAACCTTCGCAGCGTGAATATTCGGCTGAGCCGATGACGTACAAGTATGATAGGGCAGTCCCCATGGCTTCTTTCTCTTTGAGTTGCTGTCATGAAGAAAATCCTTACTTTTTTGCCGCTGGAGTATAATAGTTGTTCACTGGGGAAAAAACGAAGCTCAACGTCCCTTGGCTTCAAATCATAAAGAACCCAAGTTCCCTCTTTTGAATCGTTCCCAAAGCATGCAGTCGCTTGGAAATGGTTTGGCTGAAGCAAGCTCTTCTTGCGTTCCAATTCAGCGTCTTCGAAGGATTTTGCCCTTTCTACACGCAACATCGAAATCACCGTCTTTGAAGCGACGGAACCAATCACGGCACGTTGTTTCACTTAGAACAGCATCGTTTCCTTCAGACATTTTCACACAACCAAAAGTACAATATATGACGCCAAAACAAAATCACTGGCGTGGTTCATGACGTTTGGATATGTCAAAATCGACCGGCATCTACTGCTGGAGCCATCTATTGCTTAGTTGGGAACCCAATATTGATTTATTCAAACTTATAACTCATGATAGCTTTATCTGAAATCAAAAAAACCGAATATTTTCTTTTGAATTTGAATTTTTGGCAAAAACGGACTGTTATCGGTCAAGTCTACATCACATATTGCCTTGGAAAATAAGTTGCAATTATTGAAAAAGAAACCTCCGTTCAATCACTAGGCAATCCTATCTAGAAGTGTGCAAAGTTTAAAAAAGATCGCTGAATTGGTGTTTGAGGAATCCTGTCCACCGTCTTCAAAAGTAGAGTTTTGATGAAACTGCCATATCTAGTTGTATCTTCCAGGTCTCACACATAAAGGTAGCTCGACCCATAGAAAGCTCAGCCGTTGCGTTGATATATCTGCGACGCACCTGTCGGACCGCGCGTACTGAAAGGAATTTCCAAAAGCTCTGTCTCCTAGAGTTTTCTCAGATTTTTTTAAATTTTCAAAACCAATGTTAAAGGGGTTAACGGTTTGATTAAAAACCCACAACAGATAGCAGTTCCAGCGTTAACATCGAGCAAAAACAACTCCTCAGACGTCTAAAGGCAGGGAGTTCTTCACCCAGCTCTTAAACCAGACGAACAAGCCTACAAAAGCTCTGCCACTACACAGCAGAGATGGTTCTCCAACCTTTATGGTAAACGTTTTTTTGGCGGTTATGCAACGAAACCGTTAACACCGTTGCAGGTTCATTGGGTTCATTGCATGGCAAATCGTTCACCTAACACCCCAGTTCCGGTTATGAAGTGCAAATCCTGCCAAATGGGGTCCACGTGCTGATGTTATCCACAAATGTCTCTGTACGCCCTGGCGAACACCCCATCCATGAACCATGAACTTCTGTCAAGAATTATCGACACACAACCATCACCATCACCATCACCATCACCATTGCCATTGCCATTCGTGGCAACCTCATGATTTGGAAAATGGCATATACGAGCAGGATAGGAGTAGGAGTACAAGTACGAGTACTTTTAACGCGCTATCCGCCCTTCACACGACGTTAGGTTTGTACAATATATGTATGAGTATATCACGTCCTGGGAATTGAAGTAGGACCAGTCTGGGGGAACAGTGTGCTATGAGTATTTTGGTTGGCCTTAATGGGGAAGGAGAAAGACATCACCTCAGAGCAAAGACTTTTTTGCTGTCATGTCAACCATTCATTCATGGACCACTGATTTATTGAGAGTCCCGCTTAACAGGAACCAAAACTCCTGCCGTCTGGAACTAGACAAGACTCCTACGTCGCGTCGGTCGTCGGTCGATAGGATATTTATTGTATTTTTTTATTTTTTTGTCGACTTTTTGCCTTTGCGACCCCTAGGCATTGTTGAACACAAGTCTGGCTGTGAAGTTTGAACAAAGTATCCCCTTGGAAGTGTTTCCTCCAATTATGGCGCTTGAGTGTAGCGTTGTGTCATGTGCGGTGGATAGGTCTCCGCCAAGTCATTCCGGGGGCTGTTATTCAACTTTGCAGTGTTAATGAATTTTAAATAACCGAAATCAATTGGAGTCAAAGTTTGTTGGCTCTTCAAAGATGTTCTACGTTGTTCGGGAGTGTTCTGGAGTGTTCTGGAGTGTTTTTTTGGGGGAGGGTATCTTGGTGTGTCTTTTGAGGGTGTTCTGGGTTGTTCTGTGAGACTGGCATTTTTGGTAGACGGTATCTTTGCAGATAATCGACATGTAAGACTGAAGTTTTTGCCACACGTATACACAATTCATACACACACACATACAGACACCCAAGGCGATGAGTAAAGAGGCATAGAATGAAGCTTAGGGCAGGATTTGAACTTTTGCAACAGTTTTCGCAACCAGCACTTTGGGGGGTTTTATACTTTTGCACGTGACTTTTATCTGAAAGTGGATGTGACAGTGGTGATGGGAATTTGGATAGAACAAGTTTCCTGTGGTCTGTCGTCTCTGTTTAGCGATTTGTTGGTTTTGCCGCAGGAGTTTGACGATGCTTTGCTGTTTTTTGTTGGATGACAGTATGTGGTTGGTACGATGGTAAAGACAGGATGTTGTGGCATTTTGTGTGTGAGAATTTTTCATCTTGAGGGACGCATTGATTGCGTTTATATTGACTTTTGGCTTTCATTGGGCGGTTTTGCTCCCTTTACAGTGAGAAGGTGAGGATAATCAGAGAGAAGATGGAAAGTATGAGTATGGCAATCAAGTTTTGATACACAAAACCCTTTGGCGTATGTCGTTTGTTTGGTTTTGGATGGTAATCAAGGTGATAGTTTTCTGTTGGATCCTTGCCTAACTGAATTGCAGTTTAATTCTCAAATTCGATTAGATTTGTTGGAGATTGCGAGCATATTTGTATCTGAAAAGTTGGTGTAACATCGTCTAGCTCGGTATATCGTGGAAACCAAGTTAACAACCGGCTGCAGTGAGTAATGGGCATTGACCTTCTGATTGTCTAATACCCGATGAATGGGAAAACGTTAAGGAAGATGGATGTTACAAGGAGCAATGATCTTCGATTTGATTTGAAGCTGATTCACAACATGAGAAGCTTGTAAGGCAGAGGAATCGTTACACTGATCAAAGGTCTCGGTTAAGTCATTACCGACCTTGGCAGAGCAGCGAGCGGCCTTAATCGTCATTCTGCACAAACGGACGAGTTTGGCAGGTATGCTAAAACTACACATGGTTCCATATAGCTAGTCTCTATAAATGCTGTCATACTATATGTGGCCTTAAAATCGATGGAGAGATGGTGGATATCGAAATGGACTTCTTGAGTTTTTTCCAGAATCTGGTGGAGTGTGAAGATTTGGTCGATTGTGAATTTTCCAGGTCTGAAACCGCACTGATAGATGCCAATTAGGTTGTTAACGAAGGGTTTTAGATGTTCAAACAATGTAGCAGATAAGAAGACATACACTTCTATAGTTGACGCAGGTAAGGGGTCAAATGAAACCATACACCAGGCATACAACTCTTCTGACCAGATCTGGGAAATGAGTTGGCGTTTGTTTTCCACAAATTCATTTCCAATTCATTACATCGGGGAAGGTTTTTGTTGGATTTCAGCTTAGCTATTCTCTGCACTGACTGTGACTCTACTAAAAGGTTTCATTCTTCATCTCTACACAATCTTTTTATCTGTTGGTAAGGATTCCGTGCGTTATGCCTGGAGCACAATCTCTCAATATCTTCGGTCGCGTAGTTCTCGTGCTCTTTTTGCTTCTTCTATAGGATTCGATTTTCTTTCCATCTCTTCCGTTCACGTTCAGCTCACGAGCGGCTCTCGTCCTTCAGCGCCTCTTTGTACGCTTCTTGTTTAGCTGCATGTGCTTGCCGGTATTCTTCACCAAAGCAGAGATGTCTTGGCGGTAGTTGGGTGAAACTTAGCACATCAGTTGCGGCGTTTTTGATGGCAAGTTGGCACCCTTGCCACTGGTTTTCGGTACTTGATGCTGGGGATACGAATTCGGTGAAAATTCTGGCGGTCTCTTGCGGTTGTAGTTTTTCTATCTTATCGTAGTAGTTCTTCTTTGATGTGGCGCTTGGGAAATCTGCATTCTCACCTTGTTGGTTTGATGTTGGCTTGCCAGAACGTTCGGACGTCCAGAAAACTGGAAGAATGCCTTACGTTTATCGCAATTACATAGATCAATTTGATTTAGCGTTCCATGAACCGGAGACTGTCATGTCCCTTCGTGTACATATATTGAGATCAGGAAACCGTGTGCTTGCTGTGGTGATATTTCGCCATAAAGTCAATAAGTTTGAGATCGTTGCCAGATGAGGCATCCTGTAGCTAAGGTTACCAAAGTTGTTCTGGGGACATTTCTCATATGTTTTGTAGACGAGCTTGTCGAAATATTCTCTGGTGGCGTCACCTTCGTCTGATGTGGATTGCCATAAGACGATCGCTTACGTGACGGAAACTCAAGCATTCTTCCCTAACTTTGTCGGGTATGACAAATGCGCACCAATTAAGGGCTCCTTCACACCATCTTTTTTTTTGAAGACCCTGCCTCAGTTTTGAAAATTTCTTATTCATCTGAGCTCAGAATATGTCAGAATAGCTCAAAATAAGACCTCCGCTAGTCTGGCTGTGGATGGTGGTTGATTCCATCGGGGGTAATCTCTCCTCTGCACGTCGTTCTTCGGAGGAAATCCTGTTAGACATCTGAGGGCACTTGTCCATCGGATCTGGCAAGGGATGAATCGTCTGGCTCGGCTGACGAAGTTCGACTGGCCGAGGTTGCGCAGCTCGTTTATGTTTGTTATATTGAAATTTCTCAGTCTTTCGAAGATTGCTAGTAGCTAGTATACATCTTTCCGAATCCCATGATGCATCTAACAAGGCTACACGGTAGTCTCCTGATTAAAAAACGATTGAAAGCATTGTGACTGAAGGAAGACATGCATTCAGTATTCAAGACTTTCCGATGGGCCTACACTGACTCATACCACTGGACGGTTGTAGCCAAGATAAGAATGCATACAATAAGAGCAGTAAGGGCAGTATATCGCCGACAAAATTTAGAAGTTTTGACCAACCGAGTTCTTCTAACTTCACTTGAGAATCCGTACCATCAGCATCAGGTGTGAAGGACTTGTGGCAATGCTGTTACTTCATCAGAGGTTTCGCAAAGTGGTCCCAAATAAGAAATCTGTGGTTCGACAGGCATTCAAGGGAGATGCAAAGAAAAACACGAAGTTGTGATCATTGAGGTTCTGTTGCTATAGGAACGTGGTTTGGGCATTTTTCTAAAAAGCAAGTGTCATGGCAATAACACAAAACTCAAACTAAAGCCCTCAAAGAACACCACTGGCGAACAGAGGGACTATACTATCACTTCTGATGAAGACCACGAAAAGGATGGTTGAGCTTCTTAAGCGCACAAGTGTTTTCCGAATGCGTTCCAACGAAGAATTTGACAAAATGTAGTACGTGTCGAACATTTCCATTGCCAGTGAAGGTGCCTTCGTCATCTCAACTGTTAACAGCTCATATAACTCAGCAAAGCAACACCACATAACCGGATCACTAGTCCAATGGGCTGGAGCAAAACTATGTAACACAATTTTGCGAATGCTGTCTCCAGTCACTATGTGCGGAAGAGACTGAATGTTAGCTACAGTCAATGCAACGTCCTGTGTCTGTTCCGTTCACAAGAATGTGATTATCTACGATTTGGCATGTGCAGATAATGTAGACACACTGTCTGTCAAATAATGCATTGCCACTGTTAGTTGCCTCACCTATTTGAGTGTAATCCTGAATGCCTACGTTCTTTGGAAGAAACGTCGCATACATAGTCGAGGGGCTGTCGACTTTTTGCATGATATGACGTATGTCACCGAGGAGGGTCATTTGGATCTACGCGGCTATGATGAGATCAATTCTTTTCTATGTATCAGCTGTTTGGCGGTGTAAGTTTTCACGTAAATACCTCAGTCAGTCTCGGCTACTTTGGAGCCTTTTCTAGCATGCCCATCCCAACCTTGACGCACTGTTTCCCTCGTCTTGATATTCATATCGTGAAGTGCTCTCTCAAGCTCATCTGCGGTTTAAAAAGAAGAGGCTCTTTGTACAAATCGTACTAAAGTAGGCAAATGCGCGCCGAGTATCAATTTGACGTGCTGTTTGATGCAATGACATTGGAACTAAGGTTGAGCTGGAAAGATAAAGTTAACTTTTCCTGCAATCAAGACTGGCTTGGCTTAACATATGCAGTCGTCTTTGTGGAGTACGAAGAGCTAAGGCTTCACAACTCGTTAGAGAAAGATCTGTTTATAAATCAGGCTTAGTCATACGGCAATCTGCTGAGGGACAGCAGAAAGTCCGCTGACTTCCTAGAGACGTCGGGAAGCATTCGTTTGGTCTGCCTGCATCCCGGGGAGCCCTGCTATCTGCAATTGTGCTCATATGAGACCCAACTGTCAATGGAAGCCTTAACTGAGGACGCAGGCAGACCCAAAGTAGGTTCGGGTCCCGAAAAACTCTTCTCTGAACCTTATCTGGCAAGTTCATCGGCGATTTCATTTTCAGCGATCCCATTGTGACCTGGCACCCAGACAAGGGTCACTAAATTTAGCCTTTCGACTGCGTGCAGTGATTGCTTGCATTCTTCAACCAGCTTGAAAGTCGTAAGAGAGTTCCGGAAGGCTCTAAGCGATGCTTGGCTGCCGCTACAGATGTAAATGCTTCGCCAACTCCACCTCTTCTCCGGAATATAATTCGCTGCCATCAGGATTGAGTAAATCTCCGCTTGGAAGGCAGATGCGATCACTTCCTAACGTGAAGTGATATCTATTGTTGTCTTCCTCCAGAAAGACACGAGAGCCATATCTTAAAGTGATTTTGGAGCCGTCCGTGAGGACCCGACTACATTCCTTTCCTGGCTCAGACTCTGGCCGAAACCAGTCCCGAGCCGGGAAAGTCGAATTCGTATTTTTTCCGCAACCGGAGTTTCGGTGTCATTACATCGGACGGCATGTCCATAAGACCAGAGTCGTAAGACATCCGACGCGCAAGGTCACCAAAGCTCCAGTGCGTGTTGCACCATACACCACTATTTTTAAACAAGAAATGGCTTTCAGAATGCAGTCCGTGATATGAATATCAAGGGGAGGAATGTTCATCAATGCGTCTAGATCGGAGCCAGGGGTGCTGAGGAAAGCCCCCAGGCATCCGAGGCAAACCGTTCTTAGGAGTTTGGTAAAAGCAGCAATCACGTATTTTCGTGAGGGCTTATTCCACCAGACAACCGATGCATAGGATATAATTGGCCATGTAGATCAAAAGGACCCTTCTCGGAGACAGGCCCCATGTCTTGCCGATCGCTCCTCTGCACTGCTAGAAGGCCAACAGCGCCTTCGGTGCTTTCGACGTAACATGTTTAGCCCAGAAAAGTTTGTTATCCAGGATGATAGCCAAATATTTAGTTTCTTTGCAGAATTGGATGACGATGTCCTTAAGTACTAAATGAGTCAGAAGCTGCCTTCTCGTAAAGAGAACAACCTCAGTTTTAAGAGGATTGACTGAAAGCTTCTGGGGCTGCCTAGGTTTTAGAGCAGACAGTCGCTACACATAATTCAACAGACATTACAGCTACACCATCCACGTATCCTTGTGCATAGACGTTAGAACTATTGAGCATATTGAGCAGTGGGTTGACCAGCATGCACCATAGCAGTGAAGACCGAACGCCGCCCCTCTTTACACCAGTCACCATATATTGGCCCCAGCCAGCATTCGCAATCAATGTCCCATTCACTAGCATTGCCTTTATCCACAAAACTAGTGACTCATCTACGGCGTGCTGTCTGACCGAGTTGCACATGCCGTCAAAAGTTGCGTTGTCGAAAGCACCCTCAACGTCGATGAAAATGCCGCAGGCGTATTGATTCTTGTCGAGTGTGCCTACAATTCTGCATACCGATTCTGAAGCGCACTCTCGCAGGATCTTCCGGGTAGGCGTGTTGCATCGTCGACAGAAAATGCATTCGCAAGGCGGTTTTGTGCACATAGATCTCGCCCATTCCCTCGATGCTTTTCAGCATGAAGGCAGTCAGACTTATAGGTCTGAAACTCTTGGCGAACGAGTTGTCCTCCTTTTCGATTTTCGATATAAAGCCATTCTCACTGTTCGCCAGGGATTCGGTATGTATGCCAGTGCCAGGCTTGCAGCCAAAATTCTCTCCAGAGTTACCAGCAGCTGGTCCATAACTTTTTGTAACATAACTAGGTAAATACCATGGTGACAGATGACAAAGGCAGCAACATCATGTTCAATGACCTCATCCGTCAACCGATGAGATATACCAGCTACGGCGTGTTGTGTTGTTCAGCTAGTTGTGAGCTGGTTTCGATTAGGTTACCTGGGAAGTGAGACTCAATCTCGACTCAGTATAGGTATCGTCAGATTTTCTGACAGGTTCCAGCCTGGTTGATTTTCTCCTTTTGAGGACTTTGACTAGCGGATCCCTTAAATATTTTGGATTCTTATGGGCTACAGATTGCAGGCACTCCAACTAGCGCTTCAAGATTACTTTACAAAGTGAACGCCGTTCATGAAAGACTGTGGATTTCTATTGGTGTCTTAGTTGAGAATTATGCTTTTGCTAAATACTAAAATACACTAGGTTCGGTGTGAGATTTATGATGGCTCCCGGAGCGCTTCATTTGTAAATGTTCGGCTTACGCTTAAATTAGGTTGCAAGAACTAGATGCTGCAATAGGAATATTCGGATTACTTCCTTGGCTAAGTGTTTGGTTCGGATGAAAAAAAAAGTCTTTGCCTTTGATATTCATTTCCGAACTTATTTCTTCTGCCTGTGGCTGTAGAACAGAAACAAGGAGGAGAATGCTTCCAGAACTCAATGTTGATTTTTGTCGTTAAAACGAAATCTGAACTCCCAGCAATTATCTATCAGTGGAACTTCCATCGTGGAAAGCGGTTTGATCTAGGTATCAATGAGAACCTATTTTGGAATGACTACATACTCAATGTCATCCAGAATGCTGCAATATGTCTTGGCTTTCTTAAGGTTGCGAGGAATGCTCCTTCTCCGGCCTTTATATTCAAGTCATTTATACAGCGAAAAGTAGATAATAATGTTCAAACTCGTTCGGCTGTCCACAGGACATATTCTAGGATCCAAAACGTGCCTATTACCTTACTTCACCTCATCGTGCTTCAACGAAACTGCCAGTACAAATCCGGCTCTGTTCCCACAACAGTAACACTAGTTTAGACATGGTCTCATTTTCGGACTATTTCACTATGAAATATACTGAGTAAATCCTAAAGCCTACCACTCGCTTATATAATACCCTGAATACTTTCCATTCCCCAGCCGTTATAGAGTTCTAACATTCAAAACCAATGTAGGTCGATATTTTTCATTTTTTTCCTTTCGCCGGCTCTGTGTCCATTTTAACGGTATTCGTAATCCTAATGACCATGAACTGTATTGTGAAAAACAAGTGGATGGTACAAAGTACATATTTCTGTACATATCTCGAAATAAAAGCCAAACTGCAAAGGCACGATTAATCTGAGTTCAGTTCGAAATTTGTATTCACTGAATTTGTGTTGTTGCTGAACCATACTGTGTTTACTCCAATTCTTTACGTTCTTATCCATATCCAAATCTTAGGCAAACCCTTCCTATAACAAAGGAACCAAAGTTTAAGTCGAATCGGTGTCCATTGAAAAGGATATACTCGTACTTTCCCAGATGATATCCAAACGTGTCATTATAGTTTTCTTCAAAATCACATTCCGCTCTAGTTCCAATTGACGTGATAACAATTCAAAGATCTAGTTCCTTCGGACGCCTGGTTTCGTCAAAACTATCAACCAGAAAAGGAGTGTTATCTCAATTTCAAACAAACCCATCCCCTGTCCATCGAACCAATGGGTTCAATAACCTCTTCCATGACAACCTTCCATTCAAGAAATTTCAATTTTACCTTCTACCTCAGCGATAGTATGGTACGAGTATCCTTCCAAAAAAAAAAACTTCAAGTCATCGCAAAAATAAGATTGCTCCTTGGTCCTTTTGTTATTCAATCATCAATGGTCGGTTAGAGACAGTTGGTCCCTTGGACAATTGGTCTCGCGAGCTGATTATGAGCCATTGACCCAAAATGAAATGATACCACAACAAAAAGGTATCCGAGAAGGTAGACCGATATTCAAATTTGAAAAAGAAACACAACAGAGAAGAGCACGAGGGGAAAAATTCAAATCAATCCGACCGAAAATTAATTCATCCCTTTGTCGCCTGGTCCTCTTTCTTAGGCACACTTCCAACCGAAAGGAGATCAACCCAGTCGACTGGTTCAGTCGGGCTCATTGATAAGCCTTTAAGAGTGTTTTCGGAATCCCGAAAAGACTAACGCATACATCCAGACGAAAAAAAAGGACAATTTTCTGGTTAGCGGAGTAGAATACATAGTCCTGATAAAGGGAACCCAAAACAGGGAGTCAGGATGGAGGGGAAGAAAAAAAAAACAGAATCTCACCAAACCAAACTCACGCAGGATTTTCATGTAAAGCATATTTTTTTTTTGTGTGTGGGGGAAAGAATTTAAGGATCAACCCTGGCTTGGGGTTGGGAGTAAGCCTTTGAAAGGTTTCTTGCGAATAATTAACCGAGTTCCTTTCAATACGAGTAGAAGAGAGGAACTTTTTTCTATTTTTTTCTAGCAAAACCAATCTGGGAATTTTGTTTCATAGGATTCAGGACATCTTCCGGCTGCTTGCCGACGTCGTACGAGTATGCCTCTTTAAGTTTGTCCTGTTTTTTATTTCTTTTTTTTTTTGTATTTAAACTCAAAACCACCCTTGTGTCTCTGAATAAATTGTTTGTCTTGTGGGCATAGGTTGGAAGTTGAAAGTTGGAACTAGGCGAGGTTAGGAATCCTATCTGACTATGTTCGTACGAATACTTTCCACTCCTTCTTCGTCGTCGTCGTCATCATCGTCGTCGTATCTTTTCAGGAAATTAATATGGGGAAAAGTACGAGTATGTATTTTCCTTGGCAGGTACATAGGGGTGTTTGCGGGTAAGGGTTGAGAATCCAAAGGAAATGCTCGGAATCTAGGACATAATCATTGTGAATTGTTTATAAGGATGTTCTTCCGTTTTTTTTTTTTGAAATAGTGCGCGCACATGTAAAGATACAGATACAATGGGATCATCGAAGGAAGGGAGGATGGAAAATCTGCCTTCAGGAGGTACGTACGAATAGCACCAAGTCGTTCCGAAATGTTGGCTGCTTCTGATGTTGTGATGGTTAATGTGTTTGGAAACAAGATAACTACGTTGACATGTTATTAGGCATTGCCATCCGGCGTTGAACTCATCTTCATACAATTAAAGTTGAAACAAATACGAGGACTCGTTCTTTCCTTTCTTCTGCCTTGTTGTCCCCTTTCTCATTGTTTTTTTGTCTTCATTGTGGGTGCGTTTTCCGTATGCATTTCATTATCCTGGAACTCCGTCGAAATGACGGTGGAGCACTGGGACGTTAAATTTTATTTGGAGATGAAATTATTTGTACGCTGCTGGCAGAGTGAACTTTAAGTTCTTTGATGTCGGTTTGTATGTTAATATGTCAATTGGATTCAACTACAAGAGGGGCAGAGATTACAGATATACGAGTAAGTTACAGCAATCCTTAAATTCAAGCTGAATAGGGGATGCGGGAAATGTAATTACTTTCGCTTGAGATAGAGGGGGATTTGTGAAGTCTAAGCGTGTAATTTTAAATGGGCTGAGATATAGATCTGAGAAGTTTTATGTTTTACGGATTGGAGTGACGTTAAATGAGATTTATCGCTGGTTTGGCTGGTTGAACTGGATTTAGTATGATGAATGATTGAAGAAAGTTTCGGGACATAGTTGAACGATTTAGTTGTAGACAGTGACTCTTTGCCCAGTAAATAAGGAACTGATGCTTTGGGTGTAGGCAGCATTTTAGACCAACTTCGAATGTCGCAGTCCTAACGATGTCGGTAGGGTGTCCCAAAAGCTGGGCAAATTCTAAAGGACGCGCAATCTGCTCCGAGCTTAAAGTGAGGAAGTCACATTTTAGGATATCGTCTTCCTCAAAATTGTGTGGTCTACAGATGGCCCCGTTCTTTCCCACTCTCTTGATTGCCGTGTCAGTTCGTTCTTGGCCAGATGAAGCCACTGAATTTTCTTCGTTCCTTTTCACACTTTCCAACGTGTCTATTAAACATGAAAAAATGTTTAAATGCATCTAACAATCCCTGAGCATCGGACAAACGCATTCTCGTAATAATTAAGGATAGCTTCTTGAACCTAGCTGCTAGGTTAAGCAAACTTCTGGTAAATAACCTATCACAGTATGTTTCAATTTCCTCGACTTTTTTTTTTGATTTAATACTACTCCTGGTTGGTTGGTTTGTTGGTGTGGCACTTAGGCCAGAGTAAGACCCATTGTGATGCAACTAGATCTTGATCCAATTCTGCCACGTGGAAATAACGTAAAACCAATTAGGGCTTAGGAAACGTTGGTTTCTGCGAGATCACTGAAGTCGTCTAGAAAGTATGAGTCCAGATGTATGCGAATAGAAGAACAAACCTTAGGCGGACTGTTGGATCAACATGTCTAGCGACCAAACAAATCTGGCCAAAGCTGAATCTGAATCGCTCTAAGAATTTGATCTTTCAAAATAGGAAACATCTCAGCGCTATCATAGGTGTCATCACTGACATTGACTTATTGGCAAGTATGCAAGAAGGATTGGCGTCTTTACTAACGATTTCTGCAGAAGCCAATCCTCCACCTACTCTGTAGCTCTTTCCCAAAAAGGTAACTTCACTTAAGAGCATTTTTCTACAATGCATTGACTTGAGCGATCTAAACAATATATAGAAGCTCAAAATGGTTCCAGGAGTAGGAGGATCACAGATCCACGTGACATCACAATGGGCCAATAGGCCTGACTGAGTTGGTTTCTCTAACATTCCAGCCAATAAAAGGTTTCCTAGTAGCGCTGGGCAAATGCAGAGGAGATGAAAAGTTGTTTCCTCTTCTTCCTCATCCCTACAGCTTCTACAAAAGTCATTTGATAGTATGCCAAGCCTTGCCACAAGGCAAGTCTTCCGATTAGACGGTTCCTGTAATGACACCTATGTACCATGATTAGACTACGGGGACTTTTGTGATCTATCATAGCTTAGGCCAGATCTGTTTAGTGACATGACACACTGCACCATTTGCCTACCTGCGGTTCGCCTTACCTATCGTAGTCTGCAGAATTATATTTTTACAAGTATCCAGACTGATGTCCAAGGATCTCATGTTTTGCGAAATTTGCAGTGTTGTGCCATGTATAGCAAGTTCTTCTCCTCTGCAGTTTCCTTAAACATCACAGTGGTGAATATTTAACTGCTTAGTTACCTCGTTAAGAGACGCGCTGCAATTGAAGGCAGTTTTTGATTTAAAAGTGACTGGTTCCAGGCACATAATAGCTGCCTCGTTATCATTGTAAATGCCGAGAAGTTCCTTGATAGCTAAAAACTCCGCTTGACACTGCAGTAGTTTGGGCGGCGAAAAGTGGGATCAAGATTTAATTTCTCAGCGAAAATACCAGCTGCACCCCTTATTAGGTTTTTGAGCCGTCCGTATAGATGTGGATGAATTCTTTATCAGAAAATGTGCCATTCACCCAGTCTTGACGATTTGAAATAGTAGTTATGAAGCATCTACCGAAGCACTATTTGGTAGTGGCTAGTCGTAATCTTCTGGGTTTTGTCCTGGGTTATCTAAGATTGTAGAGTGCCCCGTGTGCATATAGGACCACGGTGAAGAGGCTTTCAACCTTATGACTGCGTTGGCTGAACATGGCTACGGGGGTAAGATAGAGGGTGGTATCCAGTGCATCAGAGGGAATGGTCCTAAGAGCGCCAGTGGTCCACCTGCGGGCTAGATGCTGCACCCTTTCTAGATTGCGAAGGTGAGTTTCTTTTTCCAAGGCAGTCCACTGGACAATAACACCAGTATGGGCCTTTATTGAAGTTAAGCCAGTGCGTGATACGGGGTTGCATACCCCATATCTTCTCAACCGCTATTTGACAAGAGTAGAGTCCTATAGTGCCTTTAGGTTTCCAGGTTGAGACCAAGGTATTTTGTATATCCTGCAATGGAAATACATGCAGGAATCTTATTTTTCCTTATGAAAAGGACTAGTTCAATTGTCTGTTGATTAATGGCTAGACCACACTTTGGAAAAAGAGTTGTTCATTAGCTCGCTTAGAGCGTTGGGGAATTTTCCGGGTATACCTATGACAACGTCATTCGCATAAGCAATCACCCTGCAGCCTTCTTTGTATAGGATTTTGAGTAATTCATTTACTACTAAGTTCCAGAGAAACGGAGACAGGACACCACCCTGATGTGTGCCCCACCGAACAAATCTTCTGGGTGAGGTCCCGCCCAGTTCAGTGGAGATAGTCCTGTGATTTAGCAGTTGACTTACCAGGCTTCCAAGTAAGGTTTCGACTTGGAGATTTGAAATTACGGTAGTGACCGCCCCTGGCTTTACGTTGTGTAAGGCTCCTTCATTGTCAAGAAAGCCTACCAGACAATATTCCTTCCAAACAAGAGATTTTTCAACGGATTTCAATGCATTTTCGTTTTCAGAATGCATGTTGAGAAGCTGACAGCAGATTTACGTCAACGCTGCAGCGAAGGTGAATGTCAATCAGTCTTTCGAAAATTTTTAAGAAGAAAAACGACAAGCTGATTGGTCTGAACCCCTTAGGGTATACGAGTACGTGCGAGCTTCTACCGGCTTTAGGCATGAAAACTACCTTTGATCCGGTGCAAGTCCTAAGAATGTCGGAGAGTTTCATACAGCCACTGAAGATGATTAACAACCATGGGAAAGTATGAATGTAGATTTTTTATATTTCGGCCGGGATAATGCCATCCGGTCCGGATGCCTTAAAAGGATTGCAGTTGTGTGTGGCCCAGATGAGCTAAGACGCGTTTATAATCCTACCGGGATTGCAAGAGCCTGCAATGTCTACGAAAAGGGGGCACAATTTACTGAGTGCACGCTTAAGTTCTACTCCATGCGACACAAACTAATTCGTCTATTCCTGGGTGAGTTTCTGTGACTCTACCTAGAGTCCATTTACAAGAAGGCTGATGTCCTTCCTTGACAACGACAATATCGTCTTTCTGGATGCGCTTTAACTTCTTTAATCATTTTCAACGATTTTGTAGTTGGCTGAGATAGTCGCCGGACCACGATCTCCAAATTTGCTGAACAATACCTCCATGCATCGAAGGTTCACTAACGATGTTAAGCTTCTTTGGTCTGTTAAAAAGACCCCTGAAATTCGCTCCACCGTGAGCGCAATTTTTTGGCCTTGTTCCCACTCTCAGGGGAGGCGGTTGACACTGTCTCGTTGTAAGCCCCAGATAGTTCAGTAACGCGGTGGCCATAAACATTTTTAGGGGGAGGGCGGAGCAGATGGGATTGCTCTATCAGGACAATACCTGCAGATAGACCAGCCAGTATACATAGTTTGTGTGGGTTAATTGATCACAAGCGTGATCATGGTCAGAACAGATAGTGTCCGAGATGTTGTTTCTGTCTATATATAGCGATGAAGGTGGGTTTACAATCGACATTACAAATTAGAATGCAAGTGTTGCGAGTATATTGAAAAAGTTACTCACTTCTTTCATTGATATCCGATTTGCCCCAGAAGGCTATCCAAACTCGAGATCTAGTTTTGCCTCTACTGTCTCTCGACCACTGTAATTAGGGAGGAGAAGATTTTAAAATGACGCTTCGCAAGAATACAGGTCTATTTGGGGGTCGTAAGTCTAGGTACCAGGGCGTCAAGGACCCACGGTTCTTAGATCAGAAAAATATCGTCAGTGCTATTACAGAGGCAGTACAGCGTCCAGTCTCTTCCACATCCGTATCGTACACATGCTGTCATATATTAGCGCAAAATTGCTGTACAAACACACCCTCTAGTGGAATTTCTCAGATTCTTTTATTACATCCAAAAACGGTCGTTGCTCCTGAGACGCAATCTTCTCGAACGGTTATAACCTGAGATAAGTAAAACAATCGAACAAATTCAATTTTATTTCGCCCTTTCCATTGGAAGCAATTAGAGCATTTAGAAAAGGTTCGCCGGAAATATTCTTTTAGTGGATTCAACGGTGAAGTCTCTAGTTGGCACAACACACTCATAGGAACAATAAACAAATAAAGAACTAGTCCATTATACTCCTTGTATGCTCCTTTTAATGAAATGTCCCTGTTTTTCAAAGAAAAATGAATAATCGCGTGTTAGTGATAAAGTGCTTTTAGCAACTCTGCACTATCACAATCATTCTTCCAGCAAGTGGAACAGGACATGGTTTTACTAATGCATAGCACATTTAGGTGTTTAGCAAAAGGGTTATGGCCCATTGTTCCCGTAGGAAGTACCACCACAAGTTAAGGTTCTGAGAATTCTTCCTTCGAGACTGGTTCAGATCTCATTTCCAGCAATCCCATTGCGATCCATAAATAAAACTAGACTTAGCAAACTCAGTTTCCCAACTGATTTCAGAGAAACATTGCAATCTGGATTGAATGTGAGAGCAGTGAGAGCGTTAATCCGTATTGGCTCCTTCACCTGTTGGATAGATGTTAGTGTACCTAACGGGGCTATAGTGTCCTCCAGGAAAACGCCAGTGGGGTATCGTAAATCGGTGTTTTGGAGGCATCCGTGAAGATGTGACTACAATCGTTTTCTGGCTCAGATTCTCCCCAAAACCTCATTCAACCAAAAGCGAGCAGTTTCGATGAAATTGCGGTAAACGGCGTATCCATAAGGTCAGAGTTATAAAGCAATTATATCCAGTCGTCAAGACTTCAGTGCGAGTCGTACCAAATATTTTTGAACGGAATATGCCTTCTGGAGTGCAGCGCGTGATATAAATTTTACGGAAGGGAAGCGATCAGATCCAGCCAAGGAAAATCGTTCTTTATAGTCTGGTAAAAGTAGCAGTAATATGGGGATCATAAAACCTTCAACAAAAAAAACGTATAGTAATTAACCCACGGCACTCCCTCAGTGTTGTAGATGTCCAAATGTGCCAGGTGTGCAATGTAGACTCGGACCACTACCTATGAGCATGACATGGTACGTCTACGGGTCTCTCAAACTCCACTACAGCTAATAGATACTATGAGATGATTTAACGTCGAACACCTGCAATTGTATTGGGTCTACAAGTAAGTTTCCAGCGTTTTTTTTTCCAAAATTTGAAGTTTTATTATGAAAACATAGTTACAATGCTTTATTCAAAATATCGTCCATCGGAAGCTACAACTTTCCCCCATCTTTCTGACAATTTATGAATTCCGGACCAAAAAAATTTCTCGTCTTTCGAGCCCAAGAACGTATCGAGACAATTTTTGATTTCCTCTACTGAGCTGAAGCGTATTCCCGTAAGAGCGTTCTGCATCGAACGAAACAAGTGGTAGTCAGATGGTGCCAAGTCTGGACTGTAAGGCGGGTGAGGCAGTTTTTCACCGAAACCGCAACATGTGGCCGAGCGATGTCGTGATGAAAAATGACGGACTCATGCCTGGTCTCATATTCTGGCCGTTTTTCTTTTTCTTCAAACGAATTAGTTGGGTTCGATATAATGGTCCTTTGATGGTTTCACCACTCGGAAGCAGTTCGTAGTATACGACACCCTTTTGATCCCATCATATGCAGAGCATGACCTTATTCACGTGAATATTTCGTTCCGGCGTCGATTGGGCGGGCTCGTCGGGCTTTGTATACGATTTTCTGCGTTTAGGATTATCATAATAAATCCATTTCTCATCACCAGTGACAATACGATGCAAAAATGGCTTATTTTTATACCGCTGCAGTAACATTTCGGACATGCAAAATCGCCGTTCGACGTCTCTTGGCTTCAATTCGTACGGCACCCAGTTTCCAACCTTTTGAATGAATCCCAGTGCTTTTAGGCGCAGGGAAACGGCTTGTTGCGTGACGCCCAATGATGCAGCAAGTTCTTCTTGAATCTGACACGGATCCCCATCCAGTAAAGCGTCCAATTCCTCGTCTTCAAAACTTTTCGGCTTTCCGGGGCGATCTTTGTCTTCAACTCCAAAATCACCACTTTTGAACCGTTTGAACCACTCGCGGCACATCGATTCACCAATACATTCCGCCCCATAAGTTTCCGAAAGCAAACGACAGGCCTCAGTCGCACTTTTCTTCATATAAAAAAATAAAAGCAGCGCTTCCCGCAAATGACGTTTATTTGGCTGGAAACTTGCCATGATTTTGCTCGATAAAATGTACGTCACCGATAGAACTGCTCAAATATAACGCTGCAAAGTTGTTGACAGATACAAAACCTACAAATAAAACACATGGGGTCTGACATTTCTGCCCGGGATCCACTGGTGGCGCCATCTCTGACAAACGCTGGAAACTTACTTGTAGACCCAATAGCTAAACGCCAAAATCATTATTATAGCTTCTCCGTCACGCAAGTGCTTTATATCAGTAACATCGATATCACGAAGCTGTCAGAGTTGCCACAACTAATGTGGTGAGTTCCAACCGACGACCCGCATATGAAGCCCATGGTTTGATGAAGAGTGCACATAGGCTCACTGAGCAACATAACTCGCCTCTGAAGCCGCACTACATAAATATAGGGAAGACGTTCAGTTACCTCAGGCGAGAAACAGAGGGACGTGAGAAAAGTGCGATCGAGAAAAAGGATTAACAGTGCTCTATGAATAATAGAATGAGTGAGAGTCTTGTTAAAATAAGACTGGAACAGAAAGTCCATTCATTTTGGCGATGAAAGCCACAATTTTCGTTCGCCAAGACAAATTGACCAACTGGATGTACAGGACTGCAGGAGATGACTTGGTAGATAGCACACTAACCCAATGAAAGTACGCTATATGAATGGAACCCCAGCATCGTTTGTCCAGTACGAAAGTATACAGAACCTCATAAAGGCGCTTACTATAAAGGCTCCTTAACATCGCGTACAAGATATTGTCCGCCGTGTTGTGTGAAGACTTGGAACTATTTGCCAATGAGTCAACGGCCTTGCCACACTAGATCACCCGAATTAAGCAGTGTTAGGCGCGGTAAGTACCTAGATGGGGGACGTGGTGCACTACGTATTGTTGATAAAAATCGCGACATGGGCATACTACCCCGGCGTAAGATCGCGGACTTTGAAAATTTATTTGCACCGTCCTTTGAAAAATAAATAAATAAAATATTTGTCAATGAGAGTGCCTATATCAGACCGAACGTTACAATAGACAAAACTAAGGTGACCCTATACAAGACCCTAAATGCAAGTGATTTTAGGTCTTTTGTGCCGTGACCGGGTTCAGAAGACGAGATATAACAGCAAACTGTTAGCTCTACAGCGATGTTGACATCGACCTGGTCAGAAAAGTGTACGTCATTCACCTGAGATGACTACCATGAGGAAAAAAGCGGAGTAAAGGAAGACCTTGCTCTAGGTAATACGCTCGAAAGGAAGGGGACCTCAACTTATAACTATGTAGGAATGCGAAACTGGAAGAAATTGACGAAAAGTCGCGGTAACTAGAGAGGTTTATCGCTTGAGGTCTAGCGCCATCCCGGACTCTATTCCTTATATAGTATATCCTCATTTATGACTCCAAAAATTTTTTAAATTCACTAACACTAAATAAAATTGTGATAACTACCCGTTGTACCTAAATTTTTGAGCCAAGTTTTTTAATGATTCCCAAGTAATTGAAAATCCCTTTGCCAATTTTTCCAGCCAGAATTTTACTGGTCACATCCATGAACCGGACTAACCCTACCTTTCGTACCTAAACAACCTTCGAATCAGTAAATAAGAACATATAAGCAAAACCAAGATCTCAAGGATGGGTTGGCAGCCGTACTTCTAAACAAATATGCGGTTTATTTGGCTCAATCACTCACTACTTTTTGTAGGTTTCAATGACCTTCGCCCATAATCTGGAAGAATGCCTACATACTTTCCCTTCATAAAAAAAGCCGCCAGGACGGAATTTCTGACTACCGACCCATTGATAAGCTCTCCTGTAGTCCTAAGCTGTCTTAGGACTTGCATTTCATTGCAAGTCTATCTTTTCCCCAAACCAGCACAGATTTTTGAGAGGTCGGTCTACAACCACAAACCTTATTGAAGTTGTCTCAACTATCTTGTACGCGTTAGCATGAAGCTGATTTGAAGGCCACTGATTTTAGTAAAGCTTTTGACAGAAAGTCTCATAAAATTGTTTTCCTCAAACTAAAGGTTCTTGGTTTTCAGTCGAGCTTTATTATTTATTATGTGGATTGAATCCTTCTTAGAGGATCGACAATGCAATGTATTATTTAGGTCGTGGATTTCTAACCCCATTAAAATTTTTCCGGAGTACCTCAAGGTAGCTATCTTGGCCGTTTGCTATTTATACTAACAACCAATTTGATATTGATAGTATCATTGAAAGCTTAATATACCACCGTGTGGCGCTCCCATTGTTCCGATTTGAGTTCTGTTTTTTTTGTTAAGTTGGTAAATCTGTTGTTGACATTCGCTCTAAATCTTAGCATCATAGCTTGACGTTTGCAAAAGTTAAGTAGCCAAGAGTACATCTATCTCTGTGTGTGTTGGCGATTTTTTACAATTTTGAGAAATGGATTTGGAAGATGATGAACGCAGTGGCAGACCATCGACATCGAAAACCGACGAAAACATTGATGAAGTGCGAGTAAAAGAAATGTTGGTCAATAACCGCAACTTAACCATCAGAGAGATAGCGGAGGACTTGGGTTTCCGTCGTGTAGCAGCAAAGATGGTGCCAAAAGACCTCAATTTCATGCAAAAAAGAGACCGTGTTGACGTCGCAAAAGAGATGATTTGCGAGGTTGAATCCGATACCACATTCATCAAAAGGATCATTACTGGAGACGAGACGTGGGTTTATGAGTACAACACGCAATCCAGACATCAGGCAAGTGACTGGCGTTCACCAAATGCGCCGAGACCAAAAAAACCACGTCGTTTTCAGTTAGAAAAGAAGGCAATGCTCACGGTTTTCATGGATTACAACGGTGTAGTGCATCATGAATTTTTGCCAAAAGGCCAGAAAGTACACAAAGAGTATTATTTGGGCGTTATGAGACGTTTGCCTGAAGCAATTCGCCGAAAGAGACCAAAATTGTGGGCAGAAAACTCGTGGATTTTGCACCATGACAACGCACCGTCGCGCAGTGCCATCATTATTCGTAATTTTTTGAGGAAAAATGTAACAAATACCATCCAACAGCCACCGAATTCACCTGATTTGGCTCCCTGTTCAATCGAGTTAAGAAACCACTACGGGGAACGGGTTTCAGCAGCCGAGAGGAAGTAATGGAAAAATCGCAGGAAGCACTGATGGACATACCGAAAACCGAATATAAAAAATGTTTCGAGGATTGGATCAAACGCTGGCATAAGTGTGTTGCAGTCGATGGGGATTACTCTGAAGGGGACAATATACTCGTAGATTTAGATGAATAAACTTGTATTTTTAATTTTCTGAATAAATTCCGGAAAATTTTTGATCACGGCGGTATGTATATCTGTTTACGACGATGACATGAAAATCTTCAAACATTTCTCAACCTACTCCGACTGCCTTTGCCATTGCTGCATAATGAATTGGACAGATTTGCTATTTGGTGCAAAGAGAATTTTCTTGAGTTCAATGTTAGTAAATTCCAAGCAATAAGGTACACTCGTAAGCGCTGTCCAACTTCGCCTCGTATATATTTAATGTTTAATCAACCTGTCCACTTAGAATTGCGGGACACAGGTGTTATTAGTGATAGAGAACTCAATTTTCGTTCCCATATTGGCTGTACCATAACTAAAGCCAATTTCGCACTTTGTTTTATCAAGCGCTGGGCTAATGAACTGGGCTAAGCCCCTTAATATAGGGTGGCAAGACAAGAACAATATAAAAAAAAATTTTAAATAAAAGAACAACGGTGTGAGATGTAAAATTGATTCTGGATTTATTTTGAAGCTACGTTCATGCCATTATATATGTGTGGCTTCCCTGACTCAGTCCAATATGTGCGGCGTAATTCCGACAATAGCGTCTCGAATGTTGGCCTTGAGCTCGTTCAAAGTATTAGGTATATAGCTTAATTCGTGCGGTTTTTTTTTTCCAAAATTTGAACGTTTATTTAAGAAAAACGTGTACAATAGTATTATTCAAAGTATTGCCCATCTGAAGCTATGACTTTTTCCCATCTTTCTGGCAATTTGTAGATCCCATCCCAAAAGGACTGCGCCGGCTTGGCCGCCAAGAATGAATCAAGCCAATTTTTGATATTCTGCTCTGATGTGAACCGTATTTCAGTGAGGGCGTTCTGCATCGGCCGGAATAAATGGTAGTCAAAAGGGGCAAGGTCTGGCCTATAAGGCGGGTGGGATAAGACTTCCCATCCACTGTTTTCCAAATAGTTCTTAACCGGAATAGAAACGTGGGGCCGAGCGTTGTCATGATGTAAAATTATTGCCTCGTGTCTGGTCGCATATTCCGGGCGTTTTTCGGCCACTGCTCTCTTCAAACGGATTGATTGCGTTCAGTAGCGTTGTCCATTGATGGTTTCACCCGGTTTTAGCAGCTCATAATACAGCACATCTGATCCCACCAAATACAGAGCATTACCTTCGCGCCATGGATATTCGGTTTTGCCGTTGATTTGGCTGGTTGGCCGGGTTTCACATATGATTTTTTGCGCTTAGGGTTGTCGTAATAGATCCATTTTTCATCACCAGTAACAATCCGATGCAAAAATGACATCCTTTTGTGGCGTTCCAGCAGCATTTCGGACATGCAAAACCGCCTTTCGACGTCTCTCGGCTTGAGTTCATGCGGAACCCAATTTCCTTGCTTTTGAATATATCCAGCTGCTTTTAAAAGTTTTGAAATGGCTGCTTGAGTGACACCCAAAGATTCTGTGAGCTTTTCTTGTGTTTGCTTCCAGTTCTTCATCTTCAAACTTTTTTGGCTGTCCAGGACGTTCATCGTCTTCCAATCCAAAATCACCACTTTTAAATCGTGCAAACCACTCACCATAAACTTCCACCAAAATACGATGACTTTCGGCAGCAGTTTTCTTCATATTAAAGTAATGGAGAAGAACTCCCCGCAAAAACACTTTTTCAGGCACAAAGTTCGACATATTTGAGTGAAAAAAAATTATTGTTGTTTACGCTTCAAATGAATGACATATACTGAAATGACGTACAATGACAGTAGCTTTTCAACGCATGTTCCAATGGGATAATACAAGTTACGCTATCTCTTAGCACAAATTAAGTTATAGACCCAGTTGGCTTGTTAGCGTAGACTGAGGACTTGACGTAGCTCCATAGAAAATAATCAAGTGGTGTCAAATCGCATGATTGGGGCGGCCAATTGATGAACATTCGTTGTGTGATGATACAGTCGCCAAATTTCTCCTTCACAACTTCGAGCGTTGCGCCGCTTGTATGGCATGTAGCACCGTCTTGTTGGAACTACAGCTCGGATATATCGATGTTGTCGAGCTCTGACCACAGAAAGTCGGTTAACATCGCTCTATACCTGAGACCATTGACGGTGACGGTGTCTCCTTCCTCATTTCGAAAGATGTCGCCATGCCATAAACTGCACAAAACAGTCAATTTTTGTGGGTTCATTATTGGCAATTTTGCTTGTTAACATATCCGCTGAGCCAAAAATGGGGCTCGTCCGAGAAGATGAATTTTTGGTCAAAATCCGGATCTCCGGCCAACATTTCCAGAGCCCAATTAGCGAACTCACGGCGTTGTGTATGGTCCTCTAGCTTCAATTATTGTGTCAGCACAGGCCCAAATCCATCCGCAAAATAAGCGGCGTTGACTCTTTGGCGATGCTCAAATCAGCTGATCGGCGCCGAATCGACATTTCTGGGTCTTCTTCAGTACTGGCCGATACGGCGGCGGCTATGTTTTCTTCATTTGGCACCAACCTTTGTCTGGTTGGTGGCTTAAGATCCAAAAGAGTGTACTTACGCTCAAACTTTTCCACCGTGTGACGAATTACCTACAAACTGAAGCCACGATGTCGACAGACCTCAGGACGAAATTCACGTTGCATATTTACAACTGAGCCGGGGTTTCAATAATATCCGCACGTTCGGCAAGCGTAAAACGATGCATGAGGAAATGGCAAACCCCATTGAATATTTCGACAGCTGGATGTCGTTGGCAACTTTGACAGCTGCTGAAACATAATAATTGGACAAACTATTTTTGCTATCTGGGCACCCATTGTAACCCTTGTTCATTCTGCTCTTGAATACGCTAGCCAAGTATGGTCTATGGTCAACTTATTACATCATTCATAATCTCTGGGCTGAAGCCATACAACCCAGGTTACTTCGTTTCTTCCTTGATAACTAAATTTACCACCGCGCAAAGCTCGGTTGCAACTTACAGCCCCTTTCTGTACGCAGGAAAGTTGCCGATTTTGTCTTTGTTCATCGGATACTAGTTGGTAACATCGACAGCACCTCTTTTCTTCTACTTATCTCTCTTAACACCAACCCATGCAATCTAGCGTCACTCTTTCGACTCAATCCTCACCGAACAAATGTCTTCAGTATACTGTCTAGTTCACATTCAGTTTCACACACTAGACTTTGCTGGGCAGTCTGCGAAGACATGTTACTATGCATGTTCCATCTTAGATAGTTTTGTAGGTAGAGGATCAATTTGAAGAAAAAGGCCCTCCAAATATATAGAGTTTGCGAGGTGTACTCCAGCATGCTGCTGCCATTGACAACATCCACTAGTTGTTCGTCCTGCCGGAGCCCTCTTATGCTAAAGGAACTGAATGGCAGAAAAGCTTTATTTGCGCTCATCACTGTAATGAATCCGCACATTCAAATACAAACGCCACAGAAAAATGTGTTGCATCTCATCACAATTTGCCCAAATGTAATTAAAAACCAAATGAACAATGTTCCCCACTATTTGCATAACATATGCCAAATTAAATTGATATTGATCCGACAATAACATTTAAAAAATTCTCCAACTGCAGAACTTAAATCGCTCGTGTTTTATTAAAATTTCACGCTAAACTTTTTGACCCAACAATTGCATTTTTGTAATTCGACTGCAACTCTAAATCGCCAACAATGCAGAGATGCAGAGATGTTTTTTGCTATCCATGAATCTGGGTATTTCTCTCTATTATTTAAATATGTGTTTTTTTTTTTTTATCTACGAGTATACCGTTTTGCCAGCTACAAAAATATCTCACAGGCACCCCCGCTCACTCAGGTGGAAGGCATTCGACCTTAAAAAAAAATTTCAAAGACCTAAAACTCTCTATAAACTGTTAACGAGTATAAAATTCTGGAAACTGCATAATTGGTGTCAAAAGCCGTTGAATACGACTACACGTTGCATGGTGTCTATTTCCACATTTATCATAATTTTTTTGTTGCCTTTATTCGTATCCTTTGGGCAGTTGTATCGGACAGATATTACTCAGCCGTGAAATGTAAAATAAAAAGTGAAATAATATTCTAACAACTAAATCAACAATTCTAGTCCGCTTTGGCAAAAAAAAGGCCGTCCTGTTTGTTTAAAAAAAAAAAAAACAAGAACACTTTCCACTTCCAATAATAGGAAGGATGCATGGCTACTCGTACGTGTATTTTCAGAGGACATGTTGGACATGAACTTCATTTATTTGCACAAAAATTCACACAGATCCATGAACTGCTGATAGACTCTTTGTTTATATGAATGCTAGACAGTGTTGTCGCGGATATATGTTGGATAGTAGCTTCGTTTAGTTTCACTGAACCAAGTTAATGAAATAGTACAATTTATGTACTCAACTCCTATATCCCCAAATGATACAGAATATACGAACCTTTGGCCGTGATTAGATCTGTATAGAGTTTGTACTAGGCTTTCTCGCTGTTATAGACTACCTGCACTCTAAAACGGACCACCTGAGGTTGAGCATGTCAGAAACAGTCCCCCTAGGATTTTGGAAAACGCTTCTTCGGCCCAAATTTCGGTGCGGATAGGGCCCAATTCATTCGGCCTAACACAAGATAAGACCAAGATTTAAAAAGCTAAAACTTAAGATTAAGTAATCTGGTGACGAAGATAAGGGCATGCTTGACCAGTACCATACTGGTATACCCCATCATAGGGGTCATAACCCTATAAGGAAGAGATTAAAACGATGTGGCAACCAACTTGTGGCCTCGGATAGAAATGGATTCGTAGTTGAAGACGGCGGCCGACGACCTTCGGGTTAGCACGTGGAATGTTCGGACCTTTAACAGGCCACGTGCAACCGAGCAATTAGCAGAGGTCCTTTGCTGCTATCACGCAGATATCACCGCCATCCAGGAAGAGCGATGGGATGAGCCGGACATAAGGATGTGATATGAACATATACTATGGTGATTGCTACGGGGAAAAGAAACAGCGCTTATTCGGATGCAGATTTGCCATATGCGGCAGATTTAGGCAAGAAGTCATGAGCTTCCGGTATTTGAGCGAGCGTCTAATAACATTCCGCATAAAGGTTAAATTCTCTAACATAACCTTAATATGGGTTCATATCCCCACGGAAGAGATAAAGGCAACGCCACCAAAGAATGTTTCTACGAGCTCCTTGCCAAGACATATGAGCAATGTCCGAAGTATGACGTTAAAATCGTATTAAGCGAGTTTGACGCCAGAAATAGAATGGAGGACATCTTTGGCGGGACAGCTGGTAAGCATAGCCTACATGACACCACGTCTGGTAACGGAATTAGACTTACTGACTTTGCAACGGGTCGAAATATCACTATAGCAAACACATAGTTGCCTCATCTCAATATACACAAAGGGACATGGCGCTCTCCGGATTATGAAACCCTAAATCTAATTGATCACATTGCGAAATACATGCCTCCAGTATTCCGGACAACCAATATTGACTCGGATCATCACCTTGTTGCAGCTAAGGTTCGAATGTGGATTTCTCCAGCGCCACAACTAAGAAAAACTACTGTGAGAAGATATAACGTAGAATAGTTGCAATCGCAGGAGACCGCCAGAATCCACGCAGAATGCATATTCCGAAATCTCTCAATAACTTCAATGCGGCTAGGATCAAGTACCTAAGTCCAGTGGGAAAGCTGCCACCGTGCCATCAGAGATGCCGCAACTCATATGCTGGGTTTCACCCGACCACCGCCAAGAAATCTCTGGTTTGATGAAGAATGCTGCCAAGCACATATAGTTAAACAAAAAGCGTATAAAGCGGCGCTGTAGCGAAAGACTAGAGCCACTGGTGAGCAGAAGATACGGAAAGAATATCGACTTCTCCGGAAGAAGAAAAAAGACCAAGAGGAGCTCGCGATCGAAGATATTGACAGTTTCTACTCCATGAATTACGTATGGGAATCCTACCAACAGACAAAAAGAAAGTTTCAAGGTAACAAGGTCCGTACAGAAACCTGTACGGATAAAGAAGAAAACCTTGTAGTAGAGTCACAGTTGGTGATGGGAATATGGAGAAACTTTTTCTGCAGGCTGTATAATGGAAAAGAAGCCCAATATCTCACCGTCAGGCGGAAGAGACCATTTAACTTAGACGATGATAACCAAAACGAAGAAGTGATAGCAATATATAAGTTGAAACTCAACATAACAGCTGAACCCGACAGCTTACAGACCGAATTTACAAAGTTGCTCGAAATGAGTTTATGGAGAGCATAAGCCAACTCGTTCATCAGATTTGGTCAGAAGAGTGTATGCCTGATGAATGTAATCCCAGCATCGTTTGTCTGATCCACAAAAGAGGAGACACCCTCAGCTGCGTTATCTATAGATGTATAAGTCTTCTCAGCATCGTATAGCAGATCTTATCTGCTATATTGTGGCAGTGTCCAAAACTCTTCGTGAACAACCTGATTGGTAGTGGACTCTCTCGCAAATCGGAAGGTTCGGTGTTCGAATCCCAGCCTCCCCCGAAAGATATATCATCCATTTTTTCAGTTAACGAAAATCAGGTGAGACGAGTAGTTGACTAGAAATCAACATCAAGCCAACTTCCACTAAGAATTTAATCTCCAAAATTTAATGGATGCCACCCATGGAGCGAAATAACCACTGAGCCCAAACATCTTTCTTTCTCTTTCTATCCCATTTTCCAAAAAACTTAACACATGCTGAGGCATTATAAGTGTATTCATACCCATTTGAGTGTTAAGTTCTTAAAAAAAAAAAAAAAAAAAGTCCACAATCGACCAAATCTTCACACTCCCGCATATCTTGAAAAAAACTCAAGAAGACCAAATGGGTAGCCACCATCTTTTCATCGATTTTAAGGCCGAATATGACAGCATTTATAGAGACGAGCAATAAAGAGCTATACCATATCTAGTTTGGCATCTCTGTCAAGCTCGTCCATCTGCAGAATGATAGTGGAGAAGCTCTCGCGACTCCGCCAAGTCGGTAATGACTGAACCAAGACTGTTGATGTCAAAAAAAGTCTTTAGACTAGGCGACTAGCTGTCATGTGACTTCTTTCACATCATACTTGAAAGAATTGTGCGGAACTCACAAATGAACACTGAAGGCACAATCTTTCAGAAGTCTGTGCAAGAACTCAGCGCGCTATACCGGTGATAGCTAGTAGTTTGCTAGTATTGAACAGCTTCCGTTTCTAAGTCAATATATGCTGTCAACAAGAAAGGACGGACACACACACAACCTCGATGAATTGGATAGATAATTTCGATGTATTAAAAGGCTTTGTCTACCTCGGCTCTGCTATAAATTCCACAATAACATCCCAGGAGAAATAAAACGAAGAATAACTCTTGCAAATCGCTGTTTCTTTGAGCTAAGAAGCAGTTGAGTAGCAACACCCTATCCCGCAAAACTAAGGAGACTCTTTATTAGACCTTGATCATCTCAGTTCCCGACTCTTTTGAAAGCGGATGAAGATACCCTCAGTCAGGATTGAGAGAAAAATTTTCCGAAAAATAATCGGTCCCGTTCGTGTTGACGGGTTTTGGAGAAGAAGATTCAACGACGAACTATACGAGCTGTACAGCGACATCGAAATAGTCAGGAAACTCCGCATTAGTCATTGAGCTGGCTTGGACATGTAGAGCGAATTGACGGCTATGCTCCGGCACGCAGATTCTTATTTTCTTTTCTTTCTAGAGAAAGACCTCACTTTAGGTGGTGCGCACAAGTAGAAGAAACCTCAACCGACTTGGAGTGCTCATCTGGATTCAGTTAGCTAAAGACCGGGCTAACTGGGGAGGCTTGTTAGTTGAGGTTTACCTCGAACAGTAGCACCACCTAAGTAAGTAAGTGAGTAAGTGCAGATGGAAGTAGAGTTTGTAATAGAATAGAACAGAAGAAAACGACATCAGACATTCTCAATTCTGTCACATTAACTCGCTGAATTGGGATCACACCTGACTGTCGTACTTAACTAATGAGAGAACAAGGGTAATGTAGAAGCATCTGTCCACGTAAGGGCTAAGCAAGAGCTGAGTTGGCTCGAAAGATTATCGTAATGAGATAAAATTTCGTGCTGTACAAAATTGATTACAACAATTAACTTTTCAACGTGAACAGTGATCGACAACAACTTCGTCCTCTTGAACAAGAAGAGGTCTAAATAGGGATATCTAAAGGAAGGGCCATTAAGGCTGCAGGGGCGGACGGACTTATTTGAAGTATCTCCAACTTATTTGCTTAGTAACAAACTGATTTTTAAAATATGGTCGGATGAAAATATGCTTGCTGATCGCAATTTTCCCGGTCCTGAGGATGGGCTATCTGCTGGACCACTATCGCCCAGATATTTCGATCCTACGACAGAGTCGATACTCACTGCCTGCTCATTGAATTAAGCCGCATTTGACAGCATTTATAGGGACGAGCTATATGAACCCAAATCTAGGTTTGGCATCCTTGCTCTTCATGATGATAATGGAGATCACGGAGGCATTTGATGTGAAAAAAAATTTCGGAAAAGTGTTATTGCACTCAACGAGTCTGTAAAACTGTTAGCATACTGTGAAGGCATTGAGATTAAAAAAAGAAATCAACAAGCCGTTACGCAAGTGCTGCGGACTATGAAGCAAACGAAGGAAAGTTGGGTTGCTGGGAAGAAAGAACACCCAACACCAATGACTCGGACAGGATGCCACAGTAGGATCTTACAACTTTGAGGTGGTAAATGACTTTGTTTATCTGGGCTATGGTGTAAATTCAAAAAAATTACGTTTAGAGGTCTAGGGAATAATCACTCTTCTCAATCGCTGGTTCTGTGGATTAAGAAGGCAACTAAGAAATAAGTTTTTCGAATGAACAACGAAGAAAATACTGCAGATTGCCAGGCCAACTGTATAACATGGAAGTATGGATCTTATCTAAAGCGGCCGGAAATGCCCCCGGTTGCTTCAAGAGAAATGTTCTTCGAATGATTTTTGGTCTGTGTGCAAAAATGCAACGTGAAATGGAAGATATAACAGCGACAACAATGGTCTATACTGTGACATTGACCTCTTGAACCAGCTTCAATGACTAAGACATGTTGAGCAAACGAACACCACCAATCTGGGTGTCGACGAGACCATACTGGAGCCACAACGTGGTAAGTTCTCATCTAAGGTAGAGAGCGAACCCGCCAAGTTGGTCGATCCAGTTTGCAGCTGGAGGCAGTAGCCCAAGATCCCACTACGTGAAGGATTTGTTAGTGTCTATAGCCTTGTGTTTTTTAAGCGCTTTATTTACAATTGCAGCCCTTATATTGTCAGGGAACTGGTAGGTTTCGCAAACCGTGTGTATCAAAATATTCATTCGGGGTTTCGCCTGTTTTCTTAGGTGACAGATTTTTCGAGGTTCCTTCCTTTTATTTCGGCCCATGATATAAATTTAAAAATCACCTCTATTGCTAATTATCAGAGCTGCAAAAAGAATTGGCAAGGACTGTTTTCACGAATTTCTCGACCGAACATACGAACAATTTTTTAATCACAATATCAAGATAGTCTCTGCTGATTTAACAACACGTTAAGAAAGAAGGCCGTATTGCTAATCGACTTTGCGGAAGCTTTAAGAGTTCTCAGGGTTACGTGTAGTTCGCGTTTTCAGCACCATAAACAGGCGTGGGCAGTTCCTTATTAAGAATCCGTCAATCAAATAGACATAGAAAAACGGAGGGCTAGCTAAACTCTCTATTAAGGACAAAGGGACGTGTCACAATGTTGTGTTCAGAAGTTCTACCAGAAAATAAAAGGAAAAATCCAAAGACAGCAAGATCGAACGGATTGGTTTATGGAGGAAAAGACTTACTTAGTAGTACATTCATGTTGAAAATATGGAAGGACCTCAGCTGCAGAAGAAGCTGCAAGGAAGACTGAACCTGAGCGTCCTTTTTTTTTTTTCATCATGTGCTTTCCCAATCTTTCGCAGAAGAATCAGTAAAGGCTTCAGTGTTAAAATGCCTACAATACCAGCATCTCTTATATTATTGACGAGTATTTCCAGCTTAATGGATGTCTCCAATTGAAATACAGACGCAAGATTTCCTAATGAAATTGACTCTTAGATCGGTTTTGAGGGATGAGGGATGGCCCCTGAGGGCTCGACTACATTTTTTTTACCGGCTCTTGATTTTTCCTTGACACAGGGAAATCAACTTCGCAAATCTCTCAACAACACGATTTCTGTTGTCATTGCATTGAGAGTATAACTCATGATGTTGACCCATTAAATGAAAGTAGACCCAACAGTCCATTTAAAGAAGAGCAAGGGGTACTAAGTATAATCATTCTTAAGAGTCGGTTAAAGGAGGCAATAGTCACGTGAAAGCTTGTTACATCAAACAACAGATGCAAATGGTATAATTGAACTCATCATGTATTAGCTGTGGGAATCCACAGGACCCTCCGCGTTGGCAAGCCGCATGACTTTGGAAACATCCTTTACACTGCCAGAAGGTCGCTAGCGCTGTGGAGGTTTTCGACGGGACAAGTTTAGTTTGTTATGCAAGATGACGCCTAAATACGTTGGAGAACTAGTCAGCCTCTATAATCTCGCAACGAAGACAACTTCAGGTGTATTTAGAGGGTATTAACTGAAAGCCCATTTCTAGTGCACTAATCATTGATTGCGTTTATGGCTGCCTACGCTTTAGAACATACCGTGGCTAGACGTTACCCAACAGATAGTGCAGCAGTATAATCCATATATTTCGTAGTGTCGATGTAAAAACCATTGAGATCGTTAAGCTATCAGTCGACCAACATGCACCAAAACAGTGGGAACAGGACGCCACACCATTTTTGCATACTCTCGCCATCACATATTGGCCCTAGCATTAGCAATCAGAATCCCATTCATCAGTATTGGTTTTATCCACAAATTTGCTTTCGAAATCACCCTAAATGCCGATGAAAATGCCCAACGCTTGCTCCTTACTCTGTCCACCATATTCTGAAGCGTGGTCTGGCAGGATCTCTTGCATCCGTAAGAATGCTGCATTTTAGACAGAGGATGCATTCGCAAAGCAGTTTTGCTCATTAGAGCTCGATCATTCTAAAGAACATGGACTTCAATATGAAAGAAGTCAGACTTATACGTCTGAAACTCTTACCGAGAGTGTAGGTTTCATTCCGAATTTCGGTATATAGGCTACTCTCACTGTATGCCAGTGCCAGGCTTTGGAAGACTCTCTCCAGAGTTGTCATCGTAAGTATCGTGATACTTAGCTCACTTGCAGTTTCATTGATAGGAGGTGGTTGTGAGCTAGTTCTGATCGGGGTTCCTGGGTAATGAGTCTCAAGCATGAGACAGAGAGGTTACATCAGATCTTATGATTGCTCCCAGTCCGTTTGAGGGCTGTTTCGATCATTTCGCAAAAGTCTTTTTAAAAGGCAGTCTTCGATCTGTAAAAATTCCATTGCTTAAAGGCAAAACTGCCTTACCTTCTGCCACACGGAATTTGGTGCTGTCCCAAAAAGTATTCATTCCATGAGTTCGGCTACTGCTTTTGGAGGTTTACGGCAATATTAAGTCTTAGGTAATTTGTGTTACTTCTGTTGTTACTAAATTTCGGTTGTAGGATAGCCCAAGTTTGGCACAAAGCTATCGGCCTTCCGATCATTCGCCACTTAGTGGTGTGAAACACCTAAACTACAAGCAAGATTTTTCCACACCCATGGTTCCTTTGTGGATATTATTCCCTTCACATCGATAAGACTGGTATGGATCTAAAAATTCATGAAGCGAACTTAACATGAATACAGATGGTACGATAAGAGTTTCATGTACAAGTGATTGCTTCAAAAGTCGCATGAACAAATGAATACATAGCACAATGCATCTGAAATTAGGAATTCATGGTACGGTCGAATGAGGATCCTGAAAGTAGTCCAAACAGTCCTCTCGTACAAACGACAACACTGAATGTCCTCATAAGCACGAATGCCAGATAATTGAGTTGAGTTTTTCATTTTGCCCATTTCGAAGTCATCCATGCATAAGCGCATGCAACTTTCGATTTGCACATCCAGGCAACCTACATATCACGTGGGATTATCCTCAAACTCATTATTAAGTCAATTGAGCTAAACTCAATCCTTTGTCCTTTGTCATTTGTCTCATTTGAATATTCATATGACCCATGGACCGATGTACGGGTATTCGTCGTAGAAAACAATTTCGAAATTTCCTTTCGCAGCTTTTCGGCGAAATTACTTCAAAGTAAATAAACGAACTGGCGAAGCGATTATCCAGGGTGAACACCGAAAATGAAAATCCGCACTCCGTTGGCTGGCTAATTTGAATTCAGTAATTCCCGACGTTATTACTGGGACGTTGGTCGGTCGATTTAATCGTACCAATTCACTAGGTTCCACCACCATCCATCACAAATTCTCCTATCCTATCTGGAGTGTGTGCCTGTCATTATGCATCCAATTACATGGCCAACTGCTACCGGGTGATATTGTGCTGGCCTGGCCAAGGATTCAAATTGCCCATTGATGAATGTCGTCCACCTCTGGAGCCGCCCCGTGTATAAGTATCCAATGCATCGGTTCATTTGTCGTTCTTGTTGGATAGAGCTCGAAAAGTAAATGAGTTGCCGGTGTAATTGGGCGCTCTTGTCATGGCAGTAAGCACTTATTTTCAGTTACCCAGTTCCAATGCGTCTTTGTGAGCGTGCAACAATTTACATTTCATTTACCCTCACCAATTGGATGTCGTCCGAATCCTGTGTCGAATGTCCATGGGTACGAGTGCTATTTGCTTTTGTTCACGTGAGGAGAAAATTGCAAAGGACTTTTCCACGTTTCAATTGACCCACCTTAAAAGACCGATCGACCTAGAGCCCCAAAATAAAATTCCAGACTCCATCTGCTTTCGGTAATCTGATTCAAAGTTCTTATCTCTGCAGTATATCAACTTCCGGTGCGCGACGGCAATAGCAATGGCAATGGCAATAGCAACGTCGACGACGAGCATCAAGGCGTTTCTGTTCCTTCCACGTCGTCCTTGTTTTCATTTTTCTTTCGATTTAATAAAAATTGAACAGTCCATTAAGATTTCTCCTACCTGACTGAGCAGAAAATTGGGCTTAACGATACAATTTAGCTTCGGCATCGTTCACATCGCATCGCAAGATAACCACGACGTGCATGGAGCATTGGATTTCTGTCAGATGACAGATACCCGTACTTCCCAAGGAGGAACGGGTGGTGCAATCCCTTTGGAAATGACGGGAGTTAATAGTTTGCTGTTATCGGTAACAGGATCGAATGCAATATTGTTACACCCTGTATCAGGGGTTGCACAACAAATAGGAAGAAAAATGCTGTAAAGCAACACCACCCGACCTGACTATGAAATGGATACCAATTCGTTTATGAAAAGGAAATCTGTGCACAGATTGACAATTTTGTTGTTGCAGTTTGGAATCGTATTTCCCTTATGGATGCACTTGAGCGCATCTATGAGAAATTTTTATCGGAAGGCGCAGATCAAGAGAGATGGAGTTGGAGATGCTAGGATGGGTTCTTAGGAAATGGAGTCTAAGTAGAAGGATTTACGGAAATGAGACATTAGTATGCTGAACGCAGCTGGTTGAGGGTAAATTAATATTTGTTTAATTTTTGAAATTCGATTTACATAAACCGAGATAGTTGATCAAGGAAAACTTAAAATATTTATTATGCGTAGGGACGATCTACGGAGTGGTATGCTTCTTCAAGGACGTGGATTCATGAATCTGTCGGTACAACATATTTTAGTACAGTGGATTTCCATTAATTGATTTTCAATTAGATACAATTTTAGCTTAATGTATTTTTGAATTGAACAAAAGAAAAGTATTACACAAGTCTGATGAATGTAGATGTCACTGAACAGCAGCAATTCGCCTTCGCCTAGGATCCTTCCAGAGAACATCGACTACATTATGTCCCAACATTGGTTTGACAAATAGTTTCATATGACGATCACTTCCAGATCTTTCTGGGAGGAAGGTGCTTTCGTGACTGATAGCGGGATTGGTGGCGGTGTTTTCTCTGATAAGGTTAACCTAAGCCTCTCCTTCCGCCCTCCAAATCACTGTAGCGTGTTCTAGGCGGACATTTTGGCTATTAAAGGAGTTCTGTCCTGGCTGACGAAAAACGTGATATTTGCAAAGGATATCCATATCTATTTGGGAAATCAAGCCGCCATTAAATCCTTGGAATCAGTTCTACAAATTTCTAAAACCACCCTTGATTGGCAATCATCTCTCAGAGAGATGGGCCATAGAAATATTCCAAGGAATTGCAGGGCCAAACTCACCAAAATTGGAACCACTCTACCTATTCTTCCTGAGAAATATATGATCTGCACGTGTAAACTGATATTAAAGCTGGATACTAATAGAAGAACAAACCTTAGGTGGACTATAGGATCAACATGTCTAGCGACCAAACAATTCTGGCCGGAACTGGATCTGATTTGCTTTAAAAGCTTGATCTTTCAAAATAGGAAACATCTCAGCACTATCATAGGTCTCATCACTGGACATGGTCTTTACTAATGATTCTGCAGCAGCTGCATGGACGAGGAGCAGGAGAAAATAGAACACAATCCTCCAGCTACTATGTACATGCCCAGATCTCTCGGAAAGAAGGAAACAGAAGCTCAAAATAGTTCCAAGAGTAGGAGGATCATAACACATCGGCTGAAAAGTCCGCGCCGTTTCTAAGAGAGGGCACCACTTGCATTAAATCCATACCATTTTCAGTTAGTACCAACCTTCAAAAGATACATGTATAAATTTGACAGCTGTCGGACGATTAGTTCTCGAGATATACCGTTGTGAGTGAAGCAACTTTTGTTATCGTGAAAAAAATGGATTCAAAGCTGATGAAATGGTTAATTGAAGATGAGCGAAGAACAGACGAAGAGCAAAGAATAAAACGCACGCTTTGATATTAGAACACGAACTAACTTTATTGTTTATTGTTACGCTTTATATATGGTATGACTGTGATTGTACTTATATGGTTTTGTATGAGAGTATATGTATAAAGTAAGTATTAGATCCGTTAACTCTAAGATTTATTTTAACACTTCCCCAGAATGATTTATTTATTTTAACTCCATTTAACATTAGAAATAATTCATTCGTTTATCTTAAAGAAAAATATGAACTTAACTTATATTTAATTAAGACCAAGAAGCATATTATTATATTCAAGTTTTACTTTCACTAAGCCTTTTGTAAGACAATCAGCTAAATTTTCGTTAGAAGATATATATTGTAAAATAATCAGCCCTTTTTCAATTTTTTCCCTTATAAATTGAGTTTTTATCTCGATATGTTTAGTTCGAGGAGAATACGAATTGTTTTTAATGCATTGTATCGCACTTTTGTTGTCGCAATGCAAGATGATTTGCTTCGGATGGTTCGGAAGCATTTCTGCCTCCAACCGCTTCAGCCACATTGACTCCTGAATCGCCGATACAACTGCTAACAGCTCGGATTCTGTCGATGAGAGCGCAGTGGTAGATTGGCGTTTTGAGGACCAGGATATTGGTGCTCCCTGCATGGCGAAAACGTAGCCGGATGTTGACTTTCTTTCATCTGCATCACCAGCCCAATCGGCGTCACAAAAACCCTCCATCTCATTGCCAGATTGTTTGTATACAAGCTTTTTGTCTATTGTACCCTTCAAGTATCGAAGCACGCGTTTTATAGCGGCCCAGTGTGCTTGACCAGGATTCGTAGAGTATCTGCTCAATAGATTTACGGCATAGCTTATGTCCGGCCTTGTTGTTTGTGCCACAAACAGTAAACAACCCACTGCTTCCATATATGGAACACCAGCCATTTTATCTTGGTCTTCAGGCGACGACGGGCACATTTTCGATGATATTTTTTGATTCGAATCTAGAGGGGTGCTAACCGGATTGCAATCAGCCATACCAAATCGATTTAAAATGCTAGCGATGTATTGTGACTGATCAATAGAGATGGTTTCAGCCGACCTTTCCCGAGAAATTCGAATACCAAGGATCGAGGAAGCCTCTCCTAAGTCCTTCATTTGAAAACTTTCGCAAAGCAGTTGTTTTAAATTAGTCTCCATACGCTTGTCGCTGGAAAGTATCAATACATCGTCTACATATACAGCAACAAAGATCATTCGGCACTTATCAACGTTGTAGTACACGCACTGGTCTGCATCAGACCGGACCAGACCAAATTGCGTTAGCACCTCATTAAGCCTCTCGTTCCAAACACGACTGGATTGCTTAAGGCCATACAGAGACTTTCGCAGCTTACACACTCTACCAGTACCATCAGAGAACTTGTCCGGCTGAACAACGTAGATTTCTTCCTTGAGTTCCCCATTCAGGAACGCTGTTACCGCATCCATTTGGCAGATATCTAGATTATATCTCACAGCCAACGCAATCAGAAATCTAATGGAAGCATATCGTGTTACTGGCGAGAAGGTCTCATGGTAGTCAATACCTTCCTTCTGCGAATAACCTTTGCATACCAGCCGTGCTTTGTACTTGATGACTTCCCCATTCTCGTTGCGCTTAGTCTTAAAAACCCATTTAGATTGAATTGCACGCTTACCTTTGGGAAGATGGACCAAATCCCACGTATCGTTTTCTTGTAGTGATATGTATTCGCTGTCCATCGCCTTCATCCAATGGTATGAATCATCACGTGACATAGCCTCAGCCACAGTTTCGGGATCGGACGTTTCTTCGATGCTCGCAATCAAACCAGGCTGGTTCAACTTCCGGGAAGCAATACGCTCAGACCGCCGCACCTCCACTTCTGCAACTCTGTCAGCATCCATTTCTGCAACTCTATCATTAGCATTTTTGTTGATCATCGGGCTCTTCACAGGTACCACTGGAACATCAGCAGCATCAACGTTATCTGAACATATCTCAGCTTCATTCAACAGTGCATTAGCATCCACATTGATTCCATCTTCCGTGCTATTGATGGTCAAGCCGTCGCAGGTAGCTGGAACGTTAACCGCTGTTAGATCATCAGCATATTTATTGGCTGCTGCTGGTACATTAACATTGGTTAGATCTTCAGCTTCAACAATATGGAATTCACAAGTACTTCGCCTACCTGAATTCATATTGTCAGTTGAAATTTTGGTGAAATTATCGGACTCGAAAAAAATTACGTTCCGACTGATAATTATATTCCTTTTTTCGTCACACAACCGGTAGGCCTTGGTATCTTTGGAGTACCCCAGTAGCATGCACTCCATTGACTTTGCATCGAGCTTTCGACGTTTTTCACGTGGCACATGAACCATGGCTCTGCATCCAAAAACGCGTAGCATTGAAAGATCCGGCTTCAGTCCTGACCACAACTCTTCAGGTGTTGTCAGATGGTTTCCTCTACAAGGTATTCGATTTATCACATATGATGCGGTGTCCGCTGCTTCAGCCCAAAAACGTTGCGAGATATCTGCATCCAATAACATGCACCGTATCCTTTCCACCAGATTTCTGTTAATCCGTTCCGCTACTCCGTTTTGTTCGGGGGTGTACGGTGCCGTCTTTTGATGTTGAATTCCGCACTGCTCTAAGTACTCTTCAAATTTGTTGTTGCAGTACTCTGTGCCGTTGTCGGTTCGGAGCACTTTGATTTTTCTTGAACACTGGTTTTCTGCAAACGTTTTAAATTTAGCAAATTGATTGAGCACGTCTGACTTATGTTTTAGTGGAACAACAAAAACTTTTCGACTATAGTCGTCAACAAATGTCAATAAATACTTGCATCCACTCCACGAGTTCACAGATAACGGCCCGCAGACATCAGAGTGAATTAAATCCAGTAAATTCTCCGCACGGCTTCCCATATGTTTGAACGATGCCCGTGAATGCTTTCCTTTCACACACACTATGCATTTCGATTGATGATGCGAAGGGAAATGCATTCCTGTTACAGCTGACTTCACTTTACGTAAATTTTCATCACATATGTGACCCATGCGACGATGCCAAATTTCACCATCCACTACTACTTTTAAAGCAGTTTCACGGTCACCAACACTATCAATTAATTCACAGCTCAGCCTGTACATGTTGTTTACTAAAGTAGCTGTTCCTATCACTCTGTCGCACTTATTTAAAATTTTGCAGCAGTTCTTTTCAAAACGCACTTTATTGCCGTTTCTTACCAACTGGCTCACTGAAAGCAAATTCGCACACAAGTCTGGTACGTACTGTACATTTTTTATGGTTGCACTTAATTTGTTTTTGTTGTTTAGAAGAGCAATGTTGACGTCACCAATACTTTCGATTTTCATCTTGGAATTGTTTGCGACAATAATTTCCTTGTGTAAGGGCATTTTTTGGTTTTGCAGAATCGCTTTGTTCATAGTCATATGAGCCGAAGCACCAGAGTCCACATACCATGTATTTTGTGAAATGCTCCCATCTGCTAAAAAGGTTGTATATAGGCATTCTGATTTTTTTTTTTCTTTATCCCTCCTTTTCACACAGTTCTTAGCAAAGTGCCCAAGTTCACCGCAGCTGTGGCAGCGAAATTTATTTTTTTTAGGTTTTTGTTTAAAAGACTTGCTCACCATCGCCTTTGGAACTGCACTACTACCGTTGTATTGGACTTGTTGTAAGAGCAATGTTTTAACTGAATCTGACGTGAGTTTTGACGATGAGTTCTCAACTGCCATTACAAGCGGTTTGTAATCCTCAGGCAGACCCGCCAGCATCAAGGACGCCACGATTTCATCGTCAATTTTTAAGCCAGCTTTCTTCACTTTTATTGATGTCATGACCATTTTATTCACATAGTCTTCCATACTCTCACATTCAGACAGTTTCAACTGTACCAGTTGCTTCAACAGTTCAACTTTCCTACACAAACCTGTGTCTTCAAAAGCGCTTGTGAGGTTGTCCCATGCACTTTTAGCTGTTGTCGCGTCAGCAATGTAAGAGTAATTTTGAGTTTCGAGCAACAAAATGAGTTCAGACTTCGCTCTTAAGTCCTTTTCCCGATCAGCAGCAGCAGCACTGGCAGCAGGTTCCTGTTCCATGCAGCTCCAGAGTCCTTTGATTACGAGGTAGGATTTCGCAGCTATTTTCCACACGTCATAGTTCTCTCTCCCCTTCAATTTTTCAACCATTATATTAACTGCCATTGTGATAGGGTGCCTGGGCCCATAACCTGATGAAATGGTTAATTGAAGATGAGCGAAGAACAGACGAAGAGCAAAGAATAAAACGCACGCTTTGATATTAGAACACGAACTAACTTTATTGTTTATTGTTACGCTTTATATATGGTATGACTGTGATTGTACTTATATGGTTTTGTATGAGAGTATATGTATAAAGTAAGTATTAGATCCGTTAACTCTAAGATTTATTTTAACAAAAGCAATTCCGTGTGTTGATTTATCATTGCTTTTTGATGGGAAAAAATGCAGCCGATGCAAAGAAATGGCTTGATAAGTGTTGCCCGGACTCTGCACCTTGCGAACGAACCATTCGCAAGTGGATTGAAAAATTTAAAAGTGGTCATACAAGCTCCGAAGATGATGCACGCAGTGGACGTCCAAAAGAGGCTGTTTCAGATGAAAACATCAAAAAAGTCCACAAAATGATTGCGAATGACCGTAAAGTGAAGTTGATCGAGATAGCTGAGGCTCTGAAGATATCAGCAGAACGTGTTCAAATTGGGTGCCGCGTTTGCTCACAGTCGACCAAAAACAACAACGTGTTGATGATTCAGAGGAGTGTTTAAAGCTGTTCAACCGAAAAAAAAGCCGAATTTTTGCATCGGTATGTGACAATGGATGAAACTTGGCTCCATCACTTCACACCAGAGTCAAGTCTTCAGTCAGCTGAGTGGCGAGCAGGCGACGAACCTCGCCTCAGCCGTATTTTGGGATGCACATGGAATAATTTGTATCGACTATCTCCAAAGGGGGCAGACTATCAACAGCGACTATTACATTGCGTTGTTGGAGCGTTTGAAGGACGAAATCGCAGAAAAACGGCAGCGCATTTGAAGAAAAAGAAAGTGCTGTTTCATCAAAACAATACACCGTGTCACAAGTCGATGAAAACGATGGCAAAATTGAAAGAATTCGGCTACGAATTGCTTCCCCACCCACCGTATTCTCCAGATTTGGCCCCCAGCTACTATTTCCTGTTCGCAGACCTCAAAAGAATGCTCGCGGGAAAGATATTTAAGACCGAATCGCCGAAACAGAGGCCTATTTTGAGGCTAAACCGAAATCGTTCTACAAAACTGGTGTCGAAAGATTGAAAAATCGTTTCAATCAGTGTATCGCCCTCGAAGGCAACTACGAGTATATTGATAAATAAAGTTGAATTTTGCAAAAATTTTGGGTTTTACTATAAAACTTTTCAGCCGATGTGTTAGATACAAGTGCCATCATAATGGATCAATAGGCCTAAGTGGGTCGGTTTTTCTACAGCCACTTCAGCCTAACCTAACCATGAAGGAGATGTGCCTTAGGAAGAGCTGTTGATAACATGTCCTAATACGGGGATTAGTCTTGAAGAAAGTTGATACAAAGAATCCACATGGTAACATAGAGTCTTGGAATTAACGTGAGACACCTGTCGAGTATACTTAAGTCCACGGGATGCCCATATATCATATATCCATCAATCGCTCTCCGTCAATTCGCTTTGATACCAAAGCGGAAGTTGTGTTGAAGGTACAAGTTCCACCCTTGGTGTGAGTCGAGACTGACCTAAAACCTCTTGTTGATCTCAGGGTCACAGCACCCACAGCACCCAGTACCCTTTCTGCAACTCTACATTGGGTCGAAGACCCTTCCGCGATTTGGATTTAAACCACAGCCAACATGACGCTCCCACAAGGTGGCCTACCTCAAAGAGTCAGGGAGCTGCTGACTCCAATGGTACCATGATTTAAGTCCTGGTAGGGACTACTGGTGACCATGCCACCCGACAGAACCTATGACCGGCCGCTTGTAACTGGTCAAATCCTAGCAACTTTCGGTGACGTCATCTGAAAACAGCTACGATAAGACCAGTACTTTGTTTTTATTAGAAAATGTCATTGATAGACGAAGCCCATGCCAAGGCCCCCACATGGTAACAATTAAAAATCCCGATTCATCCACATAGGTTTGGAAAACGTCGCGATAAAACATTCTTATTTGCTAGTCCCTAACCCCCACTCGGCCGCAAATTGTCCTTCTGTCTGGGATAATTTTATTTTACACCAATACTTCACTTTGCATCGTAGTTACGTTCCAAAAAAACACGACGCAAAGTGAATTATGATTTTCTATAGCAAACCATGTATGTAAAGATCGAAGATAGGTTGCAGGGCTACGAAAATACTACTTTTTAAAAAGAAAATTGAACAAAGTAAACATTTAAAAAGCAAAAATAATATAAGATTTTATTACATACAATACATACAAAAAACAAAAAACAAAACAAATTCAATTAAAACAAAATAAAAATTAATCACTGTCTGATGAGTCCACAGTGGGTGTTGTCGTAAGTCGGCTTTCTTTCACAAAAAATTGGTCCAATAGCAATTGATATTCGTAGCTACCGCCTGGGACACTTTAAAACCCCTTTCGCTGTCAGGATCGTTTTTTTTTTTAAAATATCCACAGCTTCGTCAATCAAACACATCGCTTTAGAAATTCGTTTGGAGGTTAAATTTTTGGCGGAGATTTCTATTGAATGGTCACTGTCATCTTCTTCATTAGCAAATTGTAATTCCAGTTGCAATATTTCGTCATTAGACAATTCTTGGTTGTGCGAGGTTAGCAATTCATTTATGTCAGTCTCCTCCATACCTTCAAAATTAGACTCTCTAGCTAAATTAGAAATTTCATGATGAACAGCTGGTGTATCATAAACTTCTGCAGCGTAAATTCTGTGAACACATTCAGGCCATATTTTGCGGCAAACACCATTCATGCAAGATGGTTTAACCTCCTCCCACGAATCGGAAATAATTTCTATGGCTTTCATAATGTTGAACCTTTTCCAAAACTCTAGCATGGTAGGCTTATCTAGGGCATCAGTATCAGTTTAAATGTTCGTCGAGGGTAATAACTTTTAAAAGTCGATATTACTCCCTGATCCATCGTATTAGGCGGCAAAAATACAAATTTCACGTTTTCTGATCACTCATCAACATAAACTGGGTGGCCAGGAGCATTGTCTACTAGGACCAAAGCCTTGAAGTTTAAGTTTTCCTTGTTCCAATAAGCTTTAATTTCTGGAACAGCACAAGTTAAAACCCAATTTTGAAATAATGATGCTGTCATCCGTGCTTTTTTGTTTGCTCGCCAGTGGACAGGAAGCAGGTTCCTTGAACAACCTTTCATACGAGTAGCTCTTGGATTTTCTGATCGATAAATGAGAAATGGTTTAAATTTGAAATCACCATTTGCATTACCACCAAGAAGAAGAGTCAGTCTATCCTTGCTAGCTTTAAATCCTGGCGCAGATTTTTCTATTTTAGATATGAGAGTTCTGTTTGGTAGACGTTTCCAAAATAACCCAGTCTCGTCAACATTAAAAACTTGTTTCGGATCATAGCCACCTTCATGAGTTCACGCTTTTAACTCTGTCGGGTAGCGTTCTGCAGCAGTTATATCAGCGCTAGCCCTGATTAGCTTCAAATGTTTCATTCTTGTCTGTATGACTACCACTAGCATTATCGTTGGATACCGCTTTACTTTTCATGTCATCAAATAAGGTTTTTGCTTTCGTCTGAATTACCATTTTACTTAATGGTATTCTCTGTGCAACTTGATTTTTAATCCAAATAGAAAGCAAGGACTTCATTTTGATCATCAAAGCACTCCTTGTACGGGTCATCGTTTTAGCATCTAATGATGTTGCAGATTTTGCAGCCTCTCTTATTTTATCCCCATCTCGATCTCTAATAGTTCTGACAGTTGTTGCAGCCAGACCAACAGCCTTTGCTATCTCCACAGCCTTCTCAAATCGTCGCAGAATATCTAATTTTGTCTCTAAGCTGATAGTTTTTTTTTTTTTGTTTTTGGTAATTCTACCAGCAACGCCCTTTCCACTTATTTGGCTAAAAAATGTAAAAAAAAAATAATATAACGCTGCCAATAAATAAATTGGAAAAATATTTACCTTTTTTGTAACCAGAAATTACCCGTAAAAATTTATAAAAATTTATTATTCTCTTTTAAAAAAGCACAACACACTAATTGAAACCGAACTCTAAAATTAGCAAAACAAAGTGAAAATAAAACTGTACATATTAAAATTGCCTTGATATTCAGTTAGAAGAGGAATCCCCGAGTTTTGATGGCATGGTGCAATTAGAAACAAAATTTTTCAAAAATTAAAGACTCGAACCCAAAACAACGCAACTTCGAAAATCTAACGACGCACAGTGAAAATTAGTACTAATTCAGCAGCGACGCAACTTCGAAAAAACGCAAAACGAGACGACGCAACGCGAGGTATTGGTGTATGTTATTTTCCAAAGGATCGATACAAATAAATTTGTAAAGTCTGGTATTTTACGCCGGGTTAATATGCTCATGTGGCGTTTTTTTGTCAACAGTGTACCGAGTTCCCATGTCCATCTAAGTACTTACCGCGCCTAACACTGCTTGATTTCGGTGATCTAGTGGCAATCGATGCTTTCAGTGTGGCAAGGTCTGGGATAAATAAACGATACTAACAATATCGGCCGTCCTTGGGGCATTTTTATGAAAAATCTTGCTACTTTTGGATCAAAATGCTAACATGTACAATGAGTGTCTTATAATACCAAAGACATAGAGTAAAATCAATTTAAAAAGAAAGCGATATAGTCCAGCGTAGACCTGGACTATAGCGCTGGATAGTTATCGTGTCCACACACTCCAAGATTGATAAAGTCCCCTTCTACTTGTAAGCGCCACCTAAGGTGATAACTTCATCTACTGTGTCGTACTTCTGACTAAGAATCGAAGGCTCTATGAGCCGGTTAATTCACTTGACATCAACGTCCACGTCTGTAAATATGGGCCAGCTCTTTTGGCACTTAATGAAACACGGGTAGATCCTCGCCCACACCTCTTATATCACTCAGATCTGAAGCTAAATGGTTATGAAGTAGGGCCAAAGTTCTTTTCTCACCGCGGTCTCGCCATTTAAGTCCGCAATGATGTTGCTAACCAAACTCCATCACAAAGCAATCCCTGTTCCAACCCCGAATTCAAATTCACGTGGTTAAAATTCCATTTCAGTGAACAAATTATCCACTACTGCTTTATTTAAACAAGTCCCGAACTGGACAGCATTTCGACCTTTAACGAGATTGATCCGCTTTCTGACTCCATACTGTCACAATGATTGTTAGGACATTCAAATGCCACCCAACTCAGACAGCGCCCGAAGGGACGGCATGTTGAGGTTTTCGCTTCGGGAAACAACTGTACCCAGCTTGTAAATGACCTCACGCGAATACCAGACGTTGATAGCCATACCGTCAACACCCTGAACTTGTTTTTAACTTCTTACCCATATAAGCGCAAGGTCGATGTGCTACCCCTGTAGACTCGTTGGATCTCTGTGTCGTGTCCAATTTCTCTAATTTCTCGTGCACTGGCCACACATTTAGAGAGAAGATTCCTAAAATAACCGAAAGGCAACACGAGAAAGGCAATTGGAAAGGACTTAACAGCTTGTTGAGGAATTTGAACTGGCCGTAACGTTTCCTCGATAATGACGTGGATGTCGCTGCTGATATGATCACAGACACTATTCTCTTTGGAATGATATCTTCTATCCCTCATCGGACCAAGAATGTCAAACTAAAAGAAAAGCCATGGTACGACTAGAAGTGTATAGTGGCTGTCAGGCTGTCAGACAAGACCAAACCGACAAAGGAAGACTGAAAAACGTTCAAACGAGCTAGAATTGAGTGCAATTTTAATACGACCAAAAACTGAGGCAAAAAATACCTCCCAAAGGTAGTAAAAATTGTTGGTCGTTCGTCGAAAACAGCATAAATTCTCCCTCATCCAACGCTCGTTTATAATGACGTTCCAGCTGTCAGCTCTTTGGACTTGGCAAAACTAGCTCAGCACTTGAAGATTGTGCTTTATTTAATTTAACAGACCCGGGTCAGCCCCAGGAGTTCTATTAGTTTCCTGTAGCATTCGAGAAGTGGTTTGTTAAAACCATGCCCCATTCGGTCGTGATTTGGACGAAAGACCTTAAATTGAGAGGGTTGGTATTAAAAAAAATCTAATCCATTCGCTACAATTTCGCAGAGATAGTAGACTCAGTAACTTGAGTCGGCGATTATAGGGCGGAAGGATGGAGTGATCAGCGCCGGAGAGCCTCTGCACAGGCGAATCGCTGGAATCTGCGTTGGACCACTTCGATACGTAGAATATGGTTTTCATAGTAAGGGGACCATAACTGATTTTTTTTTATTTTTCTACATAGTCCCATTGTAACTCTACACACTTCTCCCAGCGATGCTCCCATCTCTCTAACCCGTCCAAATAGTTGGACTTGACGTTTTTCTCTGGAAAATAAGTGTTCACGAAGGTGATTGCCTCCTCATTTGACGAACATCTCTGTCCTCCGAGCGCAGTTTTTAGATGAGGGAACAAAAAGAAGTCGTTTGGGGCTAGATCTGGTAAATAAGGCGGATGGTCAAGCAGTTCAAACTGTAATTCATGGACTTTCGCCATGGCAACCGCTGAGGTGTGAGACTGTGAGACGGCGCGTTGTCTTGGTGAAACAGGATTTTCTTTTTCTGCAAATGTGGCCGTTTTTCCGCAATTTCTGCCTTCAGCTTGGCAAGTAATGATGCGTAGTATGCTCCTGTAATGGGTTTTCCTATTTGAAGATAATCGATTAAGATAGCTCCTTTACTATCCCAAAAAACAGTCGCCATCACTTTCCCAGCCGAAAAAACAGTTTTTGCTTTTTTTTGGAGCCGGCTCGCCCTTTGCAGTCCACTGTTTTGACTGAATTTTTGTTTCGGGCGTATAATGGTGTATCCAAGTTTCATCCACAGTAATTAATCGGCGCCAAAACTCGGATTTATTGCGCCTAAACAGCGCCAACAGAGCGTTGGAAATTCGAACACGTTTTTGGTCTAACATAAGCAAATGCGGCACCCAACGCGAGGACAGGTTTCTCATGCCTAAATCTCGATTTAATATGTAACAAACACGTTCTTTGGACATTTTCATAACCTCTACTTTAATTCGGCGGTCGTCTAACACCATTTGGTGAACTTTAGCAATGTTATCGTCAGTGGTTGCAGTTCTTGGACGTCCGGAACGTTCATCATCTCCCAAGCTCTTACGGCCACGTTTGAATTCAGCTGCTAAAATTTCGCTGTGGTAAATGATGGTGCAGAGTCCCCATACACAGAGTCCAACTCATTTTTGATTTGCGTAGGCGTATTGCGTTTCAAAAACAAGAATTTACGAGTAATAACAGCTCGATACTCAATTTTTCCCTTTTCAGAAAAAACACTCACATCGACTCACTCAAACGACTGCCAACTAAAAACTGCGCGTCCAAAATGACTGAAACTTCGGTAAGTAACTGTCCAAAGATGCACAACTAGCATTCACTAGCTTTTATTGACGAATGCCGCTATCTTTACGTTGCGGTCGGAAACTTTTCCCTCGTACATATGTAGATTTTGTGACGCAGATAACTCTCTGGACCATCGCTTAACAATGCCAGGCGCGGAGTTAGCTCTGCTAATTATGGAATCAATGTGGGTCTGGCAATTGAGTTCAGCGTCATTGATGACTCCCGCCCATTCAAGTCCGGCACTGAAGTGACTGAAGCTACTGCTTGGATTGATATTGTAAATGCGGTCAGAAAGTGTTGAATGCTTCCAGGAGATGGATTGGCATTTCTTTATGTTTAGCTCAAGGAAGTTTTTGCGGCACCATATTGAGAACCAACAAGATATTTTGTCTTGTACATATAGGTTGAGAATCAATATTAAAATTAATGGACCAGGGTGACTGCATTGTGGAACACCCGAAGTGGCTTTAATTGGTTCAGACAAACGAGAATGAAAATGGTTTATCCTTCCAAATAGGATTTGAACCAATAAAAGAGCTCAGGTTGAAAGCCAAGTGCGATTTATGTCACGTTCACTTCTTTTCCTTGCTCTCTATGGCATACAATGTACGCGAAACAAGCACGCTAAAGTTAGCAGTGGTTCATCTGCCCTTAAGAAATCCATGTTAGTTCGGTACAACGATCGATTTGTAATGAAAAAACGTTGTAACATAGATTAGGCTCTCAAAGGTCTTGGGGATGCAGTATAACTTAGCAATGGGCCCGTAGTTGGTAATATCATGTTTGAGTCCTTATTTATGAATAGAGATTATAAAGGATGTTTTTTTTAGGGGTTTATAAATTCAATATGAATTAAAATACTTGAAGCTAATGTTAATGTCTATGATGTTAGTTTTATTTTATATATAATTATATACCATCTAAAGGTGTGAGATCACAGAATCGTGGAGGCTAGTTCACAGATCCATTACGAGAAATTATGCGCTCACCAAATGTTTCCCGCAATAAATTGATCGTGTCGCGCGCAGTGTGGCATGTTGTGCCATCTTGTTGAAATCAAAGCTCTGTCACGTCAATGCCATTCAACTGAGGAACAAGGAAGTCAGAAATCATGTTTCTATAGCGCTCTCCATTGACGGTAACATTCTGGCCGGCATCGTCCTCAAAGAAATATGGGTCGATGATTCCACCAGCTCATAAAGCACACCAAACAGTGAGTTTTAATGGCTGTAAGGGCGTCCCGACAAAGGCTTCTAGGTTTTTTCCACTCCAAATTGGGCAATTTTGCTTGTTTACAATCCCCTTTTACCCAAAAATGGGCCTCATCGGAGAACAAATTTTTTTCGTTGAAAATGAGGATCAAGCTGAATCATGTTCTCTGCCCAGTCACCGAACCTACGACCCGCATAATAGTCACGTAGTTTCAACTCTTCCACAAGCTGGATCTTGTAAGCTTTTAAGCCAAGGTCTTTCCGTAAAATTTTGCACAAAGTGGATGGGCATAGCTCCAATTGCTATGCACGATGGCGAATTGACTCATTCGGATTCTCCTCAACACTACACTCCGCAATAACTTCCTCTGTTCGCTCATTTTGTCGTGTTTGGGGATGCGTATTATCCGTTAGAGTGTACGTGGTGCGAAAACGATGCATCGTGTTCCGAATAACTTGCTCAGATGGATGATTATGTCGACCGTAAAATGGACGTAGCGCACAATAAGCTTGGCGTACCGAGCTATGGTTTTCAAAGTAAGTTTGCACAATTTGCACGCGTTCTTCTGGCAATAATCTATTCATCGTAAAATAGCAAAACGTCAAATAAACTTTCAGCTGTCAAATTGACAATCTGTAGTTTCTGCAGTGTTGCCAGTTTAAAAACCGAGCCTCTGAGATGGTATATCTCCCCTTCGTCTGAAGATCTGTTCACCCACATTGGCAAAACCACTGCGTAAACTTTTTCGCCAATCCAAATGTTTAGGACTCTTTCCGAGAAGATGGAAAACAGCATTTGTCCAGATCATCACTAAAAAAAGGTAAATCTTCTTCTCTCCTTTCCTACAGGCCCATTGCACTTACGTCCCTTCTTTTCAAGGTCACGGAAATGCTGATAAACCGTCAGTTCATGAATAATCTCGAAACCAGCAGTACGGCTTTGGTAGCAACAGGTCCAGGAATTGATGGCATGTCCCACCCAAGTGGAAGCAAAGCGTACATCAATCCGGCGGAAACAAAATAGTTGCACAAGATATTTCTAAGGCATTCGAAAGAGTTTGGCACCAGGCTCTTCTGTCGAAAATGCGTGTATTTGGGATCGATGTGTCTCTCCTTCAATGCATGAGAAATCACTTTTCGGAAAGTGTAACTCACGTTGTCTTTAACGGTTTCAAGTCTGATATTCGCAAAATAAATATTGGTATGCCCCAGGGCTCTGTTCTGTTTACGACACTCGTTTTAGTTTTCGTCAATGATATATTGCCTGCTATTCTTTGCTTTTTATATACGTTACTGGACGCACGTTTCTGATTTTCGGCTCTAGAATGGAACCGCAGCGTATGCTAAGCTCAGCCATTGTCCATGGATGGTACTTCCATCTCTGAAACTTTCCATTATCGATATGGGTGTCAATGACCATATATTCGATGTCGGCAAAAATGATGCGAAATATCTAGGTTTCCTCAAGCGCTGTAAGAAATACTTCAGCTGATCAGGCCTCAATATATAAGGCATTCATCGGCCCAAAATTGGAGTGCAATGGCCACATACTTGCAGGTGCCCCCAACGCATCTTTGCACTTGTTATAAAAACGGTCTTTTATTAAGCGCTTCCTATCTTTAAATTTAAATAAACGAAAGTGTGCGTGAGATATCATCGAAATTTTGTATTCGTTTGAAAGGCCTATCGATGCCATTATGTATGGAATATAACATCGTTCAAATGTCCGCCGGGGCTTCTCTGGGTGGCGCGCATCCGAAATGTCCAATTTCCCATGACTTTGGCGCATGGCCGATTTCATGACTTATGTTGGCTTTGTTATTGGTCGCTGTGGTTTGTGGCTTATTTGCGAGTTCAGAAAACTCCACAAGAAAAAGCCTAACGGTGTCAAATCGCATAATCTCGGTGGCGAGTTCACATCACCCCCTCGAAACCCCCGTCCAGAATTTCATCCAATTCAGGCCAAAAGAATTTGGTGATCATTGACCTATAGCGCTCGCCGTTGGCGGTGATGGCCTGGCAAAGGTCGTTCCCAAAGAAATAGGGACCGATGACGCCGTCAGCCCAAAATCCACACCAAACTGTGACTTTTTCGAGAAGCTCTGGACATTCTTCGATCTCTTCGATGGTATCGTCCCAAATTCTAAAATTTTGTTTGTTGACGAACCCATTCATCCAGAAATAGGCCTCATCGCTGAAGATGGTTTTTCGATGAAAATTAGGGTTAGTTTCCAACTGGTCCAGAGTCCATTCAGGAGTCCCTATTGGCAGACCCTGTAGATAGGATTCAAAAGAGTGCGATCAAACCCATAGGTGAGTCAATTATCACAGTTGAGCACCGAGGTAATGTCTCTGATCTCACCTTGTTCCATCGCTATTTTCACCACCAGTGCCCCGCGAAAATTGCTAGTATCATTACGATCCTTCAAACCGTCAGTCGTAACACCTATCTCGCTATGATTGCTCATCACCATACTCTCAAGCCCACTTTCTGACGTTCATTGTAACTTGCAAACATTTAAGACCAACTTACATCGGTACCTCCTTTTTTTCCTCACCATTTTTTCTTCGCCCTGGCTGCGTGTAAAGATTTTAAGGGTGCGCAAAACCCCTTCAGCGCGCCGGTTATAAAAAAAATCTGCTTTGTAGTAGCCTAGGGGCTCCTCTTATTTTTCAGCTGCAGTCTATTAAGGAACTTAAAACTTAACGTGAGAATTCGAAAGATCATTGTAATTATTTCATTCTGCTCGTGGGTTGTGGGTTACCATGTTTGGTTTGTAGTTAACCGCATGCATAGTCCCTAATCTTGTGGGTCCCTGAATATTGCTCAGAATTCGCAAAAGAAGTCAGGTACCATACATTGAATGTTTGACAAATGGTCAACGGTCAACACTACGTATCACTTGTCATCTTCAAAAATGCCTTTGAACAGGTAAACTCTGTCGATCCGCATTTTTTCCTGTCAGCTTTTCACAATCTATCGTCGAAAGTCTCGAATTCGTTTGAATACCAAGGATGCGTTAACCCCACAAAGATGTAAAGCAAATATTGCAACAACTTCATGTCAGTTCTACGAAATTCCTCTTCAATATCATTACTTAAATTTCCCCGGGGGATCTTCCCACCACTCCAGAGTCTATTGCCAACGATTGGCGTCAGTTTCTGACATCTTGCCTTTAGACTATTTTCATTCAGCCATTCAGCCATTCAGCCATTCAGTATTCAATCTCATTCTTCAATCAAATGAAACTGCACACCATAAAGGAGTAGTGGAAATGTTCCTTCCCAACCACAATCGTCCTGGCCTTTGTCTTCAAAAAGTTCACTTCTCCAGTAAATGGACAGAGGCACTTAGAAGAGGAATTGACTAAGGAGGAAAAGAAGTAGAATAGCGAAAGGGAAACTGGGAAAAGTTCAACAAAACTACTGCACCTACAGGACGTCCTAAAAGGATTTTACTGCTTCCTCTTTCCTCTTTTGTTTTTTTTCGTTTACACGTACGTACTCATACATAAGTATACGAATGTATGAACGAGTATGTACATGATGTAATACGGGAACAACAGTATATAGTATGTATGAGCACACTATTTCTTGACTTGAACTTTTTAACAGCTCTATCCTGGAAATGTATGAAACTTAGACAATTTGCAAGGATCTCGGTTAAACGAAGAAGAAGAATAAAGAGAAATAGACTAAAAAAATGAAGACAGAGTAATCCTTTGGGAGGCAAAATCATCTCATCCCTTTGGGTTTCCTTGTTTTTTGTTCGTTTTGTTAACCTTGTTCTCTATTCTTATTTTCTGTATATTTTAAGTTTTCTAAAAGGACATTGACAAAGACGGGGAGAACAGGCGAAAGAAAGGGTGATGCAAAACAAAAAAAAAAAAAAATACAAAAATCCCAGAAAGTTAGTAGTGAATGTTTTTACTGTTGTTATTACTATTATTGCAATTATTTGTAGAGACCTTCTTCGGGGAATTGCTTCACTCAGGTGTCCTTACTTTTCCTTCTTCTTTTAGATTGTCTTTTACAGAATATTTCTCGTCTTTTTTGAGTGTGGAGGTAACAACGAAGGCGTGAAAAGTGCAAAATCCTTAAAATTTAGGCAGGGTTATAATGAGAGTGCCCGTGTTTTTTTTTTTTTTTTGGTGTACATTTAAATATGGAAAGGCAAAAAGGATGCTAATTGCAAAGTCCTTTTTTCTTGGTTGGTTTACTTCGTTTTTCCGTGCGTTATCTAGGAGGGAGAAAGCTTAAAGCCTAAAGATTAAAGAATACCTTTTCGTAGATAGAGAATGGATTGAAAATTCGTAAGGAGACACACTGCTGTTTTAAAAGGAATGTGTAGTGCCCTATTTTTTTTCTGTAATCGTCAACTGTTACTGTGACTTCCTCTTTAATATTCAGATGTCCATCGAAAGAACGCATTTGTAGTTTCGGATGTTTAAGGAGTTTCACATCACTATATGAGCGACCGGATAGACGGAGAACTTGTCTTTCTAAACATGGGCAATTCTGTCACGAAAAACTGCCCAAACATAGGCTGCGATCTGGAAATATACCTGCAGATCGCTCATTCAAAGGTGGAATATAGATTTGCAGCGACAACGTAAGAAACGCTGAAAACTTCTAAGCTATTCAAAGTTAATTTGGAGGAAGACTGGAATCTGTACAGATCAAGATCAAGATCACATGAAAGTAGCCTGATCAGTACTGACTTCTAGTACCGAAACTGCAACTGAACTGAATAACACAAGCTCCCGTAACTGGGGCAGATGAGGTCATTAAATAAGCTGTTACTCTCCTTGATGTTTTCACAGATGGTAGTTATGATACAAAAAGATATTGACCAGTTGCTGGCAAATTCTGAAGAAAAGCCCCAGCGAACAGTTGGAGTAACCTTTATATCGAATTATGGGAACAGATGACTTCGAACTCAATAGGAGCTACAGACCTATCACTCTGAATTTCTTGGAGCATTGAGAGAATTTTCGAACTTCATATGCGTATAACTGTTTCGCCAATACATCCTTGTTCAAGATGCCATCCCCTACTTACGTAAGAGATCCTGAAAGATCCACGAAAAATTGCGCAGAAATGGTTGGCAGGATTGAAGGAGCACTCGACCAGCTGGAGCATGCGCTGGGCTACTTTTTATGGCGTATGTAGGTTAGGTTAGGTTAAACAGGGGTGTGATGGATATGCGACCACACAGAGACTAGGCACCAAAATGGGCCCATCGCGATGACTGTGGAACCAGTTGAATTTGTCTTCAAATGGAAAAAACCTAAATAATCGCCCTTGTGAAACACCCAATTTTCTTGCAAAAGCCAAGAAGGCCTTTGAAGTTCGTGCCGTCTATTTCCTCTAGGCTTTGGAAAAAGTATTTCCTTGAAAAATTTCTACGGCTTTGCGATATTGCCTCGCATTCACACGTATGTGTGTTATGTCCTCAACAACTTGCAGATATCCGCAGAATCTGCAGATATCCGTATCTGACAATTTGAGTCTCTTTGCGTGTTGCCGTAGGGGACAGTATCCTATCTGGATTCTTATTACTGTCCTCAGCTTATCCCTATTTAATTTTATTAACTTCCTAGATCTTTTGTTGTTAAAGAGCGGCCAAAGAGCATTGGATACCCTTCAAGACTTCACCACCTTGGGTTGGCAGTCTTTGTAATTTTTTTTCGCGTTAGTGCCCCTCACTACGCAAAGGGCTGGTTTGATGTTTGTTTGTCGAGTAGCCCTCCTTTTCTTGCAAGCTCGTACGGTTGTTCATTTCCTTTAATAACGCTGTGTCCTGGCACCCAGCAGAGTCTTACCCAGTTCTGATTGCATAGTGCCTTAAGCACTGTGCGACAGCCCCTGACTGTATCAGAGTTGATGTTGGTTAATTTCATTGACTTGAGTATGGCGTATGTAACTTAGACAGAGATCATGGCGTAGACAAATCACTAGTTTTGTGGAAAAAAGCAATGCCGGTGTATACCTAGGATATTGGTTGTGTATTCTAACTGCGTCCAATAGGTGATGGCGGCCATGACCTGGAGTTGACCCCAAGGTGTCGTTCGGTCTCCAGTGCTATTGTGCACGCTATTCGGCTACCAACTGAACTATCAGTTAGATAATGCCCAGCGAGTGTCAAATCTAAACTGCAGGCAGTCCTCGACATAATCGACGGTTGGTGTACCAGAAATGGAATTTCAGTCAATCCCCTAACAATTGAGGTTGCCCTCTTTACGAGAAGGAGGAAGCTGACTCTGGTGCTTAAAAGTATTACAATAAAACGCAATTCCCCAAAGAAATCAAGTATTTGGGTGTCATAAACATGCTTATTATGTCGAAAGCCTCGAAAGCGCTCTGGGCCTTCTGACAGTGTAAAGGATATATCGGCAGGGCAATAGGCCTGCCACTGATGGATGATGGATGGGGCCTGTTGTTTGTTGTAACAAACTTTCAGCAATATAAGCCACTACCGGGCTCAAAACAGTGGTCTGTCTCGGCTGTATGGAGGCTTTTTCCAGCACGCTTGGCTCTGCTATAGGGGAACTGATCAATCTCCCTGCACTTGATATCCATATCGTGGGCTGCACTCTCACAGCCATCTTCTGTTGCTCTCTCAAGGTGAATTTCCGCAGATATGGAAGTCTTCTTTCATAACACCGATACACAAACTGGGATTTAAGAGCGAAGTCATTAATTACCGCCCCACAGGTAAACTTTCACATACACCCAAACTCCTCGAAAACATTTTGTATGAAGCCTTAAGCTTCCAGTGCAAATCTCTTGGTTTCTCTAATCAACACGGCTTTCGGAAAGGTAGATCAACTTCCACTAACTTCGTCGAATTCGTGTCCGCTGTTCTCTCAGTCTTAGAAAGTGGTAAAGAGGTTGAGGTTATAACAACTCATTTCAGTAAAGCTTTTGACAAGATATCTCATAAACTAATTCTGTTCAAATTGTCCGTCCTGGAGTTTCAAGCCATCTTGCTAAAACGGATATCTTCTTACCTGGATAATCGTTGTTATAGTGTTCGTTTCAAGTCTGTCATATCGGCCCCCTTCTTGGCCATTTCAGGCGTTCCTCAAGGTAGTCACCTAGGTCCAGTACTCTTCATCCTAACTATTAACGATCTTGAAAGGGTCATTCAACACTCAGCACTTTCTCTCTATGCTTAGGATACCAAACTTTTTAAACCCATTTCCTCACAACATGACTCCAGCCTCCTTCAAATAGATTTTAATAGTTTTTCCACGGTGCATCACGAACTGCTTAAAACTCAATGTCACAAATGTCAATCGATTACCTTCTCACGTACGTGCAACAAGTCTCCACGACCAACCTACATCCCTTGTTGAATCCGCGACCTTGGCATACTATGCGACAAGGAGCTTAATTTCTGCTCGCATATTGATGATCACTTGGTTTTGTTAAAAGGTGGTCCATAGCATTCTGTAACCCGTACGTGGCCAGATCACTATAGATTATTTAAGTTCGCCCTCCTCGAGTACGCTAGCCAAGCGTGGTGTCCCTTTCAACGAGTTCTTGTGTCCCGAATTGAGAGGATCCAGCGTAGTTTTCTTCGATTTGCTCTTCGAGATCTACCTGGGAACGATCCTCGTTATCGAGACCGTCTCAAATTCATTAACCTGAATACACTTGAGGAGCGAAGGGACGCTGACATTCTTTTCCGTCACAGATTCCACGTCTGTTTATAATTGCATTTTCTTTGACACTAACCCACGAAATTTACATTGCACCCGCCTCTTTTATCTGCCAATCTACCGCACAAGTATACTGCGTAAGGTAAACTCCAATCTTTACGTTTTCAGTTTTAATCGCAGCATTCTCCCCCTAAAATTCTATCTCCTTCGCCATCCCTAGCTTTAAGCCCTAGTGATAAGATATTGCTAAACCTTAATTTTTATTAGTTTTTGAGTCCTAGTTTTTTAAGCTTGTATTAAGCTTGTATAAGCCCCCACCAAAATAAAATTAAATTTAAAGACAAGTAGTCCTTGATACAATACGCACTGGAGCTTTGGTGACTTTGCGCGGCGACTGTCGTTTGACTCTGGTCTTTTGGACATCTGGGCGTCTGATGAGGGAGGGAATGTAATCGGGTCTTCAAGGGTGACTCCAAAATCAGCGCTGTTGTCTTTTTGGATGACTATAACATTAGATTTTAATCCTCGTTATAAAAACTTACAACTGTCTTCCAAGTGGAAGTATGTATACGCAATCCTGACCTCTACGAACCATACTGTGATGAACCGGTGGATGGAGCGAAGCATTTGAATCTGTAGCGACAGCCAAGCTACGCTTAAAGCTTTGCTGCACCCTCTTTCGACTTCCAAGCTAGTTCCAGAATACAAGACTTCACTGAACACAGTCGGAATGCTAAATTCACTGAGTCCTGTCTGGGTCCAAAGTCACATGGGATCACAGGAAATGATGAACGGAGCTCAGGGAAGAGTTTTGAACCTGAACCGGCGTTAGGGCTTCCATTGACAGTTGGGTCTCATATGAGTGTAACTGAAGATGTCATGACTCTCCAGGTTGCCCGAAGACCAAACGAATGCTTCCCGACATCTGTAAGAGATCAGCGATTTTTCTGCTGTGCCCCAGTAGGAAAGATTGCAGGGTGCTTATTGGTCGTGACGGAGCACTACTGCTGGTCATGAGTGATAATGCATCCTGCGAGGCTTGCTGTAAAAGTGATGACAACACCGCAGAGGATCATATCTGTGAATGTCCGGCCTAGGCGCTCACAGCGCTCTCTGATGCGAGACTTCAGTAAAAGGAACATACAATTAGTAAGTTGCTTATCTGAGTGTCCTGCTCCGAGGGAAAAAAACTCAGTGTTAGCCAATTTTCTTTAAGTGGGCCTGGAATATTTGGAGGGCATGTGTGTTCAACAGGGCATTGCCATTTGACACGCAGCGCTTGCCGTAATCGACTATTGCAGACGGATTTCGGTGATCGCTAAACCTGTCATTCAGTTGCCCTGATCATGCATTTTAACTGCTTTAAATTCTTTTTTTTTGCGACTTGGAGGCGAACATTGGACGTAAAATTGCTGGAATATGAGACGGATTATGAAAAAAGTTTATGGAAAATTAGGTCCAGTGCATTCACTCACTTATGCGGTTTCGTGAAGGGCATTTGAATGTTGCCTGTCATATTTCGTAACTAAATACAATTTGGAGCGTATATAATAAAAAGGCCTGCACATATGTGAGCTGTATACCGACTTCAACCTAGGCTTGAACTGTAGATACACATAAACGCTATAAGATTTCAGGCCTTTTTCAGTAGACCGGTGGTATGTACTCATCACATAAATAGAAAGACACTTCAAAAAGGATACTTGCTGAAGCCAAATTTGATACGCCTCCATCTTTCTGAAGGCCAAAGCATATTCACTTTCTTTTTTTCCCCATCCCTGTGGGTCCCCAAAAAAAAAAAAAACTTCCACAAAATCCAACTCACCCTATGCAGGAGAGTAAGGAAAAAAAAAATCCCTGGCGAGAAAAGAAACAGAGAGTAGAAAAAAAAGGAAGATAAACGAAATAATCTTGTGCACTAGTAGTCATTAATTTTCAATGCCTTTTCTTTTTATCTTAATCCTTTCTGTTCCCCAATCCTTTGTTGAAAACAACCAGATAGGGATTGAAATCAAAAGTAAAAGGTTTATCTGATTTTGTTTCACAATTTTCACACCCAACCATTTAGTGGGCGAGAAAAAGGAATCCTTTTTAGCGACTTAGCATAACTTAACGGATTTTAGAATTAATCACAACCATTCGGATTGAAAAAGTCATCTTCAAGCGGCCAGTTTAGAGGTGAGGTTATTCGAAAATAAAGATTTAGGAAATTTTGGATATATTTATGGATATCCACACGAGGATAGGGTGGGGATGTAAGGTGGAAAATTCTTTTTATTGCGAATTAGAAGATTAATGAGAAGTGGCACGGGAAAGCCAAATTAGGTGTTGAGTTGATTTTGGATAATCTAAAAAAAAATTCATCAATTTTCCGACTTTTTATGGCCAAAAAACCAGGTGACTGCGAAAGTAAATAATTACCATACTTACTAACCTAACGAGTTTCCGACTCTTGAAGAGTTTCTGCTGTGAGACTGCAGCCTTTTATCCTCTTCGATTCTGGGCACGGTGCTGCCAGTCCGTAAGCCAGAGCATCCTGGCATCCGCGATTGCTTGATCTTTAAAACTGAGGTTCGGCCTTCCTGGTGGTCTCGAACATGTGATTGGCTAAGCCAATGCAGTCGACATTTCTTGACTTTTCGGTCTGCGTCCACATCTTCATAGGTTAGGTAATAAATGGTGTGCTAGTCCTTAAGGGGCAGGCATACACGAAGGCCTATTGGTCTGTTGTGATTTCCTGTTGATATTTTTAGTGTATTATATTTTTATTATTTTTATTTTTATGGTGGGTCCTACCCGGCTTGTGTTGGCTGAAAACCAGCCAGGGCTTTCAACAAACCTACTGAGATCTAACAGTTTTGCTTTGCTGCCGTCTTCAAGTTCTCGAAAAGTCTGTATCCCAAGTGTTTGGCACGACGTGTATTCCCAAAGTAGTGCACCGTTCAATGTCGAAAGTTCGTTCTTTCTTCTCCGATATGGCGAGCGCAGAGTGTCAGATATAGTTTGCGGACAGTCATTGAGCAAGAACCTTAATACTTCCGGATAGGGAAGCTCTTGCGTTCACCTCGTGACATCTTTACGTTTTAACAAGATTTTCGAAAGATACACCTGAATGTTCTAATATCAGGAGTATGCCAACGTACTAAACTACGCCGTGCACACTTCATCCAGTTTCCTTACGATACTCCCTTGAGGTACTCGTATTACTTCGCGGTCAGCATCTATGCTATTTCCTGGCTGCTTGCTGTTTCCGCGTCGTAGTTGTTCGATTCGGCGGAGTTCTTTCTGCAGACCGGTTATAAACTCACAAATTTCCGCCCAGTTCTCCTCCGATCGTAGCAATTGTTCGGCGAGGTACTGTGGACTCGGTACGTTTCTCCTTCTTTCTGTGAAAAGACTGCAATAAAATATTGCGTGTTCCTCATCATTTGGACAATTTGGAAACAAAGAAAAACTCGCGTGTCCAAAGTGGTACAGATATTTACGGTTTCCTCCGTGACCGGACAGGAACTGCGTTAGGTAGTAGTTGCAGCTTCCATGTGTCCCGTTTACCCATACATCCATAGACGGAAGTAACTTGTAGATGCATCGGCTTTTTGTGGTGTTATGCCATCTATTTTGCCACCTAGTTATTGAGGTCATCTTTTCCTCCTCTTTAGTCCTTTTTATTTCATGGGTTTCTACGTGGCGGTATGACGCAACTTTGCTGTATACCCTAAACATCTGATCAGCGATTGTGTCGATGGGTGCCATTCCAGCTGTAACATGTGCTGCTTCATCTGATATCGTCCAAAAGCCACATGTCGTCTTAAATGCGCATAGTCTGTATGCCGACGATAGTTTTTCTTAGCATCCTGTCTGACTAGTACTGTGGCCTAAACCGAGACGGCGTAGAGGAGAACCGAGCCGATCACTCTTGAAAGTAATACCCTTCTAGTGTAACCAAGTCCACCGATGTTTGGTAGAATTCGTGCTAATGCGGTTTGTAGTAAAGATGCCTTCTCACAGGCATAGAACACATCTGGTGCAAACTGCAGTCTATTATCTGACATCACTCCCACCTATTTCAGTGCTCCTTTAGACCGAATTGTTTGGCTTCCAACTCGAAAGGTTGCATATTCCATGGTCTTACGACTGGTTATTAAAATCGCCTCAGTTTCGTGGTCAGTAAGTTCAAGTCTAGCTGAACAAATCCAATTTTTTATTTGCGCAATAGCAGCATTTGTAGCAGATTCTATTTCATGAATGTGTTTGGCGTCCGTAGCAATAGCAATGTCATCAGCGAAACCTATTGTGTGAACTCCTCGTGGAAGCGCCAGTTGCAGTACTCCGTCGTACATAATATTTCACAATAAGGGTTCTAGTACTGCTCCTTGTGGCACTCCTGCAGAGACACTGTAATATTTGATATTGAAACGGCCTATAGTTGAGATAGCTTCTTACTATCTTAAGTAAATAGCGTGGTGTATCCATTCTACCTATAGAAAGCGCTCTTGTTATGGGTAACCAGCTTACGGAGTTAAAGGCATTCTTAACATCAAGTTTTACCACTGTGCAGTATTTCTTTGAGCCCCATCGCCATTTTTACCATTCTATCAGTTTAGTCGCAATGTCCAATACCGCTTCTATGGTATCTATGGTAGACGATTTCTAAAACCCGATTGGCAATTTGATAAAGCTCCTTTTTCCTCAGCTACTGACAATAGTCTTTCGTAAATGATATGCTCCAGAATATTGACCAGGGTATCTAGAAGACATATTGGCCGATATGAAGATGGTTAACCTGGTGGTTTATTTCCTTTTGGCAGGAGTACCAAATGCTGTTTTTTTCCATGGGTCAGCAAAATTCGTTCCTTTAGGCATCTCTGGTATGTTGTTATAAACATGTCTGGTCTTTTCTGGACAGCTGTTTTTGCGGCCTTATTTAGAATACCATCGTGCCCAGGTGCCTTACTATCGTCTATATTTCTGCATGCCTTGATCAATTCGTCCCTTGATATCTGTGAAATTTCTACTCCCTGTTTGCTTTCTCTATATAATGCGTAAAAGGTGGTCTTTGTGGGAAAAGGTGCTGTACAATATATGCTAGCAGTGTGGGGCATGTTATTTGTGGAGCTATATAGCCCTTTACTTTGACCATTACTATCCTACATGCAGTACCGCAAGGATTTAGATCAGCTTCGTTACACAGGCGCCTGAAGCATGCCACTTTACTTTCTTTGTTTGCAGTTCTAAAGTGGCGTCTTGCCCGTCTTAAAGAGTTAAGGTTTTCTTGAACATTTGGCCTTCTTATATTGGGTCTACAAGTAAGTTTCCAGCGTTTGTCAGAGATGGCGCTACCAGTGGATCCCGGGCAGAAATGTCAAACCACATGTGTTCTATTTGTAGGTTTTGTATCTGTCAACAACTTTGCAGCGTTATATTTGAGCAGTTCTATCGGTGTCGTACATTTTATCTGGCAAAATCATGGCAAGTTTCCAGCCAAATAAACGTCATTTGCGGGAAGCGCTGCTTTTATTCTGTAATATGAAGAAAAGTGCAGCTGAGGCATATCGTTTGCTTTCGGAAACTTATGGGGCGGAATGTATTGGTGAATCGACGTGCCGCGAGTGGTTCAAACGGTTCAAAAGTGGTGATTTTGGAGTTGAAGACAAAGATCGCCCCGGAAAGCCGAAAAGTTTTGAAGACGGGGAATTGGACGCTTTACTGGATGAGGATCCATGTCAGATTCAAGAAGAACTTGCTGCATCATTGGGCGTCACGTAACAAGCCGTTTCCCTGCTATTAAAAGCACTGGGATTCATTCAAAAGGTTGGAAACTGGGTGCCGTACGAATTGAAGCCAAGAGACGTCGAACGGCGATTTTGCATGTCCGAAATGTTACTGTAGCGGTATAAAAATAAATCATTTTTGCATCGTATTGTCACTGGTGATGAAAAATGGATTTATTATGATAATCCTAAACGCAGAAAATCGTATACAAAGCCCGGCGAGCCCGCCCAATCGACGCCGAAACGAAATATTCACGTGAATAAGGTCATGCTCTGCATAGGGTGGGATCAAAAGGGTGTCGTATACTACGAACTGCTTCCGAGTGGTGAAACCATCAAAGGACCATTATGTCGAACCCAACTAATTCGTTTGAAGCGGGCATTAAAAGAAAAACGGCCAGAATATGAGACCAGGCATGAGTTCGTCATTTTTCATCACGACAACGCTCGGCCACATGTTGCGGTTTCGGTGAAAAACTATTTGGGAAATAGTGGATGGGAAATTCTGCCTCACCCGCCTTACAGTCCAGACTTGGCACCATCTGACTACCACTTGTTTCGTTCGATGCAGAACGCTCTTAGGGGGAATACGCTTCAGCTCAGTAGAGGAAATCAAAAATTGGCTCGATACGTTCTTGGGCTCGAAAGACGAGAAATTTTTTTGGTCCGGAATTCATAAATTGCCAGAAAGATGGGGGAAAGTTGTAGCTTACGATGGACGATATTTTGAATAAAGCATTGTAACTATGTTTTCATAATAAAACTTGAAATTTTGGAAAAAAACGCTGGAAACTTACTTGTAGACCCAATACAATACATTCTCCGACGAGCATATAGACACGTTGCCTTGAGTGCCTTAAATTCACCATTCCACCAGAAACACGACGCCAACTTTTGCGATACCCACTCCCAAGGACGAGAGTGCTTCTAGTAAAGAATATCACGGTGTATGTGTGTCCGTCTATCTGTGCGTGTTTGTTTTTTCTTTGGTTGCGCCGAAGGATGTGTAATCTTCATACATGCCAGTAGCCCGAGCTAACAGCAAGCACGATTCGTTAGCCTGATTGTTCGATCCCAGGAATACGCCTACGTTACTAAACCACATCCTACACACTCCGACTGCAACATGTGATCGAGGTTTAGGAACGGGCTGGGCAGAGTAGGTAGTTCTCCCCAAGGCATGAAGTGTGGGCATGGCATGGTACATGTATACTCCGTATCTTCATCTTCATTTGGGCATTCGGGGTAAAATAGTAAGCTGTCGTGCCCAAAACGGTGGAGATACTTGCGATAACCACCGTGGCCAAACAGGAACTGCGTTAGCTTGTTAACCAGTCTCCATGTTTACGTCCTACCCAGTCATGTAAGTTTCAGAAACAAAACCAAACTGTGGTGGGTTCTTGGTCATCAGGGCATAGATGGGATCATTCCGATGAATTGGCCAGAAAGGGCGCAGAAACTCCCTTTAATGGACATGAACCCTTCTGCCGCACCCTTAAATAAGCAGTTAATTTAGCTATTAACAGCTAGGAGCATTCGAAATGCATCTCATCTGCCGATTTTGTCTTGAAGAAGACGAAACAGCTAAACACATCTTAAGCGAATGTGCAGCCCTCAATGGAATTAGACGAAAGATTTTCTTCAGTGAACCATTCGGCTCCAACGAACTGATGAATTCCTCTGCTATTAGTGTTATCAACTTAATTCGGAAGGTAGAGAACCTACTAGCCTAACTATAGCTCTGACTAAGTGGTAAAAAATATCTTTTAGGTCAAAATGCCTTATCTCGCAATTGACGATTCAGAAAATTAAAAAAAAAAAAAAATCTCACAGCTAAGTAGTGGATTCTCTTCTTTTGTTTCATTTCATTTAATTCCAGAGGCGTCATCGGGCCTTATTTTTTCGAAAACTCCAAACTCCAAACGAGGGCCGCGAGCGCTACAGAGCCATGCTCAAGGCTTTCTCCTTCCTCAATTGGACGAATTGGGACTGGAGAACATGTTACCTAATCTCTCGTTTTGGCGATTTGCACTGGCCGGCAAAATCACCTGATTTAACCATTCCAGACTTCTTTTGTGGGTTTTTTGAAGTCCTCAAAGAGAATATCCGTCAAGAATGCGAGTACCTATCGCCGGAAGTTCTGGCAAGAATGATGGAAAATGCCACAATTCGGGCCCAGATAGCCATCAATTCTGGTGGTGGCCACTTAGCCGATATCCTTTTCTCGACTTAATAGGAAAAAAAATTTCAGGTATAAGTAAACATAATCCAGAAGCAGAACTAAAGTTTTTTATTCACAAAAAAAAATTACAGCCAAAGAACATCGGGTTACAACTTTTGCGCCACCTTGTATTGTAGCCAAATTAAATTATTTTTAAATAGCAGAAATTTTATCAAAAAATTTTAGTCGGGTTTCCGGGCCAAATATAATTGTACGACAGCCCTACTCAAAGTATGCGAAGATGTACGTGCCGATATGTTAGGTCTCATAGTGATTCTCGACTTTTCTAAGGCGTTTGAGAGTGTTAATCATTTACGAGTATTGTTACTAAAAAAGCTTTGAGAGCTCCCTCTACAATTTAATGGCTTCATATATAGCAAAAAGCTCTCACTATATATTTCTCGATTATAATTCTTCAAGTCTCTTTAGGTGTCCCTCAACGTTCTGTACTGGGTCCCTTACTGTCTTCATGTTTCAATAATGACATACCTATGTAAATGTTTTGAACCTGCGAATATGATATATATGCGGATGAGGTCCAAATATGTTCGTTCTTCCCAAAATCACTTAAAAACTTAGGTAATCTGGTCTTTAAATAATGGACTTATTCTCAATCCAGCAAAACATAAAGCTAAGATCAGAAAAAATGAAGTATTCCCTTCGATAATTCTTAATGATGAGTAACATACAAAATCTTGGGATATAAAGTACTTCAGTGTGACAGGGAGTCTCGTTTAGGTGGTCGTTGAAGACGGACGTGTTTCTCAGGTTCTCCGCATTATCCTACCCTTTATCTTTTTTTTCCATTATTTCCTGTATTCTTATCTTTATCAAAAATAAATACATACTAACAAATCTGTTACAACTCAGAAGTGGGATACAGGTATCTACATCAAGACACATAATCTCCATACCTCAACGAGAAGAAAAAAAAAACAGGCAAAACGGTCGTAAGCAAACGGGCAAGCGACACAAAGGCGCTCCTTGTTTACTTTGAAGCGAAACGGTCGCAAACACATAAGCAGGCGACATAGAGACGATTCAAGGAACACGATCGGGATCATACAGGCAAACGACAATGCCAACGAAGTAGGGGAGACAAAAATAAAAGAAACGAATTTTTTTTTGTTATGTATAAGGATAAGTCACGTACGCACTCGAAGGATATACAAGAACAAAGGAAACGGGTAGTGTTGATCAGGCAGTCAGGGAGAATACATCATGCTCAAATTAAATTCATTAAAAGTGGCACAGTTAAATCGTTTGCTGAGAAACCAGAATTTGCAAGTGGCCGGAAATAAAGCAGCAAAAGTAGCAAAATTAATGGAAGCTTACGGATCAGATGAAATCAGCAATGACGAATTCGATGAAGAAGAAGTTCCAGATTTCCACAGGAGGATAGACGACCTGCGGGACATATGTAGTTGCGAATCTGGCAAAATCTATGAGCGCGATAGCTGCAAATCTTGAGAGGAATGAACTAGCGAAGGTATAACGCGCAGGTACAAGCAGCGAGATGGTTCAAAAGGAGCGAGAATCAGCAGCAGCGCCGACTACAGAACAGGCCGCCAACTCAACAGTCAATGATGTAAACGATAAGCAGGAGGAAGAACTAACTACGTCATCAACTTCTCTGGTCTCCGTATCTTCAAGACAAACGACACCAACACGGAATGCAAACGGGAATATCGGACAATGGGCAATGGCATCAATCCAATCGAATTCAGGATATAGTTGGAGTGCTTCCAGATTTCAAACCCCTTAACGAGAATATAACGTCAAACCAGTTCATCGATAAAGTAGAACAGATGCGGCAATTGTACTCTTGGAGCGAAGAAGCGGTATTACTTGCCGACGAGATAACAATTCACGAAGGCTCTAGCAACGGATTTTCCTTGCTTCGTTAATGTGGCTGAGGTGCATAGAGAATTGTCAAAACGTAGGCGTAGAACAAACGAATCTCTGAGGGAATACTACTACACAATGCTGAACATTGGACGTCGAGGTAAGCTAGACGAACCTTCTTTGATTTCTTACATTGTCGATGGAATCAACGATATCTCACTTACACGCACGCTACTTGCCATGAATCTCCAATCCTGCAACGACCTGTTACGGTCGCTGGAGAATTTGTTAACGTCGCCAAGATATATTGCAGAAACGAAAACAGCACCAGAAAGTCAGGAGGTCCTGCACAACAACGGTCGTAAGGGCGTGAAATGTTTCAACTGCAACGAGTTTGGCCACATAGCTGCGAAATGCCTAAAACCTCAACGTTAAGTTCGCTGCCAACAATGCTCGAAGCCGAGTCACGAAACGAGCAATTGTCAGATGTCCACTAAGGCGAGCATTTCTAAGATCGAAGTTACATCGTCATCAGAAGAATTCGTGCCTCCAGTGATGTTAAAGGTTAAGCTAAAGGAAAAGGAGTACTCAGCATTTGCAGATACGGGCAGCGATGTCTCTCTCATTCAAGAATCTCAAGTCTCGGACATTAAACGATATCCAGCAAGAAAGCGTCTGATTGGTTTCGGAGGATCCGAAATTGAAGTTGCAGGAAAAATCATGACACGCATCGTAATGGACCATCGTAACATATACGTTGCACTGCACATTGTCCCGGACAGAATACTCTCTTATGAGATACTACTGGGACGTGACGTGCTCTGTAAGGATGTTCATTCTATAGTGGTCGAATCTGGGGTGCTATTACTTCATGCAACTGAGAACCATTCATTTATGATAGGAAATGAACTGCATATTGAGGATCAACGGCAGGTACGTCAGTTACTCGATGAATTTAAAAGCAGTTTTTCAGAGAATTTGTCTGGCCTGGGAAGATGTAACACTACGAAAATGAACATCAAGGTCAAGACCGAAAACCCGATAATTGGGAAACGTTACCAAGTCCCTTTCTCACAGCGTGCTGAACTTTCTGAGATACTGCAGAATCAACAAGAGAACGGCGTCATAAGTCCAGGTTTATCGCCTCATGCAGCTTCGGTACTCCTAGTAAAAAAATGAAATGGGGAAAGCAGGATGTGTGTGGACTACAGAGCGCTTAATGCTGTGACCGTTAAAAACCAATATTTGTGCCTATCGTTGAGGAACAACTGTCTCGTCTTGCTGCAAACACCCGCTTCTCAACTCTTGATATGACGTCGAGATATTACCAGATCCCTTTAGAAGAAGAATCAAGGAAATTCACCGCGTTCTTGACGCATGAGGGATTGTAAGAGCACAATGTAATGCCGTTTGGACTAGTCAATACACCGATTGTATTTCAAGAAATGATTGTCAACATTATAAAAGGTCTACAGAATCGTCATCGCATCATAAATTATGTCGACGAGGTCATTATAGCTACGATGAAGCTGACGAGGAAGAGAAAGAGAAAAAGGAAATGGAAGCAGAGGTTTGACGCAAAACATCAGAAGCCGAAAATATACTCTGAGGGTGATCTGGTCGTTATTGACTATGTGTCATCACCAACCCGGATGTCGCATAAATTAGATCTACGATTCAAGGGAACATACGTAGTGACAAAAGTGCTCAACAATGATAGATATATCGTCGAAGATTTGCCGGATGTTCCAAAATCCCGAAAGCATTATACAGGCGTCTTTGCGAGTGACAACATGAAGCCATGGTGCTCATTGGGACCAGAAGGAGCTGAAGAACTTGGGGACGAATCGTCGGGGAACTACGATGAATCAGGAGAGGCCGAGCTGTCAGAGAGTCTCGTTTAGGTGGTCGTTGAAGATGGACGTGTTTCTCAGGTTCTCCGCAATATCCTACTCTTTATCTTTTTTTTGCATTATTTTTTGTATTCTTATCTTTATCAAAAATAAATACATATTAACAAAACGGCTATCTGTTACAAGTAAAAGCTTGAATTGGAATATTCACGTAAAGAAAGTTGTATAGAAAGCTTACTGTGCTCTACGGGGTATGAGTCCTACGACAAAGTATCTACCAGTGTTAAGTGTTAAGCTTAAGCTTGTTAAAGCTTTCATTTTACCATCATTTCTTTATGGATGTGAAATATATCCCGACATGGATTACTCTTCCAAAAGGAAACTTACCCAGGCATACAATACTTGTGCTAGATATATTTTTAATATAAAAAGGTCTGATCACATTTCTGAATTTACAAAAAATATAACAGGCTATAGAACCCTTTAACTACTATATTTAAAACAATTATAACAACTAAATAACCAGACTACTTTTTTAAAAACAATGAAAATAATTCCACCTCGACGTAAATATTTAATTACAAGCCAAGTATTTCTATATACATGCAACTTATCGTTGGAATGAACTACCCTTGCATATTAAACGAACAAATAACACAACAACTTTCACTAGAGAAGCTTCCAACTACTAATGGAATATAAATACTCTCATCCATAATCTTATTTACCTCCTCTTCCTTTCTATCTTTTATCTATTCTATTTTACCAAATATTTTATCTAATTTATAAAACTTTGTAATTTAATATTTAATATAAGATTATAGCTTACTTGTACAATGAATTTTTATAATAAATATATGCAATACAATAAAATCTACAAGGGCCTCAACTATTTGTTTTAGCCAGTAATTTCCCCAGATATCGAAGACTTTGACGAACAGATGACAGAGGGTCAGACAAGGATATAAAACTTTCAATTTTGATTAACGAAAAAAAAAAAAAAAAACAAACATAAAAAACGCGTTTTGCATGTAGTAAACCAATTACCATATTGGGGTACTTATTTTAGGAAACAACCTTCTCCACCTTCCTTTCTTAAAACAAACAATTTGCCTTCCCTCGACTGAGGTAGACCGAATAACGCTGGGTTTCTCTGCATATTTGTCACTCTACCAAGTCCTGTGGATTAGCTCATAAATGTCAATCGCTTGCACACTTCGCAGGGTTATCTTAACTACCCCACCGCCAAGGACAAGGACACCGGCAACCAACAGCGCCAACAAAAATCCGAAAAGTACTCGTATATAAAAAGATACAAAACATTTTCCCGAAAGCATTATTTTTTAATTCCTCCACACAGACAAGGCGTCGTCGTCGGTCGGGCAGGGGAACCTCGTAAATAAGATGAAAACCAAAATAAACAGAGCGTTTTTTTTTTTTATTTTTCTCCTTTACGAATAAAGCATCCCTTTACTCATACCATCCGGCATCAATCATCCTTACACCGCCAACATTCATCGCCGGGGCAATGTTGTTTCTTTCGGTGATGTCAGGCTAAACAGGATGGTGACAAAGAAGACCATACCCGAATCCGAACTGACGTTATGGCCCATAAAATCCCCCAATCGATTGAGCAATTCCATGGCTGGAAGGGGTACACAACATTTTTCTCGTCCATAAAACTGCTTCTAAGGTATGGCCTGTTCGGATGGTTGACGCTTGGCAATGATCTTCGATGCGTCTTTCATTTCGACCGTGTGGGTGGTTTTGATCACTGAGGACGACGAGAATATCATTTTCCGTCATAATCGAATCCGCCCGTGCGTCTTTCCAATTTGCCAATGCTTTCGTGAATGTCAGACAAAAACCAACAAATTTGGCATTCCTTTGCAATTGTATCCGTTGGGGTATGCTGGATAAAGGAATAGACCAAATGAGGTTGAGGGTTAGTGGCCCCTTTGGCGTAAATTTTTATTCTTTGGTTCGCAGTCAAATTTCTCTAGGGAGCTTTATATCAAAACCAGCATACAGTATGAGGATGGAAGAGAAGATTGGGATGGATGCGGGTCTTCGGGTTTAGCACATTGCTTTTGTTGGCAATCCGATTAGCTTTGAGATGGGTGGTTTGACGTGGTGGCATAGATTCTATTTGGGACGCACTATTTTGTGGCGAGCGCTGTGGCAGATAATGCCGTAATGGCGACTTAAATGGCCAATGTTTGCGGTCTGTTTAAGTATTAATTCGCTTTTGTCGAAGTCACACACTCGAGGTCGATGGTCGAAGGATTAGCCAGACAATAGTCCCTCGTGTATTTTGGGTAACCTGACATATTTATGGGATGGACACGTCAATTAGCTTTGTATTCAGAAGATACGGCAAGAGAATGGGCGATGTTTGGTGAGTTGTTTTGGTTTTAGGGTGGAGGTGTGCTCTATTTGATAATTAATTTGACTATTGTGGATGGGGGACTTAAAGAGGGATCCCAGAAAAATCCTTTGCTTAGTTTTTGGTGGATTTAAGTGTGACGAGAAAGTATTTTAGATGAGGTCTATTATAAAGCATCTAACATAGGATGCTAATTGGTAAGACTCTACTTTGCATTTTCTATTATTTTTCTCAGTTACCACCATGTGAAGGTGAGAATACGATATAGCCCTGCATAAGTAAACTCTTGCTGGGGTACAGCCAGTAGCATAATACTGGTCTACGTCGTCATAGGACTCACAATCCTATATGGAAGAGATTAAAACGAACCCAATAATGGCCTCGGACAACGACTTTCGGATCTGCAAGAGGAATGTTCGGACCTTAAACAAGCCACGTGCAGCTGAACGATTAGCAGAATCTTTTGACTGCTATCACGCAGATATCATCGCCATACAAGAAGTTCGATGGGATGCGTCGGATATAAAGAGGATGAAAAACTGTGGTATGAGCATATAATATGGTGTTGGCTATAGTGATGCAGCAGGCTTAGGCAAGAAGTCTTGAGCTTCCTATACACAAGCGAGCGTCTTATGACACGCATAAAGGCTAAATTTGCTAACATATGCCTAATATGCGCCCATGCCCCTATCAAAGATAAGGATGACCCCACCAAAGAATGCTTCTGAGAGCTCCTCGACAAGAAACATGAGCAATTCCCGAAATATGACTTTAAAATCGTCCTAGGAGACTTTAGCCCCATGAGACGGAAGGAGCACATCTTTGGTAGGACAGTTGGTAAGCATAACTTACATGGAACCACTTTAGCCAACGGATTTAAGCTTATTGACTTTGCAGCACTACAGTAAGCACACGGTTCCCTTACACACAAGGGGATATGGCGGCTCCGGATCATGAAACGCTAAATCAAATTGATCACCTTGCGATAGACGTAAGACATTCCTCCAGTATTCTGAACGTCCGAACTTTCCGTGCAGCCAACATTGACTCGAATCACAACCTTGTTGTAGCTAAGGTGCAAATGAGGATTTCCCAAGCGCCATAATAAAGAAGAACTACTGTGAGAAGATATAACATAGAATAGTTGCAATCGCAAGAGATCACCAGAATCTACGCAGAACGCATATTCCGAAATCTCTCAACAACTCCAATGCCGCCAGCAACAAGTAACAAAGTCCAGTTACAAAGCTGCTAACGTGCCATGAAGAAATCTCTGGTTTGATGAAGAATGCCGATAAGCACATAAGCAACAAGAAGCACACAAGGCGGCGCTGCAACGGAGAGCGCGAGCCCTGAGTGAACTCTATGAATAAGAGACGGAAAAAACACCGGATTCTCTACAAAAGAACGTGCCAAGGCAAGAAGACCCATACAGAAACCCATACAGATGAAGAAGGAAAGCTTGCAGTCTAGGCACAGGCAGTGCTGAAAAATTTCTTCTGCGGACTGTATAACGGCGACGAAGCCCTATATTCCACCTTCAGGCGAAATAGTCCATTGAACTTAGACTATGTACCCAAAACTTCCGTCCACCTGACCAAAATGAAGTAAGAATATCTAAGCTGAAACCTAACAATGCAGCTGAAGGGCTTACGGGTCGAGGTATTCAACATTTCTGGAAATCACTTTGTGGAAAACGTACACCAACTCATTTCTCAGATCTGATCAGAAAAGTGCATGCCTGATGAAGAGAATCTCACTATCGTTTGGCTAATGCACAAAAAAAGAGACCGCCTGATTGTTCCAACTATAGAAGTATAAGTCTCCTCAACATCACATACAAGATCTTTGCTTTCATATTGTGTGAACATCTGAAACCCTTCGTCAACAACCTGATTGACCCCTATCAGTGTGGTTTCAACCGAGAAAACTCAAAAATCGATCAAATTTTCATACTACAGTAGATCCTGGAAAAAAAACTCAAGGAGTCCCAATCGATACCAACATTCTTTCATCGATTTTAAGGCTGCATATGACAGCATTTATAAAGACGTGCTAGATAGAGCCATGTCTCGTTTTGCCAAACTAGTCCGTCTGCATAGAATGACGATGGAGAACGTTCGCTGTTCCATAAAGGTCGGTAACGACTTAACCGATCCTTTGATGTCAAAAAAGATTTTTGACAAGGTGCTCTCATGTGACTTTTTTAAAATCATACTTGAAGCAATTGTACGGAACTCATAAGTCTACACTGGAGGGACTATCTATCAAAAATCTTTGCAACTACCAGCGTACGCCGATGATACTGACATAACTGGCAGACCACAGTGGGCTGTGTTTGAAACGGAAGCTGCCAAAATGGGATTACTGGTGAATGAAGGGGCAAAACCAAGTATATACTCTCAGCAAGAAGTGACACACAATATCGGCGAATTGGACAAAACGTCAGAAAATCTAATGTGGCTCTGCTATAAATTCCACCAACAACATTTCATCAGAAATAGAACGGAGAATTACTCTTGCCAATCGCAGTTTCTTTGAGCTAAGAAGGCAGTTGAGTCGTAAGGTCCTATCCCCAAAAAGTAAGGAGACTCTTTATTAGACCTAGATCATCTCAGTCATACAACTTTTTATCGCAGAAGCATGGACCCTATCGAAAGCGGATGAAGATATCCTCAGTCGTTTCGAGAGAAAAATCTTTCGAAAAAATATATTCGGTCCCGTTGGTGTTGACGGGTTTTGGTGGAGAAGATTCAACGACGACCTAATCAGAAAACTGCGCATCAGTCGTCTAGATCTCTAGGACATATAGAGCGAATTGACACCTCTGCTCCGGCCCGGAGAGTCTTCGAATCTAACCCGGTGGAACAACGCAATAGAGGAAGACTTCCCCTTAAGTGGAACGCATAAGTAGAAGGGGAACTCAACCGACTTGCTAAAGACCGCACTAACTGGAGAGATTTCTTAGTTGAGATCCACGTTCACCCCGAATTGTAGCGCCATCTAGGTAATGTAGCTAAGTTTAGTACTCTTCACAGATATGACAAAAGTATTTCATATTGTAATACTCTACTTTTTATATATTTAGCGTTAAAAAAAAAACAAAGATTACTTTTCAGAATTTAGATTTACTTTTATATTCTTTTCATTTCTTCTTATTGGGACGTGTAGTCTCCTCTGTCGCCAGAATCGTAAAAAGAAAGATGGCCGATGTTTTACGGATCTGGTTTTTTCCATTGTTTTCTTTCAATATGGCATTACTATTATTGGGTCTATAACTTCGAGCGGTTTGCTAAGAGATGGCGTAACTTGTATTACTCCATTGTTATTATTCCATTGGAACATACGTTGGAAAGCTACTGTCATTGTACGTCATTTCAGTATAAGTCATTCATTTGAAGCGTAAACAACAATAATTTTTTTTCACTCAAATATGTCGAACTTTGTGGCTGAAAAAGTGTTTTTGCGGGGAGTTCTTCTTCATGAAGAAAACTGCTGCCGAAAGTCATCGTATTTTGGTGGAAGTTTATGGTGAACACGCGCTAGCTGAGCGAACGTGCCAAAAGTGGTTTGCACGATTTAAAAGTAGTGATTTTGGATTGGAAGACGATGAACGTCCTGGGCAGCCAAAAAAGTTTGAAGATGAAGAACTGGAAGCAAACACAAGAAGAGCTCGCAGAATCTTTGGGAGTCACTCAAGCAGCCATTTCAAAACGTTTAAAAGCAGCTGGATATATCCAAAAGCAAGGAAATTGGGTTCCACATGAACTCAAGCCGAGAGACGTCGAAAGGCGGTTTTGCATGTCGGAAATGCTGCTGGAACGCCACAAAAGGAAGTCATTTTTGCATCGGATTGTTACTGGTGATGAAAAATGGATCCATTACGACAACCCGAAGCGCAAAAAATCATATATGAAACCCGGCCAGCCAGCCAAATCAACGGAAAAGCCGAATATCCATGGCGCGAAGTTAATGCTCTGTATTTGGTGGGATCAGATGGGTGTGCTGTAGTATGAGCTACTAAAACCGGGTGAAACCATCAATGGACAAAGCTACCGAACACAATTAATCCGTTTGAAGAGAGCAGTGGCCGAAAAACGACCAGAATATGCGACCAGACACGAGGCAATAATTTTCCATCATGACAACGCTCGGCCCCACGTTGCTATTCCGGTTAAGAACTATTTGGAAAACAGTGGATGGGAAGTCTTACCCCACCCGCTTTATAGCCCAGACCTTGCTTCTTCTGACTACCATTTGTTCCGGTCGATGCAGAACGCCCTCACTGAAATACGGTTCACATCGGAGCAGAATATCAAAAATTGGCTTGATTCATTCTTGGCTGCCAAGCCGGCGCAGTTCTTTTGGGATGGGATCCACAAATTGCTAGAAAGATGGGAAAAAGTCATAACTTCAGATGGGCAATACTTTGAATAATACTATTGTACACGTTTTTCTTAAATAAACGTTCAAATTTTGAAAAAAAAAAACCGCAAGTTATATACCCAATATATAAAGTTATTACGAGGGAACTCTAGATGGCGTTCGGGGAATAACAAGGAGTTTGTATTACAATATGGTTAATCATGATATACTTTTCGGTAAATTGTATAAGGCTTGTCTAATAGGTGCGGTTCGCAAGTGGTTTTCACCGTATCTATAATAAAGAAAACAACGAGTAAAATCTTAAGGAATTTTCAGCAATCAGTTACAAATGACAATTGGAGTACCACAGTGTTCAGTATGGGGACCAGTCTTATTTTTTAATACACATATATTTCCTAAACCCGCGAAGTAAAAATTATTTGTAAAGGAAACCGCCAAAACCGCCAAAAGTTGGTCCCCGTTTTATAAAACATGTTTACCCACTGTTTAAAATACTGCTTCAGCATCCAGGCCTTTTAATAAGCTACCATCCAATTGCATGGAAATGCACATACAGACTAAAGTTGTGAACGCTCTCAATTAGGAGAAAAGCCAGATACGATACTGTAAGGTTAACGCTGACATACAGCCTCCACGTTGCGCCTCTGGATAGCTATCTCAGCAGCCGCTGAATAGTAACTAATGTACGCAGCCATGTTCTATGCAAGAGGACACGTTCTTCTACCACGTAAAAATCCCATTGTTACAGGAGAACTAACTGCTTTGGCAGAAATGGACCTGATTTAAAACGATGATGCGGCACGAAAAAGGATAATGATTTAAGAGGATCTACCCAAAAACTGAAAAATATCCTCACGCAGTATAAGGCGGACATTACTGCGATCCAGGAAGTGCTCTGGATAGGATCAGGAATGCTGAAGAGAAAGGAATGCGATATATATTACAGCTGCAGCAGAAGGTTGCACATATTAGGATGCGGATTCGTGGTAGGAAAGTGGTTGAGATCGAAGGTCATCGATTTGAAATCAATTACCGTTCACCTGGCTGTGATCTGCATCCAAGGAAAATTCTACAACATCAGCCTTATATGTGCACACACCCCTACCAATGAAGCTGATGACTCTATCAATGAGAATTTCTACAACCTCTTGGACTGAGCCTACGGAGCCTGTCCGGAGTACGATGTCAAAATTGTCCTTGGGGACCTCAGTGTCAAAATTAGTAAGGAGTGCAGCTTTGGCGGGGTGTTCCACCTCCAGCATCCAGGAAACGACTAGAGATAACAGCTTCTGACTCACTGACTTGGCGGCAGCTAGTTATACGGTGATAAGTAGCACAAGATTTCCTCATAAGAGAATCCACACAGCAACCTGGCTAACTGCGGACGGTAGATCAGCCAACCAAATTCACGCAAAGTGCAAACATTTAGAGGGGTAAATGCCAACTCTGACTACTGACTGCCCGATTCAGAGCTCGACTATCGACTATTCAATGAAAGAAAGCTGCGCCAAACAACAAAAAGGTACAACATTCGATCCCTGAGCACACCGGAGATATCCAGGGACTACGGAGAGCAACTGAACAACAGGCAATATGCCATTGCCTACTACAAACGCCAAAAACATTTGGTTACAATGCTGCACTACTTTTCAGGAAGTAGCCGAAGCAACTCTAGGCTATCACCCGAGCCCGACAGGAAATCCATGGTATGATGACGAGTGCATGTAGGGAAAGAAGGCAACAGGTGAAGCATATTAAAAGACGTTGCAAAGAACAACCCGGGAAACGTGGGATTAATACAGAGCTTGAAGGAGGGAAGAGAAAAAGTTACTGCGAAAAAAGAAAAGAGCCTTCGCAGTCTCCCAGCTCAAGGATAGCGAAGAGTGCAGGAGTAATAACAAGATGCGAAAATTTCATAAAAAAACTTAAAGCCTGACTGCAGGCTACAGATCAGGAACTCAGGCCCTTCGAAACACTGAGGGTAATCTTGTCACCTAACCGCAGGGAATTGTGGATGTATTTAACCAGCATTTCCAGCAGCTGCTTGATGGGCATGACCAGGAGAGAGTGATAGCGTATGAAGAAGAGTCAACTGCAGTCGATGAAGTCGTTCTCCCACCCAGCCTAGACGAAGTCGTCACAGCCATTAAAAAGCTGCGGGCTCGGATGGATTGCGCTCAGAGCTCTTCAAAGCTGGTGGCAATATTTTGGTAAGGAGAATACATCAAACTATCCTGCAAAATGCGGGATTACGAATTTATACCCGACGACTAGACTATCAGCTCTATCTGCTCAATACGAGGGTTGGATGAAAAGTTTCCGAGCGAACAATGAAACAAGACATTTTTTCTCAAAATTTTATTTATTTTTCTACATAGTCTCCTTGTAACTCTACACACTTCTCCGAGCGATGCTTCCATCTCTCTAACCCGTCCAAATAGTACTTGGCGTTTTTCTCTGCAAAATAATTGTTCACGAAGGTGATTGCCTCCTCATTTGACGAACATCTCTGTCCTCCGAGCGCAGTTTTTAGACGAGGGAACGAAAATAAGTCGCTTGGGGCTAGATCTGGTGAATAAGGCGGATGGTCAAGCAGTTCAAACCGTAATTCATGGATTTTCACAATGGCAACCGCTGAGGTGTGAGACTGTGAGACAGCGCGTTGTCTTGGTGAAACAGGATTTTCTTTTTCTGCAAATGTGGCCGTTTTTCCGCAATTTCTGCCTTCAGCTTGGCAAGTAATGATGCGTAGTATGCTCCTGTAATGGTTTTTCCTTTTTGAAGATAATCAATTAAGATAACGACTTTACTTTCCCAAAAAACAGTCGCCATTACTTTCCCAGCCGAAAAACCAGTTTTTGCTTTTTTTGGAGCCGGCTCGCCCTTTGCAGTCCACTGTTTTGACTGAATTTTTGTTTCGGGCGTATAATGGTGTATTCAAGTTTCATCTGCAGTAATTAATCGGCGCGAAAACTCAGATTTATTGCACCTAAACTGCGCCAACAGAGCGTTGGAAATGTTCATTCGAGCACGTTTTTGGTCTGACGTAAGCAAACGCGGCACCCAACGCGCTGACAGCTTTCTCATGCCTAAATCTTGATTTAATATGTAGCAAACACGTTCTTTGGACATTTTCATAACTTCTACTATCTCTCTCACTTTAATTCGGCGGTCGTCTAACACGATTTGATGAACTTTAGCAATGCTATCGTCAGTGGGTGCAGTTTTTGGACGTCCCGAACGTACATCATCTCCCAAGCTCTTACGGCCACGTTTAAATTCAGCTGCCCAAAATTTCACTGTGGTAAATGATGGTGCAGAGTCCCCATACACAGAGTCCAACTCATTATTGATTTGCGTAGGCGTATTGCCTTAACAGTTCGATACTCAATTTTTTCCATTTTCACAAAAAAACACTCACATCGACTCACTTAAACGACTGTCAACTAAAAACTGCGCGTCCAAAATGACTGAAACTTCGGTAAGTAACTGTCAAAAGATGCGCAATTAGCATTAACTAGTTTTTATTGACGAGTGCCGCTATCTTTACGTTGGAAACTTTTCAGTCAACCCAAGGAAGGCGACCCTATGTCTTTAAGAACTACCGAGGCATATCCCTGCCTAACATAGCCTACAAGATCCTATCCAGCGTGCTATGTTTTCCACCGTTTTCCACCACACTTATCGGTACCTACCAGTGGGGTTTCCGGCACGACAAATCGACGATAGACCAAATCTTCACACTGCGGCAAATGCTGGAAAAGACCAACGAGTTACAAGTCGACACTCACCATCTCTTCATCGACTTCAAAGCCGCATATGACAGCATTCATTGCACTGAATTATATAACGCCATGGCGGAATTTGGCATCTCAAGAAAACTGATCCGGTAGTGTCGGTTGACGCTAGACAATTCGCAGTGCATCGTGCTGCTTGGAAACAAAATCTCCGGTTTTCGGCAAAGAGACACACTGTAGTGTAATTTCTTTAATCTTGTGTTGGAACAGATAGTGCGAAAGGCCGGTGTAAACACATGAGGCACTATATTTAACAAATCCACCCAGCTGCTGGGCTATGCAGACGATATTGATATCATCGCCCGATCCCAGCGTTAGAAGAACAAGCCAAACGAGTTGGTCTCATGATGAATGAGGATAAAACAAAAACCGATCCGTCGAACACCGACTAGGACAGAACCCAACAATCGACAGCTATAATATAATTTTGAGGTAGTGAAGGAGTTTATCTACCTCGGGGCAAATACAAACTCCACAAATGACATCCTAGTTGAGATTCGACGAAGAATAAACTTAGGCAACTGCTGCTACTTCGGTTTGTCCAAACAACGAGCGTCATAACTCCTAACTCGAAGGTACAAAATTGCTTTATGGACCTGAATGCTAGAAGTTAGGATCCTTCGAAAGAAAAATTCTACGTCGAATATTTGATCCTGTCTGCGAGGAGGGCGAATGGAGGAGAAGATATAACCGCGAGCTCTATGACCTGTATAAAGATGTGGATGTAGTTCGGAAGGCAAAAATCCGTCGACTGCACTGGCTCGGCCACATCGAGCTAATAGGCGAGAATGTTCCAGCTAAGAGAATCTCCGAAAATCCCTGCCACCTGGTTCACGAAGAAAAGGAGGAACGAACCTCCGGTTTAAAGACCAAGCAATCGCGGACGCCAGAAGCCTTGGTCTAGTAAACTGGAAGCAGGGTGCCTGGGATCGTGACGGATGGAAAGCGGCATTAGTTCAGACTTAGACCTTCAAAGGGTTGCTGGCCGGATAAGTAGGTATAAGTTCGTTGATTATGTCGAAAATGCTCGTAAAGTAGTATTGTATATTTTGTGTTCACAATTATTATGATTATCCTTTGCATTGTATTATATACATATTTATTTTTTGTGGAATTCATCTTAACAATTGAAAATGGAAGAATCATTCGCCATTATCAACCTGGGTGCTAGTAAGTAACTTTTGTGTGAATTGTATTTTAATTTTAACAAGTGTTGCATTGCAATTATAATACAAGCATATAGAAATGGAATCTCTCTATAAAATAAAATAATAAAGACTGCGCAAACTGTAGATGCCAACACTTTGGACAGATAACCGAAAGTGGTGTGCCTGAGGTCCAAAAGGTCAGTGTTCTACTGTGTCTTGGCAACAAATTGTGGATTTAGGTAAGAAAATTACAACTCCTAACGATACTCAATTGTCCTTAGTTGAAAAACTACGAGAATATGTGAACTGTGCAACATTGCTTCACTTGATCTTCAACAGTCATATATTCAAAGTTTTATGCTAATTGTGGAAGCTAAATACTAGATTAAAGCCTTCTCTCAGACGCTAAATCCGTCGAGGAGACAGAGATTTCGATAATGAAACACCAACTAGAGAACAAACGTTTCTAATTAAGTTCTAGTGCTTTCCAACATTGAACATAAATTACGTACCTTGATGGAAAAAATGTTCCAACCGATGTTTGCTCAAAGAAAATCCTTGCAAAGGCGTCCAATTTCCTTTTTGTCGACATGCAAACTCCCCATCTAACACTCACTCTTTGGGAGCAATTTTGCGACAACACCATCCACACATAGTTTCTGTCACTCCAGTTAATTGTTATGCGACTTGACAATGACTTTGTTAATGAGCTTTGGCAGATTTTCCAGAAAGACTTTCGAATCTCACTTCCCTTAAACAAAGGGATAACACCCACCAAAATGCACCATTGCCTCCCGACTATGCACCGCAGTCGATCTCCTCACTAACGGTCACATTATAGAAAATGACTGTCTCTAAGCATTCGTACAACAGTGCAGCCATTTTGCGATTTGGAAGTTTTACTTTAACAGCTTTTCGGTCGCCCATCTCGATTGTAGATTGTAAGAAGCAAGGATAATCGCAATTGTAATGAGATCTTAGATTTTACGGGACACCAACTTTAAAGATGCAACTTCCTTTCGAGTGGAAACCATTCCATTTGGATTGGGACCATTCCGGAAACTCAAATAGGTAACATGATTTGGACGTCATCTAAGCCAGATTCCTGGCATGTCAAAACTATTCGTACTATGTACGTTCCATTTCAGAGTTAAAAATGAAATACCGTATCCTTACGGCCACCATATGGCCTCGAACCTGCCATGGTTGAAATGATTTCCTGTCATATGACTGCTTCTGCTGCTGCTGGTCCTTTTCTCTTTGCATGTAATTCAATGAAATCTCATCAGTGCCACATTCCGTTATAAAACAATAAAATCTCCCAATATTATCTCCGCCATTAATGGTGTTGAACAACGTATTAAGTCAGCTGTCATTAAACGGAAGAGGATACCCCATTAACAGGGAGAGAGTAAGATTAATTTCCTGGAAACGAGAGAAATCTCAATGCATTGTGTGAATCTGTGTGTGAATTTTTGTGTGAGTGTACCAAGGAGCATGAGGGTGGCTGGGAAACCGGGTTGAAGGATTTGATTGTATGCTTAATGGTCATTCGCATGAATCTCAATTTATCTGAGACATGGACGAGTGTTGTGATGTCTGAGTATACTGGTTAATTGCTCCCTCTATGTAGACCGGAAATTAATTCCTACGCACACATTACTGTACACTGTGGCACAATTGTGGAAAATGCACTCGTTTTAGGGTGGACGATACAATTTCAACGTATTGGATGGATGCTGGTGGCTTGGTTTGAAATCTATTTTGGGTCAGAATGGTCACGAGAACTGTTTTTTTTTTTGTGGAACACAAATAACACCCAGATGGGGTCCTTAGGAAATAATCTATAGACATTTTGGACTATATTCACACGGGCATATCTCAAGATAGACAGACAGGAAGTGAAAAGAACTTGCGAAGAACACAATACCATGCACAGATAGAGATGAAAACGTAGGAGTCAGGACACAGTCGGCGGTGAAAATTGGGTAAATTACTTCTACAGAACCTTTAATGGCAAAGACTAACGACTACAACTACGGACAATCTAAAAGGTCTTTACTAGCAACAGTGCGGTTTTAGGCCTAATAGCCGCCACCAGTTCATAAATTGTAAGCTAGCATATCGCAACATTTGTAGAAACTATGAGAGTAGCCTATAGTCACGACAAGTTATGTCATCCTTGTCAAGTTCGCCCGCCTGAGCGGAACGATAATGATGAACGCTTACTGCTCCATTATGACCCCAAATTTCATGTCAAAAAAGGTTTCTTACAAGGTGGCGCTCTGAAACATGACTTCTTCAACATACTCGTAATACTTGAAAGAATTGTACATGCCAGTATCAGCCCACAATAATTCTAAATGGGAAAAAATCAGCTCGCTGTCAATGAAATATTTGCGGTCATTAAAGCAGAAGAAGTGAAGATGGGTTTAGTGGAAAATTAAAGGAAAAGTAACCCAACACCAAGGGCTTGGACAGCCCGCCACAACGGCAAACTAATGGTTGTTTTTTCAATAAGCAACACATTTTCCAGCAACAGCCAATTTGGCAGCCGTCTGCTTCCAAGGACGCTACGCTAGATCACGGCTTGTAAATAGTGGAAATTTGTTTCAGTTCGCGAAACTTAGCGGCCAACATACTCATCCTCCCGCATGTGGGCTAGAATTAGAAGTGCGTACTCGGCAAGCAACACACTGGCCTGCGTTGTCATATGGCTGACTCCTTAAACAAATTGATCATATTACTATCGACGCCAAGTACTCCTCCAGTGTTTTGGATGTCCTAACGGGCAGCTAACATCAACCCGGACCAATATCTTATTTTGGCCAAGATATGGATTGTGAGAAAGTTCAAAGTCGAACAGTTACAATGGCAAGGTTGCCTTAACTTGTTGATGACTCGGATGCCGTCAGCATCCAACGTAGTGATATCACTGCCAAAGAGCAATCAGAGAAGCCGCCTCTGATGTACGGGATTTCAACCCGCCCCAACAAAGAAATTCCTGGTTCGATGACGAGTGCAGATAGCAAATTTAGAAGCACAGCAGATACAATAAATAGATCGGCCCAGCAGAAAAGAACGAGAGCGCCTCGCGAGCTCTAGAGCAGAAAAGTAGGGTAGAGCAAGGTTAGGTTAGGTTAGGTTGGTGGTATCTGGAACCGAGTCCATTCTATACCTCATCACACTTAGGTCTGTGTAGACCCAGATAGCGGTTCCTAGTTCTGGTTTCTGCTTTCCGCCACGTTGTCGTTTTGCCCCTGATTGGTCTAAGCTATCCTGTCGCATCCGCGAATCTGGAAAGAGATGTAAGTGAAGCAGCAGGTAGTCCTAAGACGTCGTGGAAGCATAAACTTCCCAAAATTCTTTGTCACAAATTACTGAGGTTGGGACAGTGTCACGAAAAGTGGAGGGTATCCTAGCCTATGAAGAGATCGTCGTCGTTAATGCCCAGCTTTATTGCGTGTGCTTCCAGAAGATTATGACCTGTGAGTAATCCAACAAACGTAGATAGTTCAGCTCTGTTTTTCAACAAAATCTTTCGTGCTTTAGATTTGCTGAGTTACGGCCATAATCGTCTCGAGGTTTCATAGGTTTGAAAGTTTTTCTGCCTTTTATTGGCTTTTATTTACATATATCGTTCGATCCACTTGAATTCTTAGAGTGCAGAGTGGGGGTTTGATACTTTGATTTGCCAGTTCTCTTTTTAGGGAGGATCCCTTTCAAGCTAGCTTGTCTGCATGCTCATTGCCTGCTACTCCTTTCTGGCCAGGGACCCAGCATAACGTAGTCTTATGCTGAACGCAAAGAGCCGTGATTTCTTCGCGATAGCGCTGCATAGGCCTTGATTTCATTTGGACTGTCGCGATGGCCTTGATAGCATCCTGGCTGCGAACTGAATTCTCATCAGCATACTCTAAAGTCCACACTCGGACGTACTCTAAAATATCGTGATTCGTCCCTGAGCTTGCTTATGGAATGCCCTGCAAGGCTCTCTATTTCTTAGTCATTATAACTTGCAAACATTTAAACATTTAAGACCAATGTACATCGGTACCTCTCTGTTCTTCCTTCCTAAGTTTCCTTCGCCCGCGTTGTGTGCAAACATTTCAAGAGTACGTAAAATCTCTTGAGCGCGCGCCTATTATAAAACAAAAAAAAAAAAGGGAGTAGTCTCGCGGGATATTGCCTTTAATGACGCAGTTTGACTATAAAGGCACTGAAAGACACTGCTGTAGTCCGGCAGGAGTTATGAGCATCGTAAGTTCAATTGATTGGAGAAAATTCCGGCGTCGGTTCCTGTCTCCATCTTTGACCCATCCGCGTAGGTGGATATCGAGTCTTGCACCATTTGGTTCCTGTACCATGCCTCTCTGCTTGGGAAAATGCAGGCGAATGGCGTTTCAAAGTAGTGATGGGGTATTATGTAGTCCGTATTGGAGTATACTATAAATCCAGGTCTCTTGTAAGGGACGAGGCGTGGCGTCTCGAGTTTCCACCTATTAAGCTGGCTTAATCTTAAGGCGCTTTTCGCTGCAGGTTCTTGCATGTATTGTTCTAGGGGCAAGAGACCAAGAATATTTTCTAGGTCCGCCGATGGCGTCATTCTCATGGCATGAATCGTGTCAATACAAGCAATCCGCTGTACTTTTGTCATTAACTTAAGTTTGTAAGTTTGTTGCGGTAAATTTTCCCGCAACAAGTTTGGCTCTCTTTTTCCCTGTAAGTCCCTTCGGTCCCTCTTCTCTTTGAGTGGGAACACCGAGCTCTGGCGGAGGTGGAGGGCAGCCATGGTCCCATCAGCCAGTGGTCCACCGACCCCAGACCTCGGAAAACAACCCACGTAGGTTCACGGGCGGGTTTGCCAGCAAGAGGAGTGCGAGGAGGTTCGGTCGGTGAAGCCCTAAGGACAGTAGGGAGACTCACGACGAACCAGGAACCCCAGGGTGCGACAGGAGGTCCACCGGGAACACCGTTGTCGGAGCCCATAGACAGACGGGAGACTCGCAACGGGCAGCATCAGACAGGACGTCTGAAAGTCGCCGACGGGTGGGGACGGACGGTCCTTTTAATCCAGACACCCCAACGAAAGCCAACAATAGGAGGCTTAAAGAACACCCCATCCTGCTACCGATGTGGGTGCGGACACAGGCATCACATCCCATAACTGATGTGGATGCAGCTAGCCAGAGCTAGCAACGAGACAAGTGATCGATGGGTGAAGAGACGACGATCTCTTTTATAGCATCGCCCCAACGAGGGAGCAACAAAGGAGCAACAGTGGTGTGCAGGCGGACGGCCAAGACAATCGAGCACACCCCAACGACGCACCAGCTTTAAAAGTTAGGTTCGATGGGTGAAGGGATGACGACCCCTTTTAAGCCAGCACCCCACCGATGGAGCACCGAAGGAGCAGCAGAGGCTTGTAGGCGGACGGCCAAGTACAAGACAGCCTCCACCGAGGGAACAGACAAACAGACAAACACACAAACAAGAAAAAAAAAACATCGAACAACCAACAACAAACCACAAACAAGCAAACAACCAAACAACCAACAACAAATAACGCCAACCAACAATTACTATTGTACAAGAAGAAAAGTACAAACCCCAAAACTGGCAGAGAGGCCAGAGGGCAGAAGGGCCCAATGACAAAAAAATAATAATAATAAAGAATTGTAAGGAGTGACCCGCTATTGGCCAGTCCCACCCCCCCCAAATCTGAACGCCGGTCCACCCGAGTAGCTAGGGACCCGCGGAAATAAATACAAAATTTTAAAATTGCACAGGCACTGAACTTAGCTTTTGTTAGGGGCGGTGATCCAACGGATGGTTGGGTCGAGATACAATCCCTTCTGGATTGTATCGACAATTTTTCCCTTTGTCCCAACACTCAAGCTATCGTTCCGTCCAACTCCTTTTCCCCTTCGCGATCGTGTCAATTTTGGCAAAAACTTTTAGTGTATTCCGATTGGGGGAAAATTACCCGGTAATCAGAAGGAAAAGAAACTCTGCTTTTCGCAATAAATGGTATGTAGAACGTAAGAGTAGGAAAATTGCTAGGCGTAGTTAGGATCCACAGCTTCCATAAACTCGCTCAGTGGAGTTCCCAGTCATAACTGGAAGCGGGAGCGAACTCCGAGACTGAGGAGTTTAGCATGAATGTGGAAAATGGTATGTGTGAGAGGCCTAGTCGGACACGGGTGCACACACTAGTAAGGCTTGCTAGTTGTGGAGCGAGAAATCCCGTCGTTGGGTCCACTATGCGAGAGAGTGTACGTGTGAATATGCGTGTATGGTTGACGGGAGCTGTGGAACTAGAAAAGATCTGGAGGTCAGATTGGTGACGACCAGCGAATCGTGAGGGTCAGCCAATTTTTTTTATTTTATTTTGCGATTTTTTTTTCTTGTTTGTTGCGAAAAGCAAAGTTTTTTTTTTGAACGAAAGTTGCGAATTGCGGAAGGCAATTCTGTCGGTTTTTTTTTTTCTTGGAAAGATAGAAAAATATAGTAGAGTAGAGTCGCGAGTTGTGCTAACAAAAATAAAAAGAATAAAAAGGGAAACGAAACAAAAGGGAGAAAGGACAGGAAGGAGGACATAGAGCAGGACTGTCGGGAGCACGATCGTGCCAGAGGGGGGCACAACCCGCCAGGATAAAAGCTAAGTATAGTGCAGTGAAGTGTAGAAAAAAAAAAAGAAAAAAAAATATAAATAGCAAAGATAGAATCGCGTAATTTTTTTTGTCTTTGGGATAATTACGAGTAAAACTCCGGTAGGCCGCGCGTGCGCTTAAGATTCCCGAGAACAGACGGGACACGCGACCCGTTAGCTAACGTTTTCTTTTTCTTGCTTCGGGACGGTAAAAATAGCGGGTCACTCTATCGACGAGTGTACCGCTACAAATTTTTTTTTAAATAAATCGTCGAGCCCCAACGGGGCTTTATAACGTTGAGGAAAAAAAAAAGAAGGTTTTTTTTATTTTTTTTCTCTTCCTTTTCTTGGTCGTTTCTTTTTCCGGGGAAGATTTTCCGTCCGTTTTTTTTTTTTTTTGTCGAGAGGTTTCGTGATTCCGGGGAAAAATCACGTGGCGCCCATTTCGTTTCCCAGGTCTAGCTGCCGACAAAGCGCTACCTGGTGGGAACCCACCGCCGGGATAGTTTGATCCCTGAAATAGAGAGTGCTATCGTTTGGTTCGGGGCATCGCCGCATCGGTGCCGGGAACGAAACATAGCAAGTTTTATTTGTGAATTGAATTGCCACCATACTAAGCTACTGTAGCTTAAGATAGTCTTGCGGTTAGGTCCCCATTTCCTCCCAAATATACGGCTGCAAGGGTAGATGGCTATCGTTGCTTTCTTACACGTTCTTCGACAAGGGATTTAGCACTGCTCGGTAGTCGGAGGATTGTCCCATATATGGAAGCAAGGTCAAGTTGTGACTATAGAACAAGCTTTGTTTTGTGTGGGTTGATGCCCAGCCTACAGAGCTTGGCCTAGTCTCCAGGGCATAGATTAGGATTTTACTGATCGTGGGAAGAACTTGGCGGTGGCCACAAGAACCACATCATCTGCGTATGCAGTGGCTTTTATTCCCTCCCGTTTTAGATTCGGAAATATTTCATTAACCACTAGGGTCTACAGAAGAGGTTACATCGCTCCAAGTTGAGGAGTGCCTCCTAAGGTGGTGACCCTCAATATCATGTTACCTAGTGTTTCATTGATGTTCCTGTTGCGGTGCATACATCAAATTCGTTGATGCAGGATGAACTCCAGAATTTCTCAAGTTTCTGTTAATAGCGGGAATGTTGACATCGTTAGAAGCTCCTTCGATGTCAAGGAAGACTGCTCTTTGTCGTAATGACTGGTTTCAATCGTGCTGATAACTTCATGTAGGGTTAGTTCCGTGCAATAATTTTTCGTATAGGGGTGTTGATTTGAGTCTGCTGGGTGCAGATTACCTCGAATATGAGTATCAAGCAGCTTTTCCAAAGTTTTTAAAATGAATGATGTTTGGCTTGGCTTACTTCCTTCCAGCATTTTGGCACATGTTTATACCTAGTACCACAGTTGAATAAATAAAAGCCAAATTTTAGGAACGGCATCACATTCTGCTTGGTTTTTTGAAGCATAAAAGGCATGATCCCGTCCAGTCTTAACTGATTTTCTTCTAGTATCCGCTCTGGGATCATATTGGCTAGGTAAAAATATGTCTGTATCTACTGAAGCAGGAGTGCATCCAAGAAATTACGCTTCTAACAAGAGTCCCATCTACCATCTAGTAGTTTTAGATCTCCAACTACTGTAGGTTCCTTATATATGACTTTCCTTAGCCTCGCTCTGCATGATTTTCTTTAAGAGTAGAGCAAAGGCTCCTCAGAAGAAAACACCATGGGAAGCTCTCAATCGAGGACGTAGTGAGGTGGTATCAGAAGAATGATCTTCGGAAATTTTACAAAAAAATAAAACGAACAAGGCTGTAAAGCCTGAACAGAAATTTACAAGGATGGAAAAGGAAACCTCATAGTAGAAACACAGTCGGTGGTGAGAATTAGAATTTGAATCAGGGTTCCAGACCGATACACACCACCTAGCCATTGAGTTCAAAGCCGCATAGGACGGCATTCCTGCCAATGTCTACCTTTGAAGCCTTGAACTTAGAAGACGCGCTATCAGGGTGACGTTCTGTGAATCTCGCAAGCCAACTCCAAAGGCACCATCTTTCAAAAGTTTGTTCAGTTAATCACATATGTAGACGACACTGAAATAATGCGAAGAACACAGCGTACTGTCAATAGAGCGTTTGCGACAATTCAAGCAGAAGTGACGAAAATGGTCTTAGAGGACCCGACAAGCAGCTGCAACCTTGACGTAGTATGGGATTTTATCTACCTCGGCACCGCTATCAACTCCAAAAACGAAACCAACGAGGAAGTCATGCGAAAAATGATAATCGTCGACTCCAACAACTTGGTGTGCGGAACTGGAGATAGCTGACAAAAGACGCGTTAGCTGGAAGTTATGTGAGATTAGGCCACCTAGGTGAGTAAGTACGTGAAGTCGCTAGTTTACAATAACGAACGCTCCGTCATTTTCGATTTACGGGCCCGGTTACTCGAAATGAATAAGAACCTTATCGTTTCAGTCCTACTTTAAGCATAAGATTTATGTTGAGAAAATGAAGATGTAACAACGAACTGTATTGACGGAGACCCACGTCCGCCCCACTCAGACTATACCACCACCTAAGGTGAGCACGTAAAGCCACTACACGGTTTCGTACCCTGTCTAGACGTGAAATTTTCGTAGCATTTATCTAAAGAAATTTGGCAAATCCACACGCTTTCTTATTCAAAAATATTACTCACTTTGACGTCAGTTTACAACGGCAACGGAAATCCTTTCAATGTTTCCTTAAGTTTTATTTTTTTTTTCTCTCTTAACTGATTCTCCCGTTTATTTCAGCGAAAATCCTTAGTCCCTCGACGAGAGGAAATGGAATTTGTCAACGTTCTATTCCTTTTCATCCTTTTCACTTGCTTCCGAAAGGGAAGCTGTTATTTTTCCATTCCTTCGTCTTCTTCAAGATAAAACTCTTTCATTTCCTTTTCACAGAGCTGCACCGACAGTAACACAAAAGTAGAAAAAAAAGGACAAAAATAAAACCAAAAACCAATTCAATTCGACAAAGGATACAAATAAACGAGAGCTTCAATCCAATTCAATAGAAAGGACACCAGCACCATGCTCTTCCACTCTCTATTTCAATTCAAACTCTGTAATTTCCTTGCCAAATGAGTTCGCGCGTTCAAAATCGACCAACAAATCGATGTTCCCAAACCGACATCGACGAGTGATGACCTTTTATCTGAAATCCTGCGAATCACCCGTATGTCTGCGCATGCAACATGCAACAATCTTAACCGGCAACACACGAATTATCGATAAAATTTCGATTGCATTTCCAGTTAATAACTACACATTCATGAGTGACAAGCCAGGACAAATCCCCTTTTAGTCTCCCGCATCCCTGCAATCCACTGAACACACCCTTCTCTTTTGATTGCAAACTTACCCCCGGACTATCTGACTAATACACAGAGTACTCGCTTCTGCTGCTATGCGGATTTAATTGCACATACGCCACCGACACTTGCATCCCTCAGCGGGTACTCACTGGAAAATACTCGTGCTCATCGATGTAGCCCGTTCAACTCTGAACAACAAGACTAGAACTCCCGCAGATGTGGTGATCCTTTGGTGTTGCTACCGATGCCCAACAGCGTTATATCATTAACATTTTGTGGCACTCTTTGTATTGTACATATCTGCAAACCTTGACAAGATTGCCCGCTTGATCCGAACATACAAAGTGTGTGACAACAATAAATGTAAACCGCGCGCCACAGGCACTCTTTCAAATGCCACACTCAAAACAAACCAGAAAAAAACCAAAACCAAATTCAAAATGGAAAGATGCGACCTCAAAGAAGGGCGGGAAAAACCGGCTTCCGCTCGAAACATAAATAAAGTTCCATTTAAATTAAATTCTGTGGGTAATTGCTTGTTGTTTAACTTTATTATTGATGTCTCTATGCGGATTAAAATAAATGGAATGAAAAACGAATGGATAGGAGTCGGTACGGAGTCCTCGTTCTCGTTCTCGTTCTCGTTCTCGTTCTCGTTCTCGTTCTCGTTCTCGTCGTCCTTATCCCCCACCAACAATTGTTAATAAGCCCGATAAATGGAAGGCAGCGAGCATTTAAATTTGTTTCAAAATGTGAAAACTCGTAACTCGTGTATGCAAAATGTGATTGCAATGAAGGGTGCTGCAAAATTAATGCGAGGGCAAAATTAAATCGATGGATGGACTTTAATTGGCTTAAACATAATAAATTTTGCTGAATGTCCTTAAGGCTGACTTTCGGTTGATGTGTCAAAGGAACTTCAAAAAAGTTTAGCCAAAAACCGAGCTTTAATTCGTGCTGCCACAAATTTTTAGGGGAAAGAAGCAGCTGCTTACAGTTTTCACGAAAAATGGATCCGTTTACATCAAACTTTGTCCAAAGCTTTCTTATTGAATTGTCTTTCTTTTTTTTATAATTTGCACGCGCTCAAGTACGCTTAAGTACTCTTAAAATATTTGCACATAGCGCGGGCGAAGGAAAGTCAGGGAGGATAGAAAGAGAGGTACCGGTGAACGTTGGTTTTAAATGTTTGAAGGTTATAATGACTAGGAAATAAGGAGCTAGGCAGGGCATTCCATAAGCGGAATGGCTTAGGAACGAATCACGATATTTTAGAGTACGTCCGAAAGTGGCCTTGAGGGTATACTGATGAGCATTCAAAGAGAGACCTGTGTTATGGTTAAAGGTTTGAAGGGGCGGAATGCTACTGGCTATTTCTATGAAGCACTGGTGGTGGAAATAGCGATAAAACAGAATGAGACACGAGATCTGACGTCGCCGTTCGAGTATGTCCAATGACTGAGTGATATTGGTATCAGCTATGAGTTTTGAATCCGGTTTAGCAGATGAAGAGATGCTTCAGGCGCACCTGACCAGATGTGAGCATTGTACCCCAATTTTGGGCGGATGGATGCCTTGTACCATATATTGAGGCCAGTTCAGAAGGGGAAAAGTATTTCTTACATCGCTTGAGGAAACCTAAACATTTCGCAGCATTTTTGACGACACCGAATATGTGGTCATTCCAACGTAAGTTTTCATTGACACACATACGGAGAATGGAAAGTTTATCGGTTTCGACGATGCAAGCGCCATTCCTGGATAATGGCTTTCGCTTCAACAACAGCAGACAGCATTGTGTTTTGGAAGCATTAAACTCCACTCTGTTGATAGTTTCCCAATTGGTTATGCTGGTGATATCGGAATTTAATGAGCTTAACAGACGTTGCCGTTCCCGTTCTACAGCCGAAGAGCAGGGACGTGAGTCCGGGAACGAATATGAAAAGCAGAGAGTACTATCGTCAGCAAAGGAATATATTGGATTAGAAGCAGCAGACAAGAGATCGTTGATGAAAATTGAAAAGAGTGTCGGAGACAGAACGGAGCCCTGGGGCACCCCTGCATTTATTTTGTGAATATCGGACTTGAAACCATCCAAGACAACTTGAATTGAGGGTTCCGAAAGGTAATTTCTAATCCATTGAAGGAGAGAGTCATCGATTTCAAAAGCACGCATTTTCGACAAAAGAGCCTGATGCCAAACTCTGTCAAATGCCTTAGAAATATCAAGTGCAACTATCTTGCTTTCGCCAGATTGATATACGCTTTGCTTCCACTTTTCGGTGAGACCTGTTGCTGCGAAAACCATATTGCCGGTCATTGAGAAGTTTTCGTGTTTCGAGATATTCCATTAGCTGACGGTTTATTGGCGTCTCCATGACCTCGGAAACAAGGGACGTAAGTGCAATGGGTCTGTAGGAGGAGAGAGAGGAAGATTCGAATTTTTTAGCGACGGGTTGGACAAATGCTGTTTTCCATCTGCTCGGAAAGAGTCCTAAAGAGTAGGATTGATGAAAAAGCTTACGCAGTGATTTTGCCAACGTGGAAGAACACCTCTTCAGAAGAAGGGAAGATATGCCATCTGGACCTGATTATTTGTAGATGTTAAGATCTTTGAGTAGTCTTGCTACTACACGAGTGCGAAAGTGGATTCGTCTCATTGAAGATTGGAAGTGTGGAACTGGCCGCAAAGTGAGCAGCAATCAGATTGGCCTTATGCAAAGAGCTGACAGCTGGAATGTCATTGTAAATTGAGCGTTGGGATGGAGAATGAGGCAGACTTTCTAATATTTTTGATGAGCGACCAAAAGCTTTTACTGCCTTTGGGGCATTGCAGTATGACGTTGCAGTCATTCCTGGCTCGTTTGAACTTTTTTCGGTTTTCCTCTGTCTCTGACAGCCTCGTTACAGCTCGAGTCGTGTCATACCCTTGCTTTTGGGTTGATACTCTTCAACTGATGAGGGATAAAGGATCTCATTCCAAAGAGAATGGTGTCTGTGATCATATTAGCAGCGTCATCCAGGTCATTATCGAGGAAACATAACGACCAGTTAAAATTCCTAAAGAAGCTGCTCAGACCGCTCCAGCTGGCTTTCTCGTATTGCCATACGTTTCTTTTAGGAATCTTTTCTCTAACTGTGTGGTCGGTGTACGAGAAATTAGCTGATATGACGCAGTTGCCCGACGAGCCTTGAGGGGATAGCACATTGACCTTGTATTTGTCGTGGTGAGAATTTAAAAACAAGCTCAGGGGGTTGGCGGTATGACTATCAACGTCTGGCACTCGTGTGGGCTCATTTACAAGTTGGGTTAAGTTATTTTCTGCAGCGAAGATCTCAACCCACCGTCCTTCGGGTGTTGTCTGTCCAGAATGTCGAAGCCATCCAGAATTGTGCATATTGAAATCGTCCGTAATAACGATTTGAATATGAGGTGACAGGGATACAATTCGTTGAATGGAGTCAGACAGCGCATCAAACTCGTGAAAGGTCGAGTTGCTGTCCAGTTTGGGGCTTCTGTAAATAAAGCAGTAGTGGGTAATTTGCTTACGGAGATGGAATTTTAACCACATGAAATTGAATTCCTAATTGGAACAGGGACTACATTGAGGTGGAATTTGATATGCTACATCACTACGCGCGTAGATGGCGAGACCGCAGTGAGAGGAGAATAATGGCACTAGTTCGTAGCCAGGTAGCTTCAGATCAGAGTAATCTGAGAGGTGTGGGCGAGGATCTACCTGTGTTTCACTAAGTGCCAAAACAGCTGGTTTGTACTTACAGACGTGGACGTACGTAGAAAAGTGACTACTTTTTAGCCCGCGTATATTCGCAATATCCACTCCAAATTCCCGAGTCATTATAAAGAAAAACAAACACAAAAAGCACAACCACCGACGGTACTAAGCGCTGATGTAAAGTACAAATTCAGAGTTGGTTTACTGAATCAAATTGTTGTAGGTGTTATGCCCTTACAACAATAGGAAACAGCGCACCAACAAAATTCATACCCACAGCCCGCTATCCATCGGTTGTTACATACACTCAGCCACTGCACGCGCTGTATGACAATGCAATACAGCAACGGCAGTTACCATGTGCAAGCAACAGTACGACCAGGGGCAGGAAAGTTGGGATGCCCGCACTGTGAATGTTGATTGGGGTTTCACTGCACTCGCGCGTTGTTGTTTTTTTTTTTCACTCGCGCGCGGTTATTTTTTTGCCACGTTTTTCTTTTTTTTTCCACGCGAGGAGCGAATTTCACAGCACAGTGCAGTTGTCGACGGTCAGCTCGGTCTGATCAGCTATATGATCTTGCGATGAATAGATGACTGTAAGGGTTTCCGTCTTCACTCATCACCGATCCTCAATAACAAGATTTACTATTCTATCTCCATTATTGCTACTTAAGTCTTGAGATATGGCAATATCGCTGTCGAATCTGGCATCAGCATCGTAAAGTTTGATGTTTTGATTACAGAGTGACCAGATAACGATGATGGTTTTTCCAATTGTTGTGTTTCAGCAGCTGTCAAAGTTACAAATGACATTCAGCTGTCAAAATATAGTAAGATTTGTCATTTCATCATTCGTCGTTTTACGCTTGCCGAACGTGTGAAAATTATTAAAAAATATTATCGAAATTCCAGATCAGTTATAAATACGAAATGTGAATTTCGTCGTAAAGTCGGTCGTCATCATGGCTTCAGCGTGCAGGCAATTCGTCGCACCGTGGAAAAGTTTGAGTGTGAGTACACTCTTTAGGATCTTAAGCCACCAACCAGATAGAGGCTGGTGCGAAATAAAGAAAACATAGCCGCCATAGTGGCCAGTATGGAGGAAGACCCAGAAATGTCGATTCGGCGCCGATTAGCTGAATTGGGCATCGCTAGAGAGTCAGACCAGCTTATTTTGCGGTTGCATTTGGGCCTACATCCATATAAGATTCTGCTGGCACAAGAACTGAAGCCGAACGACAGTAGACAACGCCTTGAGCACGCTAATTGTGCGCTGAAAATCCGGATTTTTGACAAAAATTCATCTTTTCAGACGAGGCCCATTTTTGGCCCAGCAGCTATGTCAACAAGCAAAATTGTCGTTATTGGAACTAGCATAATCCACAAGTATTCGGCCAAGCATCAATGCATCAACAAAGATTGACTGTTTTGTGCGGTTTATGGCATGGCGGCATCTTTGGACCTTATTTCTTTCGAAATGAGGAAGGAGACACCGTTACCGTCAGTGGTCACAGGTATACAGCGATGTTAAACGACTTCGTATGATCAGAGCTCGACAACATCGATATATCCGAACTGTGGTTCCAACAAGTGATGCAACGCTCGAAGTTGTGAAGGAAAAATTTGGCGGCTGGGACATCCCCCGCGAGAGTTCATCAATTAGTCGCCGCGATTATGTGATTTGACACTACTCTATTATTTTTTCTGGGGTTACGTTACGTCCTTAGTCTACGTTAACAAGTCAACCACTTTGGACGAGGTCGAAGCCAACGTTCAATAGGCTATTGCCGGAATAACGCCGCATATATTAGACCGAGTCATCGAAAATTGGACCGACCGCTTGAAGCACTGCCAACGAAGTCGAGGCGGCCATTTGAATGATGTGCTATTCCACATGTAATGGCATGAATGTAGCTTCAAAATAAAGCCAGAAACAATTTTATATTTCATACTGTAGCGAGGGCAATATAGACCCTCGTGTCTAAAAAATTTAACTTCCTCATGACGAAAAAGGCGACAACACTTGGCAAGTGATTTATTGACAAATGGAAAATGAAGCGTTTTATTCTCTGAAATTAAATACATACCATATAAGCTCTTTAATTAATCTTAATCTTGGGCTCTCAAATGGTAAATGACACTTTTTTGAAGCTGACCGATATTTATAATAGAGGGATTCGTGTATTCCTACACCGTATTTTGCCATCCTTTTTCATGTCAGAAGGACAGAAAGAATAACCGAAATTAGTACTATTCGACTGAGAGTCCAAGTCGCGGCGTTTACAATTATTGAATCGTTACTAGCATAGTTTGTTTGTGATATAATCTTTTTGGAATCTAATTTTCTTAACATACACCGTGGTAGTTTTATTTAAATTTTTTTTCCTATCGTTCTTATCTGGTCACCCTGTAGTACAAGTGCTCGGAATATTGTGTCACACAAGTGCTCTTTGCTTTTTTTACAGGGATTTGAAAAATTCATCTCAGCCAAAAAAATTTAACATTTTCGCGCGATGATTTTTTATGATTTTCGAGGTGGATTGTAGTTTGCCGATCAACTCGCTTCGACTTTCGAAGGTGAAGCACCATCCCGGGCCACCGCGTTTTTCCGAATTCAATCGTGAAAGACCGTTCAAAATCGGTTGTTGTGCCAGAAAATGTTGATGCTGTGCACGAACTGATATGGTAAGATCGTTATGTGACTTATCGTGAAATTCAGGCACGCTTGGGCATTACTTCCATTGGCATACATTTAAGACGACATCAACATTTGCCGTCAAAAGATTTCTTCGCACTTGATACCACATATTTGAACAATCTCTCAAAAAAAAGCTCGTGTTGATTGGTTCAATGAAGAATAATGTATTTATGCATATGAGCCCGAAACTATACAAAAGTCGACCGTAGATAAATCCAACAAAAATTATTCGCGGACGAAGCACTTCGAAGCAAATGGTCGCCTGTTTCTTTTGAAAATCGGAAATGTCGCCGCTGTGCCGTTAGAAAAGCGTTGAACGGTCAATTTTGAATGGTACGAGTACATCACCAAGTGCTTGCATGAAGTCTTTGTAGAAATAAGGAAAAGCAACCGCCGTATATGGATCATTCTGCACCATGAAAATGCCGGCTTTTATAGGTCGGCTCAAACAAGTGTCTTTTTGAGCACTCAACACATCGAATTGATGCCTCATCTGCCATACAGCCTTGATCTAGCACCCAATGACTCAAATCAAAACTAAAATGCAGGATTAACGTTTGTCAACGCCTAAAGCAGCGGTTGATGCGTTTAAAAAGCATGTTCTGGAGTTATCTCGTTCGGAGTGGAAAAATTGCTTCGAAAATTGGTTCAAACGCATGCAAAAGTGTATTGATCTTCATGGAGAGCATTTTGAACAAAAATAAAGCCATCTCCAATGATGGATATTTGTTACTACTTATCGTTCTCAAATAAATCTTATTTAAGTTAAACCATACAATAAAAGAAATCTGTATATTTCACACCTTTAAATCCATCCACCCCGCATCAGATCTTACAAATTTACTTCGGGTGTCATTCAATACTAACTCCTTATTTCCGCAACTATTAAACAATTGTGTTGATTAACTTTAAGTTTGGAGATAAACAAATAAATAAATAAAATCTCTTAATAAATACGTATTTACCTCTGTCAACTTTGTAGCTTTGGCGATAATTAAAATGTTTATGCTAGAAGAGGAATAGTTTTCAATAGTTGCACTTTATGGTTAGAGTTTTATGTAGTCCATAAAATGGTTTACAAATTTGTCATCTTAATCAAGGAGTTTCGGAGTCTACAACCCCTACTCCAGAAGCTTCAGTCCTACTTTGCAGTATTTATTCCTGGAAAGTGACACCGGAGAAGTACTTATGTATAAACAACGATTAGCACCCGCTTTCACTTCAATTTAACTATATCTGAAAGTAGTTACCAATTTAAGGATTTCAAAAACATCGACTTTGTGCTTCTAGAAGAACACTGTCGAGGTATTAGGATGCCATTTTCGGCATGCCAATTTCAAATGAACGAGCTCATTTTTTCAGCAAAATGCTGAAATGTTGCTCGGAAAATCAAAATATTTCGATTGAGTGGTTACCGTGGTTCAGTCAGAAAATATGAATGTTGATTAAGTCAATCAGCACTGGAAAGGTTTCCGTCTAGATGAATTTCAATTAAATTACTGCCATGTGAATTAAAGTTGTTTAAAAGATCGATTTAGTCCATCACTAGGCGACCAAAAGCTTTGGGCGAATGTACGTACTTTAGGAATCAGCGAGGCAAAGGTTAAACAAATTTATGATGGAAATAATTTCAAACAACAATTTGTTACATTGACAAATTCTTCAATACCCCAATCTTCAGACGTCCCTTTTGATTAACATACCTTGCACTATCTAATAGCTTTGGTTTCAGAGCAGTGAACAGTTCCGATGTAGTTAAAAGTGTACTTTCAGTTAAATCGAATTCCTCGGGACTTTACCTAATCAACCCGACTTTCCTGGTGATAAGTAAATTTTGCCTTTTACTGCCTGGGACGCACCATTATTACCATGGGAGAGAACCCTGACCAATGGAAATTGGTAAAAATTCTCCCTATTCCAAAAACTTCTAAAGGGGCCAAATTTATACCAATTTCTGTATTATCTTTTTCGTCGCAGGTATTTCAAGGAATCTTATAAAACCTAATTAACAATTTTATCAGGAACAACAATATATTAACAATTTGGTTTTGGTAAAAATAAATGTCACCGAAAATTCAAGGCAAGCGATGGATAACGGAAATATTAGCTTGTTAGTGCTGCTAGACTTTTCAAAGGCATTCGACTCTGTGGACCATCGTGTTTTGTGCAACAAATTTCTTCATTTGTACAAGCTCTCTTTCAATGCAATGAGGCGTTTGTTCTTCTTCCTGTAAGGGTCTTCCTCAAGGCTCAATTCTTGGACCTCTTTTGTTCTGTTTATATAAATGTTTACATAAGTGAGCTTCTCAGCTCCTGATCAGCTACCTGATGATGTCCAAATGCATATACATTGCCCTATAGGTTTGATTGAGCACGGGGTATCCGGAGTGATTGAAGAAAAAGTGAAATGTTGTTAGTTGTTTTGGAGAAACTTGTAAATTTTTCATACTCTCCTGATGTGGCATTTATGTCGAAAAAGCAAAAAAACATAAATCATATCGTTGGAAGGGCCTATGATGCACTTCGTATACTTTGTCAGCCCAATATTTAAACTAGTGAAAACGGGTTTCATACTCGCAGTAGCATTAGTCATTCGTATCCCTACTTACAGCTGTGAGACTTACTTTAGCTGTCTGTAATTATATTAGCAAAGAAAGCTCATTGCCGCTTTTTTGGCAGCCTTGCAATAATCCTAAACTTCTGATGTGTGAACCGAGGTATGAAGAACTAAGCACCAAAGACGCCCAGATAAGGGATTAAATAGTTCAACAATGCGGAGGTGGAGGTCACTATCTAGGATGGTACTCGCAATAGCGATAACCCACCCGTTGTCTTTTCGACTGCAGCTGGAGAATGTATTTTTGAGTTCACAACCAACATACCCTAAGTATCGAAACAACTACCGATTTCGGTGCCGATCCATAAGTTGCTAGAACTTTCGACTCATATGACTCCTTCTAGATTCATCTGGCTAGAACGATGGAGGGAGTCCCGGTTAAACGAATAAACTGGCCAAGAGATCTAGGAGCTGCTTTTGACGGTTTCACTCGGAGAACCAGAAAAACTGAACGGACTTCAGAAGCAGATAAATTCTGAAAGACAACAATCTAAGCGAAATATGAAAATGAGATGGAAACGTAAGGCCAACGTACTGCACATGCTGTCATAGGCTAAAACCCTGAATGAAAATGCGTCTAAAGGAGCGACGATAAAGAAATACCGGCCAGTGGAAGTGACACCAACTGAAATCAATAATCCTATTTGAGCAGAAGTTGCCCCTTTTGCTCCGACTCGAACAGAATCAAACGGAGCAAGGCATCTGGCAGACAGACATCTGGATAGAAATTAGTCGAAGAGATCAAATCATCAAGAATCGATACACCACTGGGTGTTTTAGCCACCCACGGACATCGTGTCCGGATGAAAAAAGCACTACAACTAGCATAGATCGCAGTTCTGATAGACGAAATTCGGTTGATGCGGTAAAATTAATCAGAGGGACGACCATTAGGGCCGCTTTCCTTACTTACAGGGTGTGAATGAAGCTGGGGCTGTACCCCTCATAGACACTAAACAGAAAGGACTCAAGGTCTAAACAATCCCGAAATCAATTGGAAGAGCAAGCTTTTAATCAAGTCAATTACTACTTAATTGGAAGATGGCTGAAACCTTTGTAGATAGAAACTACAAAAATTAGGAAGGTAATTCGGATTTTTAGGAGTGCCTCTTATTAAGGCGAAGTGAAAAGATTAAAACTCTCGGATAAACCGGGTCAAAGTCCTCAAAAGAGGCATCTATACCGAGTCGAAAATGGAGAGTCTTTGTCTCATGCTTGAGACAAACCTCACAGGAAACTTGATCAGAACTACCACACAACCAGCTTCTTTCACTGAAGTTTTTTTTTTGGTGGCGTCCAAGGATGTGGCAATCTTCGGAAGATACTAATAGAACAATCTATCAGCCTGCACGATTCGCAAACCCCAAGTACTCGATTTCGGGGGTGCGCCTACGTACTAACCCACACCCTCCAATCTTCTACCACTCTCTCCGCGGAACAGCCGTTAAGTACTACTTCGCGGGGCTGGTAAGCACTTTATGCCCTTCTTTCTCCGTTTTCTGGCTGGTTCGACATTGTGTACAGTATTTACTGTTCTTTGTTGTATTAGAGATGCCGTCTGGGTTTGATTTTCATTAGTGCTCTCTCCAATCGCCAAAATTCCTTCATTATTTTGGCCGCAGCCTGTTTCACCGCATCCCATATTATACTTGATGTTAGCATATGGCTTACGATGTTTTCAGGAGTTGGTATCACTCCAATTTTCTCCTCTAGTTTCCTGCGCTCTGTCCCGATGTGTGGGCACTGCAAAAATACGTGCTGTGCATCTTCCCTGGCCGCTCGGCACTTTAAGCAGAAGGGAGATTCCTTCAAACCAAACCTGTGTAGATGTGACTGAAAGCAGCCATGTCCAGTTAGGAGCTGACTTAAGTAAAACTCTACTTCTCCGTAATTACGTTCTACCCATTTACGAATATCGGGTATAAGGCGGTAGGTCCATCTCCCCTTTGTAGACTGGTTCCACCTCTCTTGTCACGCACTTGTGCTGCGCTGCTTTTCTCTCAGCTTGATATCTTTGACTGAAACTCCGAGTTCCCGAACTTTGGCATTGTAGGTTTTTTGTAGCTCAGTAGCCAGTATATCTGCTGGTAGCATTCGAGCAATGACGTATATCTGACACTGTCCGATATGCACAGCAAACTCTCAGGGCACATAGTCTGTTGACAGAGTCAGTCCTTCTTGCATATGACTTAATTTTCAGTGCTTTCGCCCATATTAGTGCTGAGTACATTATGATTGACTGCACCACCCTTGACAGAACTAGTCCCATTTGTTGTCGGGGTCCTCCTAAGATTGTCATTATTCTGGATAAGGTAGTGCTCACCTTTGCGGCTTTGTCGCACGTTCATTCAAGGTGTTCCTTGTAAGTGAGCCTATCATCGATCATCATACCTAGGTATCTGATAGCCGGTTTTGATGGTATATCGTGCTCGCCCACCCTGGTGGTGATTGTTTCTCTTTCCTTGCGACTGGTAACCAGAACTGCTTTCGTTTTATGATCTCCCAGCTCTAACCCAACTGTTGCCATCCACCGCCTAACTTTTCGAATGCATTCATTGCCAATGTCTTCTACTTCTTTCAGGTGTTTCGCTGCCACAACGGTTGCAATATCATCTGCAAAGCCTATGGTTTTAGCCTCAATCGGGATTCCAAGTCTTAAAACCCTGTCGTACATAATGTTCCATAAGAGAGGTCCTAGTGCCGATCCTTGTGGAACTCCGCCAGTTTTGTGGTACTGCCTTACTCCATCGTCGGTATCGTAGAGTAGAAGCTGATTGTCGAAGTAACTTAGCATAATTTTTATTAAAAACCATGGCACCATCATTGACCTAAGAGAGTGTACTATAAGCTCCCAGTTTGCATTTTTGAGGACCAACGTTAATACGGCGCCATATTTTTTGGTACCTCCTCTCCATCTTCTGCCATGAATGGCTTCTTCTACGGTCGTAGTTACCTTCCAAGTAGCATCTACCGTAGAGCGAGCCTTTCTAAATCCATACTGCTGGTTTGAGAGTCCTCCTACTTCATCAATTGACACCTCCAGTCGGTTGAATATTATTCGCTCCAGTATTTTTCCCATCGTGTCTAGTAAGCATATGGGGCGGTATGACGAGAGCTAATCCGGTGGTTTAGTCCCTTTGAGCAGCAGCACAAGACGATGCTTTTTTCTTCGGTCTGGAAAAACCCCTTCTGTTAAACACTTGTTATACATTTCCACGAATGCTTCTGTGTTTATTTTGACGGCTGACGTATGGACCTTATTTGGCATGCCGTCCAATCCAGGTGATTTATTATTGCTAAATCGTTTGCATACATCCAGAAGTTCCGCTTGCGTAACTGGAGGGATTTCATCTACTTCCTGCGGTGATTCTATATGTTGGTGCTTGCGGTGGAAATAATGACGACCCGGTGGTGGTGCCCTAGGGACCTTTAGTTTTGCCATGGATTAATTGCTTCTTCGCAGATCTCTTTAAAGCTGTTGTTTTTGCTTCTCCGAGTGGCTAATTTAAAGTCCCTACGCTTATCTTTGTATTGCACCTGTAAATCTTGGTGGGAAGGCTGACCTCTGGATCGCTGGCATAGTCTTCTAGCCCTATGGCACTTGCTGCGTGGCTATGGTATCTCTTGGTTCCACCAGTATACTGGTTTGTTGACGTTTTCCGTACCATAGATGCGTCGCAAGCCCTAGATACTGTTTTAGTAACCTCCGCAGCCATCTTGTTTGCTGCTCCTGGGTTTATTGTGGATTCTTCAATCAGGAAAAAGGTATTTTCCACCCCATTCCACGCTTTCTTTAGATGGCGCTTCTGGGTTGCTCCCCTTGCTTGCACTTCAAATACGATGGCCTGCTGGTCACTGTGGGTGTAGTCCTTACTGACTTTCCATCTTGATTCTCTCACTAGGGAACTTGTTACAAAAGTTCCATCAACTCTGGAGCCTACGCCGTTTCTGGTGAATGTGTGCTCGTTGCCCGTATTAAGCAGTACTGCGTCAAATAACAATACTGCTTCTAGCAGAGCCTCTCCTCTCCTATTGGTCCGTATACTGCCCCAATCAGTGGCCCATGCTTTGAAGTCGCCAGCTATGATTGATGGAGTACGACCTCTAGCATCTTCAAGAGCCTATCTCGCATTCTCTGGAATTCTTCCAGAGTTCCATTTGGAGATGCGGCACAACTGTATATAAATATATACCCCATTGACCTTCGCGTAGTCTCCGCAGGTCCAAATAGCAGCTCTCTTTGAGGCGTCCGCTGCCCAAACTTTTTCATCGAGGTTCCTATACTGCTCGCTTACTACGCCACATCAATCTTCAACTCTCGAACATCACTGAAGTTGAGTAAAACTACTTGCCGTAGTGATGTTTCTTCTTTTTATGGTGTCATGTCGCCTGACACCGATGACATATTTCTGTTTACGATACTGCGAAAATGTAGAGACCAGCTGCATGCAACTCTGTAGAGGATCTTCACCTCTGGTCTGGCACTGACACTACATGCATACTGAAACCCTGATGAATTTACTATTCGCCATTGACTAGTTGCACACATATCAAATAATGCAAAAGTTGACTATGCTAACGCCAGGAGCTTCAGATCTAACAATCTGACACCTTGACTGGCCTTAGATAGCCCATAAAGGTGTACCATTTGATTGGCGTAGGACACATGTTGCTTGAAGTTGTCAAGCTTCTTACTACTTGTACCTAGTGTTTCGCGTCTGGCCAGTTCATTAGGAGTGCATTTCCTTGGACCTCCGACAGAGTGTGATCTTGTGCTATTTAGTCATCTCGTTGAGACATGCGCAGCACCCTTGAACGATTTAGAAGTTGAAGGGCTTGAAGTTTTCATAAGACTTCGGCTTTAAATCCTGTACAGCAAAAGGGTAAACTGAAGGCTCTCTGTATGCAAAGAAATCAGAGAAGACCCTTGCGCAAACACCCAGGATGGAAATTGACCTACTGAAAAAGACTTCGCGTTGCCTTTATTCGTTTCTTTCAGTTTGAAGTTGATTTCAGCTTATTGCAGGTCGGCTGATTGGCATATCCTAAATTTAGCTCTTTCCATTGCTGAGTGTCTTCTGAAGGTAAAGTGCATGCTGACAAAGTCTAAAGATAGCAACCGGAGCAAACTTTGGAAATCCGGGCTTTGAGGGGTTTTAAAAGCGCCGATGATGCCTAATCGGACTGTTCATTGGTTGAGTAACATCGTCTGCGTAAGCTACCACACCACATTCCGGTCATGCCTTGAGGGCTTCCTAATCATGTTCTGAACTAGATAATTATAGTTCGGATACCGGATTGCAACCTCCGCACTCAGGTGATTTATCATGAGAGAACCTGTTGTATTTTTCAAAGTACGCTTTCGACGATTGCGATAGATGATAGCGGGTAGCTACTCTCTTGCGCAATACGTGACGTACAGTCCGAGCAAGAAATAGACGTCAAGCATCTGCCTTCTTGACAGAGGTCTACTTAGTTGATTGAGGTCCATTTCCGCTTGACAGGTTACTTCTGACAGGTTCAGTGTCGTTGGATATGCCCTACAGTTCGTTTTTGTACCGTGTTCTCCAAATTTTATTTATGTAAGCGGGTACCGAAAATCCAACGAAGAACAAATCTCTTGAAAAAACAGTGGATATTTTCGTCCGCTTCAGGAAATTCACCCTACAGCAGGACTAGGATGATAAGGGTCTTGCTTTTTTGTTGTTCGTGAATGGGACTTTTGCCTTTTTTGCCTTGCCTCAGAATAGCGATTGGTTGTTTCATCGCATCATTTCTGCTGTTGTATCGGTGTTTAAATAAGCAGCACATCCCAAGGTAAAAAAGACTTTAACCACCTCAAAGAAGTAGTTTCCCCTTGGTTTTGGGTGTCCTTTCTTGTCGAAATATTCACACATGTTATTCACCTCACATAGACTTCTGTTTATCGATCATTACACGATACACCTGGGTTGCCGTATTTTAATCAGAAGAGCGCTATGTTGCCTTGAAAAATATAAAGCGAAAGATGCAGAAAATGCGCCCTTGTTACGACTATGTACCGTGTCAATGCTGTCCATAATAACGGTAACACAAAAATGCTTTCCCTTTACTTTCTGAAATTATGTTCACAATGTAAATTTTTCTATCGTATTTCGACCGCCGATCATAGGTTCCTTCCAGGAATTCATGGAAGCCTTCTTGTTCGTCCTTCTCCACCGACGTTTATTGTTCTAGTTAATTTCCCGAAGGGCTTCTTAGTTTATCTTCTGATATGCATGTTAATGCCGATTAGGCCAACAAGATTTGTATCCAGCGCTTGGCGGGTTTTTATAGACGGTTACAACCTGAAATACATTTAGACACTTTGGATTGGCTTTTTTTTCTATCAGAACATAGCACTTGCTTAACGCCGCCATCACATGTTGGCTACACTCAATATACGCAATTAGGGTCCTAGTCCTTCAGTACTAGTGAATCGTCTATGTTTGGCCGACTCTGGCTGAGTGTTACTTCAATTCTACCCTCCAGATTTGTAAGCTCAGTTTCGGAGTGTCTCTACAGTTTTGGTAGGCATATTGTATTTTGAACAATGGATGCATTCGATAAACAGTTTTGCACACTTGAAGACCAACCTTTTCTGATTGCCGATATAACTGTAACGCTAACTATTCGCGAAGAGTCGGCTATGTGTGCCAGCCGGGATCAGGCTAGCAGTGAAGATTCTCTCCACAGTTGTAATTAAATGGGCTATATCTTTTTGTAGTCTATCGGGATATAAACCGAAGACGTGAAGCCATCAAGACCCAACTGCAACCTTTGCTTGTTGAAGCATCGGTTTCAACCGAATCCGGAGAGTGGAGAAAACCACTACCAGAATTCTGTCTCAGGGATCTTTACTAATTGTAGTGTGCGGATACAGTCAACGCTGTTTTTCTTTTTGTTAATTGGGTTGACTGCTTCATCCGGTTTCCATCTACTGAAACCGCAGCCTTTGTTGGAGAAGTTCTATCCAGCATCGGGCTCCGGAGAATTATTCCACAGAGGGAGTGACATTAGTCTCTGGTTTTTAACGTAAACCATCTGTCATGTAGACTTATGTTTACGGGATGCCCATACATCCATGGGAGCAAGGATACGCCTTGCCATCGCTCTCCGTCAATCCTTTGATACCAATTTGGAACTGTGTATAAGTTCCACCCTTGGTATGAGTCGAGGCCGACCTAAAACCTCTTACTGCTCTTAGGGTCACGGCACCCAGTACTTATTTGCAACTCTACAATGGGTCAAACCAACAGGAAGACCCTTTCCCGCAATTTGGGTTTAAACTACAGCCACCATGACGCTCCCACAAAGGGGCCTACTTCAACAAGTCAGGCCCGGACCGAAATCCGGGGGGCTCCTGACTCCCATGGTACCGTGATTTAAGTCCTGGTAGGGACTACCGTCTTGTCGCCAACAAGACCTATGACCGGCAACTTGTAACTGGTCAAATCGTAGCAACCTCCAGAGGCGTCATCTGAAGATGTTTACGATAAGACCAGTAATATGCTCTGCCCCCGCTTTTTATTAGACAACGTAATTGATGAGCGAAGCCTTGATAATTGGGCGGGGGCCCACAGAGGGAGTGACAGAAACTTTTCTTCGCCTTTCAACATCTTCTTAGGCGGTAGTCCTCCAGAATATGCCTCTTCTGAATGACGGTTTTGGGGAACAGGCCGTGAAAAATAACACTGTGCGCTGCCATCTGTCTATTCTGAGTTTAGCACTTACAGCTCAATTTACCGAACAGAAATCATCGGCACCGAAAGATCTTGCAACTTCTGGTCCGGCGTTTAAGTCGGCGGGAGGCTTTTTTGGTGTATTGGTCGGGGCTAGAGAATCAGGGGTTTGGGGGACTCTTGCTTTTACGAGTACCATCTGGGGCATCACCTCTATATTGTTAAACCATTTAACGTCTAGTTTGGACGTCGTTGGGGCTTAGTTTGATATTTCACCTGGGAGCTTCTCGGAACCCTAATATTTTTGACTTTTAACCATTTCTACCACCTGAAGGTAGCCAACGAAAAGATACCGGTTTCCTATCCCTGGGGTTAAGTCCACCTAGATGAGTGTATGAAATTCCATGTGTTCGTTTTGATATATGGTCATCGTTATTTGTCGAAAGGTTTCGAGATACAAGCCCCAACCTGGAGGGGTAAATTTTTCAGAAAATAGTGCCAGTGGCCACTATTATATTTGGGCATATGCAACTTTTCCTCAGAGTCTTCCTTCCTCATTCCTCTACTTGGACTTGAGATCGGCTAAGGCGGAGTGAAATTCGCACACGCGTTGTATCTTATCCGACCAGCCTAATATACCTGGCTGGTATATGACTAAGGACTCCGAGGTTTGCGTTGAATTTCGCGTTTTTATAAGCCTGATTCTGTTCGACATGCATTATGTATTCGTTTCACCGTTGTGTCATTTCATCAGTATGCACTGTTGTCCGTTCGCCCAACTTTCGAGTGGTATTTCATCCACATTGCGCTCGTAGATGACTAACCCTGTCTTTTGGCTTGTCCGACGTGTCTGTGCATTTGAGTGATGTTAAGATGGTTTTCTTGCACTTTCCGACTTGACCATTAGCTCTGGTTATCCTGACAGAAGTCTTTATGTGCTTAATTGCATTCTTTTCGTAAGACTAGGTGACTAACCGGGATGTGAATGCAGCTACTAGTTTTCTCGGTCACTGGCTATCCGCTCAGAACTTCCTTGGTTTTTGCCGTTTTCACGGCTTGTAGCATAGTGTATTTCGTGAAATTATGCGAGGACGTACTTGGTTCTTTTTATAAGTATTAAGGAGCCCAAGACACTGTGAAACTCACCGTCTGACTTGATTTATCTCTTGGCAAGACAGTTGACTTTCTAGAACCACAACGCCTTACTTATTCCTTCGAGAGTATGTGAGATGCTCAACAACAACATCTTTGAGTACTTCTCATCTTTTTACTTGATCTACCTTAAGAAAAGGACCGTGCCGTCCAAAGAATGGTGATTTGAAGCTGTTTCTTCTCTGTAAAATTTAGTCTGTTGATATGGGGTATCGTACCGTTTCTTTCCCACTGACCATCAACTTGGGGCTAAGACATACTCCATCCGAGAAATCAGTTTCGCCTTACTTCAATTGATTTAAAGATGTCCGTCCAGTTGCAAGTAGGACACTGCTCATTGCTCGTACTCATTTCCAAACCGCTGTCCGATAGATGCGTTCAATCGAACGAAATATCCTCGTTGACGAATTTTTAACACGCATACGTACACACGAGTTAACTGGAGCTTGACAACTCTATTTAATATTTCAAATTGGTAGGTAATGTTGAAAATGTAATTGAGGTGCAGTAATCCACCCTTATTTGCCCTATATATGGTATGAAGTTATGCGTACTGCCGCTCCAATCCACGAGAATATTTCCTTTCCAATTTTATTGCCTCAGGTCTATCTCCCACATGTCACTTCGTAGATCCAATAAAAAAAATAACATCGCACCCATAAATTGCACAACTTCACTTAGGATCAATATCCTTTATTTGCCACAATGTACGAGTTTGTGGGTGCACGAGTACTACATCAGATGTTCATTAAGATGTAAAGCAGCCAAAACCCCATTAAAATGTCGCAAAAGTTACAAGTATCTACCCGCACAAGAATAAACACCATCATTCCCTGACTGCCAGTATCAGACATCTACCCCAAGCGAAGTCAATTAAACCAAACTCCAGTGTCCCATAGAGAGGATCCCCGGTCTCCGGTCTCCGGTCCCCATCTCATCCTAGAAGGTTGAACAAAAATAAAGAAAAAAAAATCTCCAAAACGAACCCTTCATTCATATCCCCGAGCTCATATCTCATAATGGGTGAAATGATTTAACAATTTAAACGGCCATAAAAATATTTATTACCACCACATGGAAGGGTATCGTAAAAACGCAATTACTCCGTAAACGCACATCCTGTGTACCACATACGTGAGCGAATAATACTAGCACCAGCCAGGAACGTGTATTCACTGGAGGAAGACGATTTTGCAGGGCGGCATCTTTAGCTTGGGCCAATTTCCACGTTGTCCCGCTCCTGGATATGGTTTCGTGGTTTTCAACTCACGAAATTTCTATTAAATTCCCAGACCAGATACGAATACTTCGTGGTCCTAAGGGAACATACATATACTCGTACTCGTACATATGTACAAGTACAAGTACAAGTACAAGTACAAGTGCTTCTTTGCTCCTTTACTTCGTTTTCACTTCGTCCTGCTGCTGATTTCTTTAGGAGACCGATTTTGATGCCTGAATGCGTATCCACAATGCGAGGATATTCGCACAATGCGCCTTTTCCTGGAAGAGGGATATGACGCGCAACAATCCTTGCAGTGTTTTCATGGATCCTGGAACTTGGAACTTGGAACATTTTCTATTTTCATTCTTTTCTCTTTCCTAGATGATGAAATGAAAAGTTGCTCCGTCAAGGCGGTGTTTAAAGTGGTGTGTGGAGGTAAAACTCAAGGCGGAAGCAATGATAAGAAATACTCGTACGTTTAATTCCTGCCGCACAACCTTAAAGTGAAGTGTTTTCTGTGTTCTGTGTTCTGTGTCACGAAAATGCGTGGTTGGGGAAATCTTCTAAAGTGACAAGCGATTTAATTTCTGAAGTAAACATATGTAAACATGCGGAGTCAGAGGACGAGTGTGGGAGGGTACCCCTACAAAAGGGAAACATTTTCGAATTAAATGCCAGGCATCTCTTAATAATTCAGAACGTCACTGGCAATCCATGGAGCTTGGAGGAGACGAGACGAACAACGATGCTCTCGACATGAAGTTTTGTTGGAAAACTGAAAATTTCATATTTCCTGTGATGGGTCCTTCCCCCATCTGGATTCGGTGAGGAGCCTTTGAACTTGGGTATTAGAAATTTTCTTAATTTTACTTTCACGAAGGCAATCGACCTTTTAAAGTTGTTAACAGAAGAAGTTGGTGAAATCATGGTAAATAATTCAAAATGCCCTCGGCTGTTAAATACGAGTACCGTATCGCAACATATTAACTACCCACGTATTCCGTGTTGTAAAAAAATAAAGGAGTACCGTACAGTAGGTTAGGAACCAGTAAAGTTGACACTCAGGTAAGGTGACATTTTGAACGAAAGCTCACATGTCTATCATGAGTATGTTCAGAGATAATTTTCCACACTCAATACCCTCGCAGAAACGTTTGCTTTAAGAGTAAGAGGAAATGCTATTGGAAAATATTTTAAGATGGTCTTTTAACAATCAATTTCAAAACAAGACGTTGTATAAAAAAATTGTGTTTAGTCGCAGTCACGCCTTTGGTCAAGATGTCTACTAACATCTCATCCATTGGAAGGTAATTATTCAGCTAAATTTCGAGTTTTTCTAGGATGTCCACATACTTTGCTTTCGGCGAGTAGGAGTTTGTTATTCGAAGCGATATGAATGGCACTCTTGTTGTCGCAGAAGGGTATCAATGTTTTTGGCGAATCTGGAGATAGCTCAGCTTGTCAGCGCATCAGTCAAGTACACTCCTAGATTGAGGCAACGATAGACATTACCTCACCATCGGTTGATGATAAAGCTACAGTTCGTTAACGCTTTGGAGCTCAACATATTGCTCCAGATTGAAAGGTGAATGCGTAGCCTGTAGTACAACGTCTATCGTCCAAATCACTTGCCCAGTCTGCATAGCAGTATCCAACTATACGGTTCGCTCATTACGAGCAGATTATGGTTGACATAGTCGTCCATCTATAGCCATAACTGTTACAGATGTCTTAAGGCATATCCATCATAGAAATGCACTCTCCACAGAAAATATGACAGCCCTTAGTGAAAGTGTTGAAGAAGATTCAAAGCTATCGATTTGGGCTTGTCTTACGCCACATTATGGCGTCTTTTGCATTTGAATTTGCATCTACACCCTGATAAAGTTCAACTCACTCAATGATTAAAGCCAGCTGATTACGGAATGCGTAGAACATATGCCGATTCGGTGCTTGAATATCAGTGTTTGGATGACCAATTTTGGCACAATATTTTCTTTAGCGATGAGGCTAATTTTTCACTCGGTGGATACGTTAACAAACAAAATTGTCCCATATGGGGAAGAGAAAATGCACGTGCAATTGTCGAAAGACCATTGCATACACAAAAAGTCACTGTATGGTGTGCAATTTCGTCTGGTGGTATCATTGGTGGTGTAACCGTCATCGTCAATTCTCACCGCTGTAGCCCAATGTTAACCGTATTTTCCTGGCCTTAAATTGAAGATATGGATGTGGAAGACATGTGGTTTCAACAAGACGGTACCACATCTTACATCACACTACGCAACTAGTTTTGCAAGAAAAATTTCCTGGACGAGTTATTTGGCGTTTTGGTGATGTGAACTAGCCACCAAGACCATGTGATTCAGAGCCGCTGGAATTCTCTCTGTGGGGCTATGCAAAAGATGGTGATTATGCACACAATCCACAAACGCTTGACGCATTGCAAATGAATATTCGTCAAATAATGGCTCGATCTGTGTCGGAAAGCCGTCGAATATTACCTTGTCCGAATCAAGTCATGGGTCTATAACTTAATTCATGTGGTTTGTTAAGAGATGGCGTAACTTGTATTATTCCATTGGAACATGCATTGGAAAGCTACTGTCATTGTACATCATTCAGTAACTGCTGCCGAAAGTCATCGTATTTTGGTGGAAGGTTATGGTGAATATGTGCTAGCTGAGCGAACGTGCCAAAAGTGGTTTGCATGATTTAAAAGTTTTGATTTTGGCTTGGAAGACGATGAACGTCCTGGGCAGCCAAAAAAGTTTGAAGATGAAGAACTGGAAGCATTACTCTATGAAGATTGTTGCCAAACACAAGAAGAGCTCGCAGAATCTTTGGGTGTCACTCAAGCAGCCATTTCAAAACGTTTAAAAGCAGCTGGATATATTCAAAAGCAAGGAAATTGGGTTCCACATGAACTCAAGCCGAGAGACGTCGAAAGGCGGTTTTGCATGTTCGAAATGCAGCTGGAACGCTACAAAAGGAAGCCAATTTTGCATCGGATTGTTACTGGTGATGAAAATTGGATCCATTACGACAACCCCAAGCGCAAAAAATCATATGTGAAGCCCGGCCAACCAGCCAAATCAACGGCAAGGCCGAATATCCATGGCGCGAAGGTAATGCTCTGTATTTGATGGGATCAGATGGGTGTGCTGTATTATGAGCTGCTAAAACCGGGTGAAACCATCAATGCACAACGCTACCGAACACAATTAATCCGTTTGAAGAGAGCAGTGGCCGAAAAACGCCCGGAATATGCGACCAGACACGAGGTAATAATTTTCCATCATGACAACGCTCGGCCCCACGTTGCTATTCCGGTTAAGAACTATTTGGAAAACAGTGGATGGGAAGTCTTATCACACCCGCCTTATAGCCCAGACCTTGCCCCTTTTGACTACCATTTATTCCGGCCGATGCAGAACGCCCTCACTGAAATACGGTTCACATCAGAGCAGAATATCAAAAATTGGCTTGATTCATTCTTGGCTGCCAAGCCGGCGCCGTTCTTTTGGGATGGGATCCACAAATTGAAAGATGGGAAAAAGTCATAGCTTCAGATGGGCAATACTTTGGAGAATATTATGGTACATGTTTTTCTTAAATAAACGTTCAAATTTTGAAAAAAACCGCACGAAGTTACGAGGGGCGTTCAATATATTCTCGGTATCGATATGAAGGAAAATGCGAATTCAATTTAAATTGTTTTTATTTTTCAATATGATCTCCCCTAACATCAATGCATTTGTTACATCTTGAGATAAGCTTTTTTAAACCCTCAAAATAATAAATTTCCTCTTTCTCTGCAAAATACCGACTTGAGTTCTTCATCATCCGAAAATCTTTTTCCACGAAGACATTTTTTCAAATCCGGAAACAGGAAATAATCACTAGGGGCAAGGTCTGGACTATAGGGTGGGTGTTGGATTTCTTCGAAACCACAATCTCGCGCAGCAGCCTTGGAAGCTCGCGCCGTGTGAACAGGAGCGTTGTCATGAAGAAGCAACACACCCGCTGCGAGTTTACCCCGTCTTTTCTTTTTAATTTCCTCCCGCAAATTATGCAAAGTGGAAGCGTAGGATGTGGCGTTGATGGTTTCACCTTTTTTTTTGTACTCAATGAGCAAGATTCCCTTTGAGTCCCAAAAAACTGTGGCCATGAGCTTTCGGGCAGACGGAGTGACTTTGAACTTCTTCGGGGGGTCTGTTCCTTTTTTATGCCACTGCATGGACTCTTGTTTGCTTTCAGGGTCATAGTGGTGGACCCATGTTTCGTCCCCAGTAACAATTCGATCCATAACACTGTCCGCGTTCTCACTACACATCTCCAAAAGCTCTCTACAGCATGCGATTCTCACTTTTTATCTGAGGCGCTGTGAGCATTCGTGGCACCCACCTTGCACTGACCTTTGAAAGGTTAAGATGGTCATGAAGAATGGTGTGAATGGTACCAATTGAAAGCTTGGTGATCTCTGCCATCATTTTCACCTTTATTCGGGCATCCTCAAGAACAAGTTTTTCGACTTCTTTGATGCTTTCTCCCGTACAAGCAGTAGCCGGGGCGCCGGAGCGGGGGTCGTCTTCAATGCTCTCTCTGCCTCTCTTGAACTCACTTGACCACTTTTGCACAGTTGATAATGAAGGTGCGGAACCCTGGTAAACAGCCACCATATCTTCATGAATAGTTTTTTGACTTTTTCCTTGCTTAGTGAGAAATTTAATTACAGCGCGATGCTCAATTTTCACCATCATCGTCTCAGTTGCCATTATGATTCTGTTTAACTAGAGATAAAACGCGAATTAATAATCACATTTATATGAAATTTTACATGAATGCACTAAAATAATAGTGTTACTTGATAAATAAGTCAATTTATATATGCAACCACAGCTTCACCCCGATACCGAGAATATCTTGAACGCCCCTCGTATATACCCAATATATTCCATTCATTATGGGAAGATCCAAACAATATATAGAAATAAAAATTTGATCGAAATCTAAATCATAAATATAACAAAATGGATGACCCTATATTCGGATATCAGTGTCATCTATTGGGCACATATCTAAAGACCACATTTGATTTACGTCTACCGGGATCGAAATGGGGTTGCGCTGACCCATGTTAAGGCGCCTCAGATTGTCTGAAATATATTGGGATTAATCAATATTTATGAATAACTCATTTCGGTTAATTGTATGGCCGAGATCGAGGTCGTCGCGCCCATATCTTTTATTTTAAGGTTTTCCGAAAGCTCCTCTTTCAAATGCACCACAAGGACTTCACCTGTAGTAAACAAATTGTAATGTGGCCTGAGCATGGTAGCAGTCCGCTCGGAATTTAGTACTGTTTCCGTATCCCAGGATTAGAAGAATACGGAAACAATACTAAATTCCGTTGGCGATTTTACCACCACATCGTCTCATGAATTGGGAATGTCATGCTCGTCTTTTTCACGTCACGCTTCAAAAATAGGTAGAGAAGTGGTAGTATTTTCGCTGATTGAAATTAGAACATTGAGGGCCCAAATCTGTTTTTGCAACAGAAATAATCGAATTATTTTTTTCCATGCCGCAAATAATAGGGCTTAGGTTACTAATGTATTGTAGATGCAGGCCGAACATGCAAGGCCATACGCAAGGCGTGATTGTACCATTTTATAGTAGAAGGTTGAAAGTAACTTATGCGGGACAAGCTTATGAAGGTGGCACATTTTGTTTAGTGACAGATATTGTTTTTTTTTACAGACATTATGTGCGACTTCCAGTTCAATTTCGAACCTATTTTGGCCCTTAGATACTTAAATTCCTTTACAAAGCCAAAGACAAAGTAATTTGATGAGGGGAATGCCTCCAATTAATGTGTTAGGATTAGAACATAGAACAAGTTGATGATAATTGAGCCAAATACTAAGTACTCGTAAATCCAGATCAGACTTTATTTGTTCACAGATCGTAGCTAAGGAATAGTCTACATATGATAGTGCTAAATCGTCAGCATAGGCAATTAACTTGCCGTTGACAGGTAGATTAAATATTAAATTTATGTAAACAAGGAAAAGTATTGGTCCAAGAACTGAGCCCTGTAGTATACCAGTATTTGGGCACTCTTCTTCCCTGGTTACTCTTCGATTAAACAAGTAGGACCTAAACCAATCGGATATATTGCCTCTAAAACCAGCGTTATTGAGTTTCTCTATTAAGGGTTAAGGCCACTCTAGGATATTCAAAAAATCGATTTTTTTTTTTATTGCTTTCAACGATCCCTTAGGACCTCAAAAATGATATGCCGAAATACTCGTATATGTATATTGGAAAAGTTTAATTAAATAAAACTCAGCTTACAATCAAATACTCGTGCTGCTCTTCTTTTTTCGGTGGTAAGATTTTGATACCATTATCAATACACCCAATTACCCCAAGAAAGCCAGTTCTTTGGAAAAAATTCAATTCTGTTTGGTTTTTTTCCTCCTCTGTCATTTAAAATTTGATCCACTGAGGGCAAATATGGGCTTTAAGAATTGTGATTAGCTGGCCAAATATTTTGCTTGTTGTTGGTTGAGCTAGTCCCAAGTAAAAATCGTTGCCCGCTCCGCTTTGGTAATCCTCAACGTTGTCGTTAGCTTCACAATAGGAGGATGATGATCGTAGACTGCCTGGAAGATTGTTATTTACAACCTCCAACGCACTTTGAAATTCATTCAAATTCATCTTTTAAAAAAATCAAATTTTACTTCAACTTTCAAACTTTAGACAAAACAAAAGGATTCGTGTGTTGTCTTATTCTTTTTCGGATAATTGTCAAATTCCTTTTTTGGCACTCATGATTTTTATCATCAGAAGATGAATACCAATAGCAATAACAAATAGCAATACTGTCCACATTTTAATCTTTATCTTGTTATTTAACTTTCAATCCTAACGTAACTTTTTGAAAGAATTTCACATAATTTCCAAATAAATATAAACTGACGTTTAAAACAACCCTACCCAACTTCATGTATGTACGAGTATTTAGAGATTTTATTACAATTTCGTCGTTGATGATTCTACTACAAATTTGTCGTGTCGAAAAGGTTGTAGAATACCGATTAATAAACGACACGACACGACAAATGACTAGTGTCGTTAACGACAAACTACAACGGGAATAGGGGTGACCATCTAGACCAGCGGATTTGTGAATGTTAAGATCTTTAAGCACTCTTGCTACTACACGAGTGCGAAAGCGGATTTGTCCTATTGAAAATTCGATGCACTCAAGTGTTGGAGACAAAGCAAACAATCTGAAAGTGTTGAGTTGGCCGCAAAGTGTACACCAAGCAGATTGGCCTTGTCTAAAGCGGTGACAGCTGGAATGTCATTGTAAATGAGCGTTGGGATGGAGGATGAGGCAGAATTTCTGATGTTTTTAACGAACCACCAACAATTTTTACCGCCTTTGGGACATTGTAGTATTTTTTGCCTCAGTTTTTGGTCCTATTGGAATTTTACACGTTTGAGAAAGACGTTGCCGTCATTCCTGGCACGTTTAAACTTTTTTCGGTGTTCCTCTGTTGGGTTGATCTTGTAGGACCGAAAAAATATTTCTGTAACCCTGACAGCCTCTTTATAGCTCGAGTCGTACTAAGCCTTTTCTTTTGGTTTGATACTCTTCATCCGATGAGGGATAAAGTTTGGCTGAGTTCATAATCGCAGTATTAGCGCAGTACTGCCTCGTCAAGCGTTCTTAATTGCAAACATATGGCAATGATGCCGATGTATGGCGTTCTAAAATGTAACATGAAAGCAACCAATGCGGAAACAAAAGCAACCAACGCATCATAGATTATTGTGATGCGATGAAATTTGACATTTCATTTAAATTCGCGCTAAAAAATGGAGGCATCATCGAATTCGTAAGTTACATATTATATTAAATTTAATTTATTGTTATACTATCTACGTATTGGGTCTACAAGTAAGTTTCCAGCGTTTGTCAGAGATGGCGCCACCAGTGGATCCCGGGCAGAAATGTCAGACCCCGTGTGTTTTACTTGTAGGTTTTGTATCTGTCAACAACTTTGCAGCGTTATATTTGTCGTACATTTTATCGAGCAAAATCATGGCAAGTTTCCAGCCAAATAAACGTCATTTGCGGGAAGCGCTGCTTTTATTCTTTAATATGAAGAAAAGTGCGGCTGAGGCCTATCGTTTGCTTTCGGAAACTTATGGGGCGGAATGTATTGGTGAATCGATGTGCCGCGAGTGGTTCAAACGGTTCAAAAGTGGTGATTTTGGAGTTGAAGACAAAGATCGCCCCGGAAAGCCGAAAAGTTTTGAAGACGAGGAATTGGACGCTTTACTGGATGGGGATCCGTGTCAGATTCAAGAAGAACTTGCTGCATCATTGGGCGTCACGCAACAAGCCGTTTCCCTGCGCCTAAAATCACTGGATTCATTCAAAAGGTTGGAAACTGGGTGCCGTACGAATTGAAGCCAAGAGACGTCGAACGGCGATTTTGCATGTCCGAAATGTTACTGTAGCGGTATAAAAATAAATCATTTTTGCATCGTATTGTCACTTGTGATGAGAAATGGATTTACTAGGACAATCCTAAACGCAGAAAATCGTATACAAAGCCCGGCGAGCCCGCCCAATCGACGCCGAAACGAAATATTCACGTGAATAAGGTCATGCTCTGCATATGGTGGGATCAAAAGGGTGTCGTATACTACGAACTGCTTCCGAGTGGTGAAACCATCAAAGGACCATTATATCGAACCCAACTAATTCGTTTGAAGCGGGCATTAAAAGAAAAACGGCCAGAATATGAGACCAGGCATGAGTCCGTCATTTTTCATCACGAAAACGCTCGGCCATATGTTGCGGTTTCGGTGAAAAACTATTGGGAAAATAGTGGATGGGAAATTCTGCCTCACCCGCCTTACAGTCCAGACTTGGCACCATCTGACTACCACTTGTTTCGTTCGATGCAGAACGCTCTTACGGGAATACGCTTCAGCTCAGTAGAGGAAATCAAAAATTGACTCGATACGTTCTTGGGCTCGAAAGACGAGAAATTTTTTTGATCCGGAATTCATAAATTGCCAGAAAGATGGGGGAAAGTTGTAGCTTCCGATGGACGATACTTTGAATAAAGCATTGTAACTATGTTTTCATAATAAAACTTTAAATTTACTTGTAGACCTAATATATACATTTAATTTTTCAGGAAGAAATGGAACCATCTGAGCACAAAAATATTGATACAAACGAGACTGGCTTTCGAACAAGAATTCATTTCCAAAAAGAGGAAAAAATCTGTAATTTGGAGGCAGGTTCATCGGCACATATTAAAGGACTTTCCTGAATTTCCATTTACGGTGGATGAAATTATAAGAAAATTTCTCAACATAATGGTAACTTATAAAAGGATCAAAGTCAGTAACAAATCGTCGTCAGAGGCTACCACATACTGGGGGTACTTTGATTTGCTCGACGAATATTATGGAAAAAGGCATTGGATTTCAGTTCCTGATGAGAATTTAGTTAGAACACTGGATGACGCCGAAGATGATATAGAGGAGGCGACTGCCCCACAACTTGTTCAGCATCATCCAGAGTTGCAAGCAGAATCCGTCAAATCATTCCCAAAGAAGATGAAAAAAAATTTAACCTCAGATCTGAGGCTGAGAAAGATAGGGAATCCTTGAATGAGCTTATAAAAATAGAAGATGAACGCCTCAAAGTGAACAGGGAAAGCGTTAATGAAATCCTTGACATTAAATTATACCTCAAAACACTTCTTGATATAGAATAATTAACCAATTGAACAAATTTGAAAAATTTAATCTCATACGAGTATACTGACTGAATTTAATCTTAATTTTAAACGCCTGACTGGTTTATTTTTCAGTTCCTTTTTTAATAAGTATTGCAATATAAATCATATACATTTAGTGTTTTTATTGGTTTCAACATTAGGCTGAAAAGAGTGTAGTTAATGGTTCCCTTTCAGCTTTAGCTTCATTGTTTAAAATTGGAATATTCTCATCATATGAACAGTCTTCGGATTGTGGGAAATCTTCACTTAAGTAAACTGGCTTTTTATGCGTAATGATAAAGTTATGAAGGATAACATATGCCAGCTGCTTTCTGACGCCTGGAAAATAAAACAAGAGATTTAAAAAAATTTGTCGGAACTTTATTTTTTGTTTATAACTTCAGATTACGTCCGTTCTCAATGGTGTCGTGAGGAAGAAGAACGTTCCTGTCAGAAATGGGAAAATGACGTTTCACGATTCTCTATCGTTAGTGGCGCTGCCTATTGGGCACTACCTAAAGCTATTAGGAGTAGTGCCATCTCACTCCCCCGACGTTGAAAGGTTTTCGACCCGTGGTCGACCCGTGGTCGAAAACTCCGCAACTCTGAAGAGTGAGCTGATGAAATATTCGTGATTTGGTTTCCTGTGATAAGTCCTATTCGAAAGGTTTCTGATTCAAGTAAACGTAAGATTACATATGGTCCAGTATAACTTGGCGAAAGTTTATGTCGTGACGGATGGTTATCAGCAATTTTTCGTACAACAAGGTCACCAATCTTCCAATTTGATGGCGGATGAACGAAGTCATGGTTTCCTTACGTATGATTTTGGTTGCGTCCGAACGTTTGACAGCTTCAGATCGAGCATCAACTAGAGAGATGTTGTCCCTAGCAGCATCCGAAGGAATTCCATTTGTTGTGGTGTACGGTTGTTATTTCCGACCACTTCTGGCAGTAGGTCTGTCCATAGTCTTGTTGGTGAGTCGACGGTTGTCAGGCGCAAACCCCAAACAATTGTGTCATTGGCCTTTTCGCATAAGCCATTTGCTTGCGGAAGGTAGGGTGACATAGTTTGATGTCTGATCGATGACTTCCGAAGAAATTTACGAAAACGTTTTGTAGTTAGATTCGGTCCTCTATCACTGATTAGAACTTCTGGTGTTGGGACCTCCGAACAAATGTTTGTTATGACTTCAATTAGTGTGTTGGTTGTATTCCGTTGAGTTGTCGTAGCCCAAACGTATCTTGAGTGATGGTCCACTACGAGTTGAATATATTTTTCGCTTGTATTCGCAGAAGTTACCCCCTTTACAATAGTGTCAATTGCCCAGACCTCGTTGGGTGCTTTTGGTGTTGGTATTGGTTGCAGGGAACCAATAGCTGGACGGTTGCTTGGTTTAACTACTTGACATGTTGCATAGCTTTGCACATAGTCACGCACATCGGAATACACTTTTCTCCACCAATAGTGCCCACAAATAAGTTGTATTGCTGTTGCTATTCCTGGATGACCATATTCATCGTGATAATGTTTTAGAATTTTCAGTCGGAGTTTGTCCTTGTCCGGAACGACAAATCTGGTTATCCCGCGATTTCGATAAACTTCAAATCCGTGAACATCTTTTCGAACAGTAGGGTCCCTTGAAGGGTTTCTTTGTTTAGCACATTTCAGTTCAGCTGGTCGAATGAGTAGTGATACTGGCTGGCGAGACAAAGCATCTGTAGTGCCATTCAACTTTCCCGGTCGGTGGTGCATAGTGTATGAGTAGACAGAAAGACGAATTGACCACCTGAAAAGTCTATTTGACGGATTTTTTATCTGGAAGAGCCACTGTAGCGCAGAGTGATCTGTATAGATGTCAACATGGCGGCCATGCACATACACATGAAAACGTTCCATTGCATCAACGACTGCAAGGCACTCTAATTCCGTCGCATGGTATCGCTGCTCGTGTGTGTTGAGGCGTCGTGAATGGTATGCTACCACTTGTTTCTGTCCATCATCTCCAGGTTGCATTAAAATTTCTCCAATGCCAATACTACTTGCGTCTGAATGGATGGTGATGTTATGAGCGCTTCTTTGATGGTATCGAACGCTTGCTGTTGTTGCCAGTTCCATTCGAATTTGACGGCTTTTCGTCTTAACCGGGTAAGTGGCTCGGCTATGGTACTGAAGTTTTTTATTCTTCTTCGGTAATAATTTGCCAAGCCAAGGAAACGCTGGAGTGATTTCACATCAGTGGGAATTTTGTACTCTTTGACGGCATTTACTTTCTCTTCTGAAGGGCGAACTGTTCCATTGAAAATAACATGCCCTAGAAACTCGACTTCGGCTTGAGCAAAGCGGTATTTTTCTTTTCTGAGTCTGACGTTAGCTGCTGTAAGACGTCTGAAAATGTCTCTAAGGAGTTCGACATGGGCTTTGGTATCACTGCTGTAGACAATGATATCGTCTAAATATGGGATAGCACCATTGTTGATTAAGTCGCCAAGTATTTGTCGAACAATTCGCTGAAACGTACGGGGTGCGTTCTTGAGCCCAAACGGTAAAACAGTCCAACAGTCAAATTGTCCGTCTGACGTCACGAAAGATGTTTTTTCGATAGACTCGTCATCTAATGCAATGTGCCAGTAACTCCATGCCATATCAAGGTTTGGAAAACACGCGAGGTTGAAAGTTGGTCGATTACATCCTGAATGCGTGGAATTGGTTCTCTTTCGTCTACTGTAACGGCGTTGATTCGACGTTAATCTATGCAAAGTTGGCGTGTACCATCCTTCTTTGGAGCGAGCGTAACTGGTGAAGCCCAAGGTGAAATGGATCTCCTAATAAATCCTCTCTGAAGTAGTAATGCTATCTGTTGTCTTATTTCTTTTGATTCTTCATCTGAATGACGATATGGACGCTGAGCGATGGGCCGTTGCTGTGGAAGCAGCCGAATGTGGTGCAAGACACCCGAAATCCGTCCAACGTCGTTGCTCTCTGTGGCGAAGAGTTGCCGAAAGTCTTTTAATATTTCTTGAATTCGTTGATCAACTGGAGTAAGCACCAATGATGCCCAGCAGATATGGGGACGCTTATCGATGGGATCGGTGCTGTAAACAAGGTTACGGGAAAAATCGAGTTTAAGGCCAAATAGCTTACCTGTGCTAAGGCCGATGATGAAGTCGTGTGGGGAATGCCGTATGACGTGTGCTGCAATTCTTAAAGTTGTTGAGCCTATTGTGAGATGTACGGTAAGGCGGCCGTAGCTTATCGTGTTGCCATTTACGTGTGCAATGGTAATGGATGTGTGCGGATCTGGTTTTAAATCTAGATGTTCGGCAAGTGATGAACTGATGACATCGATGGTACTACCAGAGTCAATGATTGCACGTACTGGTTTATTATTGATCCGCACCGCTATATCGACTAACGGCGACCATCCAGGAAGTCTTCCTGGTTGGCGTTATTTTCCGTATTTCATACTTCAGTATTAAGTGGTCGTCACTGGTTGGTCATTCTCCGTCGTTTGCTGCCGATCCGCCGGTTGTCGTCTTCGTGGACGTTCTCGATTTCAGTGCCACTGTGTTTCACCTACTTGGGCACAATGACGACATGGGCTTGGTGGTTTTTGTTTAAGCCGTTGTTTGACATAGCCTTTTGTATTGAATACATACTCCCGCTGTTTTTGTGAACTCGGTTGTGTCTTCGGTGGATTTGTTGACTGTCGCCCAACAGTTGATTCTAATTGGAGTGCAATGGCGAGCCAATCTATCGCTGTTGCTGGCTTCACACACAGCAGAAACCCACGATAGCGTTGAGGCATCCCCTCGATTAACTGGGCTACTACATCGGCTTCTGCTAGGTTTACGTGTCGCAGAAGACGTATTTTGTCTTCGTAGTAGGATGTTACCGTTTCTGAAGTTTTAAGGAAACGATGTTGAGCTTGGACTAAGGGACTTGCTACAGCTGTACCAAATCGTGCAATAAGTGACGCACGTACTGCTGCCCAAGTGAGACTAGACATATTTTGTGCTACATCTGACGCAAACCAGTTGAGTGCATCGTCCACCAGATACGCCATGAGTTCGAAGATGCATTCTTCATCGGATTTTCCGCGTGTTACCACCTCGAAGAGATTGCACCACAGGTCAGCTCTAATGATAGTTTTATGTCCAGAAAATTTTGCTAAAAGTTGTCGACTGTTTCTTCCCTGTTCATAGCTATATTGCTGCCAGCAGCGGTTTCTTCTTGCTCAGGCATATGGCTGAAAGTGTTGCTATCTGATTTTTGATAGTGTTTGCCAGAACGTAAAATTTTGTCGGATGTTGTTGGGGAATTTCTTTTGATGAAAAATTTGGCACGAGCACGTGTGATAGCGGGTTATAAAAAGTAATCCTTCTTGTTCCGGGCAATCCTTTTTCCAAAAGTAATCTAGGACTGCTAGAGGTGATCCTGTCCGCAGCGCCAAAATGAGGCGCCAGCTATTTTCTGACGCCTGGAAAATGAAACAAGAGATTTAAAAAATTTAGACGGAACTTTATTCTTTGTTTACAACTTCTGATTACGTCCGTTCTCAATGGTGTCGTGAGGAAGAAGAACGTTCCTGTCAGAAATGGGAAAATGACATTTCACGATTCTCTATCGTTAGTAGCGCCGCCTATTGGGCACTACCTAAAGCTATTACGAGTAGTGCCATCTTAATAGTATTTGCAATTGTTGCTTGGGAAGAGCAATTTTTTGTGCAGTAACGCTGTTCAGTATTCAGAATTTCTTAATTATACATACACTAGTAGAACTATGGCAATAATTGAATCGTTTTTGTTCTGGCGTTAAATTTCCACAATCTCTGTAAGGAACCATTAGGTGAATTTCAAGAGGATAAGCTGAATTTCCGAGGAGATGACATACTTGTGGTATTTTTATTTTGCAGCTTTCTATTGCTTTTTGAAGTGGGCTGTTACGCCAAACTGCTGCATCATGACAAGAGCCAGGATATCCAACGAATGCATCCAGAAAAACTAAGTTGTTGTCGCAAATACCCTATCGGAGGAAGTAACACATTGGCTGAAAAGTCCGTTTATAGTAAAACCCAAAATTTTTGCAAAATTCAACTTTATTTATCAATATAGTTGCTTTCGAGGGCGATACACTGATTGAAACGATTTTTCAATCTTTCGACACCAGTTTTGTAGAACGATTTCGGTTTAGCCTCAAAATAGGCCTCTGTTTCGGCGATTCGGTCTTAAGTCTCTTTCCGGCGAGCATTCTTTTGAGGTCTGCGAACAGGAAATAGTCGCTGGGGGTCAAATCTGGAGAATACGGTGGGTGGGGAAGCAGTTCGTAGCCGAATTCTTTCAATTTTGCCATCGTTTTCATCGACTTGTGACACGGTGCATTGTCTTGATGAAACAGCACTTTCTTTTTCGTCAAATGCGGCCGTTTTTCTGCGATTTCGTCCTTCAAACGCTCCAACAACGCAATGTAATAGTCGCTGTTGATAGTCTGCCCCCTTTGGAGATAGTCGATACAAATTATTCCATGTGCATCCCAAAATACGGCTGAGGCGAGGTTCGTCGCCTGCTCGCCACTCGGCTGACTGCCGACTTGACTCTGGTGTGAAGTGATGGAGCCAAGTTTCATCCATTGTCACATACCAATGCAAAAATTCGGCTTTATTGCGGTTGAACAGCTTTAAACACTCCTCTGAATCATCGACACGTTGTTGTTTTTGGTCGGCTGTGAGCAAACGCGGCACCCAATTTGAACACAGCTTTCGCATGTCCAAATATTCGTGTATGATATATCCAACACGCTCTTTTGATATCTTCAGAGCCTCAGCTATCTCGATCAACTTCACTTTACGGTCATTCGTAATCATTTTGTTGACTTTTTTGATGTTTTCATCTGAAACAGCCTCTTTTGGACGTCCACTGCGTGCATCATCTTAGGTGCTTGTATGACCACTTTTAAAATTTTCAACCCACTTGCGAATGGTTCGTTCGCAAGCTGCAGAGTCCGGGTAACACTTATCAAGCCATTTCTTTGCATCGGCTGCATTTTTTCCCATCAAAAAGCAACGATAAATCAACACACGAAATTGCTTTGAATCCATTTTTTTCACAATAACAAAAGTTGCTTCACTCACAACGCCATATCTCGAGAACTAATCGGCCGGCAGCTGTCAAATTTATACACGTATCTTTTGAAGGTTGGTACTAACTGAAAATGGTATGGATTTAATACAAGTGGTGCCCTCTCTTAGAAACGGCACGGACTTTCTCAGCAATGTTATGAAATTAATAATACCTGCATAATTATTGAATGTGCACCTTTTCTATTGCAATAACTAGAAGAATCTTCTTTTGGGCACGCAATTTGGAAATGCGTCCCATCCAAACATCCCAAGACAAAAGGGAATGTATTAAAACGTTTTTGTTCGAATTCCTCAATAATTTTTAGTTGCGTTTCTCTACTCTTAGGCCATTTTATTAATTTAATTTCAAAATGTGTGTTATTGTTTCTCTATCCCAAACCGATCAGATAAGTCTCGAAAGCTACACTGATTAGCAAGTTTCCAGAGAGTTACATATAAACATTGGTGCAAAGAGAAACTTGATCTGCCAGTTTTTGGAAACTTCCACACGGTTTTTAGCACCAAATTTTGCCAACCTCCTTAAATCCAACGTACTCACACACATAAACGACTCTATCAATCTTCTCCGTACTGATCTCGACTTGCTTTTTCAATCCTCCTCCAAAACAATACATCCCACCCAGCATCCATCAGACTCTACGCTCGATGACTTAACCCTAAAAATAATAGACGTCAGCGAGGAACTCATAGCAACTCGGTTGACCGTTGCCGAAATCGGTAAAGAAGTGAGATTGGCTTCCCACAAAATCGATGGAATCCCCGATCAAATTCAACTCCAAGCTAGTTCCCCGTACAATGTCTCAATTCATAATGAATTAGTAGACACGGAGGAATTTTCAAGTACTCCTCCCGCCCGCCCCCGCCCCACGCAAACTGCTCAAACAATTCGGAACTTCATGGACCCCCTCCGAATGGAAAAGCCGACTCGAAAAGTTGAAAGAGGGAAACCATACAGCATTCTACGTTGAAGGGGCTCCTCAACACGGTGATGTTAGTTGGGTGCGGAATTTCTTTCACCGAAATTATGCCATCACCATTAGCGAGTGCGAGATGATTTCCCCTGCTGACTCCAATAGTTCCTGCAGCTTCAAAATCAGCATCCCAACCAAATATTCATGGTTATTCCCCACTTCCTCTGGTAAGGCCACTAAACCTGGAAAGATAAGTATCACCAAATGCTCTGAGGAACGAGAAAACCCACGTGTCGACGACAACCAAAATTTTAAAAATAAACGTAACGATAAGCTTAAAAAAAGACCGCTTCCAAACCCCCTTCCAACTAAAAAGCACGCTAATAAAAAACGAAGCTCTAATCCCGATCCCAACTGGAGCTTCAAAACGAATTTGTTCCCCGATTTTAGTCCCCCCTCCTCACTTATCCGACACAAAGCCCTTACACACCAATCCTCTAATCCGCTAATTTCCAATGTTCCACCCAAGCCCCCGCGCCAACGCGTCTCTTTCAACTTAACCCCAACCACCCATATTATCCCTTCTCAATCTTCTACGCCACCGATTCCAGCAAACAACTCATTTCCTAACTTCGACCTACAAACTGGAGCTAAGTACCCTAATTTTATTAACTCCCATACCCTAAACCCAACATCTCATCCGGCGCCTAACTCCATATCCAACCACGAATCTCCATCTCCCTCCTCCACTGCCCCTATTCTTGATCCTCTTTTTCCCCCCACAGTTAAACTAACCCAGCAAACCAATGAAACTACACTCTCTAGGCTTAGAGAGAGAAAGATATATGAAAACATTCGTCTCTTTCTCGCCTATCTACACGACAAATCGGACTCGGCCTTCCTCGTGAGCACTTAAACCATCCCGCCATACATCTCCACCCCACAACATCTCTCTTACATTTTACTACCAGAATGTAAGAGGTCTTCGCTCTAAAACCAATGCTGTCCTACGTCAATCGTATTCTCTTCCCTTTGTTATTTACGCCTTGACTGAAACCAATTTGATTCCCGACATAAAGAACCAGGAATTGTTCCCCCCTACTTTGAATGTTTTTCGCGACGACGATCCTACCCACCCACATGATGATTCCCCCTGTCGAGGCGTCCTACTGGCGATCCACAACAGCCTTAACTCTTCCCCCATTACCATCTCTTCATCCTCTAAAGTCGACTTTGTCGCTATAAAAATATCACTCCCCTTCAAGTCCCTTTACGTTTTATGTTGCTACATCCTGCCAGCTCAACCTACCGAATCTTACCAACTTGTTGTCGATGCGATCGACTATTTAATTGACCTGTCTGACTCTACTGACGATATCTTTGTTTTCGGCGACTTTAATCTTCCTCAGCTACAGTGGATTCCATCAGACGATCAATCGTTCTTCATCGCTTCAAATGCCAACTCAGCTAAGGAATGTCTCTTCTTAGACCGGTTAACAGACTCAAGTCTATGCCAAGTCAGTGGTGTATCCAACTATATGGGCAGGCAATTGGACCTTATTTTCACAACAGATTCAATCAACTCCTCAGTCTCACTTTGTCCCCTATCTCTCTCTACAATCGACCCTTATACTTTCATTTTTTCATAACTCTTCTTTCCAGTCCACTCCTCCCACAACTCTCTCATCCTACGACTTTCATAAAGCAAACTTTCACAAAATCAGTGACTATCTTAGCAGATCCCCCTTTAACTTTCACAACGTAAGCGTAAATGATGCCTTATCCATTTTTTATAAAGAAATATTTAATTCTTTCAGCCTTTACGTTCCGTTTTCCCGCCTTAAAACATCATCTACTAGTCCTCCCTGGTATAATCGCAAGCTTCGTTCCTTACGAAACAAGAGAAACAAGTTATGGGCTGTTTTCCTGCGTACCAGATCCTTGTCCGACTATTCCAACTATCTTGGTGCTTATCATCATTTCACCGAACTTTACGATTCCCTTTACCAGCGTTACCTTAACAATGCGCAAGTCAACCTTATAAATGACCCTAAGTCCTTTTACGAATTTGTTAACTACAAAAGAAAGTCCGATGGTTACCCTCCTTCCCTCTCTTTCAACAACAAGTCATCAACCGATCCACTCATCATTGCCAACCTATTTGCCAGCTTCTTTAAACAATCCTTTACCAACGACTCCTTTGTACCAGATCCATCCTATTTTCGTTACCTACTGAACTTCTCCAACGGCCCACTTCTCTCTCACATCTTGGACCCCTCTTATATCGAATATAAATTACACCAACTCAATGACGAATTTACACCCGGTCCAGATGGCCTCCCTGCCATATTTCTTAAAAAATGTTCTTCATCTCTTTACCTTGCCCTTTCTGATCTCTTTCGTCTATCCCTTTCACAAGGAGAATTTCCTCAGGTTTGGAAAACCTCCTTTATAACCCCGATCCACAAAAAAGGATCAAAGAACGAAATAACAAACTATCGTCCAATCGCTAAGCTCTCCCATATACCCAAACTCCTCGAAAGTATTTTGTATGAAGCTCTAAGCTTCCAATGCAAATCACTTATTTCCCCTAGACAACATGGCTTCATAAAGGGTAGGTCAACCACCACAAATCTCGTTGAATTAGTACCCTTTGTCATCTCTGCCCTAGAGAACGGCAACGAAGTCGATGTAGTTGCAACCGATTTTAGCAAAGCCTTCGATAAAATCTCTCATCGATTAATACTCTTCAAATTGTCTGCCCTCGGCTTTGAACCCATACTGTTAAAATGGATATCCTCTTACCTCGAAAACCGTTTTTACAGTATTCGTTTTAGGTCAGCCCACTCCGTTCCATTTTTGGCCAACTCTGGAGTTCCTCAAGGTAGCCATCTCGGTCCCCTTCTCTTTATATTAACCATAAATGATCTCGATAGGATCAGCAAATACTCGTCCGTCTCCCTTAACGCCGACGATACCAAATTTTTCAAAACCATTTACTCTCCCCATGACTCCTTCCTCCTTCAACAAGACCTTGATAGTTTTTCGATCTGGTGCCTCAAAAATTGTTTGGAACTTAATATCACCAAATGCCAATCCATCACCTTTTCACATAAGCGGCTCAAATCTCCTCCCCGACTCTACCTTCTCCACAACCAACCTATCTCCTCCGTTGAATCTCTTCGCGACCTCGGCATTTTGTGTGATAGAGGGCTCAACTTCCGTTTACATATGGATGTAATAATCCTTAAAGCCAACTCTGCACTAGGTTTTGTAAATCGATGGTCCAAAGAATTCAAGAACCCATACGTGACCAGGTCCCTCTATATTACCTTTGTTCGTCCCCTCCTAGAGTACGCCAGTCAAGTATGGTCCCCATATCATCGCGTTCATATCTCGAGAATCGAAAGCATCCAGCGCCGTTTTCTTCGATTTGCTCTTCGAGGTTTGCCCTGGGATGATTCTTTTACTCTGCCCCCCTATCAAAACCGTCTCAATCTTATTAACCTAAACACCCTTGAGGAACGCAGAGATGCAGCCGACTTTCTCTTCATTCATCGACTTTTTTCAGGTCAGGTTGAATGCACGTCCCTTCACAATTCTATTTTCCTCAACATTAACCCTCGTAATCTACGTACCCCTCGTCTCTTCTATCTCCCAACCCACCACACCACCTACGGCGCGAACGAACCAATCTCCCGCATGCTACGAAAAATTAATTCAAACCCTGGCGTCTTTGACTTCCACCGCACTACTTCCTACCTCAAATCGGTTCTCCTTCACCAGAATAACCAACCTTAGTTTTAAGTTTTAGTTTAAGTTTAATTTTAAGTTATAGCTTGTATTAAGCCGAATAAATGGGGGCTTTCGCCCCCACCAAAATTAAAAAAGAAAGCTTAATATTTTTTTAATTTGTTTAAAGTATTGTTTGTTCACCAAAAACGTTTTACTTTTCATGTCGAAAATGGGGAAAAAACCCATCATCAGGTTAAGTTTTTATAACTTCAAAAAAAAGTTTGCACTTGGGTATACATCTTCTTTTATTTAAGGACGAAGAAATTAACAATACTTTTCGACTCAATTGTTTCTTTCTTATGTCTAAAATATGTTTAAATATGCTGCCATTATAATTGTCAACATTATTAAGAAAAGTATTTAGAAAAATCGTCGCTGCTAATTTATTTGGCACTTTTTTTTATAAAAAACAAAATAATAGGCACACAAAACAAACAGCCGTTCAAGAACGATGCATCGCAACATCAAAAAATTATCACATCGCATCACATAAGCAGTGATGCTTACGCGATGCGCATTTTTTTTGACGTTTACGAACTCAGCCTAGGTTCAGCTGCGAGCTGCATGGACTATATTCAACTTATCAGATATAGTTGTCCAGTCATGTTAAGTGAATGAACCTCAACGTGTTAATATTCGTACAGTCTCAGATTGCGTCCCTGAATGTGTAAAACGCTATATACAAAGATCTAGGCTATAGTGGGACAGCCAAATAGACTGGAGCTAACTCTATAGTTACGTTATTATAGCACCAACGGCCTGTTAAAATTCCAATCTTTATAATCATCTCCATATGGACACTCATTCATTTAGGTCCAATCCCATTTTTTTTTTTTTTCAAATTTCTGTTGTCCCAATTAGCACCTAAAGTATAGACAAAAAGTCCTTTCGGTTTTTTTTTTTTGAATGAAAGCTTATCTGCAATTCAAACCACCAAACTTAGTAACATTCTATGGCGCTACTTCTTTGCGACACTTTTCAAGACTCCTTTGACATCCACCCTTTATAACATTCCTTAACAAGTTCGTCTTAATGAGTTTACTTTTATCCCTTCGCTGCATCTGTTGAAAAATGTCTCACTCTTTCATCAGTCCTAAACTAATTTACACGCACTTTCCTTTTCAAAAAGTGAAAGCAACAACAAAAAAGAAGAAAATGTAAAAACAGTTTTCCCTATACAAACACTCCTCTTTCGAATAAGTAATAAAAATCTCATCACGAATAATAAATCATGGCGGCGTTTGACATCCTTTTGCCCATGTGAGTACATCAGACGGAGAAAATAAATAAATTTATGAAATAAAAATCTTATTGCAGCACCTTAGCTTAAGGCTAAAAACCACATACACACACGTCTGTATCCTTTGAAAACTCTTTTCAAATATTCTGAAACTCCATTGCCTTCATCATCGTCTTCGGCCTTATCATCGTAGTCATTCAAAGAGTACTCGTTTAACTTCCATCATTCCCACCTAAAGATCCCGACGTCAGTCGTCCTTTGACATTTACTGTCGTCGTCCTGGCGAAAGACGAAAAAAAAAATTTATAAACTGTTAATATACGGATATTATATTTGTATCGTGCACTAAGCCTTCGTCAGGAGTAAGGACCGAAAAAAAAAAAATGTCAATCATCCCCGTTCTGGCGGTCTCTTACTGCCGTTCGGAGTTTTGTCCCGGAAATATTCAAACAGTTTTTTAATATCTTTCCTCACGACTAGGGGGAACTCCTTAATACGTGTTTTTCTTTTTTCTCCTTCACAAAAAAGGAGTCTTTCAAATTATTCATAAGGTTTGTCCGACTTCGCACACCTTCCCACAAATACGAATATCCTTATCCTGATCAGATGTGAATACTGCTGCCACAGGTATTCCAAAAATCGTCGTTGTGAGGTGTATTGAAAGAAAGACGGTCCTGGAGTCCTGATTTTAAATACTCGTACCTGTCCCATATTGTACAATATTCTTAGTGGATTGAGAAGAATAACGCACAAAGGATCTAGAGCAATTTTCATCATTTCACTTGTGACGTTTAATTTTTTTTCCCCTGTCCTGCTTTGATTTATGAATTTATTAATAAAGAAGTATCCTGCAGTTTGGAAATAGAATAGAGAACCCGGCTATGGGCGTTTGTTTTTTAGGTTTGGAAGCTCGTTTGATACAATGTGCACCATATGTAGACAGGACGATGAAGGAAAGAATCGGAATAAATGTGATGTTCGAATAAATGTGGAAGGAAACCAGGACATTATGTATGCTTATTTATTATTTATTCAGTGAATTGGTAGACTTGTTTGCTCAATTTTTAAATAAAACGAACGTTCGGTAGACATTTTCATAAGTCATGAGACTGGTCAGTTTTCATTACGGTAGACAGGGAAAAATTAAACTAACAAGATATTGTACTAGACAGAGGTCAGCCTTGGGAAGTTGTTTGTTTTCCTGACGTAGGTCCGTGTCAAGGAAATGTTTGGCTTACGAGTGTATGCGTATGGCGGGCACAATCGGAAGGAAATGCCTTAAAAGAGCTAAAAATAACTACATTTGGGTCTGGATGAGAATGGATTTCATGGATACGTTTTAATGTCCATTGCCCCTTAAATTATCTTTGTCATGTTGCCACAAAAATGAGACCTGATGTTCATTTTGGCACTTTCAGGATCATTGTTGCATTTGTTGTACCTTTTTTCCTCCGATAAGAAAGACTTCATTGTTGACGAACGTGTGACAATGACAACGCTTTTAACAGCGTGTGCTTCTAAACGCTTAGCGGAGACACTAGAAGTCTATAAGAGTGATGAGAAAGACGACGCTACCAAGGACGGCATTTGGGAGCTCCTAGACGTACAAAGTGTACTCTGTGACTTAAATTCCAAAATAGTAAAGGAGGACACTGAAATTTTTAAGCCTATCGTCAACAATCTGATGGATTCATATTAGTGCTCTTTCAGACCTGGCAAGTTCACCATCGGCCGAATTTTCACTCTGCCGTAAATCCTTGAGTAGACCTGCCAATTCTGAATCGAAACCCACTACCTCAATCGAAAAGTTGCTTTCATATGCAATGAGCTATATAAGGCCATGTCTAGTCTTGGCCTCTCTGCCAAACTGGTCAACTATACAGGATGTCGATGTAGAACTCCTACAGTTCTCTGAAACATTATCGAAACTTTTGATATTGAAAAGGATTTCAGATAGGGCGACGCGCTGCCATACGACTTCTTTAACATCGCAGTTGACAATATTGTGCGCAACTCAAAAGTCTACACCTGAGGCACAATATTTAGATAGTCTGTTCATATCTAGATGGCATATCTAGAAGGTTCATATCTAGAAGGAACAAAAATGCATCTGGCGGTTGGTCGGTGAAATCAAAACAAAATATGACTCTTGGTGACTAGGCTCTGTAATAAATTCCAGGAATGACATAAGCGAGGAAGTTATACGATCTTGCCAACCGCTGTTTCTATGGCCTAAAGACATGGCAACAAAGCTTTTTCACGAGCAACGAAGGTGACACTATACAACGGCCTCATCATGCCTGTCCTGTCCACAAAGACATGGGCACTTTAAAGCCCTCTTAGTTGCTTTGAGGGAAGAATTATGTCTAACTATTCTGGATGGTCCAAACACAGGTTCCTTTTTAAAAGTGAAACAAGATAAATAGAAATCAATTATTTCCGGAATGCAATGGCTTTATTAGAAAGATCAATCATTCTCATTATTTATGGAATGCGATTTCATTTATTTGGCTGCCTGGCCTGGCTTAGCAGTAACGCATCCTATCAACCCAATTTTCCAAGACCTTGTTCGGGCTCTATTTCACGAATGGGTCGGACGATGTTTGTTTTAAGGGCTTTTTTACTCAACAAAAAAATCTAACGGGGTCAAATCGCAACTCCGAGGTGGCCAAATGACATATCTTCGGCTGATAACAAGATTACCGAACTCAGGGCAATATAATCGATTGTGTGGCATGGAGCACCATCGTGCTGAAAACAAAGACCGTCCAAGTCCATGTCTTCAATTTCACCTTCCAAAAATTCGGTAATCATGGCTCTGTAGCCCCCACCGTTGACCGCAAACACGTTTCCAGTAGCATTTTCGAAATAAAATGGCCCAATGATGCCACCATTCCAAAGTCCGCACCAAACTGTCACTCTCTGCAGATGCATTGGCTCATGGACAACTACGTGCGGGTTTTCTGATCCCTAGATGCGGCAATTTTGATTGCTAACAGAGCCGCCGAAACGAAAATGCGCCTCGTCAGATAAAATGATTTTTCAGCCAAATTTGACGTCCAATTCGAGGTGCTGTAAGGCCCAAACTGGGAAGCGATAACGAAGCGGATGGTCATTTGCCTTCAATTGCTGAGTCAATTGGACTCTCTCAGGGAATAATCCGAGATCCTTGTCCAAAATTCTGATCAGGGTGGTGCGTCAAATGTTGAGTTGTTGAGATCGATGGCGAATCAATTGTCCTAGATTGAGTCGAACACTACGAGTAGCATGATGGCACGTTGGCAGCATTGTACTTCATGCTGGCAGCGTAGAATATGTTGAATGATTTTGGGATATTCTGGTGGTCTCTTGCGGTTGCAGCTTTTCTACGTTATATCTTCTCCCAGCAGTTCTTCTTTGTTGTGGTGCTTGAGAAATCCGCATTCGTACCTTGGCTACAACAAGTTTGAAGCTACGTTCATGACATGTTGAATAGCACATCATTTATTGGCCGCCTCGGCTTCGCTGGTAAAGCTTCAAGCGGTCGATCCAATTTTTGATGACTGAGTCCAATATGCCCAGCGTTATTCTGGCAATAGCATGCGAATGTTAGCCTCGACCTCGTCGAAAGTAGTTGGCTTGTTAGCGTAAATTAAGGGCTTGACATAACCCTAGAGGAAATAATCGAGTAGTGTCAGATCGCATGATCCCGGCGCCCAATTGATGACCCAGTGATGCCGTGACCCAGTCGCCAAATTTCTCCTTCGCAACTTCAAGTGCTGCGCCGCTTGTATGGCATGTAACGCCGTCATGTTGAAACCACAGCTCGGATATGTCAATGTTGTCGAGCCTTGATCACAGAAAGTGGGTTAACATCACTCTACACCTGAGACCATTGACGGTAACAGTGTCTCCTTCCTTATTTCGGAATAATAAGGTCCGATGACGCCGCCATGTCATAAATTGCACCAAATAGTCAATCTTTGTGGATGCATTGATGCTTGGCCGAACACTTGTTCATTGTATTCGCTCCAATATTAGCAATTTTGCTTGTAGACATAGCTGTTGAGCCAAAAATGAGCCTCATCCGAGAAGATGATTTTTTGGCCAAAATCCGGATTTCCGGCCAACATTTCCAGCGCCCAATTAGCGAACTCAAGGCATTGTCTATGGTCGTCCAGCTTCAATTCTTGCGTCAGCACAATCTTATATGGATGTAGTCCAATCCCAAAATAAGCCGGGTTGACGCAGCTGATCGGCGCCGTATCGTCATATCTGTGTCTTTTTCGATGCTGGCCACTACGGCGGCTATGTTTTCTTTATTTCGCACCAGTCTCTATCTAGTTGGTGGCTTAAGATCCTAAAGAATGTACTCACGCTCAAACTTTTCCACGGTACGACGAATTGCCTGCACACTGAGGCCTTGATGACAAAATTCCGGGATTCCGATAATATTTTTAATAATTTTCGTATGTTCGTCAAGCGTAAAACGATACATGATGAAATGCCAAAGTTTGTTGAATACTTTGACAGCTGGATGTCATTGATAACTTTAACAGATGCTGAAAAATAACACTTGGAAAAACTGTCATTGCTATCTGGTCACCCTATAATAATATTCCTTCCCGCCGCAAAGTCAATAAGTTTAAGTCCGTTGCCAGACGTGCTGTCGTTTTCCTATCCTGGCTGTAATATTTTCCTATCCTGGCATTAAAAGCGCTTAGTACGATGTCATTCTTCGGACATTTCTCAAATGTCTTGTTGCAGAGCTCGTAGACACATTCTTCTTGGCGTCATCCTTGACATCCGTAGGGGCATAGGCGCATACTGGCTTATGTTAATGAATTTAGCCTTAAAGCGGATTGCCATGAGACAATGTTTCTTTTCTCTATAGCTATCACCATAGTGCATACAATATATCAAAGTGTCTGCTAATTACTCGGCTACACGTGGCCTGTTAAGGGTCCGAACATTCCACTCGCGGACTCGAAGGTCGTTGTCCTATACGCGTTGGCACAAGTCGTCCATTTCTATTTCTATCCGAGGTCATTACTTGGTCCGTCACGTCCTTTTAATCTCTTCCGTATAGAGTTGCGAGAGTGAAGCTGTATTGGTACTTTCTAATTGAGCATACTTCAAACGTTTGCGGGCAAAACAGAATCAGGGAGAAAAGAAATAGCGAATTCCGATGAACGTTGGTTTTGAATGTTCGCAGATTATAATGACTAGGAAATAAAAAGATCGACAGTTCATTAAAAAATGCGTTTATTATCACTTAGGTTGCCATTGTCGTAACGGTAATGGAAAGATTTCACTTTTGATGATGAAAGGACCATGCATGGATAAGGGCTGGGTGTTTCAATTTGGCTTTTACCACAGCAAAACGGAGCTCAGTAGCACATCAGCATTTGTGGATGTCAGACTTGAAACTATCCAAGACTTCAAATCACCAGTGGACCTCAAGCTATGAAAGCCGAATTGCCGGTTCGGAGACATGATATAATGTGAAAGCGTTCAGCTGGCTGCGAATTAAGAAAAAAGTAGCTTGGCCATGTCCGGAGAGCTAAGGGCAGAGTTTTTAAAGATTTTGACTAGCAACCGACGTTTGTTACTACTTTTAGGACATTGTAATATTTTTGTCGCAGTTTTTGGTAGCATTGGAATTGAATACACAGCGGAATAACTAAGCCTATTATGGGTGAAAACAAAATGTTCTTATCGAAATGCGACTTTTGACGGGTTGTGAGAGTGCGGAAACATTTTCTGAAATCAAAACTGTTCAGACAGCGACGATAAAAAGATGCAGTTCGGTGAAAATCACACATACAAAAACCGATCAACGTCTTGAAGCTGAAATTGTCTAATTTTCTTACGCCATGTTGAGGAAGACCTGTGACACCCTCACTGTTAATGGTAAATATACTTTTACGAAAACCGCGAAGTTCCAAAAGCGTAAAAACCGACTTATTCTCTGACAAAAGGCTGATGATGATGTTAGCTAAAGAAGAAAATGATTATGTTAAGGCGTTGGACTCCATAATCCAGAGTTCACCGTGTCTAACTGGGTAAGGCGATTTCTAGCTGGGAAGTACTATCAGAGCTTTCCATGGGTACGTCGACTATCAATACGCAATAGCATAAAAAGTCTCGACACTCCTAAAGGGGGGAATGTGAGAAAAGTCAGTGTCGCGAAGCTCTAAGCAGGTCGAAAAAATTTACACCGCTCCGCCTGAACTTAGAACGAGACTAAAGGAAGAAAAAAACTGCTCAGAACTTAAACGGTTTTGAGCCCACGTACCTTACTAGGAAAAACTCCTGTGAATCGTCTACTACATGGGTAAAAGCAGGGACTACCTAATGATCCAGAAACCTCATGCTCGATACTCTGTGAACAAGCTAGCTGATTAGAGCCGGGTAACCAGCTCCTATTACTGAAGTTGCAAGTGAGCCTTGATGGCAGATGAGGCCATCAAATATGCAAGTCGCCTGTTACGCTGTAAAAACTATAGACCGAGTCTTGGCAACTTTTATGAGAATCTTCAATGGTGAACTCGCATTGGCATACTTACCGAGCATCAGGAATTGCAGAGAAACCGAAAATCGGAAAATACCTTCAAGTCAATCAGTCCGGCTTCCGTCATGTTGAAAGCATGGGAGGAATGGTCTAGCTTCATGCGCCCCATTTTCAAGATGTAAAATGCCTACCGATGCGGAAGATGGTGCAAATCTGCCCTCCAATGATGGCGCAGGCCAGTATTATGCTACTGGCCGGCATGCCCTTGCCATTTTAGCCTGCATGAGTAAGTGGATTGAGGTATATAGTATGTACATAAACTTTTGGGTAAATGCTTTTGTGTTAAATTCTAGATGACCAGCTTATGCTAGTCTGACTCATACTTTAATGAGTGTAGATACATTCTTTTTACTTAAAGAGCTGAGGATTGCGCATCTATCATCCGACAAATTGTTTAATCAAATGAACCGCACCACCATCTCCTTAAGTTGATTCCCTATCAAGTTCAAATACCATCTATGTACAAAATGATTTAGTGATTTAGTTTCTAGATCCCCTAGGCTATACATTCCTTTCAAATGTCAAATATAAATCAGACTTCTGCCAGAAGATAATGTAGAACCAAAAACAATAAAAATCATCCCAACAAATCAAAAGTATCTACTCAAAGATTTCAACTTTCACCAGATCAACTGCTCCTTACAAATGAAAAGCCAATACCTTATCATTGGAACCAGATTGTCATTTAACCAAAGTACAACTTGATAAAACTTTTCCAAGTATATTCTCTGTAAGGAGGAACTTTTTTCACCAGCCTAGCCAACCCAAACTCCTCCCCCCATGCCTCTCATGACCATTTAGTCTCGGCTTACTTTCCAATTTTCAACGACAGAGTGCTCTTTTATTTCTTCTTCGAGTATCTTTCACAGCAAAACTTACAAATCGTCAATTCGATTTGCATTGGGCGTCACCGTAATTGAAAGGATAATCGCCTTCAATCCAATAAACAACAAAAGAAGTCCTTTGCTCCTTCACAACAACACAACAACAACAAAAAAAAACGAAAAAAGAAAAATTTGAATCATTTTATTTTGCCAAAAGTTTCTATCCAAAATCGAGTAGAGCTAGCAACTCAGTCACTGTCGTTTCTTTGGATCCATTGAATAGTGAAACAATGGGAAAATTATTTTCAATTGAAATAGATATTTAGGTCGTTTGAGAATTGGAATTTTTGTTTAAAGAAATTGAAGTTGTTTCTGCCTCTGAGATAAAATCCAAACAAAACCAGTCGTACGACTGTGTATTGGTAGATTTGCTACCGTTGAATTCCAAATTCCGATGAAATGGAAAACAGTTTCGAAAAATTTAGAATCACAAGACTTTGAAATGATCTCAAATTTGTGTCATCTAAAACGATAGTCGAAATGTCAGATATTTCTTGAATGAAAGCCGTACAAATGGTCCAACAAATCCTTTCAATTTCGATGAATCTTTTATGGATAAAATCTCTTTTAAACACTTTGTGTATCTCTTATGGGTAAGGTGCTCGTTATTGGTATTGAAAATTGGTTCTGATTCCCTTCGTCGAGCATTTAAACATGTCCTGTCAAATGGTGATCAAAGTACTCGGAACCAGCTACACTTCCTGCTTTTCCTTCACAGGTGAATTTTGCTCTTAAAATTAGATGGACGAAAAATCATAAGGGAAGCACTTTGCCCCGATAACATTTTTTGTGCCATCCCCTTGGATAGTGCTGCTTACTACCTGTAACCAAGTTCATGAATAAAAACTTAGATCTTCTGAGTTGAAGAAGAGTTGACAGCTTCTGTGAAAGTGCTTAGTACTAAGCCGACCTTTAAAGTCGGCATGTTTCTCATTGACCTATGTTAATTTCTCTGGGGTGGTATTCAAGTAAGTAACAACCAGTAAATCAGGTCCAGTTAGAGCCCATTCACTGGTTAGCTTCCTTACCTACTAGAACCACGTTGCAGTCCAAACTGGGCCTCAACCAATAAGCCTCTACAGTGAATGTAGTCTTCGACAAGCTGTCCCCTGTTGCGCACTCCAAGATGGTTGGCGTGATCCTCTACTCGCGCGAGCAACTTAAGCGGTTATACCTCCGGATAGGAATCGAAGATTCTTCTCCCGCGGCCATCGAGATCCATTTGGTCTACATGCCCTAAGCATTTTAGGCGAGAGTTGTAAAATTTTCAGACCTCTCAAAGTAAACGGGACCAAAAATCGCTCGAAGAATGTTGTGTTCGAAAATTACCAAGAATATTGCCATGTGCCATCGCTAACGTCAATATTTCTGCGACATACCGCCGGATTGGGTTGATTAGTCAAAAATTTGACAAAGTCGCCTTTTTATTTCTTGGCAAGGCTTTTCGACGTTCAGTAAAATTCGAACTCGTTTCTGCTTAAAAATGTGCCAGTAATAGCTCGCTGAGTTCCGACAATGATGTCAATGTCATCAATCACATCAGCGTAGTTTGAAGAATTTTGAAAAATTTTGCCTCCAGTGTTGACTACGAGTAAATCAGTTTTGAATATTAAAAGTCTCGTTGAGGTTGCTTCCGGCACGAGCAGCAAGTGTTCACCAACATTCTGCACAATGTGTGGATGCAGTCATTTGAGTCTTGAAATCAATGAAGAGGTGGATAGATTCGATCTTGTCTTCTTGACTTTTTCTTAAATTTTCTATGCTGTGAATATTTTGTCAATTGTGGCCTTATAGCACTTAACACTGCACTTTTAGTTGATCACATCGTTGATAAATGCTTTAAGGCTGAGGTTTCATTCATCAGGCATACGACGTAGTTTTGGAAATGAGTTGCTGCCGATTCTGCTAGGCCATCCTGTCCAGCAGCTTTATTATACTTAAATTAAGTTATTGCTCTTAACCAATGTTAAAAAAATCAGTTCAAATTCAATTGCTCAATTGCTTAAAACCTATAACTTCTTGCTAAAGGCTGCCACTTACAAGAAATCCGCGTTTCAATATACGCTCTTCTGTTCTCTGATAGCTGTCTACGATCTTTTCTAGTTGCTAGGCTGCACGAGGACTGTTCAATGCTGTGTTCTTCCGAACTGTGTTACCAGCTACTCGTATTTGTGAACATTGTCGTCACTAGCAAATTCGTCATTATTAGGGGCTATTGGGTACTTTGGAATAGAGAGTTTTTCATGCAGCATTACGCGCTCCTGTAACTCTGGAAGGCTCGAGCCGATAATGGCTTGAAGGGATCATTGACCTCAGCGAAGATTGGACGTGTTTCGGCTTGTAATTGGGAAATAATTCGGCTAAGTAGGGCATTTGCCAAATTCCATACAGGCTCCAATTAGCACAGTGGTAGTGTGCTCGATTAAGACGACAAAGATTGTGGGTTCGCATCCAGTCGGACAGACATTCTTTTTTCTATCCATTTTTGTTTAAAATAAAAAATTAAGTAAAAATGAGTCTGTCTAAAGTGTTACTAAGTGTTGTTTACTACAACGTCCAGTGATAGATTGTGGAGAGCGGTCCGCTATGCAAATAGCGGTATCTGCTGAAAAATCAGGCGAGGCATCGAGTGGATCAAGCCAAACACCATTGCTGTCAGAACGAAAGACGAAGAGAAGGAGGAAGCTAAAGCCAATTCTTGAGTTGACACAACGTCCTTCTCGGCCACCTCCCACTGAAAAGCTGCCAGGTGGAGTTGGGTAAGGGGCGCGCTCAACGTTATCAACAGCAGCAGTTAAACGTTCCGGGAAAGTTACTGACGAGAACCCAAATGTCCCAGTTGGTGGTGAAAGCCACTATGTAAGAAAGAACAGCTTCGCTTCTTTGGCGTCATCCGAATCGGATGATGAAGACGAAGAAGTGGCGTCCCTCAGTAGCAGCATCAAATTGCTACAGCAAATGGCAAGAAGGAAGAGGGAAGAAGAAGAGCAATCCCAATAGCAACAGCAAGCGCAGCTGGCTCGAAAGCAGTCCAAAAACAAAACCAAATAATTACAATAACACAAGTGTTACACCAACAGCAACAAATACTTAAAAAAGCCCAGCAACAACAACAAGACCAACAAGACCAATATCAACAAGAACAGCCACAACAACGGCAACAATGCCAGTAGCAACAGCAGAAATAGCAACATCAGCAAAAGCAGAAATCCACTAAACAGAAAATGCCACCAATTAACACTTTCAAATTGGAATTAAAGGACCCCATCGAACTGTGTACGAATAAGTCGGCCATAGGCTGTAATTTTTTTATAAAAAGATTAAGTGTAGATAGGCATGCGATCCACTGCAACACAGTGCAGCGTTACCACAAAATTAAAAGTTTATTGAGGGATTCGACGACGGAGTTCTTCTCCTACACCCCTAAGCGTGAATTGCTGAAAACTATACTGCTGAGGGGGTTAGAACCGTCGACTGATCTGGATGAGCTCCTTGTACTACTGAAAGAGAAGGAGTGCGAAGGGCTCAAATTCGTGGGGGTCAAGCCGTTTATCACGGCTAGAGCTAAAAGGGAGAAGCGGAAACTACCGTCATTCCTGGTACAGCTCACCTCCAACAGCAAACTGGATAGTCGAAGGGGTATCAAAGTCCTGGACTACCAGGTTATATGTACACTGCGAAAAATTAAAGAGGAGCGAAAACATTTTCTAATGTGTTCGCTGCCAAAGGTTCGGGCACGCCGCGTCGAAATCAGCCTCGATGCGTGAAGTGCGGAAGAACCACAAGTCTGAGGAAGCGCTCTAGGTAAGGGCGGAGCGTCGGAAAAAAGCCAACTCTCTTGTGCCTTATGTAGGAACACGGAACGTACCGCAAACTATCGGGGTTGTTCTAAATCCCATTACATAAATCTGGATCGGCAGCAGAAGGTGGAAGTGCAAATACAAACACCAGCCGTTACTCTAGATGTTACCTACGCCCAAATGGCAGCAAGTAGGGGTAATACGGTACAGCAAGCGAAGGTTGCTTCTCAGGCCCCAGCGCCTAGAGCACCGGAATCAGTACCTGACGTGCTAGCTATCTTGATCTCTATCCAGGGGCAGATGACTCAGCTTCAACGTTATATTGTATAACTAAACAGACAGCGCGGGTGGATCAAATATACACGCTGCTACTGGGCCTAACGCACCTCCAGTTGTACATACGTACATGGCGGAGCAAACTCTGAAGGCCCTTGCGGTGACTGTGAATTCACTGATTAGGTTCGAACGACGAGCCGCACTATTTAAGTTGCTTAAAGACCAAAACCACAAAATGAGGCACAGAAGATATAAAATATTGCGGACTGCGTTTCAAGAGTATACAGTCGTGTAGTACGTACGCACCTGGAAGCATGCGTTATCTACATCCTTCTCCGTAGTGGAAAGCGGTGTCTGTCCATGTACCTAAGGCTACTCAATCCGCCTTATTCATCTCAGAGCTCGAGACACTTTTTCGATTCCTGAGGCTGGAATTGGAAGACAACTATTTTATTATCGGCGGGGATTTCAACGCCAAACATAGGGATTGGGGAAATAATACACCAAATACTAGAGGGAACCTGCTATTCAATTGGTGGGGTCAGCACAGTAAAATGTATCGACTCGGGCTTAAGCGACAGATAGTCCGTCGTTTCCCAGACATGGGTCCTATTTTGATCTCTACTGTTCGACCACGAATGCAACTGACCAACAAGCTACAAACTGTCTACGGACTTTCGTGTGTGACAGTAACCATTGCGGTCTCAACACCGAAATAACTATTCCCAACGAAACGGCGGAATTGGAAGAGTTTGTTCAAAGGTATTTCTACAATTATAGTAGGGTGCGTTGGACACACTTCTCAAGAATACTGACTAGAGCACTCTCCTCGAATTTGGTCTACTCACCGTCCAACAGAAATCTGTCAAACGAGGAGATTGGCAGGTATCTAAGACAAGTGAATGAGACAGTCAAACAAACAATGGACAAATCGATACCACGGTATCAACACACTGACAACGAAGATTTATTCCGCAAGGCAACCATTGACGCACTGCACCGACATAAAAGCAGACCCCTGTCAAGACTACAAGTTGTACAGACAGTTTACTTACAGACAAAACCCGGAGATCATGACACTGAAGTCGTCGATTAAAAATCTCCAAACATTAATAAACGAAAATTACAGAAACTCTGTAAGTTTGTATTGGAGGAACACAATTCGGGCTGTCAACACCAGCAACCCGAATATGTTCCCGCAAATAAATAAAATATTTCGGAGAAATAATCAGAACGACCTTCCATGTCTTAGAATCGCCCGAACGACGAACAACGAACAAATACTTGTAGCAGCAGGTATCGATCCAAATGAGGCAATTGACGATGATAACTTCCTTGTGATCGAGGATCCACAGGAGAAGGTAGAGGCTATAGGAGCGACTTTCCAGGAAGTATACAAGGCGAATGACATCATTGGCCCGAACCACGACCTGGAGAGTCGAGTCCTTGTGCACAATTTCTGCCTTCGAAATGAAATTGTGAATTGGCGATTCGAGAGCTCGGGTTTCACCCAGTTCAGTGACGAGAATATGGCAAATAATGTCATCACCAACGAAAGGGTATTACCACCGTTCATTTCGAAGGAAGAGCTCCAAACGATCTTCGAACCGCTTAGAAGTAAGAAATTAGTGGGAACCGATGAAATACCGAACATTATGCTTCGACATCTCCCACTAGAAGCGGTGGACATTTATACTACCCTGTTTAATAATGCAATGAATAATTCCCATTATCCAGCGCATTGGAAAACTACGGTGGTACTTCCCATTCCCAAAAGGGATAAGGATCTACGGGGCTTACTACCCTAATTATATGTATCATGAGAGAGTTCGCTTTGACGGCTTTATTTCTCCAGAAGCGTTCCTCTACCTAGATAGTAAAGGTTTGATCCAGGACTGATTGGCGGTGCCGCAAATCTTCCACGTTGCTCGAACAGATGTGCACAGGCGACTCAACTACGACAGAGACATCGCACACGGCAGTACGAAGCGTTTTCGGTTCAGTAGTTCGGTAGGGAGTCACGACATGAGGGATGTCGCTCAGCAACACCAGCAATTTTGGTGGCTTGTTGAAGGAGAAGATGCATCGTCGTCCAATTTCTCCAGTATCAGGCAGCTTCTGGTGAAGCAAAGTGAGCCAGTCTAATCTTTTTTTTTAGGTAGTATGTAGGCTTTTAATTTTAAATTTTATAAAAGAATACAAAAATGTATATTTACTTAAAAGTTTTTACTTAAAATTTATTTTCGTAGTTTTAGTTTCAATAAATGTAAAAATAAAAATAGACTGTAAGATACGTCGAAAGACATAATTTAAGTGTTAGGTTCAACTTAGAGTGCCCGCATGGGGGCAGTAAGTTAGTATAAGATTATTTGTAAGTTATTTAAGCTAATTTTTAAGCATTTTTTTGTCTAGCATGTAAGAATAAATTAATTAATTAAATAAAAATACGCATACCACCTCGATCAAAAAGTTCTCGGGGGACACCACCGTGTGGCGCTCCGATTGCTCCGATTTGAGTTCTGTTTTTTTTTTGTTAAGTTGGTAAATCTGTTGTTGACATTCCCTCTAAATCTTAGCATCATAGCTTGACATTTGCAAAAGTTACGTAGCCAAGAGTACATCTATCTCTGTGTGTGTTAGCGATTTTTTAAAATTTTAGAAATGGATTTCAATTTGCAACAACTTGTACGAGTATTAAATTTTGCGTAAAAAACGGATTTAATGGTGCGCGAACATTGGAAATATTTGAAAAGTGTTTCGGCAACGATTCTCTAAAGAAAACAGTCGTTTACCAGTGGCACGAGCTGTTGAAAAGTGGTCGTGAGCAAATCGAAGATGATGAAAGCTGTGGCAGACCATCGACATCGAACACCGACGAAAACATTGATTAAGTACGAGTAAAAGAAATGTTGGTCAATAATCGCAAATTAACCATCAGAGAGATAGAAGAGGACTTGAACATTGCCTATGGATCCGTCCAAGACATTTTGGTTAATGAATCGGGTTTCCGTCGTGTAGCAGCAAAGTGGGTGCCAAAAGACCTCAATTTTATGCAAAACAGAGACCGTGTTGACGTCGCAAAAGATATGATATGCGAGGCTGAATCCGATCCTGCGTTCATCAAAAGGACCATTACTGGAGACGACACGCAATCCAGACATCAGCCAAGTGAATGGCGTTCATCAAATAAGCTTAGACCAAAAAAAACACGTCGTTTTCAGTCAAAAAAGAAGGCAATGCTCACGGTTTCCATGGATTACAACGGTGTAGTGCATCATGAATTTTTGCCAGAAGGCCAGACAGTAAACAAAGAGTGCGAGTGTTATTTGGGCGTTTGCGTGAAGCAATTCGCCGAAAGAGACCAGAATTGTGGGCAGAAAACTCGTGGATTTTGCACCATGATAACTCACCGTCGGACAGTGCCATCATTATTCGTAATTTTTTGACGAAAAATGCAACAAATACAACAAATACCATCCAACAGCCACCGAATTCACCTGATTTGGCTCCCTGTGACTTCTTTCTGTTCAACTGAGTTAAAAAACCAGTACGGGTTCGTCTCAACAGCCGAAAGGAAGTAATGGAAAAATCGCAGGAAGCACTAATGGACATACCGAAAACCGAATATAAAAAATGTTTCGAGGATTGGGTCAAGCGCTGGCATAAGTGTGTTGCAGTCGATGGGGATTAATCTGAAGGGGACAATATAGATTTAGATGAATAAACTTGTATTTCCAATTTTCTGAATGCAAGGTAGTATAAATTGAAAAAATTGATGAAGGGATCATTCGCAATCATCTCCATTTCAGCACCCTGATAAACCCTGAAAAATCTTTATTTTCTTCATCGTCAAATACGATTAAGTAGCCTAGTAGATATCCTTCGTATTTGTCACGTTGTACGGAGACACCACTGTTTATTAATTTGTAAATTCGCCAACCATACTTTCGCTTTCTAGGGCTTAGTTATTTCTGACAGGACATTACTTTTTTCTCTTGCTCAACAGTCGCCTATGAGTCAAATGGGGCTTGGACAAGACCATGGTGGGTACCATGAGGAAGAGGAATAGGTAAAATAAGCATAGGCGGTACGTAGACAAAGTTGCACGAGTTGGCTTCTTCATCTGGCAGGCTGGGAAGACAAAAATGGGTTCAGGGAAAATAAATGGACACTGACGACAACATCTGGCAAGTTCGTTTGCAGCTTCATCATTCCGGATGTAGGCTGTAGGGCGATCTGTAGGTAGTTTTAAACCAGTTTAGCACCGGGACAATGTACCCGATGTCGATAGTGCTGGATTTTGAGAGAGGTTGAAGGTAACGCGATGCGCAAGGGCTCTATCTAAGTATATATACTTGCGTCTTGCGAGTCTTCCATCTTTAGCAATGTAACCAATTTGCCTTGTTGTGTTTGGATCAAGGAGAATTATGTTGTCTTCTTGATCCTAAACTGCGGGGAAGTCCAATATGCTACGACATTCGTCTTCAATGTATTGTATTTGGGTCTTGAACCTTGGGTCTGGACTTGCGACTAAATTCTTAATGGTAGCCTGAGCACGGGCTATATTCTGGAACTCAGAAAGCCAGAAACCCCTGGAACTTCAATTCCAGCTTGACATGATAAAGGTTTACCGCTCGTGGGAGCGTTATGGTTGCTGTAGTTTAAACCAAAATCGCAGGTAAGGTCTTCTGAATCTGTAGCAAATCCAGGGCGCCAGTAACCGTATAGAAAGTTCATGAGATGACATTAAAAATGTAGTGATCGATTAATGGATCTACTTTCCACAGAAAGGTCTACAGATCGATAAATGGGCGTTGTTTCCTTATTTAACATTTAAGGCGCCGATTAACGCACTTTAAACTTTCGTATGATAACACAGGCTCCCACGTTAAGCTCGTGGCAATCTGTTCAATTGTGAGGTTCAATATACGCTCATTCTTTGTTAAACTAACACATATCTATGAAAAGGACATTGCAAGGAGCTTAGGATGCAATTTTACGCATATTATATCAGTGCCTGTAAAATACCACTTGCATCGCTACTAGTTCCACAACAGACGCAATCGAATTCGCAATATTAGACACTTTGCAAATATGCATAATACAAGAAATTTGCGTAGACTCATTGCCAAGGAACAGCGTAATGATGGTGTCCTCAAAGGCCTTTTGAACGTAGTCATAGTTCTTAGTACCATAAGGGCCTGCTTGGTACTAAATTAAGCGTAGATCATCTCGTACTATTTTTGGAAGGAGAGTTATATCCATTTTCCTTTATATCTCTCGATTTTCTTTTTTAGAGGATTCATCCTTTAGTGGGTACTCGCGCCAAAATACTAGGCGGACTATTTGGAGATCGAGTTGCAGTTTACGAGCATTTCTTCCCTTTATGTTGTATGGACCATCTAGGTGAAAGCACGTACCCAAGAGAGAGCAGAAATTCCCGGGGTTACAAATTTGTTCAAGTAACTTGTGTTCAGTAGATTATTTGGCATGGAAAGTACTCAATGAATGCCTCATTGAATTTAGAACTTTTGCCCAAAAATCCTGACACGTACGATATACTATACAGAAAGCAGTTACGATTTTTTCCATTGGTATTGCCTTCGAAGTAGTGCAGAGGTTCAATTCGTTGTCTACTACGCCAGAGGTCTGGGTTCAATTCCCAGTCGAAACACTGAAAAACAGAATAAAAATCTGACAACATCGCACTTTTTGAGAGACAATACCAGAACGCCGATAGTCAGGACAACTTTTTTAAAAGTTCATTGTCTTCCTTGCGAATGCTCTAAATTACCATGATCAACACAGTCATGGCTAAAACTTAACTCCAAAATTACCCCTTAAAGTGGATGCTTTTCGATAAAATCTTCACTTCAAGCGTTACTTTTTCACAGTTCATTTTCAGATAATAAAATTAACTGTAAGCCCTTCTGTGGAATGAAGCACCCCACCATTCCTATGAAAAAAACTTTCTAATGGCGCGTAAGCCAATTACCTTCCACCCAAAAAAAGATTAAATGCACCTGCAAGGCTACCTACTTGAACCAAGCACGAAACCCTTTAACGCACCAATATACAGTACATACATACATACATTCCTGGGCAAAAAGGATTTAATTTCAACTTTTCACAACTCATTCCCTCAACTCTCCATTCAGTGCCGAATAACTAATAAAATGAGGATAACTCCAATTCTTCTATTATGCTCCTCATTCTTCTTCCGGAAAAAATTTAGTTTGCCCTGGTTTCGCATGCTGCTGGTGAAGTGTTCTCCAGAAACAACAATCACCGCAGACGCACTCCTACAGGTAATCGAGTTAGGTCCGGGACTTCTGGAATTCCACGCTGAATGAATATAATAAAACGGACGGTTTTTATAGTTTGATGCACAAGGACCTTCGTGAGCTCGTTTATTAGTTACTCGTAGCTCCTTTGGTGTTCGGTCGTTTACTGAATGTTTGGCTGTTTGGCTGTTTGGCTGATTCACTCGTCCGAATCCAAGAATGTTCGTTGTGAAAAGTTTTTTAGGATTCCTTCCCTACTCCCTCTTCAGATTTTTATGTGTACTCTGGAGTAAGTTTTTTGCGCCGTTACAGCCATGGTACTTATCATTGTTGTAGAACGCGGCGCGTAGGAGGAAATTGAACTTTTCACCTAGGCAAACTTTAAGTCCAGTTCAGATGGGTATTTCGGCTGATGCTATTGGTGTCAAAGATCGTGAATTATTGCGCGAAATTAAGTTGCTCAAACAAGCTTGTTAAAGTTTTTGTAATAGGATTTTAGATGATGAGGAGGGGATACGTTCCTTGTATAGGGAGAGAATGAGGCGACGAACAGACGAAACGCCGACATAATTGGTGGATAGGACTGGAGTGGAGGGGAGAAACTTTTAATTTAATTGAACGATTTCATTTGGAAACTAAAATGAGGTTATGGTAAGTGATGGTGGATGGGAACACAATGATACTCTTGAGATTCAGAGCAGTTTCTATAGGGAGCCACAATTAGCACTGAAAAGGAACCAACATTTGAACTTTAAAATACAATCTAGTACGGCTATTGTGTTCTAGATTTATGATATCGTAATTTTTTACAATTCGTCAAGAGCATTTAGAGGAAAGAAGGAATTTTGAGGAAGGGCTTCAAATGCGAGGATGGTGGAACATTCTAATTCCATCTACATTCAAAGGTCCTTCTTGAAAATTGGTTCAGATATTGCTTGAGATATTTGTCCCCTTAGGAGTTCTATAGACTCAAACCCAAAGTTATAAGCTCTGTCCAATGTTGGACATCTTGTCCTGTTCGCGTGGCTTAACTGGAAAAATTAGAGGCAATGTTAGGTAACAAGTCAAAAATGCATCCACTTAACTATGCCCAACAAGGAGCGTTAAAGAAACTCCCACAGAAAAAAAAAATAGTCGATGCTAGGAAAGAATGCTTCTACGAGCTTCTTGATAAAACTTCCGAGCAATAAGGAAAATATAGCGCCAAAGTGCATCAAAATGATTTTAGTGCCATCTAAGGACCTCAATCAATACCTTATCCACAACTCAACAAAATGTTTACCAATCTCGTATCTTTCAATCTCTCTTGCAATCTGCATTAAGTCTTAAAGATTGTCAACGCCATGAAACGGTCAGAAAAATTGATTAGAATGCAGACAAGAACGTCAAGCACGCCCATAAAGCTGTGCTGAATAGAGCAACTCGTGTACTATTCAAGTACGAGCAAAAGAATAGTAAGCATGATCGGCTTCCCCGGAGAACTTAAAACAACATAAGAACCGAAGAATCGAGGAAATGCAGAAGTGTAACTCCAGGAACAACGTTCGGCGGTTCCATTAAAAGATAAAAGAACTTGTCAAGCCAATAAGATCCGAGCAGAATGCTATAGAGATGGACAAGGCAATTTATTAATGGTGCCACTAATGGTAGGGATATGAATGAACTCCTTTTGTAAATTATTAGATGGTCGCAATAGACCAAACATCGCCGTCAGCAAGACTGAATTAAACTTGACAGATTTCCGTCAAAATGATCAGGATAACAAGGCTGCTGGGACTGCCAGATTACCTATCGAGCTGACATACGAGTATTTAAGGCAACATGAGGTGACTGTATGCTACACCTACCAATTTCGCATCAGCATCGCTCGCCCGATTCGCAAGAAAGAAGGCTCTCTAAAATGCTTTAACTATGAAGTCATCAGTCTCCTCAAAATCGGGTACAATATCTTGTGTACCTTAGGGTATGAACCTCTGAAACCAATGATGTGATTAGCACCAATCAGAGGGGTCAGTGCAGGATTAACCAAATATTCACACTATGACAAACCCCACAGAAAACCTTAGAAATCCAAATAGATGCTCTAGATCTCTTTATCGATTTCAAAGCCGCATGTAACAGCGTCTATAGTGGCATCTATAGGTCCCAACCAAACTCATCAGATTGTGCAAAATGTCATTAGAGAATGCTCCTTGCGTGGTAAAGTTCGGTAGTAATTTCTCGGTGAGACTCCGCAACTACTTGCTTATGCCGTTGACATTGATATCTCTAGTAGTGTGTGGTGGAGCAATAATGTGTTTAGCTGTGCATGAGAGCAGCGTCAAGTAAATGCTGTCAACAAGAAAGGACGCACAAGTCACTAATCGAATACAACGTCACAATATACAGCTCTAACCTCAGGGACTTTGTCTAGCTTGGCCACTCTACAAACTCTGATAGACGTTTCAGCAGAACTCAAACGAAGATTTACACTTGCCAACCGCTGTGTCCTTGGGAATACGGCGTTGTCGAGGAACACTAAGCTGACTTTGCCATCCCAATGCTGCACTATATTGTAGAAGGATAGACGTTGGCGAAGTCAGATGAAGATACCCTTGAACGGTTTCTGTCACATTTGCGAAGATGAAGTGCGGATTTGTCACATGATATGGCTGGGATATAAAGAGCGAAAGGATATATTTGCTCAGAGGGACGACGCAATAGAAAAACACTCGCCTTAGGTAGCGCACATAAGTGGAAGGGGTCCTCAACTATCTTGGAGTGCGTAACTAGAGCCAATTCTTAAGCTAACAGAAGAGGTTTAATGCCTTAGGGCCAAGTCCACCACAAACTGCAGCGTTATCTAAGCACGAACGAGGGTAGTACAACAAGTACCCAACACAAAAAAATTGATGAAAAATTGGAGAGAAAAGGAGACTTTTAGTTCAATACACTCTTTCCCAGCGATGTTCAATAGCTTCGATACCCTGTTTATAGTGAGAATAGTCGAGCTCCTTAAAATAGCCATCAACCGCAGACTCCACCTCTTTACTGTTGGCAAACTTTTACCACCGAGCCATTTTTTCAAATTCGGAAATAGAAAATAATCCGACGGGGCTAAATCTGGTGAATAGGTTGCATGAGGAAGCAATTCGAACTTTAACTCATTGATTTTGGCCATCGCTGTGACGGATGAGTGAACTGGTGCATTGTCTTGATGAAACAAAACTTTTTTCTTCGCCAAATGCGGCCGTTTCTTATTGATTTCATCTTTCAAACTGACGCCATGACCCTGCCTGCAGGGAGCCGATTCTACCCTTTGAGTCCACTGTTTTGACTGTTACTTCGTCTCGGGTGTAAAGTTATGGACACATGTTTCATCCACGGTTATGAATCCACGCAAAAACTCGGCTTTGTAACTTTGTAACTCGATTGAAATATCCTCACGGCGCTATTTTTTTCCCATTGTGAGGAATCGCAGCACCCACCTTGGGCACAGCTTTCTCATGTCCAATTCAGGCAACATGCGATGTACAGTGTTTTTTGAAAAGTCCACCATATCTGTAAGTTCATGCACTTTCAATCGACGGTCATCCAATACCATTTTGCGGACTTTTTTTCAACATTTCTGGTGAACTTGTACTCGTACGGCCTCGCTTAAGCTCTGCCACCCAATATTTTATTGTTGTAAACGAAGGGGCAGACTCCCCCAGAGTAGAATCCCCTTCAGTTTCGATGTTGGTTGGATTGAGGCCTTTCAAACGAAAGTGTTGTAACACATCACAATGATCAATTTTTTCCATATTTAAAAATTCATTGAGAGCGTCCAGAATTGATGGCTGCCAAACAAATACTAAACAACATGGCGTCGTCAAACTTCAAATTTAAGCTTTATAACGTTGGTACTTTCTACAATTGTCATTCCTTTAACCAACAACCCCCATCTATACGTCAGGTCGGGTAGTTCTGGGACTACCCTCGTAGGTAAGTAAGAGCCTTAGGATGCTCATTTCAGTTGAGAACCATCTGGCGAAAATCAAGTTGCCATTCATTTATTTTTCTAGGTGTATTTGCATGGAGTAATGCACCAATTGCAAATCAGCTACCAGAACTTAGTCCGAGTTCACGACAAGAGCATGCTATCTACCAATGTGTAGGATTTGATTGCCTTTTACTAAAGGCAGTATCACAAACATTTGCAGAGCCCACGCGGCAACTCATAGAAAAAAACTATGCCTGTGAACCATCAAGCAAATTTTATGGAATCTAGGGGAATCGGCTAGGGCTTTTAGCCGAATTCCCAATCCGTTCAACACTAATAACTTGGAAATATTGTCTCGACCGATTGCAGGACTGAACAAGATGAGGGCAACCAATTTACAAAGGCTTTGACTGCGTAAAATCCTGCATTGTAAGCTGCGACCGTACTAATTCAATGCTGAATGTGTATTGATTGGGCATCTGTACAATTCCTTCAAATGAACTAGTCAGGCACCTAAAACGTTTTTTGCTAGTCCATCTGCATGACACTTTTGCTTAAAAGAGAGGGACCACCCACGACCCTCATTGTAAGATGCAAAGAGGGTTGAACTAGGTTTTGAAACACAATTAGAAATATATCTACTACTACGAAATAGGGGCTTGACAATTCCGACTTTTTTAGATTTATAAGATTCTGGTTGGGATGTATACCAAAGTTCTTCGACAGTGGCGATTGATATGTGAAACACCAGACAGAAAATCTCTAGACTTCATGAGATCCTTTTCGATAATCTGCCTGCATAAATTCCTCTTTGTTATGTTGGGGCTTATCGACATCATTTTGAACATTCAATTTGATGATCGCTGCAAATTGCAACTTGACTTCCAAATTCAAGTCTATATCCACACCGAACTGGCCGTATAAAGGACTGATGGGCCACTATTTGAAGCTCAGTGTCTGAAATCAATAGAAAGAAAATCACTTTTCTTCATAAACCTTGTTTAAGTGTTTTTAAGGCGCGCAGAGGAGGTAGGGTATAACAGACTTATCTTAAATATTTTCGAACAATTTGGGCTTCATAGGTAGAAAATTGGTAAGCTAATGAGCAAGAGGTATGTTGTTTCACAATTATAGGTTCGGCTCATAAATTTGTGAGCTGTGCGACACCCGAATTGTAAGCTTATTCCTTTTCTTTACTTATGTATAGCTAGGCTGCTATAAAAGTATCAATTTCCGGCCTTCCCCTTGCTGATATGTCGGACAAATCAATATCTGGCATAATAACTACTAAGAATGTTCAGAAGCTCTAGTGTCGTAGATTTCATTGAATGTGGGGCGTCTCATAGAGATGATCCTCATAGGTTAAGCCCTCCGTTAAAAAAATCGGCTTCCGTGTCTAAAGGCTTGTCACTAAATTGTCGCATCTACAAGTATTTGAGGAATATGTCTATTTTTTACAGTAGTGCAATGTTTGAACAATCAAAAGAAAAAGTTTTAATTTCCATTTGCATTCGATTTTATTTCAAAAGTGGTTAAACGTTAATAGATACAGCAGAGTTGAAGTGTCCTGGCAGTGGTGCCACATGCTCAGAACCTGGAGTCTTGGCTACATAAACACCTTCACGAGCAGCGATAATAGGCTGTGACAATCCTCCCACGAATGGAGCTGAGTAGATCAATGGAACACCTCCGATGGATTCACGTACAATTGGCAATCCACCGATAGGAGCGTACGAAATTGGGGATACACCATCAAGCAATCTGACCACAGAACCTTGAGTGGCAACTGTCAAGGCGAGGACGACTACGGCAACAATAGCGAACTGAAACAAACACAGTCCCCAAAAAGAGTTAGAAAAAGTATCTTTTACGTATAGAGGGACACTTACTTTCATGTTGATCGATTTCTTTTTCAAGAATTTGCAAAATGACGATGTGACAATATGACGAATAAATCGCTACTGATGTGGCATAATAGTTTTGGTGGTTCTTTTATAGGCAGCCACATCAAAATAGAAGTTCAAGCTAAGCTGATACAGAAGGTTTCTGGTTTATACGGGAACAAACTCTCCAGGTTTATTTTTCACTTGACCACTTGCGACATGAGGCACTGCTCACTTTAGTTGCCCTTGGGCTATGTTGCCGGTTGTTCACCAATGGAATCGAGTTACCATGAAAATGAATGTCATAGAGGTAGATGGTATGGTAATCCCAAAAGCCTGCGGGTCGCTGGAGTTAATCTATTTCCACTTACTACCCGGAAACCAGTTATTTACTTAAAAACTTTTCATAGATGTTAGTACAAGTGTGGTATAGTAAAACCAAGTGTAGTAGAGCAAAAGGCCTTATGTGACCAGATTGATCTATTATGCCCCATTCTTCCCCTAGTTGCATAATATTTCCCGGAATTGGATCAGCCCTTTCTGTGAAATCGCTTTCATACACTCTTCATGGAAATTATATTTTTTTAGAAGTGCCGGAGAGTTGGTGATTAAGGCTCCTCAGGTTCACAACAAAATCTGCATGTGCCAGTGGAGGTCGTTCCGAATCAGTAAGGATGTAAGGATGTTTATTTCAAGTGATACATACAGTACTCTCTAGGAGAGAGGCTAATTCGGCTCATTTGTTACTATAATTTAGGAATTCCTTTGAGTGGTTAAGACCATCTAGATCATTCCAGTATTTGACTGTGCATAGTTCTGTCTAGTGTTCCGTTTCCTGGAATTATAATTAAAGCCAATGTTCGGATAGGGTTGGATGAATGGACTTTCAGCAGTTTTCTTGTCCAGGTGGTCCTCTTTTTTATTCCTATCGAGCTTTATGACCTGATTCCCAGATTTGGGAACCTTTTTTGAGGGTGGCGACCCTTTTGAGTACTTTACGACACTCAATGACTCGCTTTGATGAGTACGAGTAGCTACTTAGTGCCTTGAGTACCGATTGACTATCCGACTGTATAGTTAACATATTTTGACTGTACAATGCGTACAGCTTCTAATTAGGAAGTTAGTTCTACCGGAAAGATGGTGGCATCTTTATTTAGGTCAAATGAAAGGAGTGTTCGGGGTCCTACTAATCGTAAATTGTGAGATATTGGACCAGTTTTGATAAGCATTTTTCAGTCATATAGGACATGTGTTCCATTAATCCCTTGTGGGGAAGTAAGCCCTGTAGCTCTTTGAAAAGCTAATGATTTGGTACAATTGGTCTAAAGTTTCAGATTTGGCAAATCTGCTACCTTCTATAGTTTTTCCAGGTGCCCAATGAGATTAGCTCATTTGAAGTGGGCTGTAAGATGTAGCTTCAGCGCTTGTATGACTGCGTTCTTTTGAATTAAGAGATCAAGCGAAGCTAGGTTTAATAACGACTCAATGCACACAGTGGGTGCCGTTTTCGTAGTCCCTATAGCGCACAGACACTCAAGTCGTTAAGTATCGCCCAGTTTCAGTATTGTTGATTTTTGTTTGATCTTGTCTCACGACACTACTACATCGCATAATATGATGGGCTTCACCATTTGATCGAATGTTATCTTGGGGTTTAGGCCCTATATTTTGTCTAATAGCTGTTTTGTGGCTCTCATAAGTATTTTATAGCCTTGTTTGCTATATAGTTGAAATGGGATTTCCTAGTGAAGTTTTAATCAAGCGTTGCACCAAGATACTTAACCTCTTCCTTCAAGTGCACCTTAAACCCATCTATAAACAGGTTGAGGAACTATGTTTCTGTTTTCCTTGTTGCTCTTCTACTGGGAGTAGTTGAGAGCGTCTTTGATCAGTTCCAGGTAGTTGTCAGAACATCTGGCCTGCATGTATATCCATGTATCCATGCATATCCTATAACTGTATATCCTTGAGAGATCAGGATTTGCATGAGGTCATTAGCTAGTACAGACCACAAAGATGGGACAGTACTCCGCCCTGAGGTGGGTTCCAGTAGTGAATTCAATTCCTCGCTGCTTAGATTTGCTTTAATTATTCTTAGCTATAGCATTTTGCTAATTCACTTTGTAGCCTCCGGATTTGCACTGCTCCTTAGGAAAGCTGTTACAATCGATCTAAAGGTTGCGTTGTGAAAAGCACTCTCTTTCTATTATGTAGACGACTGTCTGTACGCTGAATTTGTAGATTCGCTTGTGGCCTAATGTGGCATTGCAAGGTAACAGCAAGAAGACCCTCATCATCTCAGTCAAGATCTGTGACGCAGAAGCATGGGCATTTGTGTGTGAGGATGCAAATATAGTTAACCGTTTTCAATGCAATATTCTACGGAGGGTTTTCGGCCATATTTGCCTGGATGGGTTTTGGAGGAGGGGACATAACCGCGAGCTCTAAGAGCTGTATGAGAACATCGACCTGGCCAGAGAAATTTGCAACAGTCGCCTTAGATGGTTGTAGAGCGAATACATTTTAACCCTTCGAAGGATTGATTGGATCCAAGATCCACCTCGAATTATAATGAATTCTAAGTAAATAAGCTCCGAGCACCCATTGATGGATTTTTTAAAATTGTTCTTCTTAATTGCTGATCAAAGAGTTATTATTTACAATCCATGAAACACATTGCTTTACTTTAAGGCCGACTATAACTTCCTTGATCGACTATAACAAAATCTGATTACTATTGTGCGTCCTTGGTGCTTATTTTGTATCTTTTTCAGCTTTCGTATCAACAGGTTTTCTATTGGATTTGCTTCCATATACCTCTGACATTCTTGTCTATTTCAACTTGTCAATATGGCCCTGAACTGAATACTGGAGGAGCTTATACTCGTAGTAAACCATGTATCTAAGGATTTCCTGGTTTTTTTGGTATCACTTCAAAAGAGTCGTTGAAATATTATTGCTGGCTTGGGTGTTTATCCTGGTGGGTACATAATCTTATGATACACGGACTTACAGCGTCAAGGATCGCATATCATATAGATCGCCATGTTTTCAGCAATTAAAGCCGTCATCCAAATTGTTTGGACTTTGTTGCTTTCTTTATTCTTCGACACATTTTTATAGCAAAGGCAGTGGCGGTTAGCATTATGCTAAAATTTGTAGGCGTCGTCGATGATGCCATTGAAAAATATAAAGGAACTGCCGGTGACAATTCCATATTTTCGAGTCCATCTGATATTTTTTGAGATCATCGTCTAAGATTATAGGTTTTTTGAAAACTGGATTCATTAAATGGGAAATTGGCGGATCAGGTCTAAGCAGCAACACTGCTACGTAAAACTCTCTAGTCCAAAAATAAAGGCAAAACCTGCTGCGTCAATTAAAGGATCAAAGAAGGGAGTGTAACGGAATGTTTCAAAACAATTCTCTGGTCATGTTGTTAGGATTCCCGCTGATGAGCTTGTACGTGCCATTCACCACGTGTTCGGCTGCTTTGACCAGCCTAACTAGATATTTCATTAAGGGGATCCTACCAATTATCAAGGCTACGCCCTTCAATGAAGTCTAATAATAAACCGGAGTAGAGCAATATTGGTCTTTTCGTAAGCTTTTCTGATTGAATAGCGCCACTGGTAGATGCTATGATGTGGTCAGTTTCATTAGAAACGGGTCATAAGGTCCTGTTGGGTGGCAGGACTACCAGTAGTCCCACAAGGACTTAAAAGTCGGAATTATGGGAGCCTGGGCACCACCGACTGCGGTCCTGGCCTGACTTGGAAAGGGTAGGCCCCCTAGTAGGAGCGTCATGCTGGCTTTGGTTGAAACTTAAAGTCGCTGGAAGGGGTTTTCCAAAAGTTGGCTGACCCGATGTAGAGTTGCAATATGTATTCGATGCCGTGAACCTAAGATCGGCAAGGGGTTTTAGGTCGGCATCGACTCAAGCTAAGAGCGGAGCCTAATGCCCTCAACACAGCTTTCGACTTGGTATTGCCGTAAGATGATGAGCAATGGCCAGGCGCATATCCTGGCCCCCATGGATGTAAGGCATACCATGAACTTAAGTGTCCACAGGAGTTGTTCACACAAAAGACATTCTCCGTTCATTGAGGTTAGATACATCGATTTATTATCTCGGAATCATTCCGTCTTACAATTCTTGTTTCCTTGTAATATCATTCGCAAATCCCACTTTTTGATTGGACAAAAAAATTCAAAATTCGTTGAGCTGATGGTGTGAAATCTTAAGTACCAAGCTCGCCCAATACCCAAAGTACCTAGCTCAACTTGACTATCAATCTTTCGCCCCCTTCACCTGTTCTTCACAATATTGTTCATTGCTATTTGTTTGAACTACGTGTGTCTCCCCTAAAAAGTTTAGAAGAGGTGAAGTCTAAGATTATCATCCTCCAGGAAGACGTATTGCGATTGTGCCATTCATTGCCGGAATCCAAACACGAGGTAAAAAGCAATTGAAGCTTAAATCTGAGTTTAACAAAAGTCTGCTTCATTGAAGGTAAGACGACTTTGCGCAGCCAATCCATAATAAGGATATCGAAAGAATGGGCATTCATGCGTCTGAAGTAGAGTCAAGCGTGCCAGGTAGAGCGACAGGGAAACCGAGTTCAACTGCTTTTTTAAATCTGATTAAAGCAGTAGAGATATTTTCACGTAAAAGCTTATTCCACTAAACAACTGTGGTAAAGGACAATGTAAGCCCAAAAGACTTTCTTCAGTGACAAGTCGCATGTCTTACCAAAATCTCCCTGACTCACCAGAAAAACGTTAGCATCTTAGGAGTCTTAAACGCAAGTGAAAGAACATTTGTTATCCATGATAACACTCAGACTCTTAATTTTGCTGGAGAACCCGATTGTGATGCCTTGTAGCCATTAATGATTCTAAGTGATTCAGACCAGCCAGCTTCCTCTACTTGTGAATAGAAGAAGCTCAGTTTCGAAAGGACTGACAGATTGACTATATACAATCGTCGATAATATTTAGGGCGGCCTGTGCTTAAGAGCGAAGAGTCATTTGGCATGATTCGAAAGATAGTAAAGCTACATAACCTACATGCCTGAGTGTGGACATTAGAACTGTCAAGTTTGCTTCTAGTGAACAAACTTTTATAAAAGGCGAAATCCTCTTACGAGTATCCCATATTCATCATGCTTTGATGTGTAAGGACTTCATTCACCTTTCAAATAGGTCTCAAGTAGCCTGCTTAGAAACCTTCTGGTTTCCTTATCTTGTCGCTGCAAAGTGCACTCTACCATGGAATGGTCAACCTGTATGTTCTGGCCGGCAACTTCAAAATGGGAACACACTCTTTTCTTTTCTTGAATTTGATTCGAGTTGTCTTATTTTTACTTGAAACGCCGCAACATCCCGAACTCCGCGAGTCTACGACGTCATAGGTTCACCGACGTCTAGTTTCGCCAACATACACGCAGGCCGTTTCAAGGTTCCGAGTAGGGTTCGCACCTCGGCAGACCTAACCTGTGAATCTTTCCCTGTGAAAACTCGAACTATTCTCCCCAACGGCCATCTGGATCGGTGCAAACTTCTGTCACAGATCAGACTACGTCATCGACGGCGAGTGACGTCACGGACTGAGGCCATTTCGTTCTGCGGCATAGGTCCGGCAGGTATTCAGCTAACCGCCTTACCCACTTGTTGGGCCTGTTGCACTTTTCGCCATTGCTTTCGGCTCACACGATAGTCTTCTTCACGCGGATGTGGTGTCTGTTCGGAGTTAGGAGTGCCTAAAAGAAAATGGTTAGGGGTTAGTAGTTCATTATCGGGGCGTCTAGTGGAATGTGAGTCAAAGGCCGCGAGTTTACGATATTCTCGGCTTCACACATGAGGCTGTAAAGACTGTGCTCCTGAAGGTCTTCGTTATATAACGCATGCCCCATTGCACTCTTCACGCTGCGCACCAATCGTTCCCAACATCCCCCTGCATGAGGGTTAAGAGGACAGTTGAAAACCCATTCAATTTTTGAGTTCGCAAGTACGTCCACAATGATCCCGTGGTTCAGCTGTTTCAATTGTCGCTTCAGCTCTCTGTCTGCTCCTACGAAGTTTGTGGCGTTGTCGGATCGTATTCGCACGGGAGTTCCTCTTCGGTTAATGAAATTGCGAATACATATCAGACATGTGTCGGTTGAAAGATCCTTCGCGATTTCCAAGTGCATTGCTCGAATCATAAGGCAAGTGAATAACGCGATCCATCTCTTCTCGGTGCGTCGTCCGATTACGACTAAAAATGGTCCCATGTAGTCGATGCCTACGTACGAGAACGGCGTCACAAACGGAGTAATTCTATCTTCGGGCAATTGACCCATGAGCGGATTGTCCGGCTTCGCCCTCTCTCTTTTACACACTTGACATCTTCCTGCCACCCTACGTACCTGGGTTCGAATATGCGGTATCCAAAATCGACGTCGTAACTCGGCTATGATCGTGCCTTCGTTCTGGTGTTTCCAAATTCGGTGGTATGAGTCCACAATTAGTTCAGTGACGTGATGTTTCTGCGGAAGTATTATTGGTCGACGCGTGCAGGTGGGAACAGCTTCAGCTGAGTCGATACGGCCGCTTATTCGTAGGATACCTCTTGCGTTCAGATACGGAGTCAGCTTCCAAAGTCTGCTCGAGCGCTCCGTTCGGAAAATTACCAGTTCCGCGTTCTGCAACTCCTCAGCCGTTAATCTGCCGGTTACTCTTTTAAAGGGATCCGTAAAATAGTTTTTGATGAATCTGAGCACCCAGCCCATAACTCTCTTCAATCGAGTGAAACTCGAAAACCTGTCAAACATTTTGTTGACGTTTACATTAAGGAGGAGCATTTTTTTGTCTCGTAGCTCTTCTACCGTTGACTTGTAGGGTTCGGCTGGTGGCCATTCGCGCTAATCTCTACTCAAAAATGCGGGACCTTTTAGCCAGAAGGATTCTCTTTTACCATGCGATGTTCTCGTCCCGAAGTCTGCTGGGTTAAGTGCGCTTGGAAGCCACCTCAATTCCGATATCTCACTGCTATCCAGAATTTCATTCACACGATGAGCTACGTGCGGTTTGTATCGCCTATGGTCCGACCTTATCCACACGAGCACGGTTTTCGAGTCACTCCACATCACAGTCCTACTTGACTTGGTTTAACTTCATGACACCGGACTACCATGCCATGTAGGCGCCTTGCCAGTACTGCAGATTGAAGTTCTAGCCTGGGAATCGATGTTAGTTTTAAAGGAGCACACTTCTTTTTCCCAGCTATGAACGCCAACTCTACCCTTACGTTCCCGTCTGGTATTCGCCAGTAGGCAACCGCCGCATGGGCGAATATATGCAACTCGACTGTAAGCATTTCGCGTTTTGTTGGCCTTCTGGATCCCTTAAGTAATCCCGGATCGATCCTACCAAATGCCATGATGAATTTTAATGCGTCGCGATTAGTGTCCCAGTGTAACCCTAATACCTTTTCGTACTGTCCTGTTTCGCCTTTGTCAAAGTTGAAAGTCGAAGGCCCTGGAACTTGGAGGGAACACAAAGTAAAAATAAAAGCTGTTCTGGCCGGGAACTTCAAAATGAGAACACACTCTTTTCTTTTCTTGAATTTGATTCGAGTTGTTTTATTTTTACTTGAAACGCCGCAACACTGTAGGAATTTCTCCTGCCAGTGGACGTTACTTTTAGTAAGACCACCATTCAGGTTCTCAACACTTTCGTTTTGATAGTTTCTTTATCTTCTCCTCTTCGGCAAAGATGAGGTTGTGCATCCTTTAGAAATTCGATTTACCCAGAGTCCAAGGTCTACAATAGTTCGTTCCAGCTAGTAACCTCCTTAGTAAGCATATTGTGTAGGGCTAAGTCGACAACTTGTTTCCTTTTCTCGCTGGCTGGGAGTAAGCAGTTGAAAATGGAGGCAGCAGGATGTGTCCCATCTTCTTGGATCAATAATATCCCTGCGATGAGTTTAGCTGCTCCTTTTGGTGGTTCAGGTTGTGCCTAATCATACCACGACAAACTTATGCTATTCTCCGTTCGTTTCCTAGTTTACAACTGTAGCATACTCCTCTCATTTGGCATAGAGCTACAAGAAATCTCATAAACATTTAACATGATTGGAGTGCTTAGTCCAAACCCAAGGTTCCTTTGTAAATATTATTTGAGCCTTCTACATAACAGTGATTGATCTGAGTAAATAAAATATGTACGAGTTGATTAATGGAATCGTCTGAAAGCACACTCACGCGAATTAATCCTTCCAAACTGCTGAAACGGCTTCTCACCTTTGCTATTTACATCGCTGGGTGGGTCATGGTCTTTCCATTGACCTTTGCTTTAAACAGTAAGGCCTGCAGTCTATTCATGCCCCAAGAGATTGGTTAAGAGCTTGCAGCCCAAAATCAACAACCTTGATTCTTCTGCTTCTGATACTCTTAGGTATTCACTATTAGAGATATTCTGCACCATCACTTCCACTCCAATGAACATATTATCTCATCAAAGTGTCACGCGATAGTAAAATGTCAGGTGTCGTCGTACACCTTCTTTTCTTCGAATGTCTAAGTCAGCTGTGTCATATATTGTAACATAAATACCCACACGTATAACGACAGTTCCGTCAGTTCTTATTTAACATTCAGCCCCCATTCCACAGTTGACATCCCTCGTCTGGGCATCCCTTCAATGACATTTGACACAACATGTAGACAACTTGAATTCCCAGTGAAAGAGCCAATTAATGAAATCTCACTACACACTACACATTTGTTGAGCTAACAAATAAATCAATGATAATGATTCCAGAGGACACATTAGTTGTTTGCACTTGTCGAAAGGACATTATCCCTCCTCAAACGTCGTTGCCCTTGTCTTGGCCGCCACTACTGTCCCTCATTGTCATTTATGAAGTGTTCAACAGCTTTTTCTGTCACATTTTTCACTATTCTCCCCCTGGGGTGACAGACAGTTAATTTTTTTTTTCCTTTTTCTTTCTAGAATTGATATTTCTTTGATTTTGTTTCTTTTGGATGTCCTAAGGGTTGCCACTTAGTGGAGATTTTGTTGTAGAATGGCTGAAACGTCAAAGATTGTTTCGACGAATTCATTGATGTGACATACGAGCATACCAGGTGTCGGAAGTAGTAAAGCATTTGGGTAGGGACTGAAACTTTAAAATATGTCAATAATTACAGCTCCTTTTGTTATTCCTGCGATTAACACAAAGAGTCTGTTAAATTAGTCCATCGTTGCGTCATTATACGTCTCCTAAGATTCCGTACGATTACGACCACCAAAAACAGCCGCTGAGCTCATCATGTTATGATTCCAGGAAGATAGAACTTTTCACGTGTTACAATGCTAAAGATCAGAGCACGGTGGACTTTAAGACTTATTTGGAAGATGACATGAATTTTTAAAAATGGAAGCAACAAAAATATTTGAGGCCAATTTCGGAGTCAAAGAGTGCCTTCTTAGGAGACTTTTGCGATCGAAATACTCGATGAAATCAGCAGGCAGCTCAAAGCCCTTAAAGGGGACACAGCAGCCGGACGAGAAATTCTCAGAAAATCTGACGAACACTGAGTTGAAAGCAGTTTTATACCCTAATTATCACCTTACAACTGGCTCACAACCAGCACACATCCTTTGAATTGCAAGAAATCTGAGTTATACTCGTACAATACGCGCCAGTTGGTATACATACGTGGTGGCGCAAAAGTCATCACCCTATCGGAGGATGCTATAATGTCAATTCTGCTTTGACATTTGTGCAGTGAAAAGAATTACAAAATATAGGTCAACCAGACATGAATCGCTATACTCCTCAAGAACGCGCTGAGTGAATTTCGGCGTAGATTTCTCGGTCGTCCGACACCAACTGGGCAAACACTACAACGTTTAGCCGCTCTCCTAGAAGAGTATGGAACAACACGGGATGCTGCCAAGTCTGGCCGTCTCCAGAACAGCCGTTCTGATGAGAATATCGCAGTTGTGGTTGCAGATGTCGCAGAGAACCCCTGAGTATCGACCAGACGACGTACCACGCAATTGAATATCAATCGGCGGTCTTTACAGAGAATTTTGGTGAAAGACTGTAAGATGTTCCTAACAAATTGTAGACAGTGCATGAGCTGTTAGCCCCAAGAAGGTGTAACCTGTGGTCAAGCCATTCTGAATCTCGACCACGAGGGAGACAACTTTTCATGGAAAATCATCACGAGCGACGAGGCCCATTTCGACATCTGTGAATATGTGAATAAGCAATATTATCGCTTCTGGGGCACCAAAAATCGGCGTGCAACTCACGAAGAGCCATTACACCCTCTCAAAGTTACGGCATGGTGTGCTGTTTAAGCTGGAGCCGTCATCGTGCATTTTTTTTGAAAACACCGCGGGCCAAACGACTACTGTGGACGGCGAGCGCTACAGAGCCATGTTGAAAGACTTTCTCCTTCCTCAATTGGATGAATTGGGACTGGAGAACACGTGGTTCCAACAGGATAAAGCAACGACGCACACTGCACGAGCCACAACCGAAATTATGAGAGCTGCATTTCCGTGTCGCCTAATCTCTCGTTTTGACGGTTTGCACTGGCCGGTAAGATCGCCTGATTTAACCATTCAAGACTTATATTTGTGGGTTTTTTTGAAGTCACGAGTTTATGTCAACAAGCCTCGGACTCTTTAAGCCCTCAAAGAGAATATCCGTCAAGAATGCGAGGACTTATCGCCGGAAGTTCGGGCCCAAATGGTCATCAATTCTGGCGGCGGCCACTTAGACGTTATCATTTTTTCGTCTTAATGAAAAAAAATTTAAGACATCATGCAAACATAATCCAGAAGCTTTGGTTCTGCTTTTTCATTCATAAAAAAATGACAGCCAAAGAACATCGGGTGATAACTTTTGCGCCATCTTGTACATATGTATGGCTTTGAATGTGGCGACGGGTTACTTACAAAACAGGCTCTGCAAAGGTGAAAAGTCTTTGTTTAAGACACGTCTGCTTTCAATCCCTGAATTCAATTCAGATGAAGCGCCCTGGGAACCATGAAAGCCTGATCTTTAAGACAGAGGATCGATCTTCCTGTCATCTCGAGTTCTAATTTAAATATCCTTTCTGCTTGGGCATTATTGTCCATTGGCTCTATATGACTGTGCCAGTGTAGTTGACGTGTTTTAGATTTCTGGATTAAATCCACATCTTGATGTAGTTGTATGAGTATCTCCTCCTTCATTCGTCCTCCTCTCATACGGGGCCAAATATTCGAATATTTCTCTCGAAAGTGTTCAACGTTTACATTGCTTTTCCACTACTCGTCCATCACTTGGCTTTGTATAGGAGAACTGACAGGGTTAATGCCAATGGCTTGCATTTCGTCTTCCGAATTTTAGAGTTTCTCAGGGTAAGTCAACGTTGAATCTTCACTAAGGTTACATTCGCGGAATTGATGTTTACTCCGAGTAGGTAGACTCCTTAACAACCTCGAAGTTACTGTCAACAGTGACCGTTGACAACATTTACTCATTTACTTCAAGGCCAACTAGCATCGCCTGTTCTTTAATTGTCGTAAAAGCATCTATGACGGCGTGCTACGGGCAACCCATGATCCCAATGTCGTCTGAGTATCAGGGCAACTGAGCAGGCTTGTTGAATATAGTGCCTGCAGAGAAGATGCACTGTCATCCGATTCTTGCCGGAATCCGGTATACGTTTGGAATAGTTCGGTGAAACTGCTTCCAAAAATGGAACATTGGACCGCGTGTTAACTAGCTTCGTGAGGCAGCACTGGATCAGTTTTGCCGGGACTTTGAAGAGCTCAAGGCGATGAATGCTATCGTATGCGGCTTTGGAGTCGATGTAGGGATGGTGAGGTTCGGCTTGCAATTCATTGGTCTTTTCTAGGATTTACCTTTCTTCAAGTTGGGGCGTACAGAGATCATACTCCAGGCACCGGATTTGCTTTCACCCACGCATAGTTGTTGATTTGGCGCATCGACAATTACAAAACTACATCTACATGCTTGCAAAACTCCGTTAGAAGACCATTGAGAGTGGTGGCCCTGTTGTTCTTTAGGTTTTTGAAAGCTGAGTCAATCTCATCTATACTGAGAGAGGAAGTGGCTTCTTTATTTACTGGAAGCGGGTTCTTAACTTGCTGGAACTGCTGCTTAAATACATCTACTACGCCCTACGATTCGAAGTCTGGGTTCCCTTCACTGTTTCGTAAAGCCTGCATTCCGGATTTGAAGCCAGCTTAGTTTTCCTGCTTGGCTTTCTTTTGGTGACGCATGGGGCCATTACATATGGTGTTGTGTTTTCTTAGTCGCTTGAAGTTGCCTGACTCGGATGGCATATATTCGGTTATGCAGTAAAAGGTGTAGGCCAGCTGTTCTCAACTCTGAACAGATTTTTTACCATTACCACGACAACAGTGGGAATAGCTTTCATATCGACCACTCACCGGCCAAGTGGTTCAAACCTGTCACAATGGCCTCCTTTCTATGAAATAGCATGGAGAGGAAGTTGAACTTTATATGGGTGAGACTTACTGCGAATGTAGGTTTTGTCCAAGATACGATAAGACGTTTTCAGCGGCATTTAAGGTGCCTTCGATATCATAGCAGTGTCAGTTATAATTCAGCGAAAAGGGTGTAAATGGATGAGCCGTCTGGCGCTACTGACAAGAACATTGGTTAGAACGCAAACTGTTGCCAGCATGTGTTGTACATACAGTGTCCAGATTATTGCCTCCACTGCTTGGATGCATTTCCATCCAACTGACCAAGATGAGATCACGACAGCAATTTCCTAGCTTAAGTCTAACAAAGCTGACGGTCCTAACGGCTAATCTGTCGAGGTTTTTAAAGCAGCCGCTGGTGATTGTGTAGCTAGCATACATCAGCTCAACTCTAAAACCTGGGTCGACGAAAGTATACCCAAGGAATGGAGCCTTGTATTTTTTGAATGCTGAGGAAGGGTGATCGTTTGAACTGCGCCAATTACAAAAGGAGAAATCCCCTCAACGTTGCATATAAAATCCTATCTGCGGTATTATGGGAAGGCCTAAAATTCTTTGCCAACAATCTAACCGCGATCTATCAGTGTGGTTTTGGCCAAGAAAAAAATACAATGTTTTTTTGCATATTCAGACGACATCGACGTAATAAGAAGAACATAGCGAGTTGTCAAAAGGAGCGTTTGCAACTATTGAAGCACAAACGACAAGCCAATACCTAGGACAAAGCGTCACGACATGTAGCTACAATTTTGTAAGGGACCCCTTATCTATCTACGAGTACCTCGGCAAGGACAGCAGCGCGGAAATAATGCGAAGGAGCGCCGTTGCTAATCACTTTGTAGCTGTACAGACTGTACCAGAGTGCCGACTCTTCAGAAAAGCAGGGATGTCTGGTGTAAATGGCAAGATCAGCTGTCTATATAAGCGCCACGGCTTAGAAAATGTTCGACTCGAACTCAAAAGGACAACATAGCAGAGGACGATCTCATCTTAGGTGGTGCATACAAGTGGAAAAGAGCTTAGACAACTTCGTGTGCATAGCTGAAGGCAGCCGGCAAAAGACTGCTCTAACTGGAAAGGCAGCATGCCTTTGTCCACCCCGGAGTGTAGCGTCATCTAAGTAAGCGCTCTAGCGGTGCTTTTTGGTGAAATCTCTCCTTAATGCTTCGAACAGCTCTATGGTTCACCTTCACGCATATGCAAATGATATCTGGTCTGACGGTGGGATTGTAGAGGGACAGCTAACAAGAGGTGTCATTTTAAATTGCATACCATTGTTGAGCTGTCAACATTCAACTATCATTGCCATAACTTTGTATAACCAAAAACTAGGAGTTATCGATACACACTCGCACAACGTGCTAAAACAGTTCAAATTCACTACGAAATCGGTAAAAATATCGCGGAAACGTTTCATAAAGGTCGTACTGCTTTTGATTATCAGTAAACGTCTATAGAACATCTCGGATAGGTCAGTAATGTGAAGACTCCAATTCGTGTTTGTCTAGCAAGGTCAGCTGTAAATATCGCCGTGGTAGCTGAAAATATGACTGAAAACCCAGGTGTGCGAATCACAGGAATTAGGCACATCCGCAACCACTTTGCACAGCATCTTGATCTACAAGCTTATAAGGTCTAGTTGATACAACAGTTGAAGCCAACAGGCCACCCTCAACGCGGTAATTTTACCAATTGGGAGTTGGAAATTAATGAACAAGGTCATGACCTTTTACACAAAATTATTCTGAGTAATGAGGACCATTTCCGTTTGTCTGGGCAATCCGAAAACCCAAAACGAATAGTGGCACAACCTCTCCATCCCATATTGGGGTTGTCCCATATTTTTTTCGAAAATGATGCTGGTGCGATCGTTTCAGTTAATGGATTACGTTGCTAAACGACGTTGACTGAACTCTTTTTGCCTGAAGTTAATGCCATGGACACGGAGGACACTTATTTTCAGCAGGACGGCGCCATATGCCACACGGCTGGTGTCGGGGGCTGTCTTCCTGATTGTCTTCGAAATCCCACTGAATAGTTCGATTGGAAATCATTTTAGAGTCTTTTTCCATCAAGTTCAACTCAAATGTTTGGTGTAATTCTATAAGTCACAATGGATACTTGTGTCCAATGGTCCGCATTTCATCGTGCAGCGTCTTCAAAATACTGAAGCGGAGCTCTCAGTTCGACGCAGCTCTTGTAAAATTCAAAATTATGCCAAAGTTGTCTTCAGAAGTTGAAAAGATCTCACGGATGATTTTTGAGGTGAATTTTGTGTTCTTTACCACTCAGAATGAATGCAATGATTTCCTGCGAATTCAAGCCACGAGTATCTTGGTTGAATTCCATCGGTTGTAGTTTGTCCAAAGTTTTTTGCAGTTTCTTTAAACGGGCATCGATAGAGTTGAAGTGTTTCAGAATCATTTTGAAATCAGTATTACAGGATTCGTGTAGAGTATCACTGGATACAGACGTGTCAATACTACTTGTGATATCACTTGCTCCGGATTCGTATCGGATAATCTTAATATGTGTAGGAGTGCTATTCGCGGTTCGAATGAAGTCACTCTGTCGGTTGTCACAGGCAGCAGCCGTCACCACACCAATCGAAAATAACAATAAACCAACTTTACGCTGGACCGAATTGATTATTTCGTTTTGTTCTACGTACCCTTGAGTGGGAAGCGTTTATCGAATAACTGGTACCAAATGGAAGAAGTGAACACGCTTTTAGACAAGAAGACCTGAAGCAGAACTCCCTCTGAACAAATCGCAAGCAAATAAATTGCTGAGGTGCCTGTGGGTCATTATTTATTGGTTTGGGGTCGCAACTCGCAGAAATCGAACCGATGCCGAAGGAAGATTTTCTGTCTGCAATTCGATACCTACGAGTACAAGATGCGATTAATTATCGGGGATTTTCCTTCAATTTATGAAGTCTCCTTTAATTTAGATGGTTAGGCCTTTGAATAGATAAATTTGGTGCATTATGTCTGTAGAAGATTCATCTCAGGTGGGATCAGGTTTATGTGCATTTCAGTGGAAATGGTTTCATAAGCTGTGGTCAGTTGTGGAGCTGTTATTCGCAAGACGCAATTATACGAAAACATGATGGTAAATTTCATCAAAAGGATGAGTATTTGTAGATAGTACCTCAGAGCTTGTACTTTAGGCTGAAATAAAAACATCATCCCTTTTCGGAAAAGTGTTGAATTTTACTATTTATTCAAAACAACACCTCTTGTTGGATTACCCTATATACAGTCGCAATCGACGATTGGTGCACTAGAAATATTGGGTTCTACCACATGAAATGTCCGATTTTTGCTCAGTCGGAAATAAGAAATTTTCGAGTGAACATCTGTGCCAGAACGTTAAAGTTTCTTTCTTTATAAAATAAAGTGGTACGTGTGCTGGACGCGTGAGAATTTTAGGGCTTGCTGTCGGCAGTTCAAATTCGAACCCTCTTCCCTTTACGAGTTTAAAATGGGACATAATGCGTCATTGGCGAAGAAAAACATACGACGTTGGTTTGGAAAGTTCCGTTCAGGAGATTTCAGCCTCGAAAATGAACCACGTGGGAAGCCGGAAACGTTAGTTGGCGACGATGTTTTAAGAGCAACGGTGGAGAGATTGCACATAACATGGGAGTATTCCCAATCAAAATCTACGGCGCCTGGAAATCTGCGCAACGCACACATTAAGAAATCAAACTGAACCGTTTTTGTACCGGATAGTCACCAGTGATGAAAACTGGATACTGTATGATAATCGTAAAAGATCTGGGCGGTGGTTGGATGCAGCTGAAAAACCAAAACATGCTGCCAAGCCCGATTTTGGGGGGATTCTCCCAAAGAAGGTTATGGTGGAAATTTGGTGGACATCGTAAGGACCAATCCACTTTTCATTTCTTCAACCAGAAGAAACATATTGCATGCCAAATTGGCTGAAAAGCAACCTGCGTTGGTCAATAGGCACGGCCCGATCCTTTTGCATCACAATCCTGGACCCCATACCTCACAAGCAGCGGTGCAAAAACTGTTGTAGTTGGAATTTGAAATTCTTCCACATTCACCATCTCCTGATATTTCCCCAACGAATTACCATCTTTTCCGCAATCTGGATTCATTTTGCCGGCAGAAGCTCTTCCGGAACCGAGCAGAGGTCATAAGAGCCTTTGAGAATTTCATTGCGTCAAAAAGTCAGCACTTCTACGAAAACCTTGACCTTGTATCACGTTGGAAGAATGTCATAGATGCCAACGGATCTTATTTTGATTGAACAAAAATTTACGGAAAAATAATATTGGCTCTTACATTTCATGTGGTAGAACACAATAGTCTTTCAGTTAATCCTCCCAAAAGAATGGTCGTTCACGAGAAATCTGTTTCTCCGACGAACCTTAGTATTCCTCTTTGGATACTATGACCATGGAACTCCGATTCCTACGGGGAGACGACACACATTTTCCCTATAGCATTGACTGCGGCTAGAATCTGCCCCGAGAATGGATTGTAATCGGATTTTTAGGAATGGCGCTAAAACTGATGGCCGGGCATTGGTATTAATATGCTGAAAGATTAGTGCTTTAAAGTGATACTGGCATCTACTCTTATCAAGGCTTTAGTTGTTAAAATGATGGCCCCGCGACCTTGAGTTTGTTTTCGCCTTACAATACTTCCTCCAGTTTGGATCCAGGACTTTCACCTTTTATTGCATTTAGTCTACTCCTAGATGTCTGGTGGTGACATTCTCATTTAACGTATTTCATTGGATTCTTTGTAGAATGTGCACATCCAGTTCTCTACTAGCACCCGTAACGAAGCATGTTGTAGGGCTTAATGGAGTACGAAGTCAGGATATGTTAGCGCTTAAGCCTTGTTGAATCTAAGCGTGGAATCTTATATCTTCTTGTGAACATTACCAGCAGTTTTGTATTAGGCTTTCTGAGTTATTCCTCGTTGAAAATAAACCAGGCCTATTCTTAACTACCACCTCCTGTTCTAGAATATAGTTCTGATAGGCATGAGAGACAAGTCCTAAATTACTAAATGGTCAGCTAATAGGCTACGTTAAATCAAACCCTGTACTCGCTACCAAAATTGATTGATTTTGGTTGTAAAGATATGTATGAGCCGAAAAGATGATAATACGAGGGTTGTCCGAAAAGTTTCCGACCGCAACGTAAAGATAGCGGCACTCGTCAATAAAAGCTAGTGAATGCTAGTTGTGCATCTTTTGACAGTCATTTTGGACGCGCAGTTTTTAGTTGACAGTCCTTTGAGTGAGTGTTTTTTGTGGAAATGAAAAAAATTGAGTATCGAGCTGTAGTTACTCGTAAATTCTTGTTTTTGAAAGGCAATACGCCCACGCAAATCAAAAATGTGTTGGACTCTGTGTATGGAGACTCTGCACCATCATTTACCACAGTGAAATGTTGGGCAGCTGAATTTAAACGTGGCCGTAAGAGCTTGGGAGATGATGAACGTCCGGGACGTCCAAAAACTGCAACCACTGACGATAACATTTCTAAAGTTCACTAAATCGTGTTAGACGACCGCCGAATTAAAGTGAGAGAGATAGTAGAGGTTATGAAAATGTCCAAAGAACGTGTTTGTTACATATTAAATCAAAATTTAGGCATGAGAAAGCTGTCCGCGCGTTGGGTGCCGCGTTCGCTTACGTTAGACCAAAAACGTGTTCGAATGAACATTTCCAACGCTCTGTTGGTGCTGTTTAGGCGCAATAAATCCGAGTTTTGGCGCCGATTAATTACTGTGGATGAAACTTGGATACACCATTATACGCCCGAAACAAAAATTCAGTCAAAACAGTGGACTGCAAAGGGCGAGCCGGCTCCAAAAAGGCAAAAACTGTTTTTTCGGCTGGGAAAGTGATGGCGACTGTTTTTTGGGATAGTAAAAGAGCTATCTTAATCGATTATCTTCAAAAACGAAAAACCATTACAGGAGCATAGTACGCATCATTACTTGCCAAGCTGAAGGCAGAAATTGCGGAAAAACGGCCACATTTGCAGAAAAAGAAAATCCTGTCTCACTCAGACAACGCGCCGTCTCATACCTCAGCGGTTGCCATGGCGAAAATCCATGAATTACGGTTTGAACTGCTTGACTATCCACCTTATTCACCAGATCTAGCCCCAAGCGACTTCTTTTTGTTCCCTCATCTAAAAACTGCGCTCGGAGGACAGAGATGTTCGTCAAATGAGGAGGCAATCACCTTCATGAACAATTATTTTGCAGAGAAAAACGCCAAGTCCAACTATTTGGACGGGTTAGAGAGATGGGAGCATCACTGGGAGAAGTGTGTAGAGTTACGAGGAGACTATATAGAAAAATGAAATAAAAATTTGGGAAAAAATGTCATTGTTCGGTCGGAAACTTTTCAGGTAACCCTCGTAGACCTGATCGAATCTACTGAACACCTGCACATTAACGGATTAGCCCCCGTTTGTTAGGGAGTGAGTGAAAATGTGGTATGTAAACAACAAATTGACCAACCTCAAATCGTCGTTAACCTTACCCAAGATGCCAAGGATCAGACAGCACTTAATTAATTCACTTAAAGGTGTAAGCACCGTTGAGGTTGTCGTGGTTCATTTTAGGTTTTGAAGCATCAATTTGGGTACGAAGTCTTTGGCAGGTCAACCAGTATCATTGATGTCTCGGTTTCTCCGTCCCTTTTCCCTCTTCCTCTGACAATAGATTTGTTCGGTTGAAAGTGTCTAACTTCCCTCACCAGACACTTGTTTTTTAGATTTTAATTTACCCATAGAAAATATTCCCTATATTCACCGTCTCTATTATTTTTTACCTTTTTTTAATAAACGGTCAAGGGCAAAGTTCGTTACGCTTCATCACTTCGGGACTTAATTTTTTTCCAGCCGGGTATATGACGTCTAGACAAACTGAAAGGCACCATTGGCATCGATTGATGGAAATGTCGGTCAGTAACATAAGTCAACGCAACTAAGCTGTTGGAGACTGCCAGGAGTAGGTACCTAATTCGCTTTTACCATCATGTTGTAGTTGGACTCTGCTTTCAAAATTTTGTTTTTTCAAATAAAAATTCAGGCTCACGAGAGCAAGTTGATTTAGCTTTTCATTAAGAACATAGCCAGTCATGCTGCGTTAGGACGAATACTTCGACAAGCCTTGGCAACTAACTGCAAGAAGTTCCTCTGAGACTCTGAGAAGTTCCTCCTTTAAGGCTTTTCATTCGTAATTACATCACGTCCCTAGTTAAGGGGCACCATTTGCACCTTTTTTGTCGATGGTTTCCGCCATAAATCATCAGATACTCGTATCAATATATCTATTCTCCTTTTTGCCAGAAAGCGGTTTAACACAGCGACCACTGTGAACATTTGCGTTCGGAGTTCGAGGGCACATGTGACATCTAGCCCGCTTTTTGTGGTTGGCTGATGAATCAATATGTTGACCGCTAGCATTTCGAACGATGCTGATGCTTGTGATGATGTTGATGGAGAATTCAAGCAAGAGGAGCACGGTAAAATCGACGAACTTGGATCTCGCACACGACGAAAAACTTCGGCCGCATGTATACCATGTGGTATTTGTGTTCTAGCTTTGATATTGTCTTCACATAAGGCCTCGTCCAAGTTCAACAAAAACAATCGTCGGCGGAAACTTTTCTTACTCTTGTTCCATTCCGGCAACAATTGAGTGAAGATCAAGAAGGCATTCAAAGCCGAAATGTCAGGAATGTTGTAGAGCAACGTTGGTGGCCATCAGTTGGTCCTGAGTTTACACCGATAAGTTCCAACCATCTAGTCGAGAGTGTCGACACCAGCCTTCGTTTTATTGTAAAAGTGAATTACTCGTATGTTGGGCTTTTTTGCCTGGCCAGCTGGATCGAAGTGGACGGCCGCATGATACGTCGAAAGCAAAGTTACGGGCACGTATGACATGATCTGCATGGTTGTAGACGATTTCGATATGAGCACTGGTTTTCGTTTCATGTCAATCAGCGCTGACGGTATCTCCTTGCGATTTTTCCTTATGAAGCCGACAATCGTAATTTGCTTCTTATTCAGCTCTAATGCCAAACTGTAAGATGTAAAAAAATTGTCACAAGTGACATTGCGTCCGTTCATTCCTTAAAATGGAAAAGAATCACAGATCAGAGAAAAATAAAGGCATGTACACGAAGAAGAAATACCTTGGCACAAATCCAGAACAACACGCTGACCTTGATTGATTTCTGCTGAACAGTTTCTGTCACGGCCAACGTAGACTTGAATATTGTAGGCATGCAACGATTATGTGTCGACCTGAATCCAAAGTTTGATGCCGAACTTTCCAGGCTTAGACGAAATATACTGCCGAAAACTGCATCATCCACGAAATGGCAGCAGGAACATACATAACTTTCAAGTGCTGGACCCACAGATCGAACAAATTGCGAATAGGCGCCAGTTTATCGCGTACACTCTGCTGAACAGTATGCCGAGTTTCTCGGTTATCGATTCGTATCGATTGGCTAATGGCTCGAAAGCGAATAAGTGACAATGTCGTTGCGAAAATTGGTGGCCCATGCTTAGCAGTCCAAAGCTCGTCAGCTGCTTCGCTTTTCGACCGATATGCCCCAGCCAACCACAAAAGTCCATAAAAGACGAGCATCAGACACATCAACCGGCTTCCAAGTGACGCCGTGCTTGTGAATACCGTATAAATTGGTTATTTGTACCACAATATTCTCGACTGGCTCGATAAAAGGCAAAAACCCAGTCACTGGACTGCTGATGCGAGATTTAGCAAATGATGTTGGCCCTGCAAAAATTTCAAATGAAAACGCCGAAACAAAAAACTCTAAACAAAACTTGAAGAGAAGCGAAATCTATTGTACAGGGTGACTTACTCGAACTGCAACTTATTAAAATGCTATAATTTTTATATTTTTTGATAAATTTTATTGTGCCAAAGCAAAAAATGTTGGAAAATACATCAATTTTCAAATTGTATCAGTAGTTTTCAATATGTCCACCTTTGGCGCGAAAAATGGCCTTGAGACGGCTGAAGAAAGCATCGCACGCTGCACGCAAGTGACTCTGCGGTATTTTGGCCCATTCCCGGCTAAGTGCTTGTTTGAAGTGGTCCAAACTTTGGTATTTTTTAGTGCCAACCTTCGCCTTCCAAATACCCCAGACAGAGAAATCCAAGAAATGAAGTGTGGAACATTGTTTTTTTAAACAATCTTGGTTGACGCGCGCCTTGTGAGACGGTGCCGAGTCTTGTTGAAATGTCCACAGTCTCCGACCGAAATGATTGTTTGCCCAAGGCTTCAATGCTGCCCCTAAGACAGTTTCACGGTATACGATCGCATTAATTTTGACGCCACGGTCCAAAAATACGAGCGGAGAGCGACCATCGGCGGTTATGGCGCCCAAACCATCACCATCGGTGCTGGCTGCTTTCTGGTGGCCGTCCGAAGGTGTAAATTTTCGAAGGACCTCTCTGGCAACTAAACTCGGTCATTTTGTTTGTTGACATATTGCTCGATAACAAATGGCGACTCATCGGAAAAAACAAAATTCGGCAACTCACCACTTTCGTGCAAGGGTAGCAACTCCTTCGCTCTTTCGACTCTAACTGTTTTCTGTTACGGTGTAAGATCGTATGCTTTTCGGAACTTCAATGGCTTGAGCCCAAGCTCATAATTCAGTATGTGTTGCATCCGTTCCAACGATATGTTGAGCTCACGAGCCATTTTTCTTCCGCTTCGACGAGGATTTCGCTCAATTGGAGCCTTCACTTTCCGAACCATTTCTGCCGATGTTGCTGTTTTTTTATGACCACCTTCATGGCGTTTTGCAACGCTGCCAGTATCACGGTAACGAGCTATGGTTCGACACACAAATGATTTATTCACGTTGAGGTGCTGGAGGGCTCTAACGATACCTACTTGTGGTTTTCCAGCCAAATAGAAAGTAGTCACACTATCACGTGTGAATTCCATCGCCGATAAAAAATTTTCAACACAACTGAGGCACAATTCGTTTAAAAAACTTGTAAATAACAAAATTATCTGTCATGTGTCAAAATTTGAGCTCACTGTCGTGAACGGTTTGGAAATTATAGCAGTCTGAAATTGGTTGCAGTTCGAGTCTTTCAGGGTGTAGAGACTGACGGACATGGTGGCATTGGATCGCGCACATACTGAATTTTCTTGTCTTTCGACTTGCGAGCGTTGTCCGGTATAGCAGCGATTTCCAAGCGCATTTCTTGTCCGATAAAATCAGCATCAGTCTTGTCACTGTTATAATCTCCGGAATCACTTTCAGTCTGTCTCGCTTGGTGAATAATCTGTATCATCTTCCGAGAATTCGGGCAGATCAACGCTGTCTTCTGTTTCCGTACAAACTGTGCGCAGAATCGCTCATAGTCAGACATTTTGCAGTAATTGTTTGGAAAAAAAAAATCTGAAATAATTCACAGCAAAAGGTTGCACAATAATAAGAAATAACAGACAAAGTGTCACAGCACTGGCGATATAAAATTGACACCAAACATCAGATATGTAATAACTCTGCTAAAAGCCTTCAGAGCCCTCTGGCGACAACAATTTTGTTTTTACGGAAACTAGACAAGAAAGTAGTCCGGTGAGCCGCGGACGTTTGACAACAGCACTACAATTATTAGGAGGAACACCATCGCACACTCCCTTCGCCAAAATAAGATTACCTGTCCCAAGATGGCTATGCCCCAGCAGTCAGGATCATAAAAGTCTTCGTGATCCATAAAGACATTGAAGCCTTAGATATACAATACAATACACACTGAATGATACTTCGTTTATGGCGGAAACATCGGAAAACATCGTTCTGAAGACTTTCCTTCACTCAATGCGCTTACGAGAAGAAATTCTTTACAACGCCAGGTTCCTTCAACTTAAGTGGCGGAATACAAGTTGAATGTCTTGTGACTGAGAGAATCATTTCGCCTACCGTAAACACTTTACCGTAACATTTTAGATAGTAGCACCTGCAGTACGGAAGATATTAAATTCGTTCAGTAGGTGGTGTAACGCCTTTGTTATACAAATACGAGTACATCACTTAATATCATCGGTGCCAACATTCTAAGATTCCCTTCGGATCTGAGGGTATCCAAAAAAGAAAAATCAACTTGAGAGAAACTGCAACCCATGGCTGTCCGCAGTTTAAATTTCATCTACCTCCGCAGAGTTACTAGTACAAGGAAAGACGATAACGTCTTACCTTAATTAGCAGGACTATCCTTACCCCCTTACTTAAAGTGTTGCTAAAATTCATGGTGGATTTGCGCCTCCATTTAAATAGTTGCGCACATTAAACTTTATGAGCTCCTTTTCCTATAAAACTTTCCACTCAAAGCGAGGCCTTCCTTTAGGATTCATTCGAAGACTTCCTGGGACGGCATGACACTGTATATCGCATACAATTGGTTATTATGTCTCCTTATCCAGCTGAGCAGTTTGTATTGGGTGTTACATTTTGTAGATGACACACATCTCATCTTAGTCCCATCTGCCACTAAACCTATCTTTGCCGCTTCAGTTTTATTAGCCACAAACGCGACAGTGGCAGCTCGCTGATTTATTCACATAATGTTTATGTTGTCAGCGACGTCCTTTTTCGATGTCAAGTCTCTCGGTGCTCTCTATTATCATACTGAACTGTTCAACGCGTTCGGCAGGGATGCCAAAAGTAAATGTGGCTTCATATACGAGTAGTTCGTCTTTATAAGTACAATCATATACCGCCTTAAAGTCAATAAGACGGGACTGGATATAGATAATGGTGAAATTGCCAGGCCTTTAACAAAACTGATAAAATATATCACGTGATTGTCATAGGCCATCATAGAAGCTGATTCTGATGTGACTGGTGTCAAAGTCATAAATAAAACTCTGGCGCTACATCGAAAAACAAGGTCTGCTCGCGAGCTCTACCATCTGGAAAGAATGCATAAGCACAATCCAGGCTTCTCGGAAAGCAAAATTAAGAGCACAAGAGGCACGGGGTCAAGGAAATGGAAAGATGTTACTGCAGGGATGTCGTTCAAAAGTTTCAATAGAGAATAAAATGAACATGCCGGGGTTAGGAAGCCAGTATGGAGCCATCGTCGGTGCTGGGGTCGTGGAAAGACTAGTTCTGAAGGGTGTATAACGGCGATATGACTAAATCCCGATGTCGGGTAGAATCAACCATTCACCCTGGATGAAGACAACCGAGAATTCCATCCACATGGCCTAGACGAGGTATCAATATTGAAGCTAACCCGATTGAGAACATGCACCAGCTCATCTGCAAGACATTTTCAGAGGAAAGCATGCCCAAAACTTGGAATCTCAGCATCGTTCGTCTGATCCATAAGAAAGGAGACTCTTCTGACAACACCATTTATAAGATCTTATCTGCCGTAATATCATTCGTGAATAATCTGATTCGTTCATAACAGCGCAGTTTCAGGCCACGAAAGTCCACTTTCGGTCAAAAATGCACCATACGGCAAATTTTAGAAAAGATCTGAGAATTTCAGATCGATAGTCAAAGTCGCATATGTCACTATATCTTGTGTTGACATCCCTAACAAATTCGTCAGGTTATGCAGTATGACTATGGAGAATTCTCGCTGCTCCATCAAGGTAGGTAATCTTTCAACCGAGATCTTCAATGTCAAGAAAGGTTTTATGCAAGGCGACGTGCTGTCAGTGACCTTTTTCAACATCTCCCTAGAAAGAATTGTATAAAACCCGATGGCCAAGAAGAGGAGTAAGATATTTTCCAAGTCCGTACAATTATTTTAGTGCGAGGACGAACACAGCGAGCCATCAATGAAGCTTTCACGAGTATCGACTCTGAAACGGCCAAAATGAGTTTGAGGGTAAACGCGATTCCTGAACGCCATCATTTCAACGTAGCGAAAGACTTCGTCTACCTTAGTTTGGCAGTTACAAGTCGGAAGGGCATCTGCCGAGAGGTCAGATGCAGTTTCTTGGGCTCAGGAGGCAATTGTGTAACAAAGCCCTCACTGGCTTTAGACAAGACTTTTATCAACACATCCCTGCTCTTTGACCTTATCGAAAGCGGATGACGAAAAACATGGTCTTTTCGAGAGAAAGATACTGCGCGTGATTTTCGTTCCCATTTGTATTGACGGGGATTGGAGAAGCAGTTCAAAATAAAAAACTGCAAGGGCTGTACAGCGACATGAATCTAGCCAGCCTTATAGAGATACATGGCTGAGCTATGTTGACTGAATGCCACAACGCTAGGCCAAATAGTCTTCGAATTCAATGCCGAGAGACGGCACAGCAAAGACAGACCGCATCTATGAGTACGGCGGCGCACGAAAAGGAGACCTTAACCAATTCGGACTTCGAAATTGCAGGTAGGTGGAGATATATCGCGATAGCTCCAAACTTGCCTGATAGCTTGTTGGCTGAGCCGTCACAGGTCTACTGCGCTTGATGCTGATGGAGGACTATTCGAAAACTTTTTTCAGATTCGATCCGACAAGGTTCTAGCAATATTTAGCTGTTGTAGCCGTTTTGACGTCAAATTTAGTCACAGTACCCGGAGATATCGGCATTCGCACCTTGGGTATAACAAGGTAGTGGTTCGAGCCAATGTTGACTTCACGAATGTTATGAATTTGGGGGCAAAAATTTGCCTGAATTTAATTTGAGAGCATAAAATGTACTCTATCCATTGTTAACTTGCCGTGAAAATCACCAAGGACCATCAGCAACAAATCTAACGTCTCAGCACAACCTCATATCATATGTCTGGTTGAGGAACTTGACGAAGCAACCTTTTCTACAGTCGTAGAAAACGGCGTGAGTGTTTGTCAGGGTTTTGCTTGAGAATTAGGCCAAATGTGTGTGTTTGCTCATACGGGGTAAGCTCATTCTTGCTTAGCGTTCTGCAGATGATACTCGTAATCATCAATTACTGATCTCTATAGCAATATAAATGTATAGTATGTAGAAGTAATAGATTTAATCCTTCTTTACCCATCTCATTCCACCGCACTCCTTCGATGGCAATGACGTCTAGAAAGTGCCACTATGGAGACATAAGTGCTGCCGTTGATCCGCGGAAAACTCGACATCCTGCCTAGATGAAGAAATATGTGTATCGATCTACCTCTAGCTTCTCCGTTGACTCAATGGTGTGAATTTCTCCCCGAGGACTATTCAAACTATTGGTTTACGCTCGCATGGTTAGAGCCGGCAAACCGCCAGGTGGAGGTGATAGTATTTTTCCTTTATCAACCCGGGCGTGGAACCGAGTATTGCGAAGTTAGCTACATCAAGGACTCTGCTGACAATATCTGCCTGTTCACGCCTATATTTGAGGATCTTCGCTAAAAGACAAATTAAGCAGATGATGCTTGTCCTCATCTCATCTTTGTTGATGGCGACACCGAACTTGATATAGCCAACAGAATCGGGACTGAAAAAGCTTCATTAGATAAGCTGTCCAAAGACTAAATTGCGACTGCTTCGCTTCAACGTTTAATCGCCCTACCAAAAGTGGCACATCTTCGTAAGTATTATTGTTAAGTTGCTATTATTCTGAGACTATTCTCGGAAAACTGCATCTCAAAAGAACGCTTCCACACGATAACAGGTAGGGTCGAAAGAATGGGCAATGGATCGCGGTCACAGCTTAAGGCGCGAATAACTTCATTCTTAAGTACGAGTACTTCACATATCCCATTGCATCTTGTTTTTCGTATACGTAGTCCGGATACATTCAAGGGGATTAAAGCGGCTTGCGAAAAATCAAGCGAGATGGAACGCTGGCGTCATTGACGCTATTTGCCCAATTATGGCTTATGGCTTACTTGCAGCCCATCCCCATCATTACAAACGGCGAAGGCAACCTCTTCTCCGAACTAGAACTCTTCTTTTACAGATTTTTCGATCAAGTTAAATTTACAGAATTAAACGAAGGTGGCAACCTTGACCCGACATCATATCCTTGGCCAAGATACGAATATGATTTGTGTGTGATAAAAACACATTCCTACTAGAAGGACATCCAGACTCTAGGGCACTTGTATGCCAGCACCGACACCAGAGACGACATGACGAAAAGAAAACGACAAAGAAGGTGCCATCTGGTGTTCTCATCAATTTCGTTGTTCTACATATTTTCCTCTATTTTTTTCTTATTTTATTTCCCCCCCTCTTTCTGATCCTAGATACGAGGATGTATACGTGGCTGTAGGTGGTAGAGCCGGAGATGGTGGTGCATGATAGTCGGAGGTTGTCTTTTGTTATTTGAGAAAATAATGGCAACGTTAAAGTGCCAGCGAATTTTATTCTGTTTATTTCTTTTATCGCAGCCTTGAGTTCTGCTTTCGTCCTTCCATGCCGCTCACCCACTAAATGTGTGTTTAATGAAACGTTATTTTGCTTTCAGTTTGGTTCTTGTGGTCCTTTTTGCCCATTCTGGATGTTGTTCGGCTCGGCTCGATTCGGCCTCTATTGGAGACCACCGTTTTGGCGCCCAAATGATTATGTTTTTGTGGCCCGCCAACAAAAAAAAAAAAAAGTCCCAATAAATGATAAATAATAATTTGTATTAATTTAGGCGGTGGTCGATTGGAGGGTGGTTTTTCATTAATTAATCGAATTGCGAGTTGGGTGTCAATTAGGATGCTTTGTGTGATTAATTCGGAATGAGTTTTTGCCGTTTTATTGAGGAAATTGTATCTATGTTGTGCTGAATTTTTTTCCTCCTTTGTTTTTTTTGTTGTGCCCGAAATTCATTAGTTTCATTTTGGTTTCGATTATTGGCTTACTGACGAGAGCAGATATTCATACAATTCAACTGGTTTTGTTTGTATCTTTTTATTCAATTCGGTTTTATTTAATTTTTTTTTTTTGTAAAGAGGAGCTTTGTATTAGTAATTGTTACAATTAATGGTAAATATTTACCAAGCAGAAATTTAAACAAAATGTGAGCTTTTATGGCAAAAATTCAATATTCCTCCGGGATGATGGGATATTTCGCTTAAATTTTTAGAAAAAGAAAAACAAAAGAACAATAAATATTTGCTGTTGCCTAACGCGGTGTGCTTGTGGTTTTGTGATGTTTGGGCAGTGCCCTTAAATTAATTGAAATGCGCTGATTTTATTGGAATGAAAAGATCATCCTTCAAACTGAGTTATGCTAAAACGGAATCACTTAGGATCTAAATAAATGAGTGAGTACTATACATGGGCATAGCTAGCATAATTACGGCGGGTACTAATAAAAGTGTCCCTATGCTACCGTAAGATGCTAGTTGCACCCCATTGTATTCTCGGATCCCAGTTGTTTTCGGAATGAGGTCTATCTGCTTCGCTATTTTCTTGATTTACCAATGGCGCTTAAGATGGGAGTTGACTCAGCATCTCTATTCATTTGTGCACACTTAGTTGCCTTAGGTCCCTTTCCATTTGATATTTTCTTTTACTTCAGCACAACCGTGACCGAAAATCACACGTAGTATCCTTCCCTCGTAACGATCAAGTGATTCTGCATCAGATTTCGATAGGGTCAAAGGTTCATAGAGCAGAATCGAGATGTTGGTTACTTATTTACTTAGATGGTGCTTCAGTCTGGGCTGAGTAAGGCCTCAGCTAACATGACTATCCAGCCAGAGTGTGCTTTTGCCAGCTGCCTCTAGTTGAGCCGCCCAAGATGAGGACTTTATGTACTGTGTTGTTCCTCTGGGTTGGAGTCAGCAATTTTCAGGTACTGGTGTCCATGCGTTCAAGGTGATCTAGCCATCAAATCCGGGTTATCCTAACTCTTCTGACGAGGTCAGCATCGCAGTACAGCGATGAAATAACTCCTCCACTCTCGATTGTTGCAAACGGGGCCGAAAATTCTCCGAAGATTTTCCCTCGAATGTGGAATAATCAGGTACAGCTCCCTTTTTTGTCTCGAGGGAAAGGTTTTCTATTCAATCGCCTTCTAAGGCTATGGAAGCAGTGATTAGCAGTAGTGTTTCCGCGAAGGCTTCGTTGTCGAAGATGATAGCCGAGCCGTGATACATAGAGTGATGTCTTGTCCTAGGCGTCGCTATTATGTGTCCCTTTTTGTAGATGGCATATACGTTTTTTTTTTCTTTATTAAGCGCTAACACATCTTGATCACTTCTGAGTTAATACTCGGAAAAGCTTCATGGGCAGCTCTCTGTGTTCCTCCATTACATCAATGCCATATGCGTAATAAGGTAACCGTTCAGACTTTTGAAAGATGGTACCTCTGGAGTTGACTTACAATTTCCGCACAATTCTTTAAAGAACAATGTTGTGAACTGAGATGATTAGGGAGTTTTTTTTAAAGCCAGTTTGGGCAATTCTGAGTTCTGATTTCGGTGCTGAGCTTGTAGCTCCTGAGCCAAGATAGATAAAAACCTCAACTAACTCGAAATTCTATATTCCAATGGTGACGTTCTGGCCGTCGGTGGCAATTTGTTTTGCTTTCGTTTAGCGTCAGATCCATTTTTTCGCTTCCGCCCCGATATTTACGAAAGCTTTGATTAAATATGTACTATGTACTCTTAAAACTAATTAACGGATAAAACTAAAACAATATGAACAATATTCTTCAAAATACTAGTACTCTTGTGAGCAATCTAGTACATCCTACTTTAAGTACACACTTGTTACATTGAAGTCATATCAAATGAAATTTGACACTTGTCTTTTGATTACTGGCGTAACCGCACGTTTTTTATTTAACAGGTTATGGGCCTAGACTGCCCACGCGTTTGTAAATTATTAAATTCCTTCTATTAAAAGTAATCGGTATAAAAATAAGGTTGTTCTTTGTCGAAATTAATTATTTTAGTAATCGCAAAACTACCTGAACGAATATTTATATAAATATGGCAAATCATCAGCTATTAAAAGAAACTTTGTTTGTTCCGGATTTGCTTTCAGTCCCGAAAATAGTGGACAATGGTTATACCGTAGTCTTTAATCGTTCTCATGCTATAATAATAAAATAAAGACAATATAGATGTTATTAAAGCCAACAAAATAAATGGCAGTATTATGTTACTGAGAACAATGAAAGGACTTTCATAGCACAACCTGTTAACAAAATCATGGATTGGCACTATCGACTTGGTCATCTAAGGGATGCTATCCGAAAGCACACGCTGAAAGGTATCAGTCCAGAGATTTTGAAGTACACTAGAACGGAGATGTGTACTTACTGCATTAGGGGAAAACAGGCGAGAACACGCTGGACGCTATTTTGTAACGTTCATCGACGACGCAACTCGATGGTGCAGTGTTTATATTATAAAACAAAAAGGTGAGATTTTTAAAAAAATTTATTGAATTCCAAAAGCATTCAGGAAAATTTACTGGAAACAAAATAAAAGCCATACGTTCAGACAATGGCAAAGAATACTGCAATAATATCTTTGACGAGTACTTACAACAAAATGGAATAACACACCAATTGAGCGTCGAATATACCCCACAACAAAGCGGGATGGCTGAGCGCAAAAACCGAACCAAACCGAACCGAACCGAACGGATTACCTCCTAGTTTTTGGGGGGAGGCAATTACCAGGGTAAACTACGTTCGAAACCGATGCCCGTCCCGAGTATTAAATAATGAAACGCCGCACAAGATGTGGACCGGTCACGACACATATGTAAAGCATTTCCAAACTTTTGGAAGTATAGCCTATGCACTTGAAAAGCGACCAACAAATGGTAAATTTAAGCCAAAGTCAGCAGAATGTACCTTTGTAGGATACTATGAAGATTCCAAGGCGTACAGTCTTTGGAACGAAACATGCAAGAAAATTATAAAAAAGCCGTGACGTGATTTTTACATCGGAATTCAAAAGGTCTACGAAAGCTTGCCAAGACCATACTGATGCGGAAATATACCGCGGGATTATGCCTATAGAAAAATGCCCCAAAACAACTCGGAATGCTCAATACACAAATAAAAATGAAATCGAAAAAAAAATATAGTGACCTACAACATGCCAATAGAGAAGCACAGCCAAAACAAACTGCAGTCTATGAATGTATCAACGTATTTTCAAAGAAAGATACAGATACAGAAAATGACGATCCTGCCAGGAGTGATGATCCAAAGACGCGGGAGGTGGAAAAGGATGGGTCAGATACGGAAAAAGAAGATCCAGATGATTTTAAACAATGTGTTGCAGAGGAGCCGTCAGCCTTTATTTCCATTCATGTGCCATAGAACGTGAAAGACGCCTTAAACAGCCCTAACGTAAAGGAATGGAAAGCAGCGATGAAGGCGGAACTTGATGCTTATATAGAGAGTTCAACATGGCAACTAGTAGACAAGCCATTAAAGAAAACCATTGTCCAATGTAGGTGGGTATTTAGTACGAAGCCAACTAATGATGTTACTTTCAGACAAAAGGCGCGGCTGGTGGCAAAAGGATGCTCACAGCGTTTTGGAATTAATTACACCGAAACATACGCACCGGTGGCTCAGCAGAAATCAATCAGAATTTTGATGACAATAGCGGCGGAGTGGAAATTTAAACTCAGTCAGTTTGACGTAGTAACCGCATACCTTAACAGCGAAATCGATGAAGAAATATATATGCATATTCCTGAGATGTTTTATGAATTAATGCATGAAAAAAAAGCAGAGAACAAAGTGTGTTTGCTGAGGAAAAGTATCTATGGCTTACAGCAATCAGGATTGCTATGGTACAGAAAACTGCATGATAGACTAACCGAATTGGGTTTTCAAGTCAGAGCCATGCTTCTACCAACGACATAACGCAAAGGTAGTTGAATTAATTGCAATTTATGTTGACGACATCATCTACGCCAGCAATTGTGATAAGGCTAGATCGGATTTTTTCCTCGGAAATCGACAAATCATTCAAAGTTAAAGATTTGGGACCATTGAATCAGTGCCTTGGGATACAATTTCATCAGAATCCGGATTCGAGTGTTTATATGGTGCAAAGAAAATACGTGGAGTCAATTCTCGAACGTTTTGGCATGAAAGACGCAAGACCAGCTCGAACTCCAATTGAAGCCGGAGTAAAATTGAAGAAGGCGGTTCTGGAGGAAGGAAGTGAAGGGAAACTTGATATTGATAAACTACCTTACCAACGGTTAATTGGATCTCTATTGTATTTATCCATATGCACACGACCAGATATTGCGCACGCTGTCAGTTGTTTAAGACCGTATAACAATTGCTATAACAGAACACATTGGAATATGGCGAAAAGAGTGCTACGATATCTGAGTAGGACGCGAGATATAGGACTTCAGTATAAAGGAGGAAATACTGATTTGACGGGGTATGCTGACGCAGATTGGGGCTCATGCATCGATGACAGGAGGAGCTATACGGGATATGTTTTCAGTCTGGCTTACTCAGCCATTTCATGGGAGTCAAGAAAGCAAAGGACAGTTGCTCTATCTACAGCTATATCTGATGCGACAAAAGAGGCCATGCACTTACGAAGCATTCTGAAGGAATTAGGCTACCGACTCGAAGGCGGAACTACCATTTTTAATGACAACAGAAGTGCTCAAGGTATTGCAAGCCACCCAATCTCAAATTCAAGGACTAAACATATAGATGCATTGCGACACCACTATGTAAGGGATGCAATCAATTCACGAGATATTACACTGACGTACGAGGGGCGTTCAAGATATTCTCGGTATCGGGGTGAAGCTGTGGTTGCATATATAAATTGACTTATTTATCAAGTAATACTATTATTTTAGTGCATTCATGTAAAATTTCATATAAATGCGATTATTAATTCGCGTTTTATCTTTAGTTAAACAGAATCATAATGGCAACTGAGACGATGATGGTGAAAATTGAGCATCGCGCTGTAATTAAATTTCTCACTAAGCAAGGAAAAAGTCAAAAAACTATTCATGAAGAGATGGTGGCTGTTTACCAGGGTTCCGCACCTTCATTATCAACTGTGCAAAAGTGGTCAAGTAAGTTCAAGAGAGGCAGAGAGAGCATTGAAGACGACCCCCGCTCCGGCGCCCCGGCTACTGCTTGTACGGGAGAAAGCATCAAAGAAGTCGAAAAACTTGTTCTTGAGGATGCCCGAATAAAGGTGAAAATGATGGCAGAGATCACCAAGCTTTCAATTGGTACCATTCACACCATTCTTCATGACCATCTTAACCTTTCAAAGGTCAGTGCAAGGGGGGTGCCACGAATGCTCACAGCGCCTCAGATAAAAAGTGAGAATCGCATGCTGTAGAGAGCTTTTGGAGATGTGTAGTGAGAACGCGGACGGTGTTATGGATCGAATTGTTACTGGGGACGAAACATGGGTCCACCACTATGACCCTGAAAGCAAACAAGAGTCCATGCAGTGGCATAAAAAAGGAACAGACCCCCCGAAGAAGTTCAAAGTCACTCCGTCTGCCCGAAAGCTCATGGCCACAGTTTTTTGCGACTCAAAGGGAATCTTGCTCATTGAGTACAAAAAAAAAGGTGAAACCATCAACGCCACATCCTACGCTTCCACTTTGCATAATTTGCGGGAGGAAATTAAAAAGAAAAGACGGGGTAAACTCGCAGCGGGTGTGTTGCTTCTTCATGACAACGCTCCTGTTCACACGGCGCGAGTTTCCAAGGCTGCTGCGCGAGATTGTGGTTTCGAAGAAATCCAACACCCACCCTATAGTCCAGACTTTGCCCCTAGTGATTATTTCCTGTTTCCATATTTGAAAAAATGTCTTCCTGGAAAAAGATTTTCGGATGATGAAGAACTCAAGTCGGTATTTTGCAGAGAAAGAGGAAATTTATTATTTTGAGGGTTTAAAAAAGCTTATCTCAAAATGTAACAAATGCATTGATGTTAGGGGAGATCATATTGAAAAATAAAAACAATTTAAATTGAATTCGCATTTTCCTTCATATCGATACCGAGAATATATTGAACGCCCCTCGTATTTAGCCTCAGAAGAAATGCCAGCTGATGTACTGACTAAGTGTCTACCAATCTTAAAACATCATAAATGTATTGAAATGATAGGTATGAACCGAATTAATTAAATAATTTTGTTAAATGAATGGATTAAATAGTTTAATGGATTAATTTACTTTTAACTACATGAATTATTGATTTTTCTTAACTATTTTTTTTTTTTATTTTAAAATAAAACTAAAATTATGTTTAAGGAGGAGTGATGTAAATATGTACTATGTAAACATTATTTAGCTCTTAAAACTAATTAACGAATAAAACTAAAACAATATGAATAACATTCTTCAGAATACTAGTACTCTTGTACATCCTACTTTAAGTATACACTTGTTACATTGAAGTCATATCAAATGAAATTTGTCACTTGTCTTTTGATTACTGGCGTAACCGCATGTTTTTCATTTAACAAGCTTCATTGACGGTTCGCTGTATTCGTCTAATCACATCAATATCATGCGAGTAAAAATGTGATTGTACGGACTTAAAAAAAATCCTGCTTCCCTGTTTGGCCAGTGACTTTTACACGATTTTTTCTGCGGCGATATATTGAAAAAGTAGCATAACAGCACATCGCGTTCTCTACGACCGTTTTTAACTGGCGAGTTTGGCAGGGATTTCAAAACTAGACATGGCGTTATGCCTCATATATCTGGTTACTATTGACGCTGTCATATGCGGTTTGAAATCAATAAATAGATGATGAATGCCGCTCGGAAATTACCGGGCTTTTTTCCAAGATCTGCCGTAGTGTGAATATTTAATTTATGAAGGAATCTCCTGGTCTGAAATCGCAGTAATATGGACCAGCTAGGTTTGTTATGAATAAAATACACTAAAAAATATGTTCATGAGGCTTACATATATTTGGGCATTCAAAAGGGTCTTCTTTCTTGTGGATTTAGCTTTAAATAGATCCGCAGATAGTGCGTCTGTTCCTGCAGCTAAGAAATCGCTATTCAGAACTTTTCTTGGTCAGGTGGACGATTTTATTGTCGATCATCGTCAACGTGTTTTTATAGGTATTGTGTCATATAGGCAAGTTCTTGGTTCTTATATCTTGCGGTCGTCATTACTGCAGAAGATGTTCTCCATAGCCTGGATCATGCAGTTCTCTGGGTCTTTCTTATACTTTCTGAGAAACTGACAGACTTCCCTGCAGCTAGTCATTGAATTTGTGATCAGCTTTCGTCTATTTCCGTAGCGTTGTCTTGTATGCTTTTTGTTTCATAGCATGCACCCGCTAGAAATCTTCTTCAAACCAGGAGTTTGGTTATGACTGCCTGTTGATACCTAGGTCATCAATGTCACCAATAATCTTCTGCGCTTAATACTAGCAGAAGAGAACTTCTTCAAGGATTTTGGGGGGATCAAACAGAAAAGGCCCCAGCAATCTCTTGCTATTCTATCCGTTCAACTTTAAATTCCTTCATAGTACTTTATGGGTGCTCTGTCATCTGGGTTTGGTATTCGCATATTGGCTACAATAAGGAAACTTTCGGACACCCATAGTACTAGAGTTGTGCCTTGCGTCGATCGAAATACCATCGAAATGCTCATAATTTCTGGATTACGTGATTGCTAAGTCACTTCGTGGTTGAAGTGGTGTCTCCATGCGCCTGAGTCAAATTTCAGACCTTGTGTAGTATGCCACCAAAGACGCACGCCTTCCCTAGATAAAATTACCAAGGAGATATTAATATCGTGCTTAGGATATTTGCTTATACTCTTAAGTCTAGTATATGAGCTCGTATCAGCAATCATTAACTTTGACGCGGATTGTAAACATTTAGATCTTTGATTTTTTAGGAGGAAATATTACGAAGTATGTCCTTAAATATTTGGCGTACTTCTAAATTGAATCTTTCAATTGGTTTTCTTGTACTACTCCATGCGAACAGTTTTATTAAAAATAACTAGTTTCCGAATAGCAAGTGGAAACCCCTCGGGCTTCTTATGATGACCAAATCGCTGACTACTATGCGAACATTTGCACTAGTTGTGGCATGCAAATAACTTGATTTCATTTAACACTTAAAACTGGTGAGCTATCGGTTGATAAAACAACCGGGAGCAGAGCCCAAGGGCAACTAAAGTGAGCAATTCCTCATGTCGTAAGTGGCCAGGTGAAAAATGAATCTGGAGAGTTTGTTTCCATATAAACCAGAACTTTCTATATTAACTTAGCTTGAGGTTCCATTTTGTTGGTGGCTGTCTATAAAAGAACCACCAAAACTCGTATGGCACATCAGTAGCGATTCATTCGTCACATTGTCACATCGGCATTTTACAAATTCTTTACAAAGAAATCGATCAACATGAAAGTAAGTGTCATTCTATACGTAAAAGATACTTTTTCTAACTCTTTTTGAGGATGTGTTTGTTTCAGTTCGCTATTGTTGCCGTAGTCGTCCTCGCCTTGACAGTTGCCACTCAAGGTTCTGTGGTCAGATTACTTGATGGTGTATCCCCAATTTCGTACGCTCCTATCGGTGGATTGCCAATTGTACGTGAATCCATCGGAGGTGTTCCACTGATCTACTCAGCTCCATTCGTGGGAGGATTGTCACAGCCTATTATCGCTGCTCGTGAAGGTGTTTATGTAGCCAAGACTCCAGGTTCTGAGCATGTGGCACCACTGCCAGGACACTTCAACTCTGCTGTATCTATTAACGTTTAACCACTTTTGAAATAAAATCGAATGCAAATGGAAATTAAAACTTTTTCTTTTGATTTTTCAAACATTGCACGACTGTAAAAAATAGACATATTTCTCAAATACTTGTAGATGCGACAATTTAGTGACAAGCCTTTAGACACGGAAGCTGATTTTTTTAACGGAGGGCTTAACCTATGAGGATCATCTCCATAAGACGCCCCACATTAAACGAAATCTACGACACTAGAGCTTCTGAACAGTCGTAGTAGTTATTATGCGAGATATTGATTTGTCCGACATATCAGCAAGGGGAAGGCCGGAAATTGATACTTTTATAGCAGCCTAGCTATACATAAGTAAAGAAAAGGAGTAAGCTTACAATTCGAGTGCCGCACAGCTCACAAATTTATGAGCCGAACCTATAATTGTGAAACAACATACCTCTTGCTCATTAGCTTACCAATTTTCTACCTATGAAGCCCAAATTGTTCGAAAATATTTAAGATAAGTCTGTTATCCTCTACCTCCTCTGCGCGCCTTAAGAACACTTAAACACGGTTTATGAAGAAAAGTGATTTTCTTTCTATTGATTTCAGACACTGAGCTTCAAATAGTGGCCCATCAGTCCTTTATACGGCCAGTTCGGTGTGGATATAGACTTGAATTTGGAAGTCAATTTGCAGCGATCATCAAATTGAATGTTCAAAATGATGTCGATAAGCCTCAACATAACAAAGAGGAATTTATGCAGGCAGATTATCGAAAAGGATCTCATGAAGTCTAGAGATTTTCTGTCTGGTGTTTCACATATCAATCGCCACTGTCAAAGAACTTTGGTATACATCGCAACCAGAATCTTATAAATCTAAAAAAGTCGGAATTGTCAAGCCCCTATTTCGTAGTAGTAGATATATTTCTAATTGTGTTTCAAAACCTAGTTCAACCCTCTTTGCATCTTACAATGAGGGTCGTGGGTGGTCCCTCTCTTTTAAGCAAAAGTGTCATGCAGATGGACTAGCAAAAAACGTTTTAGGTGCCTGACTAGTTCGTTTGAAGGAATTGTACAGATGCCCAATCAATACACATTCAGCAATGAATTAGTACGGTTGCAGCTTACAATGCAGGATTTTACGCAGTCAAAGCCTTTGTAAATTGGTTGCCCTCATCTTGTTCAGTCCTGCAATCGGTCGAGACAATATTTCCAAGTTATTTGTATTGAACGGATTGGGAATTCGGCTAAAAGCCCTAGCCGATTCCCCTAGATTCCATAAAATTTGCTTGATGGTTCACAGGCATAGTTTTTTCCTATGAGTTGCCGCGTGGGCTCTGCAAATGTTTGTGATACTGCCTTTAGTAAAAGGCAATCAAATCCTACACATTGGTAGTTAGCAAGCTCTTGTCGTGAACTCAGACTAAGTTCTGGTAGCTGATTTGCAATTGGTGCATTACTCCATGCAAATACGCCTAGAACAATAAATGAATGGCAACTTGATTTTCGCCAGATGGTTCTCAACTGAAATGAGCATCCTAAGGCTCTTACTTACTTACGAGGGTAGTCTAAGAAGTACCCAACCTGACGTATAGATGGCGGTTGTTGGTTAAAAAGAATAACAACGTTATAAAACTTAAATTTGAAGTTTGACGACGATATGTTGTTTAGTATTTGTTTGGCAGCCATCAATTCTGGACGCTCTCAATGAATTTTTAAATATGGAAAAAATTGGTCATCGTGATGTGTTACAACACTTTCGTTTGAAAGGCCTCAATCCAACCAACATCGAAACTGAACGGGATTCTACTCTGGGGGAGTCTGCCCCTTCGTTTACAACAATAAAATATTGGCCGGCAGAGTTTAAGCGAGGCCGTTGATTGAAAGTGCGTGAACTAGCAGATATGGTAGCCATTTCTAAAAGCGCTGTACATGAATTTGGCGAAGAAAAAAGTTTTGTTTCATCCAGACAATGCACCAGTTCACTCATCCGTCATCAGGATGGGCAAAATCAATTGCTTCTTCAGGCACCCTATTCGCTAGGTTTAGCCTCTCGGATTATTTTCTATTTCCGAATTGGAAAAAATTGCTCGGTGTTAAAAGTTTGCCAACAGTAAAGAGGTGGAGTCTGCAGTTGATGGCTATTTTAAGGAGCTCGAGGATTCTCACTACAAACAGGGTATCGAAGCTATGTAGAGAAATAAACATATTTTACCCCAATTTCTTTGTGTTTTCTTTGTTAGGCCGGGTACTTCTGGGACTACCCTCGTACGTTCTCAGCTAACGCTGCAGTTTGTGGTGGACTTGGGACTAAGGCATTAAACCCCTTCTGTTAGTGCGGTCCTTAAAGAATTGGTTCTAGTTACGTACTTCAAGATAGTTGAGGACCCCTTCCAATTATGTGCGTTACTTAAGGCGAGTGTTTTTCTATTGCGTCGTCCCTCTGAGCAAATATATTTATATCCTAGCCATAATATGTGACTAATACGCACCTCACCTTCACAAGCGAGACAGAAACCGCTCAAAGTATTCAAAACGGTCAAGAGCGTCTTCATCTGATTTCGATAACATCCATCTTTTTGCAACACGAGTACAGTGCAGGATTGGGATGGCAAAGTCAACTTAGTGTTCCTTGATAACGCCGTATTCCCAATTATTCTCTAGGGGCAAAGAAACAGCGATTGGCAAGTGTAAATCTTTGTTTGAATTTTGCTGAAGAGCCATTGTCAGTGTTTAAATAGTAGCCAAGATAGACAACGTCTCTAAGTAACCTGGAGCTAGAGCTGTATATTGTGACGTTCTGTTCGATTAGTGGGCTTGTGCGTCTTTTCTCTTGACAGCATTTACTTGACGCTGCTCCCATGCACAGCTAAACACATTATTGCTGCATTAGTTTCAATACTTGCGGACACTCCACCACACACTACTAGAGATATCAATGTCAGCGGCGTAAGCAAGTAGTTGCGGAGTCTCACCGAGAAATTACTACCGAACTTTACGACGCAAGGAGCATTCTCCAATGACATTTTGCACAATGTGGTGAGTTTGGTTGGGATGCCAGAACTAGGCACCAATAGACGCCACTGTAGACGCTGTTACATGCGGTTTTGAAATCGATAAAGGGGTATAGAGCATCGATTTGAACTTTTAAGGTCTTCCTTGGGATCTGCCATAGTGTTTATTTTTGATCAGTTCGGTACTGACCAATAGGGGCCAATCAGATCGTTGGTTTCAGAGGTTCGGAGGTATACCTTACGGTAGACGAGATTTTGTACCCGATTTTGAGGAGGCTGATGACTTAATAGTTGAAGCAGTTTAGATAGCCTTTTTTTCTTGTGGATCGGGAAAGCGATGCTGATATTGGTCTGGCTAATTTTCTTCAACCAAATCTTCGAAATTAGTTGGTGTACCAGGTGTACCATATGACCTCATACAGCCACCGTATGGTTCCTTAAATATGTCTGCTCGGCAGGTAATCCGGCGGTGCCAGCAGCCTTTTTATCTTGGTTATTTGGGCGGAAATCCTGGCTTTATAGGTCAAATTGAATTCTGCCTTCACGTCGGAATTTGGGCTATCGCAACCATGTAACAATCTACAAAAGAAGTTCCTCCATATCCCTACCACTTACTGTGGCATTATTAGCAAATTGCCTTGTCCATCCCTAGAGGTTTCTGTTCGGGTCTCGTTGGCTTGACAAGTTCTTTTTAGCTTTTGGTAAAACTTCCGGACGTAGTTCCTGGAGTAGCACTTCTCCATTTCCTCGATCCCTAGGTTCTAATATTGCTTCTTGTTTTCCGGGGAAGCCTATGTTGCTCACTATTCTTGTGCTTGTACTTCTAAAGTGCACGAGCTGCAATACGCAGCACCGCTTTATAGCGTGCTATTTTGCTTCATGCGCTTGCCTGCACTCTTATCAACTGCGGCATTTCGATCGTGCAACTTTAAATCTGTTCACAGTATTTCTACAATATTATGGCGGGCGTAGTAGTTAGCGGTCTAAGCCTACATTGGGCGAATTGTTTGCATGGACATCTGTTGTATAATAATGCCGTGCGTCGATCGGTGTCTGTTTTAGGTAAGGTGATCGCCACGTTCTTTTGCGAATGTTGTGTACTAGAGATGATCTTATTTCTTTGTGTGGCGTTGAAATCCCCCCAAAAACGGCTTAGATGGCATACTTAGAATCTTGCTTGTAGGTTTTGTAGAGGAGCCCGTAGAAGTAGTCGTCTATTGTATTTCGATCGTAGAGGCTTGACCCTGTATAGAGCTGATATTAATAAATTTTGCCTTTCTGAAGGTGGTGCTATGAGCCTTTCAGTCTAGGACCCCTTTAAGTTCTTTGGCTGCTGGTTGCCTGTTTCAAGTTGGAACTTCCATGTGTAGATCCGAACATACTCCTCCTTTTTTTGTTTACCGGGGACTTTGGGGTACGGTCAGTAAGAATTTTATGTGGCCGGGTAGTCAACGCTACGCACAACCTCCCACCTGGAAGCCTTTGGTATAGAGACAGTGAAATGAACATGTTACAAGAAAGAACCTAAATACCTTCATCATTAAGTCCTTGAACAATGAATCCAACTCACAATGATATTATTGAAGATGGGCGTGCACTGACAACAGAAGGCCACTCCACACGTATCTGTGCCTTTGCACAGCTAAATGAGCTTGAGCAATCAACATGTTGATTCCAACAACTCAGACCACTACCTATTGTCCGCATATACTCTACTTATTTCTCATTAGGTAGCGTCCTTCAACAAACAAATTGATCCAATGCTCATTGTTGCATTGCTTTTCGATTAAAGTTACTTCGCTGTAATCCACTACTACAAATAGATACATTCCATGAGTAGATACATACGATATGCCTTAGGACAACAATCATTATCATCCTAATCAACAATACCATAGGACTGGCGTATCGCTTTCACTGAATTACTCCGATTCCAGAGAGGCATCTACTGACCAGACACACTGTTCATTTGGATTACAATTTTTATTTGCGTTGCTGATCATTTAAAGGATTTACTCCAAGCGCACTATGTTCCATAGTCATAGGCAGAATGCAAATACCCGAGTACGGCTAGATGCATTCAGGCATTATGGATACATTTTACCTTGCTGCAAACGAGTACCCACTGCATTCGGAGCTCATACACAACGATTTCCATTTATTATCCCTAACAGCCATTAAAGCCAATCGGACTTAATTGCAATGCTCTCACGCCAGGCGAGTGCTAGCGAATGCCACTACGTCCTTGACCACCCTTGGTTTGTAGTAGGTACTAAGCCACCTTTCAGCCTCTTGCACAGGAGCCCGTACCTCATGTGAAAGCCAAGAGTTGAGAGTTTCTAAAAACGACATAAATTCAGCGATTAAAGTCATCGATAACTTAATCAATTTGTGAATCGTCCATGCGGATTAGATACTAAGCTTTCACAAAAAAAAAAAAAGGACCTCTATCTGTTGGCAATGGAATTCAATTTACAAGCAATCGAATCGATTTGAGTGGAATTGAATCGATAGAATGGTTCCGTAGATTGCTGGACAGCCAGCATCGGCGTTGACACTCGGTTCGTGACAATTTAAGTGGATTCCAATTCCAATTAAAAGTACAGTTAATTTATGAGACTACTTTATGATATGTTCACTCAGATATGAGTGCAAATTTTAATTAGACCGCCTAATTGCGTTTCTCACTTTGGCTGGTGGTGATGATCGGTGTAGGCGCCCGGTAAAAGTCGTTTACTGCACCCTTACTCGCAAGTTGATTAATTTTTATGCAAATCATTAATGTCCGCCACCGTAGCGATAGCGATAGCGATGCTCGGGAACGGTTACCATGGAAAGTGATTAATTGATGCGCGACATGGTAAATGAATAACATTTGGTTTATTGAAATAGTTAACGGCAAATAAGTCATGGTTTCGAACAAATTAAATTATATACAATAAATGGAAATTTGTATCTCACCCGACACGGACTCCAATTGAAATCGGATATGCGAATGCTGTACAGACGACAGGGTTTGGAATGAATTTTCAAAACATTGAACCTGCCGACAAGCTCTTGAAAAGCACTTTTGTGCAGTCGGTATGAATGTTGGTTTTCAATATGAGAAAACGCAATTAGCACTGTGATGTGGCTTGTGATTCTTGTATCTGGCTGCTACAGGATGTCACTGATTGGGTATCATTGACTGAATGGAAAATCAGAGGGTGGATCTCGCTATGAACGGACACCTGCAAAGAAATCGGATTAGAGCTTCTTTCTTTCTCGGTGCTGTTCCAGAAAGTATGAGCGAATGAATTATGGGATATACCTTGCCGGAGTGCAGGTTCACCTATTTGGCAGTGGTAACAGGCACAGTTCCAGCGACATCAAGTCTGGATCTGCAAAAAATTTTAAATAGATTTATGGTTGTTGAAGCTGGACCACATTCTTCTCGGCAAACCTGAGTTAGTTAATCTCTGCCATCCGATGTTGGCTAGCTTAAAGCAGTATTACAATGTATAGGTAACTAAAGAGCGTGGCAAAATTCACTTAGGATTTGAATTTTGCGCGGTAAAGTGTTGCCAACGAAGAAAAAGTACAGCGTGACTATTCAGGGTTATCAAAAATCGAGCGCTACACGAAAGAAGAACGCTTTTCATTGCTGAGCAATGTTCCAAAAATAATGAAGGGTTGGAAGCTACAAAATATGCTCGCAATAGTGATCTAACTTCATCAGAAAGACTGGATCAATTAATGCTCGTAGACACCCTGGCCGTCCTTCAGCAAGCCGTTCAACACAAAACATCGAAGCATTTCGTGAGAGTGTTGCTGAGAGTCCAGGAAGATCAATTCGACACCGTGGTCAATATTTGGACAATTCGAAACCGCTTTACAGCACCTTCACGCATGCAAAGTGCAATCAACTCAAGAATTGAATCCTACTGACCACGTACAGCGAATTGATTATGAAACAACAATAAGTGGATCCTGCTTGAAATTAACTTGAGCGATGAGGCTCATTTTCATTTTGATGGCTTGGTTAGTCGTTAGAATTGTCGAACTTGGGGCTCAGAAAATCCACGGATGATTGTTAAGAAACAAATGCATCCACAACGGAGGCATTATCGGACCATTCCTCTTTGAAAATGCGGCTGGTCAGGTAAGTTAATGGTGCTCACTATCGCTACATGATAATCTAGTTGCAAGATATGGATGTGGACAACATGTAATTTCAACAAGATGGTGCCACATGCTATACAGCCCAAGAAACAATTCAATTGCTGCATGAGACATTTGCTGGTCGTGTAATTTCCGGTTTCGCTGAACAAAATTGTCCGCCCAGATCATGTGCCTTAAAGCCGTTGGACGTTTTTGAAATCTAAGTTTTATGCCAACAAGCCCACGACCACCCATGCTTTGAAGGAGCAAATTGAACGCTGTATCAATGCACTTCAGGCACATTTATGCATGCCCGTCATGGGAAACTTCGAAAAAAAGTGCGAATGTGCCAGCAAAGCCGTGGAGGCCATTCCATATCAAACCCTATACCGTGTACTTTTCTAGCAAAACTACTTTTTGCGTAAAATTTGGGACACCCGTTATGTTAGTTCCTATTAATTTTAGCGAGCTGATTGCCACCTGGTCGCTGCGTCGCTTTATCGTTCCACTCAAAGTTACTGGTGACTTAGAACTCAGACGATTGTACCTTGGAATTGAATGCTTCAATGAGTGAAGTGGCAGCTATGGCTGTTGCCTCAAACAGGGTTTACCTTATTAAGATATACCACGTATGTATTCTGCTCAGTCCCTTGAAGTGGCAAAGACTATGCTTCACAAGCTTTTAGTCTTTGTTGCACATTTCACATATTTCATCGTGATTTCTACAGCCATGACTCTAGAAATCCGGGATGGACAGGAGTAGGACAAAATGAAGATGCAAACCTGTGATTGTAGCTACTTCGGAGACTTGGGTTATAAGTTTAGAGTTTTTCATACGTGAGGAAATCCGCAACAAGGCGAAATTCACAGACCTCATCACGATATGTGCTAACGCCCTCACAGAAGAAATAGACTATGCCACCAAAGAAAGTTTCTACTAGTTAAAATAGTTTTAGATTATTTCAATATCAAATATACGTCAATGCAAAAGGAGACCTCCGTTTGGGAGGAGGACTTGAGCCTAAAAGACTCGGGGCCGAAGATAGCAGTGATGGATTAAAACGACGCCTATGGATCAATAGCACCCGAACGGTGGTAGTTGGTCAAGCTAAAGCTTTCGGGAAACTTCTTGGCAACCGTGAAGGAGAAAACTCCGGAGAACCTCCCATCACAAGTTGGCTGGTACCAAAGCCACATCAGGGTTAGTGCTGGTGCCGACAAAAGATCCCTCGATCTTTACACAAAAGCCATAGGTGGATTAGGAGAGGTCTGGACGGGTGTAAAGCTCCTGCCGAGAAAAAATTCTGGAGATCATCAGGCTCAGTAATTCAATCCTTCCGACTAATGACTGATTGTGATCAATAAAGAATGCCTTAACCCTCCAGTGCAGACGAAAGGTATGATTCAGCACGGTTTCAAGTTAATAAACCGCTGGATGCTGATACGCCACCTCCTTCTCTTTTAACTGAAATTGTAGATTCAGCCTCTGATCCTGAGGCATCGATATTCTTTCCTGAAATCGCTACCGATGAATCCAAACTATCTGTGGTCTCCACCTCTGACACTCTATCGGTAATGGAAATTGACGACGAATTACATATCCTTTACGATCAGATGATGAAGCTCTTGAGCTAATGTTCAGAATCGGAGGACTCGAACAATACAGTGGTGTAGGCCTCTCTGGTAGATTATAGCAATCATGCTGCGGTTTCTTCAGATTAACTTCAATCACCCCAAAAAGGCCTCGGCCGCACTCGTTCTACGTCTATCCAAAAACACAGAAGACACCACCCAAATATAGCAACCATGGATTTTAGAAAGCGTCGTTCGTGGACTTGGAAGTCAAGAGGACATGAGACAAAGGTAAGATTAGAACTTGTACTCGTATATTAGTTAAACGTAGCCTTGATGTATTCTTACTTCCTAAACTCAGCGACCCTGACATTACAGTTGCCAGATTGGCGACTGCCAAAGGCACCTGGCTGGCATAGGCATATCTTAGCCATGACCCTGTGGGCCCTCTCCATAGTTACAACTTACCTCATAATCAGGCGCGACGCCAACGCATATCACACGGTATGGGGCAGTATCGACACCAACGATAGAGGTCATTTTCTGATTGCATTATAAATGCTAACCTCATCGTTTGCAACATTGAGAATCAACTCACTTTCATAATTAAAAACGGACATGAAGTTCGAGATATCACTCTTGTCTCTCACTCAAATAATAACGAACTGGATGGTATCGTCTGAACACTCTTTTTGAGACCACAGATACATCCAATTCAGTCTGAATGATGCTCCTGCCCGCCAACCAGCATTCCGGAATTGTGGGAAAACTGATTGGCCAAAATACAGAGGAATACTCTCAGAAACGCTATTCTCTGGACGCTCAAATTCACCGCGTGACACCAACGAGCTTGACATGAAAGTCAATGATTTAAGCTTGGTTCTCAGTCAGACAATGGCTGCTGCCTGTCGTTCAACCTGGAGTTAGAACAAGCCACACTGGTGGACATCGGCACAGGGACTGCTTAGAAACGCTTGCAGGAAACTTTTTCCGGTCTGATTACAAGAGACAAGCTGCTCTGGGGGCTGCATGGCTTCAAACCATCCAAGTTTGCTGGACCGGATGGTATAAAACCTGCCGAGCTAGAAGGGTCATCAGATATTATCCTACCAAGGTTAGAGAATATTATGGGTAGAGAAGTTGATGTTGTTTTTATTTGCAAAGCGGGAAATGCTCTCATGTTGTCCCAAAAGACATCAAACCTACAAGTTTATCATCTGTCCTTCTGAAAACTCTAAAACGACTGGTTGATATTGATATACGATCTAAAATTGATCCACGACTTTTGTCAACGGCTCAACATGCCTACTGTAAAGGAAAGTCTGTGGAAATGGCTCTGCATTCATTGACTAACCACATCCAACGATCCCTACATTATAAAGAGTACACTGTCGTCGCATTCCTACCCATAGAGGGTGTCTTTAACAACGTCAACATATCCGCAATCACGTCTGCCCGGCCAACTCTAAGGGTAGATGACTCACTTGGGGAGTTGATCAGTCTTATGTAAATAGCAGGATAATCAACTCCAAACTGGGGGTTTCTTCTAAAAGGGGTGTCCTTTCACCCCTTCTATGGAACTTGGTGGTTAATGAACTGCTGATATACCAGAAAGTGGGGTAGCAGAGTGATTTCCTATGCAGATGACGTTGCTATAGCAGTCTCAGGTAAAGATTACCATTAAACAACTCTCACAGCTAAATTACTTTTAAGAGATTAAACCGTTGGGAGGATCGCTGTGGATCGAGAGTAAGCCCCCATAAATCTGATCTCGGCTTCTTTTCCAATCAACGGTACCAGTTTAGTCTTCTCCGATACAGCGAATTGTCTTATTTTTAACAAGAAACTAAACTGGAAACCAAATATTCAAGAAAGAGTAAAGAAAGCCACAGCAGCTCTAATCTCTTGCAAAAAACCCATTGGGAATAAAGGGGGCCTTCAACATCGCATGGTTGTATGTCTCGGTTATAAGACTGATACTCACCTACGGGGTGGATCCCAGGTGGAGGGACTTGGACCCTGCAGTCAACTGCAGCAAACTGAGCAAAGTCCAAAGGACCGCATGTCTGTGGATAGGGGGAGCTTTACGTACTACCCTCTCCGTGACACTGGATATTCTCTTTCACTTGACAACCTAAGCATCCTCTCTAGATCATTCTGGGAGATGCTTTCACAGATGACAAGCTAATCCACTTCTATACGGATGGATTGAAGACTGATACCGGGATTGGTGGCTATGTTTTCTCAGGTAAACATAATCAAAGACTCTCCAGGCGGAAGTTTTGGCGATTAAAGGAGTCCTGCCCTGGTTGAGAAAAGCGTGATATCTACAAGGCATATCCGCATCTTTTTGGGTAGTTAGGCCTCTATTAAATCCCTGGACATAGTCTCAGAAAAGTTTAAAACCACAGTTGACTGCCGACCATCTCTCAGATACGATCCTGTGAACGTACATACGTAGCTGACGTTTCGATGACGTTGGAGTATTTGGTGAAAACGTCATTGGCTGAAAATTTTCCATAAGCGCCGACTTTAGTCTCTCTGTCGAAGTGGTTGTTGGTAAACGTGCGAATCTGTGTGCAATGTCTTGTGTGTGATGAGCTGCGGGGTCTGAGTGCACCTCTCTCATAAATGTGCGGAAATTTTCGACGAATGCTTGAGGATTAGGTGTAATTTCTTCGGAGTGTAGCTCCGTATAATATCACAGCAGCGCTGGCTCTGATGTCTTCTTTCAGGCTTATGCGTAGTCCCAAAAGTAAAACAGGTAGTACACTGACCCAATCGTTGGACCTGTGGCACATGATAGCTGCTTTTAGTGATCTAAGCCACCGCTCGACTATGCCATTTGAAGTAGGATGGCATGGTGTTGCCCATGTCCTGTTGCTACCGAACAATTTGGTAAAAACGTCGAAAAGTCTGGATTCACGGTGTCGGCTGTTATATCCTTCAAAGGATATAACAGTGAACCTGTCGATAAGTGTTAGACAGTATCGATAACATTGAGAAGGTGGCATAACTATGATGTCGATGTGGATATGTTTAAATCGTTCTCTAGGAATCTGGATACGTTGTGGTAGGCTTTTTACATGCCGGTGTACCTTACTTCGCTGACACGGAAGACAGTTCTGCGTCCATCTATTTATGTCTGCGTTCATGTGCCACCAAACGAAACGTTGGCTCATCAACTTTCTCGAAACGTTATGCATGTTGTCGAAAATTTTGCGTCTCAAGGTTAAAGGAACGTATGGTCGAATAGTTTCACCGGATACGTCGTAAAAGATGGTAGTTTCCGAGTTGTCTACTTTAAGCTTGGGGAGTTGTAAAGAGGTCGAAGTAGATTTCAGAAGATGTTGTAGGCTTTCGTAGTGATCCCGATGACCGGCTATGTCTTTCGCTGAAATGATGCCGGGGCATATACAATGTCTGTGGTAAATTGGTTTGTGAGTTGAAGTTGCCGTTGTTGTCTCGGCGAGGCTTTGTCGTAAAGTTGAAGAAAAACAAATGATAGTGGGCGGTGATCGGTTAAAACAATGAAGTTACGACCGTCGAGGGGGAGTTTAAAAAAATGAATGCTTCGGAATATTGCCCGGTGCTCGCAGTCATACGCGCTGTAATTCGCTTGGGTTTTATTCAATTTACTCGTATAGAATCTCAGAGGTTGCCGTTTCCCATCGACGAATTGTTCCGATGGATCTGTCTGAAGCGTCGCAGACAAGACAATATCGAGTCTTGTGCCGGGCATGCAAATTGAACAGAATTCGTTCGGAGTTGCTTGCATTTCTCAAAAGCTTGCTCTATTTCTATAGTCCAGATGATATCGCGTTTGTCATTCTTTTTGATGCTTGGTGAGAGGTCGACGAGCGGGGCGTGTGCTTCTGCTACATATTGAGTCTGTAGAAATTCCACGCACCCTTCGGGTAGTTACGCATAGCTTCCACCCTTTCTGTTGGTGGTTTTATTCAGGATTCGCTGACGCTTTATCTAATTGACCTTGAGCTGTCCAAACACACATTTGTGCACATTAATTAAAAGGCCGTTTCGTTGAAGTCTTTTAAGGACGAGACGAAGATGCTGTTCATGTTCTGCAATCGAGTCGGAAGCGATGAGGAGATCATCTAGGTAGACGTGGCAGAACTCTAGGTCGCGAAGTATTGAGTCCATTAATCGTTCGAAACACTGGGCGGCGTTACATAGACCAAAAGTCATCACCTTGAACAGGAAAAGTCCAAAAGGTGTGATTTTGAGTTGCGACGGTAATTTGGTAGTAAGCCCGCTTCAGGTCGAGAGTTGTAAACACCTTACGACCGCGGAGCTTTAATGTAAAATCGCGCAGGTGGGGCAACGGATAACGATCCGTTACTGTTACTTTGTTAAGGCGCCGAAAGTCGCCACAGGCTCGCCATTCGCAATTCTTTTTCTTCACATCCACCTCTGTTAGGTGCCGAGGACACGGCGGCATTCCAGGGAATTCTAGGGCCGGCGAACTCGCCAAAATTTGAACCACTCTGCCTATACTACCTGAAAAAGGTAATATCAGTATATTAGTCACTACGTGCAAACTATTACTAAAGCTGGATGCCAATAGAAGAACAAACCTTAGGTGGACTATTAGATCAATTATTCTAGCGACCAAACAAATCTGACAAAAGCTGGATCTGAATCGCCCTAAGACTTTGATCTTTTAAAATGGGAAACATCTCGGCGCTTTCATAGATGTCATCACTGTCCTTGCTAATGATTAGAAGCTGCATGGACGAGGAGGAGAATGAGACAATTCTCCATCTTCTCTGCTCTCTCCTAAACTCCATTTCGGAGCTTCCTTCTACAATGACTTGAGCGATCTAAACAATCTCAAACTTTTCATCAAAATGGTTCCAAGGGTAGAAAGATCACAGATCCATATGGCATCACAATGGGCAAATAGTCCTAAGTGGGTTGTTCTCTTCAACAGCCACTCTTAGCTAACCTAACCTGGTGTGCAAGTATTCCTCAGTTCAAGCGGCTTCAAGGATCTTCCTCATTCTTTTACCTAGTTTTGAGGTGTAGTGAAATCTTGACTTGACTTGGTTAGTTTCCTCAGGGATCCGGCTTTCCTGAAGGGTGAATTTGCATTTCATTCAATATGACATCTTTGATCTGATAAGCGGACTTCTGATGAGACTCTCCATGAGTTAGTGATGGATTGGAGACGCCTGTGGGAGACAATCACTCATCGTAAGGAACAACATAGTCTACATTTGCCCCATTATGACGCCTTTCATACTCTGTATCCACAGCAAACTATAGATTGCCATGCCCAATCCGAATAAACTTCATGACCAATGTGTCTCCCCTGTCGAATTTCACAGGTGAACCTCTATCAAGTGACTTTGTCGTTCGTCTCCAGCCCCAAAGAATCTTAAACGAACTACTCGCATTCGCATCACAAAAGCCGATTTAATAATTTATCAGGCACTTATTACCCTGTACTGTTCATTTGTCTAATTCCGGTTTTTCCGCTGAGAAAAAATACTCGTACATGCCAACACACCCAATCTTCCCGAAGGATTAAAAACAGTATTCTCACATCGTTAAACCAAAGTTCATATAAATATTTAAAGCAATGAAAAAGGTCCTTGCAAACGCCCTCCACCAAAACAAAAAAAAAGAAGAAACCCCCCACCAACCCTTGAACGAACCCGTAAAGAAGATGCAAATGCCTGGGGCCCTACCGTAGGATGTACTCCTTGCATTTTTTATTGTTTTTTTATTCATTTTTTTTTTGTTATACTTCCTTCGTCCTTCGACCGTGACGGGGTGCACAGCAGGGTGGCGGAGGGTAACATTCTCTTAAATTAATTTATTTTTACTGCTCTGCGGAAATTGGCGGAAAAATATATTCCTCCGCAAGTTGCGTCGCATCACAAGTCCGCAAAGCGGAAAAACGTTGAAGGATATGAATGCAAATGCAAAAAGAAACGAAAAATCACAAAATCAAAAAAAATAAAAATACGACTCGTGTGTGGTATGTACGAGTGTAGCCGAAGTGAAAAAGAATAAACATTGGGAAACTATGAAGAAAAATCCTTGCCGGGAAGACCTATAGCCGGACTCGCTGTCTGGTGGAAGGATATACGAGTATGAAGTATGCCACCACCGCAACAACTGGTGGTGTATGGTGGTTCTATTTCGGAGCTTCTCTCAGACATTGGAAACGACATAAAAAAAAAAAACCGAAAATGGACTCCGTGTATTCAAGTTGGGTAGTGTTGATTTTTGGGTTCGCGCTTGGTGTTTTCGAAACAAAATCCACAAACGGGGCAAAGTTACTTTTGCCAGCTTACCACAATGGTGTCTCGGTAATAAGTCCTTTTACACTTTTTTGTTTCATTTTTTTATTTTTTTATAGTTTTCGTGTTATTTTAAGACCATTTTACATGCAGAATGGATGCGGATGTGGAAGGAGATATGCCGAAAGGAACACGGGACTGCCTTGGTAGTCTTATGCTCGTTTGCGTGAGAGTTGAACAGTTTTGATAATCTAAAAACTGCAACGTCTAGACGCGTTATAAGGCCACTATCTCGCCGCTCTTTTTCTGTGTTTGCCTTTTTTTTTGTCTTATCAAGTTTAATCGGATATTGTTCATTCATTAAGATTAAGTTGTTAGAGGAAGTGCTTTAACGAATCCGCAGTAATAAATGAAGTGATTTTCAAAAATATGAGAGATTTTGTTTTTAATTTACAAATATTGGAGCTCCTGGGACTTGGGAGAGAGCAGAATAATGTTCAGTTTTATAGGGATAATCCGATTTTTTATTTGCAGTCCACAAACCACAACCGGACCCATCTGGAGCCATTTATAAAAAAGGACCTATCCTTCTATATTTCGAGTTGGGTTAACTTCTTTGTAATGTTAAGAAGGGACTCCAAAGCCTTGGATAATTAGCCCTTTTTTTGCAGAAAAAGAAAATATCAAAACCAAGTACGCAACCCAGCTATTGAAAGGAAAGCGCACCCAAGAGATATAAAAAATTAAGAACATCAGCCGCTGATACTGTCAGGGTGAGTAAAACGGGTATCTAAAGGATGACAATATTTGCGCGTGTTGTTTGTTTTTGACCCAGCCGAAGGCAACTATGATGTGCAAATCCGTAGATCCGCAACCTTATTGCGATTTACAGGTCATCGAGAGTAAGTCCATGATCCTTGACTGCTTCGCAATTAAGTGTCTTCATGCGATTGGGTATTTATCACTATAACCCAAAAACTTGCAAGTCCAGACTCATTCTGCAACACCTCGGGATCCTTTTGAGACTTATTGTTGACCCATTTATGGTTTATCTGTCAGCAGCTATTGTATTGGGTCTACAAGTAAGTTTCCAGCGTTTTTTTTCCAAAATTTGAAGTTTTATTATGAAAACATAGTTACAATGCTTTATTCAAAGTATCGTCCATCGGAAGCTACATCTTTCTGGCAATTTATGAATTCCGGACCAAAAAAATTTCTCGTATTTCGAGCCCAAGAACGTATCGAGCCAATTTTTGATTTCCTCTACTGAGCTGAAGCGTATTCCCGTTAGAGCGTTCTGTATCGAACGAAACAAGTGGTAGTCAGATGGTGCCAAGTCAGGACTGTAAGGCGGGTGAGGCAGAATTTCCCATCCACTATTTCCCAAATAGTTTTTCACCGAAACCGCAACATGTGGCCGAGCGTTGTCGTGATGAAAAATGACGGACTCATGCCTGGTCTCATATTCTGGCCGTTTTTCTTATAATGCCCGCTTCAAACGAATTAGTTGGGTTCGATATAATGGTCCTTTGATGGTTTCACCACTCGGAAGCAGTTCGTAGTATACGACACCCTTTTGATCCCACCATATGCAGAGCATGACCTTATTCACGTGAATATTTCGTTTCGGCGTCGATTGGGCGGGCTCGCCGGGCTTTGTATACGATTTTCTGCGTTTAGGATTGTCCTAGTAAATCCATTTCTCATCACAAGTGACAATACGATGCAAAAATGATTTATTTTTATACCGCTACAGTAACATTTCGGACATGCAAAATCGCCGTTCGACGTCTCTTGGCTTCAATTCGTACGGCACCCAGTTTCCAACCTTTTGAATGAATCCCAGTGATATTAGGCGCAGGGAAACGGCTTGTTGCGTGACGCCCAATGATGCAGCAAGTTCTTCTTGAATCTGACACGGATCCCCATCCAGTAAAGCGTCCAATTCCTCGTCTTCAAAACTTTTCGGCTTTTTGGGGCGATCTTTGTCTTCAACTCCAAAATCACCACTTTTGAAGCGTTTGAATCACTCGCGGCACGTCGATTCACCAATACATTCCGCCCCATAAATTTCCGAAAGCAAACGACAGGCCTCAGCCGCACTTTTCTTCATATTAAAGACTAAAAGCAGCGCTTCCCGCAAATGACGTTTATTTGGCTGGAAACTTGCCATGATTTTGCTCGATAAAATGTACGTCACCGATAGAACTGCTCAAATATAACGCTGCAAAGTTGTTGACAGATACAAAACCTACAAATAAAACACATGGGGTTTGACATTTCTGCCTGGGATCCACTGGTGGCGCCATCTCTGAACTGGAAACTTACTTGTAGACCCAATATATTTCAGCATCCTTATTATTCTTGAACAACCCTTGTTGACCTCAGCCCCAAAGACATTTTAGAAGCTTAGATAAGGAATCTGGTATGCATACTGTGGAAGGCACAGTGCATTCAATCGCTTGAATCCATCCTTTTTCTGAGAGTTAGTAATTTTCGGTAGAGGACTTAAGTGTTACAGAACAGTCGCACTTATAATTTTCGCGAATCAATTGTGGTGGAGTAAGTTAACAATTAACTTTCAACCTGTGCGGACGTGTTTTTCTTTTTCTCTCACCTTCCTTCAAACCGCCGTAAACTGCCAAAGTATTTTCCGTCGTTGTTCGTCGACCTGCAATGGTCTCTGCGGTAAATTTTTCCATGTCATATGCATCGGTCTTACCCGGAGACCCATTACCTTCCTCAAGAAGTATTGCAGTCTCTTCAATTTTTACTGTGACGAGTACAAAGTGACCACCTTGGCTCACGTTATGAGCGCAATCAAATGCAACAACGAGACTATTAATGCAATGCTAACGGTGAATGGTCATATTAGCAGAACAATTCTTGGCAGAATTGAAAAGATTGAAGACTCAGTAAACTGCATTGACAGCAATGTGGAAGCTTTCTAGTCCACCGGAAGGATGATCGAAAAGCAACTGGCAGCGATCCAAAATCTGTCCAAAAACCAGTCTAATCACGACAACGAGAGCGAAGTGATCAAATATCAGTTTGATGGATTAAAAAAATTCCTCAGAACAAATTTCTCCAACCTCCTTAAATTCAACGTACTTACCCACATAGACGACTCTATCAATTTTCTCACTATAGATCTCAACTTGCTTTTTCAATTCTCCTCCAAAACAATGCATCCCAACCCGCATCCATCAGATCCTACGCTCGATGACCTGACAGTAAAAATGATTGACGTCAGCGAGGAACTCATAGCGTCTCGGTTGACCGTTGGTCAAGAAGTGAGATTGGCTTCCCACAAAATTGAAAAATTCCAAGCTACGACTAGTTCCCCGTACAATGTCTCAATTCATGATGAATTAGTAGACTAGGAGTCTCACATCCCAACGTTTTTAAATTCCTCCTCCCGCCGCCATAACAACGGAAACCGAAATCGCGATACCTTTATCAGCTAATATCCCGCCCGTCGCCACTCCACGCAAACTGCTCAAACAATTCGGAACTCCATGGACCTCCTCGGATAGAAAATCGGGCTCGAAAATCTGAAAAAGGGAAACCATAAGACATTCTACGTTAAAGGTGCTCCTCAACGCGCTGATGCTGATTGGGTTCGAAATCTCTTTCACCGAAATTATGCTATCACCCTTAGCGAGTGTCAGATGATTTCTCCTGCTGACTCCAAAAGTACCTGCAGCTTTAAAATCAAATTTCCAACACCCAAATATTCGTAGTTGTTCCCTACTTGCCCTGGTAAGGCCACCTGGGAAGATAAGTATCACGAAATGTTCCTAGGAAAGATAAAACCCACATATCGACGATAACCAAAATTCTAAAAATAAACGTAGTATCAGTGATAAGCTTAAAAAAGGACCACTCTCCAAAAGTAACAAAGAAACATCCTAAAAAAAAGACGAAGGTCTAATCCCGATCCTAACTGGAGCTTCAAAACAAACATATTCCACAATGTTAGTCATCCCTCCTCACTTATCCGACAGCCTTTACAACATCAATCCTCTAATCGCCTAATTCCCCCGTTCCACCCAAGCCACCGTGCTAACGCGTCTCTTTTAACTTAACCCCAATCACGCATATTATCCCTTCTCAATCTTCTATGCCACCAAACCTTAAAATTGGAGCTAAAATTAGGGTAATTTTATTAACTCCCAGACTCTAAACCCCACATCTCATCCCTCGGCCAACTCAGTAACCAACCATTTATCTCTACCCCCGTTCTCCTCCGCCGCCATTCTAACACAGCTAACAAATGGTACTACAGAAAGTCGCTATGCGCTCTCTAGGCTTGGAGAAAGAAAACACTAGTCTCTTTCTTGCCTATCTATAGTACATAACAAGTCGGACTCGGTTTTTTGTTTCCATCCAGCAATAGGGCCTTCCTGCCGACCCTATCAGTCTCAGGAACTCTTATGTCGGGTACCACGAGATTTTTAGCTTATCCTCTCAGAAAGTGGCAGACGATCTCGTTGCATTTGGCCACTGCGTCCACTCTAAGCCAGTCTCACACCTACAGCGAAGACGAGCCAACCACGATAAATTTTTTCGTCCATAACTTGCCTTCCTTGCCAGCACTTAAACCATCCCGCCTCACACCTCTACCCCACAAAATCTCTCTTACGTTTTACTCCCAGAATATAAGAGGACTTCGCTCCAAAACCAATGCTGTTCTACGGCAATCGCATGCTCTTCCCTTTGATATTTACGCCTTAACTGAAACCAATCTGATTCCTGACATAAAGAACCAGGAATGTCTGCCCCTTACTTATCCTACCCGCCCAAATGATGATTTCCCCTGTCAAGGCGTCCTACAAGCGATCCAGAACAGCCTTAACTCTTCTCCCATTACCATTTCTTCATCCTCTAAAGTCGACTTTGTCGCAATAAAAGTATCACTCCGTGATATGTTGCTACATCCTACCAACTCCACCTATTGAATCCTACCAACTTGCTATCGATGACCTGTCTGACTCTATTGACGATATCCTTATTTTCGGCTACTTTAATCTTCCTCAGCTACAGTGGACTCCATCAGATGATCAATCGTTTTTCATCGCTTCAAATGCCAACTCAGCTAACGAATGCCTCTTCTTAGACCGCTTATCAGACTCAAGTCTATGCCAAGTCAGCGGTATATCCAAATACATGGGCCGGCAATTAGACCTTATTTTCACAGACTCAATTAGCTCCTCAGTCTCACTTTGTCCCCTGTCTGTCTCAACAATCGATAACTACCACCCTCCCCTTCTTCACACATTTTTTCATAACTCTTCTGTCCAGTCCACGTTCCCCACAACTCTCTCAACCAACGATTTTCATAGAGCAAACCTTCAAAAAATCAGTGACTACCTCAGCAGACTCCCCTTTAACTTTCGCAACCTTAGTATAAATGACGCCTTATCCACTTTTTTTTATAGAGAAATATTTTTACGTTCCGTTCTCCCCCCTTAATCCCAGCGCATAAGATCCGGCTGAAACGCCAGTTCTGGCGGACGGAACTTTCCAAAAAAAACCCCGAAACGCCAAAGGGGACGAGATCGACGCATTTACAAAGATCTTGCTATCTCTTCTGTGGTGCTTCGAAATGGATGGCGGACAATGACAACAGTTTGAACCATGCTTAGTGCAAACACTGTGTCGATTAACTGTGGTAGACGAAATTGAAGCGCGCCTTCTTCTGTGTTCCGGGCCAACTCAGACAAACAGGAGATGTTTTGATGCGTCTTCATACGCAGAACCCTGGACTTGACACTGAAAAGTGGAAAATCTACTCTCATAGGGAGAGAGAGAATCGGGAAAACAAGGACGGCTCTTCTCTTGTTGTGGGCTGAGACAAAGCGTCTTCGGGACCATTAAGTCTAGGTAAGACTCACGCCCCTGTCTGCACTTTAGTAGGGTTAGTTGGCACTTTGTTTGTAAATTTGTGCGGATGGGAGACGACCATCCCAGTACCCATCTATTCTGTGTACTCAAATCAACCTTTAACGTTCCAAGTCTGCTACTACATCGCTATGTAGAAGGCTTTCCATGTTGAATACAAAATCCCACATAATATCCCCATCCATACAGGAACCATGGGTGTGGAACAAACGCATCTGTGGTTTCGGATGTTTAAGGGCTTTCACACCACTTTATGACGAGCGATCGGCAAGGCCGAGAGTGTGTCTTTATGTGCCGAACTCACTCTCACCATCTAAACTTGTGCTCGTCGTCGCAGGCGCAATGTCTGCTTATTCCCCCTATGATTCGTTACTGTCGCCACCATTGGAGGTGGTAGCGGAGTTACTCCAGGAAGATGGGGCATATCATATGCTGCGATGCTAATGCTCAGAACATATTTGGGGCAGTAGCAAATGCTACGTGAGAAGTAATCATCTTCTGAACTTCATACTATCGTCTGACCTGGCTATCAACAATGTTGGCTCTGAGCCAACTTATGTTGGGAGATTAAGACAGGCAGTAATCGGCTTAACTTTATCCAACATTAGATTACTGGCTGAAAAGTACTATCGGAGATCTCCATGTCAGACTCTAGATACATCGAACTCAGAATCGGATGCGAGCTCTCGACCTTGTTGAAGAGGAGGAATCTGCATAAAACCAACTGGACACGATTTAAGGAAGGGCTTGACAAGTTCAATTGTGCTTCCCCTTAGCTCAAGGCAAAACAAAAGCTTAAGGATGCTGTTCAGAACATGAACAGCATGGCATTTCCAGTCAGTAAGCAATCCTGCAGATCGCCCGTTCCTTGGTGGAACACAGACCTCCAGCGTCTTCGGAAAGAATCCGGAAAACTTCTAAACAGGTCACTTAAGACTAATTTGGAGGAAGATTGGAATCTTTATAGATCAAAGCAAAGGGATTTTAAGAGGCTTTTTCGGATTTCGAAGAGCGCTTCTTACAAAGCTTTTTGCGAAAAGATTGAAACTATTGGTGGAACCAGTAGGCTGGTGAAAGTCTTCAAAAGGATAAGATCAATCAAGCTGGAACCACTCAGAAAATCTGACTGTACCGTATAGGTACAGAGTCTCATGCTTTAGTCTCACCTAATCGGAACCAGCTCACAACTAGCTGTCAACGAAGCTGGTAGTGAACTGAACAATACAACACGCCGTAGCTGGTATATGAGTATCTCATCGGTTGTGGTGACGGATAAGGCCATTAAACTTGCTGTTGCTTCCTTTGATGGCTTCAAGTCGTCTGGCACCGATAATATTTACCCAGTTATGTTACAAAAAGGAATAGATCAGCTGCTGGCAACTTTGAAGAGAATTTTCACTGCTAGCCTGGCACTAGCATACATACCGAATCCCAGGCGAACAGTAAAAGTGGCCCTCATACCGAAAATTGGAAAGCAGAGCTACTCGCTCGCCAAGAGTTCAGACCTATAAGTCTGACCTTCTTCATACTGAAAAGCATCGAAGGAATGGTCGAAATCCATGTGCGCAAAACCGCTTTGCGAATGCATCCTCTGTCGGCGAAGCAGCACGACTACCAACGCGGAAGATCCTGCGCTTCAGAATCCGGTAGGCAGAATTGAAGGCGCAATCGACAAGAAGGAATACGTCTTGGGCATTTCTATCGAAGTTGAGAGTGCTTTCGACAACGCAATGACGGCATGCGTAGATGAATCACTAGTTTTGCAGATAAAAGCAATGCTGGTGAATAGGACACTGATTGCGGATGCTGGCTGGCCAATATGTGGTGGCGGACGTAAACAAGGGTTGCCTGCGAGGCGGCATTCTGTCTCCACTGCTATGGTGCATGCTGGTTCATCCGCTGCTCAACGCGCTCAACAGTTCTAACGTCTATGCACAAGCATACGCGGATGATGTAATTGTACTATCTGTTGGATCGTGTCTAGCGACTGTCTACTCTAAAGCACAGGCAGCCCTAGATGTGGTCGACGACTGGTGCACTAGTGATGGGCTTTCAGTCAATCCTCTCAAAACTGAGGTTGTTCTCTTTATGAGAAGGAGAAAGCTGCTTAGTCTGACTCAACAAGCATCACGATCCACTTCTCCAAAGAAGCTAAATATTTGGATATCATCCTGGATAACAACGTTCTCTGGACTAAACGTATTACGTCGAAAGCATCTAAGGCGCTGTCGGCCTTCTGGCAGCACAGAGGAGCGATCGGTAAGGCATGGGGCCTGTCACCGAGAAGGGTCTTTTGGATCTACACGACTATGATAAGGCCAATTATATCCCATGCGTCGGTTTTACCAGACTCCAAAGAACGGTTCGTCTCGGATGCATGGTGGCTTTCCTCAACCCTCCTGGCTCCGCTCTAGCCCATTGATGAATCTCCCTCCTCTTGATATTTCTATCATGGGCTGCATTCTGGCAGCCATCTACCGTTTAAAACATAGTGGTCTTTGGTACAACACGTACTGGAGCTTTGATGACTTTACGCGTCGGCTGTCTTACGACTCTGGTCTTATGGACATGCTGCCCTATGCAATGACACCAGAACTGCTGTTGCGGAAAAAATACGAAATCCACTTTCGGGCAGAATCTGAGCCAGGAAAGGAATGTAGTCGGGTCTTCATGGACGGCGCTGGTGTCTTTCTGGAGGACAACAACATTATGTTAGATTTCACTTCACGTTGGGAAAGCTCGCCTCTGTCTTCCAAGCCGAGATTTACGGAATCTGATGGCAGCGAAATATACTGCGGAGAACCGGTGGAGGGGTCGAAACATTTGCATCTGTTGCGACAGCCAAGCATCACCTAAAGACTTTCGGAACCCTCTTACGATTTCCAAGAGTAGAAGAGGTCACTGAACGCAGTCGGAAGGCTAAATTCAGAGACCCTTGTCTGGGTCCCAGGTCACAATGGGATTACGGGAATTGAAATCGCCAATGAACTTGCCAGACAAGGTTCAGAGGAGAGCTTTTCAGGACCCGAACCTACATTGGGTCTGCCTGCGTCCTCGGTTAAGACTTCCATTGACAGTAGGGTGTAATATAAGCACAACTGGAGATGGCATAGTTCCCTGGAATGCAGGCAGACCAAGCGAGTGTCTCCCAACGTCTCTAGGAAGTCAGCGGCCTTTCTGCTATTGATTGCTGACGTCGTGACAGGGCACTACACTTTTGCAAAGCACTTAAATGTGCTGAGTATAAGTGACACAACATCCTGCGATGCTTGCGGTGAAAGTGATGACGACACCGCGGAGCACTATCTCTGTGAATGTCGGGCTTACTCTCGCATTAGGCTGCAGGTATTCGACGCTGACGTGGTGGGTGCTGATACTGTAGGCATCTTATCACTGAAACGTTTACTCATCTCTCATTTAGGATTTCAGTAAAAGGAACGTACAAACAGTACAATGGACACCAACACTGCAGCCCGCAGAGTCTTCGAATGAAATCCTGCGCAACATTGCACTAGAGGGAGACCTCACCTTAAATGGAGCGCACAAGCAGAAGCTGACCTCAACCGACCGGAAGTGCGCAACTGGAGGCAGTTAGCTAAAGACCAGACTAACTGGAGAGGCTTGTTAGTTGAGGCCTAAATTCACCCCGAACTGTAGTGATCCAACCCAACAATGCATCCTGAATCGTTTCTGCAACATAACTAAGTCACGTCACCCTGTCAGCTATTTAAATTTCTTAAATTACCAAGTTTTCCTTGTAAAATCCAAGATTGAAGCTCCCACAGCTTTAAGATGCCATTCCTTAAGTTGGCCCGTTACTTTCTGAAAGCTTCCTGGTGCTACTTTAACCTCACATAGAGCGCCAACTTCCGTTCTCTTCTTTTAGCTCAATGTTCGTCGTCTTTTTTATTAAACATTTCCAGGAACTTTTACAAAGGACTTCCAACATTAGGAATTTCAATTTTTTTCATTAATTTTTTCTTAACCGTCAGCCACAAACCCCAACCCCGTCGTAATCTTAAACGTCAAATACCACCCTCCCCCCTCCCCCCCCCCAAAAAAAAAAACACTTCAAAACCACAAATGTCACCTTTGAAATTAACTTCATGTTCCACAGCAAAGCGTTTCAGTCCTTTTGGCTTTGGGTTTTATTTTTTTTTTTGTGTGTTATGTCGGCTATAATGGCAGCCTACAGTCATCCGTTCACCATACCAACCATGACCAGTGAGAGAACGGACTTTAATGTTTTCATTCCACTTTAAGGGACAAACGAAAAGTCCTTTCTGTAATATCACTCAAACAATCTCACACAGAGTAGGCCATACCGGCCATGTACAAGTCGTACATCAGTATATCGGTACGTCAGTACATTAATAATAACCCCCTTGAGAGGGTTCACGGTGTCCTGTGCCGGTGTATCGTTGTACTGTTGTACTGTTGTACTGTTGTACTGTTGTACCGGTGTACTGTTGTACTGTTGTACCGGTGTCTTTGTTGTTATTGTGAAAGGGTTTGTTCTACAAATCGTTTCACATGCTTCCTGTAATTAACTTAAATCTCCGTCCTTAATGTGAGGGGGGCGGGAATGGGAGTCGGCTTCCGGGAATGGCCATTGAGGCCGAAATGATCCTTAAAATACTCCGTATTCCGTACTCGGGACTCTGTGTATGGTACGTACGTCACCTTCTACCCGTACGAATACCTGGGTAAACTTTAACAGATTTAAATGGATTCCCAGATTGGGATCATGTTGAGCGGGATTTCCTTCTTACTGCCGTACGGATACATTGTCCTTCTTTTCAAATCGACTCAAGTGTTTGCAAAACAATGAAATTTACGAGTTGTGTGTTTTGATTACGATAAAGAGATTCGTGGTGAGTTTTCGACTCCGGATTTTCCAAATGCGCATGACTTCCACAGGGGTAGACAGTAGCACCCCCTTTGCTATAAAATCGTGCTGGGGTAGAATCGTGGTGAAATTCAAGTATAAACCTCAATTTGTGGAAGCAGTTTGCCTTCATATTTAATGCCAGAGTTACTCGGCATAGTTATGGGGGCCACATCTTTAAGAAGGATTTAAACGAAAACAGAAAAAAAAATAAATAAATAAATATGAGGGTGTGATGGAATTTTTTAGTGATTAAATGTGGGTCATACGAGTAAAGTGTTTGTTTTGCTTGCTCTTTGGCGCTCTAAAGTGAATTTTGGATATCCAGGGGCTAAGAGTTGGCTAACCTTCAAGGTGTCACAAGTCGCAACAAAGTTGATGTAGGTCAATCCAAAATTGGGAAGCAGCCTACCGTGAGGATGCCTGTTCTTTGATTAAGGTGCATTTACAGAGATGCGAATGCTTGGAGTACAAATTTGATGCTTTGGGTTAAATACTTACCACAGACAAGACTAATTGAAATCTGTATCTGAATCATCTTTTGATAATGAAGCACAAACACAAACACAAACACAAACAGAAACAGAAACAGAACCTTCTTGCTTACCGCAGCAAAGTTCGTCAATTTAGGGTACACAAGGACATGACAGACAACGTGAGAGCTAATTAAACCCGAAATTGGGTTGAGGAGAGGATTACAACGATTGAAGTTTTACTTGTGACTCTTAAGAACCCATGACCCGTGGAATATGTTATGAGCTGACTTAAGATGTAATAGGCTTACAACAAGGACCATAAAGGGCACAACCACTGGAATGGGTAATGCTGAAGTCTTGCTTTATGATATTGTGATGGAGGAACTAAGCCAAAGTACATTGTGTATCGGATTATGACTCCTCGTCTTTAATTCCTTATCGCGTCGGAAAGACTTAAGAGCCACCGCCTCCTAAGCGATGGTACGATCTCATAAAATTCCTTGAACGTCTGGATTTCATATTAACCTTGTCGATGGAGCGTGATAAGCAAAGGGAAAAATTGGTTACTATAGGCAACAATATCAATTCACCCGTGGTCTTCTTGGGTTTCTTGCTGTCATGGCAAGGATTCTCAAAACCCCAATCATACCAAAAATATCGATGGAGTAATAATGGATGAAGGAACATCTTTTCCGGGGTTTCGGATGTTTGATGGGTTACATATTACTATACGACTAGCAGACTGGTACAAGCCTTTCAAAGGGGCCATTCTGGAATCACTTAGCAGACCTGATGGCATCTATACTGCACCAAAAGAATATATTCTCTGTAGCATAATTGAAGCATAATTCTTAAGAAACCTGAGCAGAGTCGACTCACAACCAGCTCCTATCATCGAAGCTTAACTAGTATCTGTCAACAATTGTGGTCGTTAGGTCGCCTACAACCTGCATCTAGTTAGTTATGCTACAAAAAGCTATAGACCAGCTGGTGACAATTCTGAAGAATTGCTTGCTCGCCACTGGTATACATAGCGAAGCTTCTGGCGGACAAGAACCGACAACTAGCAAGGATGACTAGGAACAATGAGTAGTTACTAAGATCATTGAGAAAATGGTTGAGTTTCATGTGCGAAATACCACATTGCTAATGCATCCTCTGCCTAAGATATAACATGCCTACTAAGGTGGAAGATCCTGCGGGACTTCGCCCTTAAATCTGGTGAACAGAATTGAAGGCGCTTTCGACAAGATATAGTAAGAGCTGAAAATTTCCATCGACACTGAGAATGGTTCGGACAACGCAACTTTTAATGGCGCATGTATGTTAACTTGGCCATTCAAGGAAATCAATTAATTCAACGTTTACGTTCAGGCATATGTGTGTACGCAGATGATATACCTGCACTGTGGGCCCCCGCCCAATTAGCAAGGCTTCGCCCATTAATGACGTTGTCTAATAAAAAGCGAGGGCAGATTATTCTATACTGGTCTTATCGTAAACATCTTCAGATGACACCTCTGAAGGTTGCTACTATTTGACCAGTTACAAGTTGCCGGTCATAGGTCTTGTTGGCGGCAGGACCACTGGTAGTCCCTACCAGGACTTAAATCACGGTATCATGGGAGTCAGGAGCACCCCGAATTTCGGTCCGGGCCTGACTTGTTGAGGTAAGCCTCCTTGTGGGATTGTCATGGTAGCTGTGGTTTAAACCCAAATCGCGGGAAAGGGTCTTCCTGTTGGTTGACCCACTGTAGAGTTGCAAATAAGTACTGGGTGCTGTGACCCTAAGAGCAGCAAGAGGTTTTAGGTCGGCCTCGACACATACCAAGGGTGGAACTTGTGCCTCCAACACGGTTCCGAATTGGTATCAAAGGATTGACGGAGAGCGATGGGAAGGCGTATCCTTGCTCCCATGGATGTATGGGCATCCCGTAAACATAAGTCTACATGACAGGTGGTTTACGTTAAAAACCAGAGACTAAATACCTGCACTGTTACATCATGTTAAGTGACTGTATCCAGTCAGCTCTAAATTCGCTCGTCGATTTATGTGGGGTATTTCGATCAATCTCATGTTACGATAAGAAGGTAGCTGACTGGTTTGACCTGTATGTATAATGGCTAATGCATTGCAACTAATAAGGCGCAGTCGGTCTTCTGGCAATGCTAAGAAGGTGTCGGCATGGCGGGGGATAGGACCTAATATAGCCCATACTCGGGTTGCATGCGTCAACAAGTTTTCACGAAATAACGTAACTGCTAACTGCTTTGATCAGACTCCAAAGAACCGTCTGGCTCGACTGCATGGAGGCGATTGCTGCAAATGTGTCGCCAAACATCGTTTCAGTTTTTATGAACAATTCATCGGTAGTCGTGAATGTGGGCGGGATAAGTGCACCTTCGTCAGGAAAACGAAAGACGAACTTCTACTGTCTCCAGTTATTCCCGGTCATCGAAAGGTCCTGCTTCAAGAACTGCATATTTGTAGCTACATAGGCTGGAGAAAATAAATCTTTATGGACTTTAACGCAGAAAAAGAGTGACATTCAAAAAGTATGGAATTTTGAATCGACTTGAAGATTTAGAGACTTCTGGTACCAGACGATGCAACTACATCTAAACTGAAGGTCAGCGGGTGGCTTAGAACATCGCACGTGGTATTATCTATAATCAACTGAGGTGGCACCAACAGGTAAAATAGGCTTGCTACGTATCTCCTAGACATCCAAACCAAAGTATGTGCTTCTGTACTCAACTAAGACGGAGAAAAGGCTATCAATGCAACGCCAACCAGGCTAATACCGAATTTATTATGCATTCATCGTCTTAAGGTTAGCCAACATATCGAGTAAACCAGTATCACCGGCAGCAGCTTTCCGTTTCTTAAACGAACAACTTCCATCGCACTGCTCAAGTTGAAACCAAATCGGGGCGCGTCTTGTGAGTTCCATCCGTTCGGAGAAAACACCGATAAATAGCGCCTTTTTGTTCCTGACTTCAATAGGTGCAATGAAATTTGTGCTGTTAATGACGAGAATACTTTTTCATAAAGTTGAACAGAGAGGCTAAAGGAGATGTACTTAACAAGGTAAGCAATTTGCTAACATAACCAAATTGTGTGCATCAGATTATTGGGATGGAGAAGATCATTCTTGCTTTTGAAAGATTCGCAACAGTCCTATCCAAAAGCAGTACAAAATCTTTTTGCTACAGTAGAACCATCGGGATGAGTCAAGGACTTACGTAATCCAACCTTGTTGCAGTACCTTGTGGATAAGCTACACCCGAGTATCCGTGTTAAATAGCATGTTCACCGAAGTAATGATAGTAGGCGAATCTACCAGGTGATCGAAGCTGCCAGTAAAATTATCCTTCCGGCTATATCACCATCTTCCGGAACGCCATGATATTCAGACTGCAGTAATGTAACCTACCGAGTCATCAAACGGCAAAGGCACTGTTGTACTACATTCAAAAACCAACTTAAGTTCTCAGTTTTTGTGGTTCTAGACGGCAGATCGATTCCAGCGTCGATGGACGAGGAGCTGGCTAAGTAAATAAAGCTCAACGTCACTGATCCCCTACTACGCATAAGGTGGACTAAGAATACATGCCGATTTGAAAATAACTCAAAAGTCGTCAAATTGCAAGTATCTAGTGTAAGTCCATACGTCGGGAGCTACGCTCTCACAGACTATCAAACAGTGGAAAGACTGCAACAACGAAATTGCGATCAACGGATTGGGCCAAAAATTTCACATCGGACGTTTGAGAGCTTCCCATGGATCCAACAGAAATGTTTGGCAGGTTTACAAAAATACCGGGGCCCGGTCGCGTCCACCGATCATGGCAAGATTACTATCGCGCTGAAAAGGACACAAAAACAGCTTTGGCAAATATACAAAAGGAAAAACTATCGAAGAAATTCCGGCGCAATTAAGTAGCCTGCAGTCTTTCTCACTGAAGGATAGGAGAAATGCCGCTGGCCTCTGAGGGACGTCGGGAAGCATTCTGGAGAGTCATGTTATCTACAGTTATGCTCATATAAAACTCAACTGTCAATGGAAATCCTAACCGAGGACGTTAGCAGACCTAACGTAAATTCTTGCTTAGCAAGTTCATCGGCGATTTAATTTCCTGCGATCCTATGGTGACCTAGGAGCCAGACAAAACTCAACGAATTTAACCTTCTAACTGCGATAATTTAAGGCTTGCGTTCTTGGAAGTCGTAAGAGGGTACAGAAAGGCTCTAAGAACAGCTTGGTTTTTGCTACAGATGCCAATGGTTCGCCTCCTCCACAGGTTCTTCATAATATAGCTCGTTTCCATCATATCTCCGCTTTGAAGGCAGACGCAAGTTTTCTTAATGAAGAGTAAAATATAAATGTTGTCTTCCTCCAGAAAGATGACAGCTTCACAACCTAAATCTGTTTTAGTGCCATCCGTAAAGTTCCGACTGGATTCCTTTCCTGGCTCAGATTCTGGCCGATAGCAGTCTATGGTACAGAGAAATTTGATTTCGTATTTTTTCAGCAACAGGAATTCTGGTACCATTGCCTCAGATGGCATGTCCATAAGACCAGAATCAAAAGACAGGTCATCAAAACTACAGTGCGTGTTGTAGCAAAGACCACTTCTTTTCAAATGGAGGATGGCTTTGAAAATGCAGCCCATAATATGGATTTCAAGGAGATCAATAATCAATGCCTTTGGAGCAGAGCCAGGCGTGCTAGAGAAAGCCCCCATGCAACCGAGAGAGACTGTTCTTTGGCCTGGTATGTAGATAGATATAAACTTTTCTCAGTGACAGCCGTCCTATTTTACCGACAGCTCCTTTGCACTGCCAGAAGGCCAATAGCACCTTAGAGGCTTTCGACGTAACATGTTTAGTCCATAGAAGTTTACTATCCAGTTTCAGTGGAGATTTGGATGGTGATGCCTTTAAGCACTAGATGAGTTAGACCAGCCAGCGTGATCCCTCTCGTAAAGAGAACAGCCTCAGTGCACGTATCGTCGATCACGTCTAGGGCTGCTTGAGCTTTACAGCAGACAGTTCCTAGATACGACAGACGTACAGAGAGTATAGCGGCATCATCCGCATATGCTTGTGCACAAACTTTAGAAATTTTCAGCGTGTGGAGCACTGAGTTGACCAACATGCATCATAGAAATGCAGAGAGAATGCCGCATTGCGGGCAATCCCTATCTACCCCGCCATCACATATTGGCCGCAGTAAGTATCCGCTATTCATGTCCTAGTCAGCATTACTTTCAACTACAAAACTAGTGATTCGTCTGTACCTTGTTGTCTAGCCCAGTTACACACGCCGCACACTGGAGCAGGGTACCCTCATACCTGCCATCAAATAAACCAGAAATGTTAGACCTTCCGAAGTGGATCGAATGTTTTCATAGGCATATACAGGGTGAGTTTTTTAACTTGAGACATCCAAATTACTCGAAAAATACGCGATATCGCGAAAAATGTTTCGGACAAAAGTCACAAGGTTCTGAAGGGGACATAAGATGGTGACCACGAGTTTGACCTTGAGACCTATTTTCAAGGTCAAACGAAGGTCACTCTTAATTTTTCAAATGATAATTCCTGATTTTCATTGCTCAGTCGTATTGCTCGTAGGCTTGTCATTTGTTTTTACATACTGCGTTTGGCATAACCCAGAAACAACAACTTGGACGTAGCAGTATTTTGTTTTTTGCGGGGTGATTAATTAGAGTGGGTCCCCTTGCCCCCCACTGTTGAATCATTGAATTCTTCCCATTTCGACATTTATTTCCCGAGACTATTTCAACAAATCTCAAAAATGTGACCATTCACTTCAATAAACTTGTCTATCCGCGCTCTAAATGAACCAACAGAACTGAGAAGTATTTCTGGCGTAATCTTCCGGCAAGCTTCAGTTATTAGTCTTTTCATGACCTCACGTGTTGTTGGCTTTTTTCTGTAAACCTCACTTTTTAAGTAGCCCCACAAGAAGAAATCAAGTGACGTAATATCAGGTGATCCAGCAGGCCATTGCCTCGGACCCCCTCGTCCGATCCATCGTTGATGGTAAACATTGTTTAATACGCCCCGAGCTACTTGGGAATAATGGGCTAGGCAACCATCATGTTGAAACCACATTGTTTGTCGCAACTCCAATGGCAATTCTTGTAGTAATACTGGAAGATGGTCCCGCAAGAAGTTTGCATACTTTTCGCCATTCAAGTTGCCTTCAATAAAATATGGACCTATTAATTTATCTCCAATAATTCCCGCCCAAACATTAACATTCCAAGGGTGCTGGCGTTTAACTTGTCGCAACCAAAAAGGGTTTCCGGTAGCCCAGCAATGCATATTATGTCGATTGACCGTACCGTGATTGGTGAAAGTCGACTCATCAGAGAATAACAAAGGGGGTCTCGTTCAATTTGCTGAAGTGCCCATTGAAAAAAGGAAACCCGGTTGCGAAAATCCTCACTAGAAAGTTCTTGATGCATTAAAACACGATAAGGATGGTACTTCTGACGATGTAATATCGTACAGACAGTCGTTTGAGAAATTCCTGATTCACGACTTATTTGGCTAGTGCTAATGTGAGGATCGTGTGCAACGGCAGCTAACACTGCTATTCCATTGTCCTCAACAGCCACCCTATCTGACCGATTCCTTTTCTTTGGTTGCACACTTCCTTCACCAGTGAATTGTTGGATGACCCGATAAAAGGAAGCGCGCGATCGTATCTGGTCTGGGAAACGTTGGGCGTAAAGAGCTACAGCATCATCGATGTTTCTTCCACTTTTTCCATAAAGCAATATCATTTCAATTTTCTCTTTCTGAGCAATGAAAATTAGGAATTATCATTTGAAAAATCAAAAGTGACCTTCGTTTGACCTTGAAAATGGGGCTCAAGGTCAAACTCGTGGTCACCATCTTATGTCCCCTTCAGAACCTTGTGACTTTTGTCTGAAACATTTTTCGCGATATCGCGTATTTTTCGAGTAATTTGGATGTCTCAAGTTAAAAAACTCACCCTTTATATATATAATATATAAATAAGTTAATAAATAAATATGAATATGAAACAAATTTATATTGCACTCCTACGAGACTAAGTTTGAAATCAAGTAGTTGTCAGATGAAGAACAAGAGATATTATATTGATTTTTTAGTTTTTCAATTCTATCTAAAACCATTTCAATGTTAGCCATTTTATGAAGTTCCTCTGTTGAAAAAAACCAGGGAAGATTAAGTATCATTTTGAGCAATTTGTTTTGTGCTATTTGCAGCTTGCGCAGATGGTTTTTTGCACACTTACCCCAAACAGGAGATCCATACAAAACATAATTGCTTGGAATATTGATTTAAAAATTAATAATTTGTTGGCGTCACTCAATTTTGAATTCCGGCATATAAATGGATAGAGAACTCTTATTGTTACATTAACCTTTTTAATTATTTGTTGAACATGTAGATTGAATGTAAGTCGCTTATCTAAATAGATGCCAAGATACTTAACAGTCGATTTCCACTCAACTTGAGTACCGTTGATTAGAAGGAAGTAAGCAGGCTTTTCTTTTACGAGTAAAAAAGATAGCCTGAGTTTTAGAAGCATTAATGTTTATTTTCCAATCGCTACAATACACTTCAACAGCATTTAAACCAGATTGCAAATTAGTTTCAATGTTAAAACCAATTGCATCTGAAGAATAAATGCAAGTATCGTCAGCGAATAAGGCAATGTTACAGTTTGTCAAGTTGGGGAAATCGGAAGTATATATATATTAAAGAGGACTGGACCAAGAACAGATCCTTCTGGGACACCTGCATTAATCAAATGATTATCTGAAAGACTTTGGTTGATGGATACATTGAAACTTCGGGATGACAGGAACGATTGAATAATTTTAACTATGTACAATGGAAAATTAAATCTTAGAAGTTTATGTATTAGACCATTATGCCAAACGTTGTCGAAAGCTTTTTCTACGTCCAAAATTACCATACTAGTGCTTTTGCCCTCTGAGAGGTTATTTTTAATATCTTTTGTGATACGATGCACTTGGTGAGTAGTGTTGTGAAATGGCCTTAATCCAAATTGTTCCGGGGGGCAAAATTACATTTTCATCAACAAAAGATACAATTCTTTTTTTTATAATTTTTTGTAGGCACTTACTAAGAGAGCTTAGCAGACTAATTGGCCTGTAGCTACAAGGTAAATTGGGAGCTTTTCCCGGTTTCAAGATTGGAATTATCTTGGCTACTTTCCACTTATTAGGAAAGTATGCCAATCTAAGACAGTTGTTGAACAAATCCATCAACTTCATAAGGGCAAAATCAGGGAGATTTTTGAGGCACTGATTCTTAATCCCATCTGAGCCAGATGATTTTCTAGTCTTCAAACTACATATAATATCCTTCAATTCATTAAGATGTATAAGCTTAATGTTACTAAATAATGACTGTGAATTGAGGATGTTTAGTGATTGTTCTACGGAAGATTCGATATGCGTGTCTGGAATTACGTTTCTACCAATCGAATGACTTTTGAAAAAGTTGATTGCCAGCGCATTAGCTTTATCACAACAAGAAACCAACGAAGAATTGCCAACCTTAAGTGGGGGAATGTAAGTGTTTTTTTTCTTCACGATATTCGAGAATGGCCTGCTGCCCTTATTTAGACCCTGTAGTCTATCGTTCCACGATTGGTTTCTATGGTTCTTTATTGCATATTTAACCAAAGAATTTACTTTATTGTAATCGTCGAGATAAGACACATTTCTTGTACGTTTCCACCTGGATCTACAAGTGTTTCTTAGTTTTATCATCTGGAGAATAAATTGGGGAAGAACATTGGATGCACATCTTGGGACCGTTTTCTTTGGCACTGAATGTTCTACGCTTTCTAAGATCGCAGAGGTAAAAGCTTCTATATTTTGATCGACTTCAGATATGTTGCTGTTTTGAACCAGAGAGTTTTCAAGATTAGTTCTTATTATTCTTCTACTCGTAAATAAGTTCCAGTTGGCATTTTTGAAGTCATAGACTTGATTTGCGCACTGCACTGGAGATGCTTTCACACAACACTTAACAGGTAGATGATCGGAACTGAGTTCGTTGAGGGTTATGGGGGAAGTAAAGAGATCAAGCATATTAGTAAGATATAAATCCAACGTAGAAGGGTTTCTGTTCCTACTAGATGGAATGTGAGTAGGACTATCGGGAAAGAGGATTTCAAACGGATGTCTTACGTTGAGGTCTCTAAGAATGTTAGCCCATGCATTTGCCCTCATACAAAAAAAAGCCTATGCACAATTTTTGATGCGATTCAGTACTATCAATGTTTATCTTCACACCAATACTCATTTTTTTGCACAAAATAGTTGTCTATTTTAACTTCATGGAGAAGGGCACGAATTTCTTTTAAGTTCTTTTGCAAGACACATACCGATGGGATTTTAATTTTTTTGTTCGTTGCGGGTGGACTCAAAACTATTGGGTCTTCAAGTAAGTTTCCAGCGTTTTTTTTTTTCCAAAATTTGAAGTTTTATTATGAAAACATAGTTACAATGCTTTATTCAAAGTATCGTCCATCGGAAGCTACAACTTTCCCCCATCTTTCTGGCAATTTATGAATTCCGGACCAAAAAAATTTCTCGTCTTTCGAGCCCAAGAACGTATCGAGCTAATTTTTGATTTCCTCTACTGAGCTGAAGCGTATTCCCGTAAGAGCGTTCTACATCGAACGAAACAAGTGGTAGTCAGATGGTGTCAAGTCTGGACTGTAAGGCGGGTGAGGCAGAATTTCCCATCCACTATTTTCCAAATAGTTTTTCACCGAAACCGCAACATGTGGCCGAGCGTTTTCGTGATGAAAAATGACGAACTCATGCCTGGTCTCATATTCTGGCCGTTTTTCTTTTAATGCCCGCTTCAAACGAATTAGTTGGGTTCGATATAATGGTCCTTTGATGGTTTCACCACTCGGAAGCAGTTCGTAGTATACGACACCCTTTTGATCCCACCCTATGCAGAGCATGACCTTATTCACGTGAATATTTCGTTTCGGCGTCGATTGGGCGGGCTCGCCGGGCTTTGTATACGATTTTCTGCGTTTAGGATTATCATAATAAATCCATTTCTCATCACCAGTGACAATACGATGCAAAAATAATTTATTTTTATACAGCTACAGTAACATTTCGGACATGCAAAATCGCCGTTCGACGTCTCTTGGCTTCAATTCGTACGGCACCCAGTTTCCAACCTTTTGAATGAATCCCAGTGATTTTAGGCGCAGGGAAACGGCTTGTTGCGTGACGCCCAATGATGCAGCAAGTTCTTCTTGAATCTGACACAGATCCTCTTCCAGTAAAGCGTCCAATTCCTCGTCTTCAAAACTTTTCGGCTTTCCGGGGCGATCTTTGTCTTCAACTCCAAAATCACCACTTTTGAACCGTTTGAACCACTCGCGGCCTCAGCCGCACTTTTCTTCATATTAAAGAATAAAAGCAGCGCTTCCCGCAAATGACGTTTATTTGGCTGGAAACTTGCCATGATTTTGCTCGATAAAATGTACGACACCGATAGAACTGCTCAAATATAATGCTGCAAAGTTGTTGACAGATACAAAACCTACAAATAAAACACACGGGGTCTGACATTTCTGCCCGGGATCCACTGGTGGCGCCATCTCTGACAAACGCTGGAAACTTACTTGTAGGCCCAATACATCACAATCAATGTCGTCGTTGTCTGAATCCGATAGACCCTGCAGCGGCGCAAACACTAGAACTCATTTTAAATAGTTTTTTGTTTGAAGACCTAAGGTCTTCAACATTAGGCGAACGATCGCCTTTGGGAATTTTGGATTTTTTTTTTTTTTATTATTCTGCGCGAGGGGTTGAGAGGAAAACTTTCTCGGTCAAAGCTCCGAACAGAACTGAACTTTTTTATTAAGTTAATGTCTATATTTGTAATTTTTGCGGACAACTCAGGATTTTGAAAAAAACTTTGCTACTGCCAAAACCGCGTTTTGGTTTGTCTACAATAAGGCCAAACTTTTCTCTAAAATCTTTCTGTATCCGAGCTTTATTTTCTGAAACGATTTATTTGTCTTGGTTCCCAGGAATTCGCCATTTTGCTATAGGCAGCTTGTATGCCAAATGTAATAGACATTCGAAGAATCGAATTCAACCATGCAAAACAGAAAGCCCAAATCTCAAATTTTCAGTGTTCACTTCCCTTGAAACCAATTCATCTATTTTATTAAATTCTTTTGATGTTGCACCACACAAAAAGCAGAGGTAGTTTCTGTAAGGGCATTATACACCTTCCCATCTACCATTGATAAAATTAATTCATGACGAATTTTTAATGTGTTTGCACCAATATTAATAATGCTTTCTTGAAGATTTGATATCTGATTTTCTATTTTTCTGTTTTCCTGTTTTCCTGAATACACACATCAATAGATTCCTTCCGAAATTCAATACTTATTGGCCTACAATACCTTGTAGATGGAGGACTTGGGTTTTGCCATATAATTACATTTTTAGCCATTAATCGAAGCGGTACAAGACATATGATAAAAACAGCTGAATCACTAGCTTCAGAGCCTTGAAAGGCTTGTTTGTAAGAGCTATGTCCCGACGAACCATCAAATCCCCATTTAGAGATAAGGCACATTTTCTCAAGTTGGTCACCTTTTAGGGTATTGAAAACAGCATCCAATGCATTATCGTATAATCTAATAGAGATTGCAATCTGACGGAAGCACCCGATTCATTTGCAGTAATGTCTGCTGGGTAGCATAGCTTTTTGGCTTCCTGTATTAATTTATAGGATGGAAATTTCTTCTTCTTATCACATCATACTGTTCACGGGAAAGTTTAGCTTCTATCAGGACGAATAGTGCATCTTCAGCTGACAATAGATATTGTGGATTTAAGGTTTTTTGGTAAGCTTCTTGATAACACTTAGCATGTTCAGGATATTTAGAAAGATCTTTTAAAAGTTTTGAAGCTTGTGTATAACCTTGAGCTCGTAAATTCATGCAAGTAGCGTAAGCTAATTCTGGGGTTGAAGTTACTTCACGCAGTTGCTTGCTTTTAGAACGTTTGCTATTTTCCGAGGAATTTTCAAATGAAATAACCGGTCGGCCGGGTTTAGCTTTTGACACAATGCATGGGAAAGAAAGTGATGTCAGAAGCCACTCTTTATTATAACTTACTTTGAATAATAATAACATATTCGAATACAAATAATTTCTTTAAGTCAAGCAATTAAAACTGTTCATTATCGTAAAGTAGCAAAAAGTAGCAAAAAAAAAGAATTTGTTTCACCGAGCCTATTCAATAAAGATTTTTTCTATATAACAACCATAACTTAATATTGTTTAGAACCTAAACAAAATGTCCTTTTTTTATTAATTTCATATTATTTGATTGCAAATATTAATTTATCTTGGCCACATTGAATTATGATGATAATGAAAAAAAAAAAACCCTTCTAAAATATAGTAACATACCTGAGGTTGAAGCCTCCATCGCTATATAACACCAACAAAAAATGTATTTTATAGTAAAACCACTCTAATAACGAACCAGTTTTGTAACGGGTCATTTAAATATTGCAAAAAAGTGCAGTTACTAGTATCCTAATTAAGTCATGTAATAGGGTTTTCCCAGAATCACTTTTATTTTTTTTTATTTTTCGGCAGTTTTTATGGCTTTTTGGCCCAGTGTGCGCCGTCAAAAGTTGCATTGTCGAAGGCATCCTCAATGTCGATGAAAATGCCCAGCGTCTATTCGGTCTTCTTGAGCGCACCTTCAATTCAGCCCACCAAGTTTAAGAGTGAAGTCACGGAGGAGACCTCGTTGGTAAGCATGTTGCGTGTTAGACAGAGGATGTATTTGCAAAGTAGTTTTACGAACATGGAACTCGACCACCCATGACAACATGAAGGACCATGACAACATGATGGACGTCAGACTTATAAGTAGGCCTGAAGCTCTTGTCTATTGTTTTCGATTTTCCGATTTTTGGACTAAAGGCTCCTCTAACTGGGTTTTGATATGTATGCCAGTACCAGACTAGCAGCTTCGTTAGGTTACCCGGGGAATGAGCTTCAAGCATGAGATCAAGAGTCTCTGATTTAGACTCAGATTTTCTGAGTGATTCCAGCTCCTTTTGGTAACTTTGACTAGCGTACTGGTGTCCATTGGAGTCCTTCACCACCACAACAATAAAATGGAAGCTTATCCCACCGGGCCCGCCACATTTAGGCGGGAGGAGGGAAAGAATGGTGCGCTCTATAGGACTGTTCTCTATGCAACACTGCAATCCTATCGATGCGTCTCTGAGAAGCATGTTCCTGGATAATGAGAGAATTTTAAACTCAAAATCAGAGGTGCCTTTCCCAAATCCTCATTGTGTATCCCAAGCGATCCAGAGACTCTTAACCCAAGGAAATGTTAATCGAGACAACTTCATCAAACAAGGAAATACGAAATGCCTTCACTCAGACTAAGAATGGAATGTCCGAGAGGTAAAATAGGCGGTCCTGAAGTACAAGACCCATAGCTGCTGTTACCGAAGGAGAGTGCGGATCAAATCCACTTCACAAAATGTAAACCAGCTTTAAAAGTGGTAAATAGCAGTGAATGCATTAAAGTACTCTCACTGATGTAAACATTCAAATCACTTGTAAACCGATACTGCCTGAGACTATATTGATAGTGAACAAGAAGATAGATTGCAACCTCTACCCAAAAAAGGTGAAAAATTCTCGCAGGCGTCGAATCATAGTTCATATTTTTCTCTCCACATCTCTTTACCTCTATCCAAAGTCAATATTTTCCCAATATGTTTACAAAATTCAAATATTTTCCAACCGTACACTCTCGTCTTCTTAGTTTCCAGCAGAAACACAAACTTCAACTTTCACCGATCTGCCATGGAGCGATTCATCTCGTCTTAAATTCCAACACTGTGCCGCCCTCAGGCCAATGGAGGAAAATCAAAATTATCCGTATCTTCCGATTGTCGGAATTTATCCGCAAAAATGAATTCTTATTCAATTGAATTTACTTGCCAAAAATAGATACAGTATCGAGAATTTTACTTCAGGCAATTCCAGAACCGTCACGACCAATGCAGACCACGAAATGGTATACGAGTACTCGTACCTAGTCCTCCTTGGCATCCTACCTTCATGAAATATTGAAATAATCAATTTTATACGCATCTCGTAGATACAGATACGAGTACTCGTATGATTTTCAAGAATAAGACGATTAAAGCGAGTGTCTCCATTTTGGTGGCTTTAAAGGAACAATTTCATTGGAATCCTTGCGGACTAAGAGGATCTCCGAGTATTCGCTGTAGCTAATTTCGTCGTTCAATATTTAAAGCAGTCGTCAAGAGCAAGGGAATTCGAAGTTGAATTCTCAATACACCAAACATTTCCAATTTGAATTATGCGAATTAATTTAACATTTCCCACAAAGCCGACGCTGCTTGTTGTATGAGTATTTGAGTGTATGACTCGTGACAATGACGTCCTCGAAAATTATTCAACAACTTCCAACATAGACAGTCGGGGGATGTACGCCTGAGTAATCTGGAAAGTGTTTTTTTTTTTTTTTAAACTTCTTTTTCCTGTCGGTCCTTCTACTGTCGACAACTATGACAACGAACGGCTTTAATATGTCCCTGAGAGCGTCAATGCGAATTGAAGGCGCGCGTATGAGTACAAAGTATTCGGTACATGCTTGTAGTCGCTGCTAATAAATTTCCCCGACATATTAATATGAAAGCAGATGGTTTCTGACACTGACTGGAATCAGGCTGAGTCCTCTACCAGTTCCTCTACATTAGGATCCCACTGTCTCGTCATATTCATCGTCAACTCCATCTCTCAACGGGCCATCTCGGCTCATTCCGCTTAATTTTAATCAAAAATTAATTCATAACATTGAGATCCTTGGAGATTCGTGCTCCCATTTTGTGCCTCTCACATATGTACGAGTATGGATTGTATAAAATGGAGAAAGGACTACATACGAGTAGGTATGTACTTACCCTTTTTTGGAGAATGAGTCTTCTCCTATGCACGTGTGTCCGTATGTCTGTTTATCTGTCTGGCTCTGTCGGGTATGTATGTGCTTCAAATGAATATTTATGCAATTAAAATTGCAGATATACCTACTCGTACATATCTACGCTTGTAGGGAACACGTCAATCACATAGAGTGCGCTGCCGCAGCATACCACACGGTGCTAGTACCGGTACGTACTCGTATACCTACGATACAGTCCCTGGTTTTGTTTAACTGACAAAAAAAGGATAATTTATGCGATGGAGGTGTAGAACTGTATGAAGGTGGGGGTGTTGGGGAATACATATATTTAAATGGATATGGAGAAAAGTGATACAAAATTCTACATCACTATGACAAGGACTCGTCACATGACGGTTTGATTGAGTATTTGGTTACACAGATGAGTTTTCACTCCTCATTTTGGTTGTCTGGTTTTTTTTCGTCGTATAAATTGCAGCAGCAAAAAGGTGACGCGCAGTGAATAGCGAAATCCTTTTCAATGATACGGTAAATAGATTTTTGTAACTGAATGTATGCCAGTTCGATTCGATTACAACGCAAATATGTGATGTTGATTGAGCTCTCGTATCTCATTTGCCATCAGAGCTGGAAATATGAGCTCTTTTCCATATTATTCAAACGGCCCGACGATAATCAGGTGATGCGCTTTTGTTAGTCCTTTTTTTTTTCTGTCCTTCGTTATGCTGGCATTCGCTACAACATTAGTTTCTGATACTGGATATGTATTCACTCGTATTCAAATTTGGAATTACAAATTCGCTTACTGATTGAGCCATGTCAATTTGTCGGTTTCAATTTGGCTAAAGTTTGTTTGTACAATTTTATTGGCAACTGCTAAGCCTGGTTAAAGCTTTTAGTAAGCGAAGGGCGAGGCTAAGCGCAGCTGTGAGTGTGATGTGAAGTTACGGAGCCTGAAAAAGTACGTCAGCGACATACATACTGTAGACTCGAATTTAACTATCAGGCCAAGGAAACAATTTTTCGATGGAAAATTGACATCGCAGGATCTTCCAGATTGAAAGAAGCAACAGTGGAAAATTACGAAACCAACAGTAAAAGCAAAGTCTACGACCATGGAATAGAAAATTGTGGTTAGAGCCAATTATGTAAAAACCTTAGGTAAGGTTAGGTAAGGTAAGAGTGGCTGTTGGAGAAATCCACCAACCCACTTAGGCATGTTGGCCCATTGTAATGCCACGTGAATATGTGATCCTCCTGCTCTTGGAATCATTCTGATGAAGCGTAGAAGACTGTTAACGCCTATATTGCTTAGATTGTCCAAGCCATTGTAGAAGAAAGCTCCAAAATGCTGTTCCCTTCTTTGGTAGAAAACTGCATGGATAACTTCTGCAGAAATCATTTGTTAAGATTCCAATACGACCAAAAACTGAGGCAAAAAATACTACAATGTCCGAAAGGTAGTAAACATTTTTGGTCGTTCGTCAAAAATGTTGGAAATTCTGCCTCATTTTCCATCTCAACGCTCATTTACAATGACATTCCAGCTGTCAGCTCTTTGGGCAAGGCCAATCTGCTAGCTGCGCACTTTGCGCTCAGCGCAACACTGCCAGATTGTGCTTTGTCCCCATCTACATACACCTGATGAATCCACTTTGGCACTCACGTAGTACCAAGGGTACTTAAGGATCTTAGTGTACACAAATCTGCAAGTCCAGATGGTATATCCACCCTTCTTTTGAAGAGGTGATCTTCCTCGCTGGCAAAACCACTGCGTAAGCTTTTCCATCAATCCTACTTCTTAGGACTCTTTCCGAGCAGATGGAAAATAGCATTTGTCCAGCCCGTCCCTAAAAAAGGCGAATCTTCTTCTCTCTCCTTCCACAGACCCATTGCACTTACGTCCCTTCTTTCCAAGGTCATGGAGACGCAGATAACCTGTCAGCTCATGAAATATCTCGAAACACGAAAACTTCTTAATGACCGGCAATACGGTTTTCGCAGCAACAGGTCCACTGGTGATCTGATGGCACATCTCATGGAAAAGTGTACAATTCCTACATCTGGTCGGGTGCGACCAAAACATCTCTGCACCTGCTAGATAGGATTCAAGACCGTGCGATTAAACTCATAGGTGATACTAATATCACTCTAATAATGGACACCCTCGAACATTGACGTAATGTCTCGTGTCTCACTCTGTTTTATCGCTATTTCCACCACCAGTGCTCCATAGAAATCACCGGTAGCATTCCGCCCCTTCAAACTTTTATCCGTAACACCCGTATCGCTATGAATGCTCATCAGTATACCCTCAAGCCCACTTTCGGACGTACTCTAAAATATCGTGATTCGTTCTTAAGCCGTGCAAGCCGCATTCCGTTATGGAATGCCCTGCCTAGCTCTTTATTTTCTAGTCATTATAACCTTCAAACATTTAAAACCAACGTTCACCGGTACCTCTCTTTCCATCCTCCCTGATTTTCCTTCGCGCGCGCTGTGTGCAAACATTTTAAGGGTACTTAATCCCTTAGGAGCGCGCAAATTATTAAAAAAGAAAAAAGAAAAATATCCCAAGGCTTTATGCATTCTTGCCTATAAGGCAGTGTCCAGTGATGACACCTATAATAGCGCTGAGATGGTTTCTATTTCGAAAGATAAAACTCTTAGAGCGATTCCGATCCAGTTTCCGCAAGTTCTGTTTGGCCCCTAGACAAGTTGTTCCAACAGTCCGCCTAAGGTTTATTCTTTTGATAGCATCTAGCTTTAACATTAATTTGCACGTAGCGATTGGTATAGCCATACTACCCTTTTGCGGTAGAATATGGTTCCAATATTAGCGAGTTAATTGACCCTATAATTCCATGGAAAGTTTAGGTGAAAGTTGAACTGCTTTGCCATCTCCCTAAGAGATGATCGGCAGTCAAAGGCTGTTTAAGAATTTTGTAAGACTGAGTCTATGGACTTGATTGTGGCTTGACTATCCGAAAAGATGCGGATATCCCTACCAGATATCACGGTTTTCTTCCACTAGGACAGGACTTATTTAATCGATAAATTTTCCGCCTGGACCACGCCACAAGATTAAGCTTTTCCGAGAAAACACCGCCACTATCAGTCTTGGATCCATCTGTATAGAAGTGGATTGATTTGTTATCCATGAAAGCATCTTCCTCCCACAAGGACCTAATGAGGAAGCTTATATGAAAGTCTTTGTTGAACCTATGTATGTTGGGGCATAACGTAGTCGATGTTCTGTGGAAGGATTCCTAGTATGTTAAGAATATTAGCGTGCCCAAATATAGGGTGACCAGATTGCAATGATATTGTAGTTTTTCCAATTGTTATGTCAAAGTTACCAATGACATGCAGCTGTCAAAATATTCACTAAGGTTTGCCATTTCATCGAGCATCGGTTTACGCTTGCGGAACCTGTGGGAAAAATTTTATCGAAATTTCGGTTCAGTTCTAAATACGCAACGTGAATATCGTCGTGAGGTCGGTCGTCCTCATGGTTTCGGTATGCAGGCAATTCGTCGCACTGTGGAAAAGTTTGAGCATGAGCACACTCTTTTGGATCTTAAGCCACCAACTAACAGAGACTGGTGCGAAATGAAGAAAACATAGCCACCGCAGCGGCCAGTATCGAACAAAACCCAGAAATGTCGATTCGGCGCCGATCAGCTTAATTGAGCATCGCCAGAGTTAACCCGGCTTATTTTGCGGTTGGATTTGAGCCTACATCCGCATACGATTATGCGGACGCAAGAATTGAAGCCCGGCGGTCATAGGCAAAACCGTGAGTTCGCTTATTGGGCGCTGGAAATATTGGTCTGAGATCCGGATTTTGGCAAAAAAAATTATCTTCTCGGACGAGGCACATTTTTAGCTCAGCGGCTCAGCAAAACACAATCCACCAGTGTTCAGCAAAGCATAAATGCGTCCACAAAGATTGACTGTTTAGTGCAGTATTATGGCATGGCGGCATCATCGGACATTATTTCTTTTGAAATGAGGAAGGAGCCACCGCTGCCGTCAATGGTCTCAGGTATAAAGCGATGTTAACCGACTTTCTGTGGTCAGAGCTCGACAACATCGATATATCCGAGCTATGGTTCCAACAGAACGGTGCTACATGCTGTACAAGCGACGCAACGCTCAAAGTTGTGAAGGAGAAATTCGGCGACTTGGTCATCTCACGGCGAGCATTCATCCACTGGCCCCCGCGATCATGTGATTTGACACCACTCGATTATTTTCTTTAGGGCTACGTCAAGTTTTTAGTCTATGCTCACAAGCCAACTACTTGGGACGAGCTCGAGGCTAACATTCGATATGCTATTGCCGGAATACAGCCGCATATATTGAACCGAGTCATCAAAAATTGGACCGACAGCTTGAAGCACTGCCAGCAAAGCCGAGACGGCCATTTGAATGATGTACTATTATATATATAATGGCATGAATCTAGCTTCAAAATAAAACCAGAATAAATTTTATAATTCACACCGTTGTGGATTTATTAAAAAATTATTTTCTATCGTTCTTATCTGGTCACCCTAAAGTTTATACGTCCACAGAGTAGTCGCTTTAAGGCGGATGGCTGCGTTAGCACACACTTGCCTGCTGAAAATGTCGATGGGTGTCAAGTCAAACAGAATATCCAGTGCCACGGAGGGGGTAATACTCTTTGAGCCTTACTGAACATCTTACGACTTCTAAGCTTGTCCGGGAATGCAAGACTTCACTGATCGACGTCGAAGAGGCTAGATTCATTGAATTTTGTCTGGGTGTCAGGTTACAATGGAATCAGGGCAGAGTTTTTTCAGGACCTTAACATACGTTAGGTCTGCCTGGGTTCTGAGTTAGGGTTTCATGTGAAAATAACTGCAAATGGCATGACACTTTAGGTGTGCTTCCCAACTTCTCTAAGAAATCAGCGGCCTTCCTGCTGTATCTCAGTAGGAAAGACTGTTGGTTGCTTCCTGGAGCCGTGACGAGTCACTAAGATTTCCCTAAGCGCTTAAATTTACTTGGCATAACTGATACAGCATCCTGCAGAGCTGGCTGTGAGAGTGGTGGAGGCACACTACCTCTGTGAATGTCCAGCTTTCAATCGCATCAGACTACTGGTACTTTTCGTTGACGTGGTTGATGCTAGTACTGTAGGCACTTTATCACTGAAGCGTTTACTAATCTTCACACGAAAGGCTGAGAAATTTTAACAATGAGTACAGTGGACCAGTCCTTTGTATGAGTTCTCATTTTCGATACAAAAAAAAAAAAATTAGCTAAAGATATTGCTCATAGGTTTGTTCAAGGAGCACTCTTTGCAATCGCTGGCATAGTCTCGCTCTTGTGGGGCATGTTGGTGCACTTAACAGCGAACGTTAATCAGGTGCCCGCTCAGATGAATGAAGCTGACCACTTTTTGCCTAAGTCTTCTTGAGAAATCCAAATAGACGCTGCTTCTGGTCGCTTTCATTTCCTTTGCTCTACTCATTCCATCTTGAATGGCAGTGATACAGGTTTTATAGTGGCCTAGAGCCTCTACTAACTTATCGTCTTCACATGGGCTTTGAGAAGGTTGCGGAGAGCAAAACGTGAGTACTGTGCTTTATCTGGATTGTGAGTATGTACTGCAGTTCAAACATGTAAGTGGCACAGGTTCAAGTATTCAAGGTTCAATTACACTTCCTGTTGCCATAGCCAGCATACTGCGAGGTGCTAGAGGCGCATGTCATTAATTTTTGTATTTCAAAACCTATGAAACCTCTAGGACATCTTGACTTACATGGTCTTATCAAAATAACTCAAAATTCTGCGAATAAATTGGCGACAGATTGAAGACATACCCAAAACTGACATAATTGCCAATCCACGTACACCATAGTAGCTCTCCAAGGAAAGCAGATAATCAGATCCGTCAAGGGAATTATGTTGCATATGAGGAGAAAGAATTAAGAAGTACCTTCTAAATCATTTCAGAGGGCGAGATGAAAGGACACTTTAAATTCTCAGCACGTAATCAGTGTTCCGTGTTACGTGTGCAAGATTTAAGGTAATCTCATTTGGGTCGTCTTAAATGGCTGTCATTATTAATACTTGTACATATAATCATCTCAGTGACGAAGACATAAACAGGCAATCATTGCATAAGTGGCAATATCCATCAATGCCTATAATCCCACTCTCAGCCAGTGATGCATAAGCTGAATGCTGTAGCCTTTTGTCAGGTATAATTCTATCAATCAAATGAAACAGGCTCACATGTTTATGTGGCTTTCGATGGCCTAATCTCCAAATAAGTCCTTAAGAACTGGATCTTGGTGAATTTGTTGTTGTCCTCTTAAAAGTCAAACTCTTTTCATCCAACTGCCTCAGACAGAGCGCTGCAAGATTGATTTTTAGTTGTGACAACCTAATTCAGTTCGAAACTTCAATTTACTCATCCCTCGTGCAGTTATAAATACGGTCCTCTTCTCGTCCCTTCCTTTAAGTACATAAGTATTCCGGATGTGGATCTCCTGTCGCAGGTTGACATTGTTTTACCTTTAATTAAGCGCGCATTTAACGAACCACAAATTTTGAATATCCCAACAAATTAACCGACAGGATAATTAGCTTTAAATGCAAATCGGCCTTTACGGTCGGTCGTCAGTACCCACACAAACTCATGCAAACCCTCATACGATGCGAGAGCATTTATGTGTCATCCTAAATTAGGGTGTTTGCACAAATACAGAGGTAGCGGCCAGGGATAACGTAACTTCTGTGCTATCTTCATACCCTTCCCATTGATCCTGACAATCATCACCCCGTATTCGTACCTGTCAAACTCATCAACGAATGACTACCCGACATGCTTTTGCACTTTGCACTATAAATATACAAAGCACAGATGCGGATAAAGATACATGCAATAAGATACTCACTCACTCACTCACTCACACATACTAGTGATGAAAAATTACCGACAAATTTATGTTAATGCCAGGCGTAATTAAAGATGATAGTCATCAATAAATTGACACAGTTCCAGGACGAGTGCAGCTGATAGCTGAGCTCAACCATGGTAATAGGTCTAAAGTGGTTTCAGAGGTTTCAGGAGGTCTCCGGATGGGGGTTCCAAATGTCTGAGGTTGATTCCTCCTCGGATTTCATTAGAATGGGTCACACATGAGTACGAATATATGTAGTCATGGTGGTAGACGTTCTCCGCCGATATGACGAATGGCTGTGGGGCAACTCAAATTAAATCATTTGCACATTAGTGGTCAAACGGGACACATAATAAGGTGAATGGTGCCCAGATATGGATGACTTTCCGCATCCCGGCCAGGGGGGTTTCCGTGTCGTTGTCGTTGTCGTTGTCGTTGTCGTTGCTCTCGCTGTACATTGGCACATGGCGCTGAGATGAATGGCTCTGGGGAGGTATAGAATCTAAAATATGAGCTCACAGTGACCTCTTGTCGAGATGTAATGAAACGATAAGGACATGAGGAGAATGATACGCGGTAAGGGATGAGTAATTGAGGTTAATCGATAAGTAAGTGGTCTTGTGGAGCTGGTGGTACTGCTGTTGCTGGTGGTGGCAGGGAGTTGGTAAATGATTTTTAACAGACGTCCGTCAGTAAATCATCATGTAAAGTAATTATGATGGCGAGCAGGGAGTGTTAGTTGGCAATAGAGTTGAGTTATAATCGTCATGTGCTTTTTGTGCATAGATGGACTTGAATGGATTGAAAATGTAAGAAAAAAAATGAGTCCTAGTGACTATAGATAAATGTCTGAGGTGCAGGAGCCTTGTAAAAAGGCTAAGGTAGTCCAAGTTGTAATAAAGCGCCTCTCTCTGCAACTTGCTGGCTTTTTGCAGTGATATTGGGTTCCAGTGGAATGGTGTTCTTTGTTTCTGGCAGGCCACGGCCTATTGCTATGTAACTTTAGTTGTAGCGAATGAAAAAAGTTATGGTTTCGAGCATAATAAACCTCTGAAGCTGGCCTATAGTGAAAAGAAATGGCACCAAAGTAGGCATGTGTGTATGAACTCCAGCTCATAAGTGTAGTCCAGACAAAGCAAAGTCATTTCAACGGTCGAATGTCCACGATAAAGACAACGCCGTCTTCACAGGCATATTTAGCGACGATTTCAGTAAATCTACCTCTCCCTCGACATATTTGGAGCTCATGACATTTGAGGTTTTTCGGCATCAAAGCGGGTTGTCTTAATAGGAAAATGACGAGGCGATTCTGAGGAAACAAGGGGACACTCATATTCCCGAAGTTGTGCACTGACATCATCTTCAGAAAGATATGGCCCTCCAAGTTGTGAAGAGACAAACAGCCTCAGTAATGGATGTCCTTTATGTTGAAGACCGCTGCGAATGGAATAGCGAATAATTACAGTAGATCGCAGATCGCTAGAAAACGAATATTATTGCCATCCAAGAAGAAGAATGAAACACATCTATTTTGGTGATGGCTATAGAAAGCGGAAGCAGCGCTTGTTTAGATGCCGCTTTGTCTTCAAAAGACATCTTGGGCAAGAATTCTTGAGTTTCAGGCATGTGAGTGAGAGCCTGATTCTAAACACGCATAAAGGCTTAATTCGCCAACATCAGCCTGATATCCGCTCACACCTCTAGCAGTGTCCAACAAAGAAAGTTAACGTTGCAATTGATGATTATAACTTGCAGAGAATTATTGGGAGTTGAAAGGCATAGCCCACGTGAAATTTTTTCCGAATGCGGATCCTGACTTAATCTGGCAGTCCCTTTGCCAAAAAATGTCAACCGTCACAAGACACAACTCGTGTATTCTGAATGTCCTGACTGACTGCTATCATTTTGTAACTAAGGGGCGATGCGAATAGTCTGGACTGGGAAGAACTGAAAATGTACATACATGAATATTAGATAACAGATTAGCTTTGCCTTTTTGGTCATGCTTTGCATACCCTCGTCTTAACAGCTGCAAGCCTTGTTCCAGTTGTACACCCAATTCGAACAGAGAGTTTATTACGAAAGTTACGGATATATCATCAGTAAAAGCAGTAATTTTTCTATTTAATTCTTGTTTGAAGATTGAGTTTATATAAATTTAAAATAGCACAGGACCAAAACGGAGCCCTGTGGTATGTCTATACTTGTTTCCAGCTCCTCACTAAATACTCCATTGAATTTTATCCTCTGTCGACTTCCCATTAGGTAGGACTTGAACCGATTATAGGTTGACTTTCTGACAGAGTTTGCTTAACAGAATTCAATGATCGACCACGTCCTGTCGATAAATAATGCAGTGGTACTTTTTCTGTTATCAAATCCTTCATCATCTTCATCTTCAGTTGATTCTCTCTCTCAAAAACCAAACTGTTAGTCACTAAAATAAATAGAATTTATTCAAGAAGGTTCATGCACTTTTCAAAGAGTTTAGAGAAGGTCGGTAGTATAGAGACAGGCCGACAGTTATTCACTAGCCTTCGATTATCTTTTTTGAAAAGTGGTAGGACCTCAGCTTGGGATGGAATCAACAGTAGAGTAAAATCCCAAAACAAACCCAATAAAACCTTATCCGGGCTACTGCGACATATTTGGGGCTCAAGCCGGTAGGGATTTCCGACACAAAGGCAGGTTCTTAGAAAAAAGATGGTTGCGGGTGAGGCCTCAATGGAATAATTGCAACGTTCACATTACCGAGCGGATTACTGGCTTCGGTGCAACTGATCCCTCATCATAGGGGTATCTATAATGGAAGTGACCCCCCAGGTTGGGGGCTGTGTCTCAGGGGTAACTACCCCGCCATGGAAATGAAAGGCAAGTTACGAAGCAACAACAGGCCTCGGATACGGAAGTATGCACTGTCCGTAACGAAATCAAACAAGGACACCAACTTCGGATCTATACGTAGAATGCTAAGTCCTTTAATAGGCCACGTGCAACCGAACAACTAGCGGTGGCCCTGAGCTGCCGCAAAGCAGATGCCACCATCATCCAAGAAATGCATTGGGATGGCCTTGGCAAAAATAGGATGAAAAACTGCAAAAGCAGCGCCCATCTTGAGTTTACGGAATTTTAACGAGCGCGTCGTGACAATCCGCATTAACGCTAAATTTATCAACATTAGCCTTATGCGCACGCCCCCATAGGAGATCTGGGACAAAATTTACACACAAACCTTGTCTTTGTCGAGGTTAATTCAAAGCTGGGAAGAGAGGGCATCTTTGGTTGTACAATTGGAAGAAATAGCTGCACGACACTACCTCCGATAACGGGTTCAGGCTAATCAACTGGTGGTGCAAAACATACGAATTCCCACATCTCGATATTCCTGGAGAACTCCTGATCAATCAACCCTCATCCAGATTGACAACATTGCGATCGACGCAAGGCACTCCTCCAGTATTATGGATGCCCGAACCTTTCGCGGGGCCAACATTGACTCTGATCCCTACCTTGTTGTAGCCAATGTACGGTTGCGGGTATTCCGAACTCATAAAGGCAAACTAATTCTTTGAAGAAGTTCGACAACAAGCGGCTACAATCGCAAGACATCGCAAGACATAGCTAAATCCTTTTCCGATGAGTGCCCAGTGTCCGACCAGTGGCAACAATGCCAAAAAACGATCAGAGATGCCGCCTCTGATGTGCTGGGTTTCACTCGGCCACCACAACGAAACCGCTGGTCGTCGCTGGCGACAAGTGCTGGCAAGCACATGTAGCTGAGCAAGAGGCATACAAAATGGCGCTGCATAGAAGGACTAGAGCTGCACACGAGCACTACGAGAAGAAGAGGAGAGTCGAACACCGGCTTCTCAGGGGGGTAAAAGAAGAAGTATGAGAAGCGCGCTGTCGTGGTAATTGAGGGATACTACTCCAGGAATGTGGTTGGGAAATTTTGCCAAAAGGCAAAGTAAAACATGCCGCGGACGCAAACACCCAGAATCGAATCCTGTAGATACAAACAAGGGAAGATAGTTGTAGAGTTGCAGTCGATGCTGAGGATTTGAAAAGAGCATTTCTGTAGACTGTGTAACGGCGATGGCGAACTAAGTACCTCTTTCAACCTGGACGATGTAGACGAACCTGGATGAAGTAAAGCTAAAGTCTAACAAAGCTGCTGGAGCTAACGACCTGACTGCAGAGTTTTTAACAGCATCAGGCGATGACTTGGTAAGGAGCAAACACTAATTCATCTATACTATTCGGTCAGATGAAAGTATGCCCGATGAATGGAACCTTAACAATGTTTGTCCGATCCCCAAGATCGCCTACAAGATCCTCTCTGCCATATTGTAAACATCAGCACCCTTAGTTCAGTGTGGGACGTTAGAAAATCGCTACTACTTTAGTTTAGCGAAGCAGCTCGGTTGAGGCCGAGTGCTGGAAGTTAACCAGGAAAGCAGACCCAATATTGAACACCTTCGATAGAAAAGTCCTTCGTTAAATATTTAGTCCCGTATGTCAGGAGAACGAATGGAGGAGATACACTATGAACTGTATGAAGGTGTGGATGTAGTCCAGAAGGGGAAGATACATATGTCGATTACACTGGCTCGACCACATCGAGCGAATGGGGAGTGATGCTCCAGAAGATCAAGCTATTTCGGTTACCATGGTATTTGGCCTAGGCAACTGGAAGAAACCGGCCGGCATCAAGAAGATGGAAAGCTGCTGTATCTCAGACAGTACTTGGAAGTGGTAAAGTGGACCATGAGCCAGACGCAAATAAGGTAGACAAAGAGTTCCCATCTAATAATGCTGCGGAATTTCATTCCTGGACTGATTTAAAGGACTTGTTTCGAAAAGATGAGACAAATTCAGACTTTGGATTCAGTAAACCAAGCAGTTGAATACTTACTCAGCAAATTTCGCAGATGTTCTAGGCATGTCTAGTGCAGCCATATTCACATCCTTTCAGTATGGTATCCAACAATGAGGTGGTAAAACGAGCTGAACTTTATGGAACCTACCTGTTATTCCAGTCGGCCTTTCGCATGAATAGTTTGAACGATCTGAAGGAATAGTAAATCGAGTATGCTATGATAACGCTGCAATACATTGACATTGAAAATGGCACCACAACTATTCAAGACCAGCTCCTGAAAGGAAAGAAAGTGCTTATTAAAAAATGCTTAATTTGGACGGACTTTGACATAGTTTATAAGTATAAACGATGCTAAAAACAATTTCAGGAGAGTAATGGCCTTTGCGGTTATGGTCATATGAAGCCAAACTGCCTGTCAAACTCTCCTCTGAGCCTTGCTGGCAAGTTTACTGGCGATTTAAATTCCCGTGATAACATTGTGTACTACAGACTCCAAAGAATAGTCTGCACGTGGGGTCTCCTAGTAAGTTCAGATCAGCTCTGGAAGCACTGATAATACTGTAATATTATGGGCTGCAGTCCCAAAGCCACCTTTTTAAAGACACTGATCCTTGCTTCAACGCACACTACGCATCTGGTCTTATAGACCTGTTGTTACGAAAGTACGAAATAGACTGTCCATGTTTCAAGAATCTGAGTCAGTCAAAATTTTACTCCACGTAATGAAAGCTATTTATCTGCATCTGCGTCTACAGCGACAGCCAGACTTCGCTTAGGGCTTAACTGAAAGATCCCCCCACTTCCAAACTTGTTCGAGAATGTAGAACTTCTCGAAACTCAGTCAGAATTTACCGTGCCTTGTTAGGCTCCCAGATCACAATATGATCACGGGAAGTCAGATCACTGATGAATTTGCTAGGTAAGACATAGAGGTTTTGGACAAAACGCAAACACTGCTAGCACAGGTTTTGGACCTTTGGTTACGGTTAAGGCTTCTATTGATAGTTGAGCATTACTTTAATTGCATGACATTTGAGTATGGCATCAGATCAAATTTTAATGTGAAATGCAAAAGTGAAACAATATACTACGACGCTTGCTGTGAGATTGATGACGACTCCCCGAAGCACAGCCTCTGTATCAGGCTGAATGTTGTTGACACTGATTTGGTAGGTGCTGGAACGGTAAGCACCTAATGTCTTTACCCAGCTTTCTGCAAAAGACTGAGAAACTCAAGAAAAAGAGTATACAAGGAGTACAATGGACTTCTAAAAACTTTGTGCGGACAAGAAAAGAGCTTAAATATAGGGGTTTTCATGACTTGATAATATTCGACCCATATGTGTGATTTGACTGCTTAATAAAGTGTCTTTGACTATACGCGTCCTACCTTTAAATTTAAATAAAACAAAGTGTGTGTGAGATATCATCAAAGTTTTGTATTCGTTTGAAAGGCCTATGCCATTATGTATGGAATACTATATGTTGGGTATATAGCTTCGTGCGGCTTTTTTCAAAATTTGTACGTTTATTTAAGAAAAACATGTACAATAGTATTATTCAAAGTATTGCCCGTCTGAAGCTATGACTTTTTGCCATCTTTCTGGCAATTTGTGGATCCTATCCCAAAAGAACTGCGCCGGCTTGGCAGCCAAGAATGGATCAAGCCAATTTTTGATATTCTGCTCCGATGTGAACCGTATTTCATTGAGGGCGTTCTGCATCGGCCGGAACAAATGGTAGTCAGAAGGGGCAAGGTCTGGGCTATAAGGCGGGTGGGGTAAGACTTCCCATCCACTGTTTTCCAAATAGTTCTTAACCGGAATAGCAACGTGGGGCCGAGCGTTGTCATGATGGAAAATTATTGCCTCGTGTCTGGTCGCATATTCCGGGCGTTTTTCGGCCACTGCTCTCTTCAAACGGATTAATTGTGTTCGGTAGCGCTGTCCATTTCACCCGGTTTTAGCAGCTCATAATACAGCACACCCATCTGATCCCACCAAATACAGAGCATTACCTTCGCGCCATGGATATTCGGCTTTGCCGTTGATTTGGCTGGTTGGCCGGGTTTCACATATGATTTTTTGCACTTGGGGTTGTCGTAATGGATCCATTTTTCATCACCAGTAACAATCCGATGCAAAAATGACTTCCTTTTGTGGCGTTCCAGCAGAATTTCGGACATGCAAAACCGCCTTTCGACGTCTCTCGGCTTGAGTTCATGTGGAACCCAATTTCCTTGCTTTTGAATATATCCAGCTGCTTTTAAATGTTTTGAAATGGCTGCTTGAGTGACACCCAAAAATTCTGCGAGCTCTTCTTGTGTTTGCTTCCTGTTCTTCATCTTCAAACTTTTTTGGCTGCCCATGACGTTCATCGTCTTCCAAGCCAAAATCGCCACTTTTAAATGGTGCAAACTACTTTTGGCACGTTCGCTCAGCTAGCGCATGTTCACCATAAACTTCCACCAAAATACGATAACTTTCGGTAGCAGTTTTCTTCATATTAAAGAAATGAAGAAGAACTCCCCGCAAAAACACTTTTTAAGGCACAAAGTTCGACATATTTGAGTGAAAAAAAATTATTCTTGTTTACGCTTCAAATGAATGACATGTACTGAAATGACGTACAATGACAGTAGCTTTCCAACGCATGTTCCAATGGAGTAATACAAGTTACGCCATCTCTTAGCAAACCGCACGAATTAAGTTATGGACCCAATAACATCGTTCAAACGTCCGCCGTGACTTCTCTGGGTGGAACCCATCCGAAATGTCGAATTTTCCGTGTCTCTGGCGCATAAATCAGGCTGAATTTGGCTGATAGCATGGGTTATGTTGGCTTTGATGGCCGCTGTTTGTGGTTTGTGGCTTATTCGCATAGACCTGCGACTTCAGAAAACCCCACAAGGATAAGTCTAACGGGGTCAAATCGCACGATCTCGGTGGCCAATTCCCACCACCTCCACTTGAGGTGACCATGCCCTCGAATCGCTCGTGCAGAATTACCAATGTGGCGTGATCTGTGTGGCACGTAGCGCCGGACACCACATGCCATTGGTGTCCATATCATCCAATCCAGGCCAAAAGAAGTTGTTAATCGACCTATAGCGCTCGCCGTTGACTGTGATTGCCTGGTCTACGCCGCCACCCCAAAATTCACACCAAACTGTGCCTTTTGCTGGAAGGATTGGATTGGTATCGTCCCAAATTCGACAATTTTTTTTGTTGACCTACCCATTCATCCAGAAATGGATTGGAATGGATCATTGTCTATGGTTGGTAGTTGAATTTTGTACGGGTGCAGGCCCAAGTGACGACGCAAAATTCGGCAAGTTGTGGTCTGCGAAAAGCCGAGTTCTTGTGAACGACGCAAAATCGACTGCCTCGGACTCTCCTGCACAATCTCACGGACAGCGGCGATGCTTTGGGCAGATCTTGCGTTTTGTCGACGTACGGGTGTTGGTTTATCGTTTACAGAACCAGTGGACTTAAATTTATCCACCACACTGCGAATAGACTTCTCGGTAAGACGATTATGGCGACCGTAAAATAGGCGAAACGGGCGGAACGTTGCCCGAACAGAACACCCATTTTGATAAAACAATTTTATCATTTGCACGTATTGTTGAACGCTATGTCTGTCCATGGTGATGATTTGGCAAAAGAGACTGAATAAATGACAGCCAATTTGACAAATGTAGCTTCAACAATATGGCCGCTATCAACTATCAAAGTTTGGAAATCCCTATTGTAAGACTCTGTATATTATTGGGTCTACAAGTAAGTTTCCAGCGTTTGTCAGAGATGGCGCCACCAGTGGATCCCGGGCAGAAATGTCAGACCCCATGTGTTTTATTTGTAGGTTTTGTATCTGTCAACAACTTTGCAGCGTTATATTTGAGCAGTTCTATCGGTGTCGTACATTTTATCGAGCAAAATCATGGCAAGTTTCCAGCCAAATAAACGTCATTTGCGTGAAGCGCTGCTTTTATTCTTTAATATGAAGAAAAGTGCGGCTGAGGCCTATCGTTTGCTTTCTTAAACTTATGGGGCGGAATGTATTGGTGAATCGACGTGCCGTGAGTGGTTCAAACGGTTCAAAAGTGATGATTTTGGAGTTGAAGACAAAGATCGCCCCGGAAAGCCGAAAAGTTTTGAAGACGAGGAATTGGACGCTTTACTGGATGAGGATCCGTGTCAGATTCAAGAAGAGCTTGCTGCATCATTGGGCGTCACGCAACAAGCCATTTCCCTGCGCCTAAAAGTACTGGGATTCATTCAAAAGGTTGGAAACTCGGTGCCGTACGAATTGAAGCCAAGAGACGTCGAACGGTGATTTTGCATGTCCGGAATGTTACTGCAGCGGTATAAAAATAAATCATTTTTGCATCGTATTGTCACTGGTGATGAGAAATGGATTTATTATGATAATCCTAAACGCAGAAAATCGTATACAAAGCCCGGCGAGCCCGCCCAATCGACGCCGAAACGAAATATTCACGTGAATAAGGTCATGCTCTGCATATGGTGGGATCAAAAGGGTGTCGTATACTACGAACTGCTTCCGAGTGGTGAAACCATCAAAGGACCATTATATCGAACCCAACTAATTCGTTTGAAGCGGGCATTATAAGAAAAACGGCCAGAATATGAGACCAGGCATGAGTCCGTCATTTTTCATCACGACAACGCTCGGCCACATGTTGCGGTTTCGGTGAAAAACTATTTGGCAAATAGTGGATGCAAAATTCTGCCTCACCCGCCTTACAGTCCAGACTTGGCACCATCTGACTACCACTTGTTTCGTTCGATGCAGAACGCTCTTACGGGAATACGCTTCAGCTCAGTAGAGGAAATCAAAAATTGGCTCGATACGTTCTTGGGCTCGAAAGACGAGAAATTTTTTTGGTCCGGAATTCATAAATTGCCAGAAAGATGGGGGAAAGTTGTAGCTTCCGTTGGACGATACTTTGAATAAAGCATTGTAATTATATTTTCATAATAAAACTTCAAATTTTGGAAAAAAAAACGCTGGAAACTTACTTATAGACCCAATAATTAAGACAGTCTTAACGTGGTTTTAAAGTGTTGCAGATTCGAAGGCTATGGACGCGTTTTGGTAAAGATAAATGAATCATAATTATACCCTGGGAAGGAGTGTTTTTACAAACTTTACTCCACTTTACCGGACCTCATACCTCATAGTATAAGCTTAATAGTTGTACGAGTATAGGGTCTAGTGGAATCTTGCTTTCCACCATGCTGTCTTCAAGAAGAGAGAACTGCCATTTACGTCGTTTTTTAAGCGTTTAGTTCTTAATTGCCAAAACCACGACTTGGTTTAAATGGCCCATACGAACAGTCTAATTCTGGATCACTTTTTCGGCCATATTGGCTGGTATCTCGCTAATAACACGTGTAATGTTGTCTCCCAAGCTGCTGCAATTAACGCTGCTTAATCGGCATAGACGTGTGATTTGACATGCCACCAAAAACAATTTGTCAAAAGGCGTCAAATCGTACGATCTAGCCGGCCAATTCACCGATCCAAAATAATAGAGATAAATTGCTCACCGAACTCATTTCTCAATTGGTTCATCAATTCGGGTGCTGTTTGGCATAATACCGCCGACTTTTTGAAACCACATGTGAATCAAGTTCAGCTCGTACATTTTGGGCAAAAAAAAGTTCGAAATCAATGAGAGAAAGCGGGCGCCAATGACAGTAACTTTGTTCTCGCGGGCCAATGATTCCCCCGAACCGAGCGCGTTGGCAGCTCTTGAGGTTGTTTTGTTTATCAACATACCCATTCAGCCAGAAATGAGCCTTGTGGCTAGAGACATACAAAAGCGAATCTTCCTCCAGCTTTTCTGAGACCCACTCACTAAAAATTTGACGCTGTGGCAGGTAGTTCGGCTTCAGTTCTTGCACGAGCTGTATTTTGTAAGGTTTTAGAGCAAGATCCATGCGTAAAATCTTTCAAGTAGTCGAGCAACATAATCTCAATGCTGCGAACGGCGACGAGTGGAAAAATCTCGGTCTTCATTAATACTGGCGGATTCCGCAGCAATATGTTCCCCTGTACGTTCTCTACCCATGCGGGTAGGTGGCTTGATGGCTGGAATTGCTTGCTCAGTAGATTGATTATGACGACAGTAAAATGGGAGTCTGCGTGTCTGTTGAATATAATCGTTTACATCATTTACGGTAATGAGTTCCTAACACTACTGTAGAAAACGGTAGCAGTTTTGAGTAGAAAGCCCTACGGCAATTTGATGAAAGAAAGAACAAGTTTACAGAGGACCTGTCTTTACACACATTTCTATGAACAAGCGCCCAATACCAAAACGTGCGTTCATAATTAATTGCTCAAAATGTAACCTGATTTAACCGCCAAAAAAGTGACATTAAAAGCTCGTTTCAGTCAAACCAAACGTGCAAAGTGGTTTGATTCAATTTATCGGATTACTGGTCGTATACCGGAAAAGTTCTTTACGGAGAGAGTACCTACATTCACTTCGGCCGTTATTTAGTTTTAGAGCAGGCTTTTGTTAAATTTACTATAAAAGACCTCTTAAAGAACATTGTGCAACATCAGTAACGATTGATTCGTCGCATAGTCAAGTCAGTTCGAAATAGTTCTAAAATCCTACCAAGATGAAAGTGAGTATTTTTCCACGTTTCAGAATCATTTGTTTTATTAATTTTGGCCAATTCTGATTTCAGTTCACAATCGTCGCCGTTGTCGTTCTTGCTTTAACTATTGCCGCTCAAGGCTCCGTACTCCGATTGTATGACGGTCTGTCGCCAATCTCATACACGGCAATCCAAGGACCCGCCTTGAGTATTGATCAGGGTCTTGGATTACCCTTCGTCTATCAGTCAGCACCAGTGGTACGAGTATGGCCAGAGCCCATTTTGAATTCCGGTGAAGGTGTCTATGTGGCTAAGACTCTTGGATCTGAACATGTTGTTCCACTGCCAGGACACTCCAACTCCGCTTTGTCTGTCAATTTAGAACCAGCACCAGGAACTTTGTGAAAACTGAAACTGATCGAATTGTATCTAAAACTTCGAAAGTGTAAGCTCGCATGGTACACTACATCCAATCTTCAATAAATAAAAATCATTCAAAAAATATCTGCTTTTGTCCAGGACTTTCCTTTCCTTCAGCAGATAACTCAAATGCGTCTTTAGTTGAAAATTAAATCAGAGCCAAGTTTATGAAGATACACTCGAAAACTGTTTAGGTCACTGTCAATAACGACTATGGGGCTCCATTGTTTTATGGTCAATCGACGAGGGTGGCAATAATCCTGTGTTTACCACCTCAATACGATGTCACGTTCTGTCCATCAACTCTAAAGGATTCGCTATGATATAAAGATAAGCTCAATTTAGAATGGAATGCGAGGTTTCACACTTTTAATAAAATTTGGTGGGAGCTGACGCCCCCAATTTACTTCGCTTAATACAAGCTTAGACTAACTTAAAAACTAGGGCCTAAAAACTAACAACAGTTAAAGGTTAGGAAGTAAGGGAATTGTGGAGGAGATTGCGTTTAAGACGAGAAGTGCTCAGATTCAAATCAAAAAGGGGGAGGTTTGAGTTGACCATGCGGGAGCATGCGGGAGATTAGGTCGTTAGAACCATAGAAGTGCGGTGGGTTGGAATATAGAAGAGGCGAGGACAGCGTAAATTACGAGGGTTAGTGTGGAAGGAAACAGAATTGTAAAGGGCAGCGCAATCCACACAACCAGAAAGCAGTCGATGAATGAAGAGAATGTCCGATGTCAGGTTAAAAAGTTTGAGACGGTCACGATAGGGTGGTAAGATAAAGAGATCAACCCAGGGTAGTCCACGAAGGGCAAATCGAAGAAAACGACGTTGAATATTCTCAATTCGGGATATATGAACTCGCTGAAAGGGGGACCGAGAAGAGGCCGGACACATAAGGGTTTGAAAATTCTTTAAACCATCGTTTGATAAAACTGAGCGATGAGTTGGCTAACTAACTGACGAGACAAAGTCATAAATTGACATTTGGAGACATTAAGCTCAAAGTAATTTTTAGACAGCAAGTGGAAAACCTACCGAGGTTTTCATGAAGGAGAATAGGGTCCTGCGCTGAAGAAATAGTTTTTGAAAACTTAGTGTCGTAGGCGTAAATGGATAGGAAGCAGCGTTTAATAATCCTGTCAAGATCGTTTATAGTTAAAATGAAAAAGAGGGGACCTAGATGGCTGCCTTGTGGGGCAACAGAAGTAGATAGAAATGATGTTGAGAAGACTGACCTAAAGCGAAAGCGACTTCAGATAAAAAGATATCCATTTTAACAATATGGGGTCCAAGCCGAGGGAAGACAATTTGAAAAGGATCAATTGATGTGATATTTTTTCTAAGGCTGAAAGTGCAAAGGATACGAATTCAACTAAATTTTTAGGAGTTGATCTACCTTTCAGAAATCCATGCTGACTGAATGATATAAGTGACTTGCACTGAAAGCTTAGAACTTCACATAAAAAACTTTCGAACATTTTAGGTATGTGAGAAAGCTTAGCAATGGGACGGTAGTTGGTTTCTTCTCTCTTTGATTACTTTTTGTGAACCGGGGTTATGAAAGAGGTCTTCCAAATTTGGGGGAATTCCCTTTGTGTAAGGAACGGATAAAATAGGGAGAAAAGTGGGTCCGAAAGATTGGAGGCACACTTTTTGAGAAATATTGCTGCTAGATCATCTGGCCTGGGTAAAAATTCATCACTGAGATTTTGTAACTTTTCTTCTATAATACATTAGGAGATTGAAAGAAAGAGGGGCCAATGGAGTAGTGTTAAGGAAACAGGCTGAATACGATTCAAGGGAAAACCGAAAATTCTAAGCCAAAAAGCAATTAATAAACTTCTGAATGTACATACAATAATAACGACGGTTTCTATGTCCAAGGATATGCCGACGATATTACTATTCCAATGAGATTGGTTAGCCTCCAGATAGCACTAAACGCCATACCTTACTAATGCGAAAGGGCATCTCTGCCTTTCGTTAAGTAGTCTTAACCAAAAGAAATAAAATGAATAAGCTAAAAAAAATCAACACTTTATGGCGAACAACAATTTTTAAGCGAAATAAAGTTTCTTGATGTAACTCCTTCAGAAACACTTGCCTGAAATACACATCTCAGGAAAACCGCATCTAAAGTCTACTTGGGAAAAACTGACTCCTTAATCCCAAAACCCAAGATGCACACATCAATTCCCAGACCTATAGCCCTATGATGTACCCATTTGGTGACACTAAACGAAACAGGCCACAGACCGAATAATTAACTGGAAACGCTGGCCTCTGTATGTAAAAGGTTTGCATTGAGAACAGAAGCCGCTGCAGTACTAGAAGTTCAAATGAACCTTCCTCCACCATTCTTCTCCTTCTTAGGTGGCTCTTCAGTTCAGGGTGATATGATATGATAGCACCTACCTACCGACGAAGCTAAGACCTTAAAAAGTAGGAATTTTGCGACCTCCTAGATAAAGCCTTTTTTGGAGTATGACAAGGGGATTTTCATAGTTCAAAATTCGTTAATGAAAGTACAAGGTGGCGCAAAATTAATCATCCAATTTTGTTTTTGAATTACTTTTTTACTAAATAAAAAAAAAATGATTTTGAGTAATGAAAATCTTTATTTGGACCTTTACAATTCTTTTTGTTAAGTGGAAAATATGAGATCCGCCAAGTGGCTGCCGCCAGTGTTGATACACATTTGTGCCCGCATTTTCCATGACTTTCCGCAAGATTTCAGGTGATAACTGTTCGCATTCCTGTCGAATATTCCCCTTAAGGGCTGCGATTGTCTGAGGCTTGTTGGCATAAACCCTCGACTCCAAGTAGCCCCAAACATAGAAGTCTGGGATGGTCAAATCGGGCGATCTTGCTGGCCATACCAAATTACCAAAACGGAAGATTACGCGACCACGAAAGGCTTCCTTCACAATATCCATTATGGCTCGTGCTGTGTGTGCGGTTGCACCTTCATCCCCGGTCATCCATTTCCGGCAGTAAGAAGTCGTTTATCATGGCCCTGTAGCATTCGCCAGTAGCAGTGACAGTATTGCCTATGGCGTCCTCAAAAAAATACAACCCAATCACTCTTCCTGCGTGAACGCCGCACCAAACATTGGCTTTTAGTGGATGTAATGGCTTTTCGTGCATCACACGCAGATTTTCAGTGCCTCTGAAAGGAAGATTTTGCTTATTGACGTAACCGCTTGGCCGAAAATGCGCCTCATCGCTCATGAAGATTTTCGACACAAAATCGTCCTTTTCGTTGTTGAGATTGAGGATGGCTTTACAGTAATTCACACGCGACTGCCGGTCAGGAGGCATTAACTGATCCACTGTTTGCACTCTGTACGGGAACATGTGTAAGTCTTTCACTAAAATTCTCTGTAGGGTCCGTCTGGTGATGTACAATTGCGTTACTCGTCGTCTGGCTGATGTTTCTCATCGGCAGCCACAGCCGCGATATTCTCGGCCAAACGACCAGTCCAGTGGCCGCCACGACCTGCATGGTCTCCTGTGGTTCCACTCTGTTCGAGTAGAGTAGCTAAGCGCCAGAATGCTTGCCCAGTTGGCGCGACACGATTAGGAAATCGACGTTGAAATTCACTTTTCGCTAATACCACACACCGATTATTGGTCAAAAACATCGACACAATTATTCCACGCTCATGCGGAGCACTCCATTGCTTGACTGTTTGTATACTGCAGCTGTCTAGTTCACGAATGTCATGACGGTTCAGTCTTTTTCTATTGACACTCGAGGAAAGATATCTATGTCTATGAACACCTCAAGGTTACCCCATTAAAAAATACTGCACCAATCCGTTCAGTTACCGAATGCAGGATCACACAGCACATTCTGTAGCAGGAAATTGACTCTCATTCGTTCCTACTTTCCGTACAGCACTTAGCTATAGTTCGGTGTGAACCTGGGTCTCATCTAGCAAACCTCTGCAGTTAGCCCTGTCTTTAGCTAACTGCTTTCAGAGGCGCACTTCAAGTACGCGCAACGTGAGGTGACGTCTTCCTCCATTGCGTTGGCCCTTCTCGTTAGATTCGAAAACTATGCGGGCTGGAGCATTTGTGTCCATTCGCTCTATTGTGCATTCCTAGCTATCTCAGGTGACTGATGCTCAGTTTTCAGACTATGTAGGTCGATGCCGCTCATACAGTTTGTCGTCCCATCCTCTCTTCCAAAGCCCGTCATTGCAAATGGTATCAAATATTTTTCGAAGGATTTTTCAATAGGGTCAGTGCTGCTGCGCTATAAAGTAGCACTGGGATGATCCTTAGTTTTCGGGTTAGGGCCCTACTATGCAATTGCCTTCTTTGCCTATAGAAACAGCGATTGGCAGTACTAATTCCTCATTTCATTTCTGCTGAGGTTTTGTCCCTTACTATCTCGAAATTATAGCTGTCGGCTCTGACGTTCTGAGTAATTCATCGACGTTGTGTGTTCCAGTATACGTATACTTGGTTTTGCCAGCTCCAATTTCAATATTAGCGAGCGCGCCGGGGACAGTTCGCTAAATTCTCCAAAATACCTCAGTATCTTCGACGTAAGCTAGTGGATGGACAGGCTTTTGCGAGACTGTCCCTTATAAGTTCCGCACAATGATTTCGAGGATGATATTAAAGAAGTCACATGACAGCCCGTCATATCCTCTACCATTTTTGACATGAAAGGTCTCGGTTCAGTCGTTACCGACCTTGACGGAGCAGTGAACATTCTCCTTTGTCATTCTGCACGGACGGACGAGCTTGGCAGGGATACCAAAACTCGACATGGCTCTACATAAACATACTCGAATGTGGACTTAAAATCGATGAACAGATAGGGGATCTGCCAGAATGTGAAGATTTGGTCGATCGTGGATTTTCTAGGTCTGAAACTGTACTGATAGGGGCCAAAGGATAATCCCGCGGGGACTAAGACCGCGTATAATACACTGGATGTTCATGGCCATAGACCCATTCGTTCCTATGGTGCGCAGGTGTGCTGGAAAGCCGCAGAAAAGACTAGTTATCTGAAAGCCCTTACACAAGTTCAAAGACTAGCGTATGTCGCAGTAACAGGAGCATTAAGGTCTACTCCTCCAGCTACACTAGAGATAATGTTCAACCTCCTTCATGTAGACGAATGTCTTAAATGCACGGCTTCCAAAAGCTCGATCAGACTAAAAGAATCAGGCTTATGTACGCATCGCCTTTTAAGACGCGAGTCTATAATACAGGAGTACGAACCATCAAAACTAACGAAGTGTAGCGACTACATCGTGCCAAGCGTGGATTTTGATTTCACATGACTGGTTATCCTACACTGCCAGCAACAATGGTAAACTTCACCTTTACACGGACGGTTCCCAAATGGAGAACGGAACTGGAGTCTACTGCGAAATGCTATAGATCCAGGACTCCTTCAGTATTCCGGATTAGTATTTTTCAAGCAGAAATATTTATCTCTCTGGTTTCTCGTACACTGGAGCAATAGTTGTGTAAGAGAACACCTAGAGAAAACTTTTACTAACTTAGCTGGCTCCTAAATTTGGATTAAGGCCAAGGTCCATAGAATCCGTTGCGCCCGTTGCATCGACGTTATCGACTGACAGCTGGATAGAATATACACTTTGTTATGGAAGCAGGCCCTTTAGTCTATGGATAGGCTGTCGGACATAACTATCGACGAACCATAAACTAGAGATCTATACTTCCTCCACAACAATTTGCAAACTAAATATAGACCCAGGAAGCTAGTGTATACGAGTACTTTGACAAAAAGCTGTCAGCATTTATTGACGAAAAATGTAATACAAAAAAAATTGCCAAAAAGGCCAAAGAATATTATTTTGTTGTTGTTGTTGTCGGACATTCAGAAAAAATAGCTGCTCCATCGGAGTTCAAAACTTTTGAGATTTATACTCGTATTTGATTGAATCTAGAAAGTTCCTGGTGCTGGTTCCAAATTGACAGACAAAGCGGAGTTTGGATGTCCTGGCAGTGGAGCTACATGTTCAGATCCAAGAGTTTTGGCCACATAGACACCTTCACCGGAAGTCACAATTGGTTCTGGCCATACTCGTACTACTGGTGCTGACTGATAGACGAACGGTGATCGAAGACCCTGATTAATACTCCATGCGGGTCCTTGGATTGCCGTGTAAGAAATTGGCAATAGACCGTCATACAATCGGAGTACGGAGCCTTGAGTAGCGGTAGCCAAAGCAAAGACGACAACGGCGACAAGGACGAACTAAAAAGAAATATTGGCGGAGTCAAAAGTAACAAATTCTTAACTGATCAAATGAGACTTACTTTCATGGTGATGTAGGAAAAGAAATTGTTAGGTGTCTTGACTGTACGACGAGTAGATCGTGACTGATGTTGGATAATGTATTTCGGCGCTTTTTTATACTACAATAGATCCCATGCCAGTCGGTTGGGTCTATGGGTAGTCATACGGCCAAAAACGAATGCGCATCGGTATCCACTATTCGAAATTCCTCAACAAAGTCAGGTCAAACCACTTTGCTCTACTTTCCAGACGAAGGAAAGAACGAGATTTCCTAGTCGTTTTCATGAATGGTCACGTAATTCACCGGCCAATTAGTCGATTTCGACAAGAAACAGCTTAAGGGCCATTCAGCTAATTTGACATTAGTATCTGGATGTCAAGTCATACATACCATCGATAAATGTAGCAGCCGAACGCGTCGATATGTCTAGGAAATATTCAAACTAATAGATTATGCCTTAGGGCATTTGAAAGCAGACCGAACACCATAAGTGTCATTGGAATCCCCAGAAATGCACCCAATGTCAACATAATGCATTCAAAGGAATCGGCTTAAACGTCTGTTCTTCCGCCCGAAATTGCACTGCATTTTGGTTCCCTTGTTGGAGTAACCCGACATGATTACGCTCTCCATGCATCACCATGCAACAGCAGATAAGACAATTAATTAGATTGCTGTTATTTATTCTCATTTTACTTCGAGAATTACTTTGGTATACTTCGACCCAATTAGGACACCCATGCAACGAAAACTAGTACCCTTCTAATCTTCTCATTTATTTAGGGGATAGCTACCCTGCTTCTATTAAATTATGCAAGTACGCTGCACTTAGTCTGGCAAAAATAAAAAAAAAAAAAACTGACTCTGCAAAATTGCACCGTCAACCTCTATTGTTTGTCCGGGCCCGTATCCCAGCTCGTGTCCCTTGGTTTTGTATGAAAATTTAGCCATCACATCCGCCCAAGGCTAGAATATTTCTGAATATTCAGCCATTCTGCCGCCGCCAACCCCTCAAAACAAATTGGCTACATGTCCTCAGCAAACCTTAACGGCCGCGTTCAAGCATAAAACTTCATGTTTATCATGAGACACAGACCATATGCAGGAATTAGGGATATAAGCCCGCAGGCCATCAGCATTTAGCATGCTACAAATACATACGAGTACGTTGATGTAAGCATACTACGAGTACAGTTATAGGTACAACAAGTACATGCAAGCGAAAAGATACCCAGCTACTCTCATGCACGGAACACTAGTCATATGGAAAACGTAGCATATGCATACTCGTATGCAGAGAAAGGAAACAGAGATTAGATCAGATAAACCCATGGTAACTGCCAGTTGCCACGAAGAGTGCCGCCCCCGCCCACATGTCTCTAATATACATATACTCGTACAAAACTGAAAACTGAAAACTGAAATTCTCCTCCTCCATAGCCGAGGAATAATCAAAATGCAGAGCCAACATTAAATGGGTGCGTTCACGTCACCTTCACATTTGAGAGAAAATATTTTTTCATTAAATTACAACTCCTGACTGCACCCCTTGTGCGCGGCCGGCGTCGGTCGATCCATCGGTTAGTGGTTACTGGCTGGCTGGTCTTTTGCAAGCTTAAGGTGGTTTTCATATCTTGTAAGCAATCAAGTTGATTCATCACGTTTTTGAGTCAACTCCTTATCATCCCTGAACTTAACCGAACCGGGCTACATAGCCGAACATGGACACTTAAATGTGTTCGTCGACGTTGATGACGATGAGCATGACGGCGTAAGCGTAAACGATGAGTAGCGTTCATTAAACTTTCAGTCGTACATACAGAGAGTAATGAAGGTATGGACCACCTGACACCTCGTCCCGAACAATTTGGATGGTAATCGTATGCTCTGACTAGGTGAAGGCTGAATGACTAGTGTCTGGATAGTCACCTTTAAATCGTTTTTCACACAAGTGTCAGTGAGAAGAAGTGATGGAAATTTACTTCGAAAACAGTCTGCTGAGCAGGGATGGAGGTGACTTTTTGACCTAAAGTGCATAGAGAAATATGGAAGCATGAAACACCAGAAGCGAGTCACATGAACTGAGTACTCTAGTAATTTTTGTGCAACGCTTGCCGAATGCTCTGCAATTTCATCAAAAAGAGAAAGTTTGACACTTTATCGCGATATTGTTGAAAAAAAATCCTTTCTCGCTGTTCTTCATAACAGTGACGCTAGTAAGGAAATCTCAAAACATAAAGGTAGACTTGTGCAGAGGCCGTAAGTCTATCAGTTTGTCTTGAGGTCTTTTCTGATTGGATGTCCTACCCGACGTAAAGTAAGCCATTGTTTTTAGAAGCAAATTTCTATTATTCTACACAATCTCCCAACAACGGGCTAACCCATTTTGATTCACTAAAGTGTTAGAGTCAGCTTTCTACTAACAACAGCAATAACACTAAAAAGTAGGAATTTTGCGATCTCCTAGATAAAGCCCTTTTTGGAGTATGACAGCGAGGCTTTCATAGTCCAAAATTCGTTAATAGCGGCCTCTATACGCAAGGGCTTTACCTTATGATTGGAGTGTACGCGCCGGAGCGTGGTAAAGAACGAGTGAAATACCGCGTGCCAGGAACGTTGTAACAAAATTTGGTCTTTGGTCGCGGAATTACGCGTTCTTGGAGCGTACACTCTAGGAGTTTGCGTCTAATGGGCAATGGGTGTACAACAGTTCAACAGTTTTCGGTTTATGTCCATGATGATTCCACTTTTACCCACTGCGCTCAATTACGTGGGAAAGAGTTGTATTACTCAAACGGGGAGCGTGCGCCATCGCTCGGTACTGAGCACACCGGGATTCCGTTGCACAATTCGTGCCATTTCATGTGCGCTCGTTTTAGCGCATTCCACGTTCTAGCGCCGAACGTACATGTGACATTCTAAAAAAGACTTCGTCTAAGAGGACCTCAAGGTTGCCTCACAAAAAGATCCTGTGCCAAACCGTTCAGTTATCGAATGCAGTGGTGGCCGTGTCTCAAGTTGTAGTATACTGCCTTCCCAATCGGATGGTTCGGGGTTCAATACCAGACATTCTTTTTTTCAGGCAACTAAATCGTCATCGAGTGGGATAAATACAACATCAAGGCAATTTACACTAATAATTTAGTCTCCGCATTAAATGTTGTATGCCACCCATGGAGCGAAATAGCCACTGAGCACAAACATCTTTCTTTCTCTTTCTGTCCTATTTTCCGAAGGACTGAACACAGGCTTTGGCATCATAAGTGTAGCCATACCCACTTGAGTTTTAAGTTCTTTGAACCCAGAGCAGGGTGACTCTAAAACGTTCGCCAAGGCAGGCAAGCTCGTTCCGGCACTCCTGCACTAGTTTGGAGGATATGGTAGCCGAGTCGATAGCTTTGATAGCTATCACGCCCGAGTTGCGTGTAAGTTTTGTTCATAAATAAATTTTAAAACGATATGAGTGGACCATGTGATCCTGAAATTCGCTTACTATGCTCTGTCTAAGCTCTATCAAGTGAAACCTGCCTTCTAGTGCTGTGAAAAAAAAAAAACAAAAAATGCTGGACTACGCAGCACATTCTGTATCAGGAATATCAGGATATTGACTCTCATTCTTTCCATACAGCACTTAGCTATAGTTCGGTGTGAACCTGGGCTTCAACTAACAAGCCTCTCTAGTTAGCCCGGTTTTTAGCTAACTACCTCCAGTTGCGCACTTCAAGTCGAGTGAGGTCAGCTTGTACTTATGCGCGTCACCAAAGTTGAGGTTTCCTTCTACTGCGTTGCCCCACCGGATTAAATTCGAAGACTCTGCGCTCTGCGGGCTGGAGCATTGGTTTCCATTCGCTTTACATGTCCTAGCTATTGGAGGAGACTGATGCACAGTTTTCGGATTACGTCGATGTAGGTGAACAGCTCGTATAGTTTGTCGCTGAATCTTCTCCTCCAAAGCCAGTAAATGCCAACGACACCGAATATTTTTCGAAAGATTTTTTCTCGAAACGACTGAGGATGTCGTTATCGGCTTTCGATAGAGCCCATGCCTCAGCGCCATAAAGTAGGACTGGTACGAGGTTTTTCATATATATAGTCTGGTTAGTTTTTCCGAATGGACCTTACTACCTCCGATACTCACCTATGCGGTTGTTGTCTGGTGGACGGTCTTAGACTACGCAGTAAACTGCAGAAACTAAGCAGAGTCTAAAGAACAGCATGTCTATGCCCTACGTCCTACTCCCTCCGTGGCATTAGATATTCTGTTTTACTTGATACCCCTCGATATTTTCAGCAGGCAAGTAGCTGCGACTGCAGCTATTCGTCTTAAAGCGACTAAACAGTGGACGAATAATCCAATTGGCCACGTCAGCATTCTTAATGCAATAGGAATCCACAGAGAGAACATCGATTATACCATACCTGTACTTTGGTTTGACAAAGATTTCCATGTAAGCTTCCCCTCTAGATTCTTCTGGAAGTAAGATGTTTTCGTGGAGGACAAGTCAATCCACTTTTACACAGATGGATCTAAAACCGATAGGAGAGTTGGTGGCGGTGTTTTCTCAGATAAGCCTCTCAGCCTCTCCTTTCGTCTTCAAAACCACTGTAGAGTGTTCCAGACGGAAATTTTGGCGATTAAAGGAGCTCTGTCCTGGCTGAAGAAAAACGTGATATCTGCATAGGATATTTGCATCTTTTCGGATAGTTAAGCCGCTATAAAATCCCTTGTGCCGGGTCACAGAGACATTCCATGTAGGGCCGACAAGCTCGCCAAAATTGGAACCACTCTACCTATTCTACCGGAAAAGGGTGGCATAGGTATATCTATCACGTGCAAATTAAAATTAAAGCTGAATGCTAATAAAAGAACAGACCTTAGATGAACGGTTGGACCAACCTGTCTAGCGGACAAACAGATCTGGCCAAAGCTGGATCTGAATCGCTCTAAGAGTCTGATAATTCTAAATAGGAAACATCTCAGCGCCATCATAGGTGTCATTACTGGACATTACCTTATAGGCAAGCACGCAAGGAGGCTTTGCGTTTTTACAAACGATTTCTGTAGAAACTGCATGGACGAGGAGCAAGAGGTGACAATCCTCCACCTATTCTCTACATGTCCAGCTCTCTCCCAGAGAAGAAAATTTAACTTAGGAGTTTTCTTCTACAATGACTTAAACAATCTAAAGAATATGGGCGTTAACAGTCTCCTACCTATCTGCGTTCCGCCCTTGAAGACAGCTGCCAGGTTAAAAGCAAAAGACTTGCATGAAGTTGTGTGAACGATTGTGGAACCAGTCCATCATCACCAACATAAGCTTGCTACCTTCTGGTAACGGTTCCGCTTGATCTATCCAAGAGCTCTTCATGTTGGTTTGTGTAGTAGACTTTGTAAGCAAAGGGGATGTCTCTTTGATCAGAACAAGAATCATTGCGGCAAAGCTTTCTTACCAAATCAATAAACAGATCTACATCACATAAAGGGATGATCCTATGTTTTTTTGTAAAAGATAGAGACTTTAATCAAATGTGGATGTCAGGGTGGTATGACCTATCCTCTCACACATGTCTCTAGTATGGTGGTCTATTGTGCCATAAAACTAAGCCAAGTCCAAGGGGGAGAATAGGAACTACGGGAGACTTACGGTCATGTACATCCTAGACGGTCAATGTGATTGTTAATAGTTTACTAGTTTACCCTTTGATCTGTATTTGAATACAGAATCCTAATCTCCGTAGCATAATAAGACTAAAAGAATCAAGACGTTAATCCTTCCCTTGGAATGGGTTTACAGTGGGAATCAGACATTGTTACGAATGGATTCGAAGCATCTTTTCCCACCAACATAGACTGTCGGGCAGGAATAGGCATCCCAATTGAATTTATTCAGCGTCCTTTAAGCAGAGTCTTGGTAATCAGATATGTGCGTCGGCTACTTATGCTTAACCCAACAGTTACCAAACCAGTTAGACGTGTTTTTCTTGATCTCCCTATTCAACTGTTTAATTTTCAGTTCTAAATTTCGTCAAATTGCATTTTCCGGTTAATAACCCCCAGTGCTCGAATTCATTTCATTGTCTACTGATAGATTTCAGTGCAAATAAAAGCCCCATCTACAATTAAATAACTCGACCTATATTTAAACCCTCACTGACCTACACAACCAATTTGAATATGTCTTGCGCAATTGCCAATTGTGTAATCGATGGCAACAATGCTGACTGGGTAGCTTTCAAGGGCATCTACGGAAAAGCTTTTCATGGCATTTGTGTCGGGTACGGTGTTTATCAAAGAATTCTCCGATAACGTCCATTTCTTCTGTGATGAGTGCAAGAGTATCTCACTATCGCATGTGCTTTCCGCAGTAAAATGCCTAAGCGATTCAAATGACTCCTACCACGATGCACTCGCGAAAAAGATTACGGCCAAAGTTTTTGCTTATTGAAATCAGTGTTAAAAGTGTTGAAGAGTTACGTAACTCAGTACAGAACTCAGCCGATCTAATAAAATCAAAAGTAAAGCACATGAATAAACAGATTGCTTTTCTAATCGAGTTAGACTCTGGGAGATCCAGGAATAGAATGAAGAAACTCCCTTACTTCACCTGGATAAAGTGCTGAGTGACATCAAAGCTATCTGTTCTGGGCAGGTTATCTCCAACCAAAAAACCTGCGAGTTGATAGACTCCCTGCGTGACGACATAGACATTCATTTCCAGTCCTCGTCACACAAACAACTCTCTGCTAAACAATGTGATATCATTTTTGAAGTTATCTTCGATAAAGTGAACGATGTCGGCGACGAACTTACCGCGACTCGATCCCTCGTATGCGATATTGAACATCACATCGCAACAATAAACAGCAAAATCGTTGACACACCAATCTTCCCGCAGCCTTGCCAGAATGTTCTCTACAATACATCACTCATGGCCGAATTAATGGAACCTGATGTGGGTTCACGCTCACCCCTATATATAGCTCCTCCAAACGCTGCCCCACAGAAGAATTCAACTTGGACACCTTCCGAATGGCAACGTAGACTTGATAAGCTTGCTTCGAAGAATCAATTAGTCACTACGCTTCTTATCAAAGGCGCCCCCCCAACCGCTGATGTTGATTGGATTTCGAATTTTATCGAAAATAAATATGGCATTACCATTAGCCACTGCAATTTGCTATCAACATCTCACTACAGAAGCAAACGCAGTATCAATCTCAATCTTCAAGCCAAATACGAATGGTTATTCCATAATCCAACCAGCAACAATTCCAATCTCGAAAAGTTGCGAGTCTGCAAATGGTTGGGAAATACGACCAAGAAGCAGGATAAAATCAAGCAGTCCGTCATACCTAAACCAACAAATAAGTTAGCAAGTAAATCCAATTTGCCAAGACCCACCTCCTTTTCCCACAACAAACCCATATCCAATTGGAGTTTTTAAACTAAATTTTTTTCTAATTTTAAGCCTCCCACCCATACTCCAATTCCTCTATTTCACCTCGAACCAAGCCCCAACGTCAACGTGTCTCTTTCGACTTAACCCCTATAACTCAAACTCCCACCACTCAACCCCTAACACACACGTCTTTCCCTAATTTCGACCTCAGAACTGTAGCTAAGTATCCTAATTTCATCAGTTCTCACATTTTAAACCCCACTTCAGAAACCCACTCCCTCTTCTATTGACCCCCTTTCGCCACCCACTGTTAAATTAACGCAGCAGACTAGCGATACCACCGAATGTCGCTATGCCCGCTCTAGGGTTAGAGATAAAAAGATATATGAGAATATACGTCCATATCTCGCCTATCTGCACGCAAAAACCGTCTTGGTGTGCTACGAGGGTAAAACAAAAACAAGCGTCATGGTGTCCATCCAGCAGGAAGGCCTCCCTACCGATGTTACCAGTCTCAGGAAACCTTATATAAAGTTTCACGAGATTTTGAATACGCCTACCCAAAAAGCTGCTGGTGATCTTGCCGCTTTTCGCCACTATGTATGTTGCATTCTAAAAGAGTCTCACACCTCCAATGCAGTTGACTTGACCACGATCAATTTTTCCGACCCTAAAAAGTCCTGCAAAAACCTCCCTCTCACCTTCTATTACCAGACCATAAGAGGATTGCGTTCTAAAATCCACGCCATTTTGCGTCAATCTCATGCTCTCCCATTTGATATCTACGCTCTGACCGAAACTAATCTTATCCCCAACATAAAAAACCAGAAGTTATTTCCTCTTTCTCCTAATGTTTTTCGGGATGATGATCGTACATCCCCCTTCATTGAATCTCCGTCGAGGAGTCCTACTGGCCATTCACAAAAGCTTTGACTTCTCTCTCATTGCAACTTCATCTTTTCCTAAACTCGACTTTGTGTCAATTAAAATAACACTTACTCGTAGATGCTTGCACATATGTTATGTGTTGCTACATTCTTCCGGCCCAGCCTATCGAATCCTACCAACTTACTATTGCAGCAATTGACAATTTGATCAGCTTATCAGACTCGCTTGATCATTATCTTCGGCAATTTTAATCTGCCACAGCAGAAGTGGACTCCATCTGAAGACCTATATTTTTTCATCGCTTAAAATCCCATTTCTACTAAGCAATGGCTCTTCTTAGATCAGTTAACAGACTCTAGTCTATGCCAAATCAGTGGAGTTTCCAACTGTATGGAAAGACAATTAGACTTTATCTTCACAACTGATCACATCATAACTTTAATCCTTCATTTCTTCTCTCAATTTTCCAAAACTCTCCTCTCCAGTCGCCTCCCCCGCAATTCTATTTTCTTACAATTTTCACAAAGCTAATTTCCGTAAAATCAATACTTATCTAAGCAGGGCTTCTTTCGAGTTTACCAATCTATCTCTGGTCGCTGTCCTCTCCATTTTTTACAGACAAATATTCAAATTCATCTCCCTTTATGTGCCATATTCCCGCCATAAAACTTCTTCTACATCCCCTAATTGGTATAATCGTAGACTCCGCTCTCTACGAAACAAAAGAAACAAGTTATGGGCGGTATTCCTTTATCTATCTCTCTCTATCAACGCTAATAGTGCGCAAACCAATCTTATAAATGACCCCACGTCCTTTTTTCAATTTGCCAATTGCAAAAGTAAGACTGATGGTTATCCTTCCTCCCTCGCTTTCGAAACCAAATCTTCAAGTAATCTTCCTACCATCGCCAACTTTTTTGCCACATTTTTCAAACAATCATTCGCTAACAGCTCCTTCGTACCAGATCCCTCTTACTTCAATGATCTACCAAATTTCTCCATAGATCCCTTTCTTACTTATTAAATCTTAAAGATGAATTTGTACCTGGCCCAGACGGACTCCCCGGCGTGTTTCTTAAGAAACGCTCTTTCTACTTTCCTACCTTTTTCGTCTATCCCTTACACAGGGAGAGTTTCCTCAGATTTGGAAGACCTCTTTTATAATCTCGATACACAAAAAGGGATATAAGCATGAAGTTACCAATTATCGTCCCATTGCTAAACTCTTTCATACACCCGAACTCTGTGAAAGCATTTTATACGAAGCCTTCAGCTTCAAATGCAAGCCTTTTATTTCACCCCGACACGTGGTTTTCTAAAAAGGTAGATCACCTACCACAAATCTAGTTGAATTCGTGTCTTTTGCTCTGGCAGAAAATGGCAAAGAAATCGATGTTATCGCAACTGATTTCACTAAAGCGTTTGATAAGATATTTCATCAATTGATCCTCTTCAAATTGTCTGCTCTCGGCTTCGAGACTGCCTCTCTTATTAAAATGGATTTCTTCTTACCTGGTAAACCGATATTATAGTGTTCGGTTTAGATCCGCCCTTTCTGTTCCATTCCTGGCCTCATCTGGAGTTCCACAAGGCAGTCATCTTGGCCCTCTTCTCTTCATTCTTACTATCAACGATGTTGAGAGTGTCATTAAGCACTCCTCCCTCTCCCTTTACGCTGACGACACAAAATTTTTTTAGATCTATTTCCTCTCCCCAGGACTCTGCCCTTCTTCAAGAAAACCTTGATCGGCATTCAATCTGGTGCCTCAAAAACTGTCTAGAGCTTAATAGAGCCAAATGTCAATCTATAACCTTCTTACGTAAATGCAACCCGTCTCCTTCTCGACTTTATTTTCTCTACGGTCAACCAATTCCCCTGGTTCGGTCTTTTCAAGACCTTGGCATATTATTCGACTGCGAGCTTAATTTTCGTTCGCATATCGATAAGATGATCTTCAAAGCCAACTCATCACTTGGCTTTATTAAACGGTGGTCCATGGGATTTTCCAACCCGTATGTAACCAGATCTCCCTATGTTACCTTTGTTCGCCCCCAGCTTGAATATGCCAGTCAAGCTTGGTCCCCGAAACAAATCGCAGCTATGTTCGCCGACTGTTAAACCGCATTTAACGCTCTTCATACAACTACGACTGCCTACAAGCTTGAGCTCTCATCACGTAAGAAGACCATCATCATGTAACAGAAACAATCGTTTGGATGATATTGTTTTAACGATTGAGCGATTGCTCATGTAGCGATAAAACTGTCAAATGCAATCGTCCCAGCGATAGCGATTGTAAAAATTGTTAAGTCATACGAGAAATAAGCTTAAACTTAAACATCACATGACACCCATTGGCCTTTCTTCGATGACCTTTTACGCGTTTCAGGCTTAAAATTCTATAACTTCGCTGTCAGGAAACCAGACTTCTTACCAGGCTAACTAACTCCAGGCTTTGCAGCTCCTGAAACTTACGTTTGTTTGTCTGCCAACACCCTGGAGTTGTTTTTAACGTCTCAACCTGATAAGTATACCGTTGATGTGCTCTCCCCTCTAGGCTCGTCGGACCGTTGTGGTATACCAGCTAATTTCTCGTATACAAAAAATTCCTAAAAGAACCCTACGGCAATTGGAGTGAACTTAAACCCTTGTTTAGAAATGTTAATGAGTCGTTATGTTTCCTCGATAACGACGTGGATGTCCCTGCTGATATGACCACAGGCACTATTATCTTTGGAATGAGATCTTCTATCCCTCATCGGGTTAAGAACGTCAAACCAAAAGAAAAGGCATGGTGCGTCTTGAACTGTAAAGAGGCCGTTTTTGTCGGTCTTACTAGACCAACCCGACAGAGGAAAACGGGAGAAAGTCCTAACGAGACTGCTACATATTTCCTAAACCTGTGAAATTTCAATACGACCAAAAATCGAAGCAAAAGATACTACAATTCCCCAAAGGTAGTAACAACTTTTGGTCGCTTATCAAACACACCAGAACATCAGAAATTCTGCCTCATCCTCCATCCCAGCGCTCATTTATAGTGACATTCCAGCTGTCAGCTTTTTGGACAAGACCAATCTGCTTGCTGCACACTTTGCGGTCAGCTTAACACTGCCAGATTGTGCTTTGTCACCACCTACACCTGAATGCGTCGAATTTTCAATGGGACGAATCCACTTTCGCTCTCATGTAGTACCAAGGGTACTTACAGATCTTAAGATACACACATCTTCTGGTGCAGATGGTATATCCACCCTTCTTCTGAAGAGGTGTTGTTCCCGTATTTTTTAGAACTCTCTCCGAGCAGATGGAAAACAGCATTTGTCGCTAAAAAGGCGAATTTTCTTATGTCTCCTCTTACAAGTCCATTGTGCTTACGTCCGGTCTTTCCAAGGTCATGCAAATGCTGATAAACCATCAGCTCATGACATATCTGGAAACACGAAAACTTTGCAATGACCGGCAGCACGGTTTTTGTAGCAACAGATCCGCTGGTCAGTCGATGGCAAGTCTCCCATCTGGAGAATGCTAGATAATTGCACTCGATATTTCTAAGGCACTTGACCAAGTTTGCCATCAGGCTCTTATGTCGAAAAAGGCCTGCCTTTGGGAGAGACGAATCTCTTCTTCAATGGATTAGAAATTACCTTTCGGAACATTCTTGGATGGTTTCAAGTCTGATATTCACAAAATAAATGCTGGTGTGCCCCAGGGCTCCGTTTTGTCTCTGACACTCTTTTTAATTTCCATTAATGATCTCTTGTCTGCTACTTCTAATCCAATCTATTCCTTTGCTGATGACAGTGCTCTCTGCTTTTCATATTCGTTCCCGGACTCACGTCCCTGCTCTTCGGCTGTAGAACGGGAAAGGCAGCGTATGTTAAGCTCATTAAATTCCGATATTAACAGCATAACTAATTGAGGAACTATCAAACGAGTAGAATTTAATCCTTCCACAACACAGTGCTGTCTGCTGTCGTTAAAGCGAAATTTAAACACCCAGCCATTGATCATGAATGGCACTTGCATCGTCGAAACCGAAAACCTTTTCATTCTCGGTATGTGTGTCCATAGCAACTTACGTTGGAATGACCGTATATTCGATGTCGCCAAAAATGCTGCGAAATAGCTAAGTTTTCTCAAACGATGTAAGAAATATTTCACTCCCTCTGATCGGGCCTTAATATATAAGGCATTTACCCGCCCAATGCCCACGTCTGGTCGGGTGCCGCTAAGACCAAAGCATCCAATATCGTGCGAGAAAACTCATAGCTGATGCCAATATTACAAAGTCATTCGACGCTCTTGAACACCGGGGTAACGTCACCTTGATGTATCGCTATTTTCACCACCATTGCTCCACCGAAAGGGCCACTAGCATTCTGTCCCTTCAAACTTTTAACCATAACACCCGTTTCTCCATGAATGCTCGTAGCCCACTTTCGGAAGTACTCTGAAATATCCTGATTAGTTCCCAAGCCATGCAAATTGCTTAGGGATTGCCCTGCTCAGCTCTCTATTTCCTTTTCGTTATAACCTACAAACATTTAAGACCAACGTACATTGGTGTCCCTCTTTTTTTGCTCCCTAAGTGTCCTTTCGCACATCTTAAGGGTCCATAAAATCCCTTATGTACGCGCCAATTATAAAAAAAAGGAAGTTCGGTGCGACTAGTATTTATTTTACGGGCGACCTACCCGTAGGCAGGCAGCCGAAACTGCCTTCTATTCGCGGGAGCTGATCCGCTAATTCTCCATGATGTGCGTTCAAGCCAGGTTCTCGGTTGATATGCTGGGCAGGACGGCCGTAGTGCTCTTTTTTCGCCACCCTAATTTAGGGCTGGAGCATGGGTGAGTCAGTGCACGCACGCATATCTAGGGTAATTAATGCAAGCTGAACTTTTGTTAGGACTTGATCTATTGGACTGACGGTAAGACCTTATCTAGAGATAGACTGGTGTATTTTCTTGAATAAAATTGACCGTTGCCCTTGCTCAGGGTATCATTTCGGCAACGTAGTTTAGAAAAGCTCTGTCCAGTAAATTAGAAAACTTCTCCCTCATGGATGTATAAAATAGAATTTCACATTCTGGAGGTGTAAATCTAATCGTGCTTAATCCACGGTTTCGAAAGGATTTAAGTTCATTTCCTGTATCCTCTCTTGCCAGTTACATTGTTGAAAGGCGAAAGCATAACTACAACCTTTTACCTGCATAATAGTGGAGCGCATTAAAATGAAATAAATTGATGTCGGGCAAAGGGTCTCTAAACGCAATACCCGTATCTTAATTGTATGTCATGTCACAGAGTGAGCTATGTAAATGAGGTGCATCAAGATAGCTTCTTGAGTGCTTTACTGACTGCTCGTGCACAGTTCTGGCACTGTTCCTGCCCTCACCCACCTTACTTACTACCAACAACCCGTATCACTGGAATATACAAGCAGAAGTATGGATAGGAGACATTGTCCTCCAGAATACAAGAAAACAAACCGGAGTTCCTAGACTAAAACACTAAAAGACTAGAAGAGTAGAAGAGTAGAAGAGTAGAAGCGTAGAAGACCATGTGCATTTTCTGGAATGCAACACCTATCCGTTGAAGAACAGAACATACATTCCCAACCAGGTCACATACACTGGATACGATGCCCGTACTTTGCTGCATGACATGCAGAGTTAAGTTCGCTTAATCTTGTTTTTTAATATCCTGGAGTTGAGGGTGATGTAGAAGAGCTCAGAATATGGAAATACTCGTACGTAATCTAAAGCTATGGCATTGGCATGCCACCTTATGCCAAGTTGTGTGAAACTTCTGCCACTGCAGTTGGTACTGTTGCTACTACGCGTACAACTGTTGGTTAACGATAATGGTCGGATGACATGAGTGTCATTTTAATTGAAGTTCATGCAACAGAAAGTAGCAACACACTCAACAACAACAGAGGTGAAAATGGTAAATAATCGGCTTAAGGGTCGCGAGCACTCTGACCTGACATTGATCCGCAATTAAATGGAGAAAAGCCTGACTGACATTTGGGATTAATTTGCCTTAAACGAAGGTCACGAAGTGCGTTGATTTCCTCTGATTTGGAACGTTAGGTAAGGTCAGTGTAACTGGAGATTTGATTGAGGAATGAACGGGTGGCTTGGATACAATTTCAATTGACTATTGATTCGAAAGACTGCTATTTAACGTGGGCCATGGGAGTGTAAGTATTTTGTTATTGGTTTTTTGGTAAAGGACTTGGAGAACGAACATTTCCAGGTAGGTGTTGATTCAGTTAAGGGAAGGGGACATTGACGTTCTGTGAGGAAACCGTGATTTGCACCACATCGTAGTGGAAAATTGCCATACCTTTGGGAGCGCGGCAGCTTAATGCGAACAGAAAATGCGAAAAATTGGATAAGGAAGCAGACTTCTTGGATATGAATGTGTACCGTACTATCAGATGTTTCCACTTTGATTAAGGACGTCTATAGAGCTCCAAAACCTTCTTCGACTAAAGAATAGAAGTACGTGTTTGGAACTAAAACTTTCGGGAATTAGCTGGACACGGTAGCGAGTTCGGCGCTGGACTGATTTTAACTCCAAGTGTACTTTATAGCTGCTTTCTGTATTTTCTAGGAACGTCTGAGGTGAGGATAAATTCATATTGCCCAGAGTAATGCTCGACAAAAGCTGTGGAGAAGATGATGTCCTCTGTATGCCTACTGGAGATATGGGTATAGAAGTAGACAGCTTCAATGCCAGGAAAGGAATGGGAAACATTACACTTCAAGACGTGATTGGAGAATAAGTCCTTGGAAGTTGGGATGATGGCTTAGTCAGTAGACACAAATTTAGCTCAGTTTCATCTGATAGGCAAGGAAAATTTGGACAGATTGATTCGAGTGCGGCAAGGTAACATTTGGGAAACTACGTTCATCCAGCTCTAAGCAAAGTAGAAGCAATATCAATATGGTACATTACTCCCGCTTTATGGTAGCCCACATATACCTTCATGAGGCATCTACCAACAGGCACTTGCCAAAACCATCAAATGCCAAAATGGACTGACTACGCAATCCCCTAGTACTCGTATGTCAATAATCTAGGAACCACGTCCGCATACCGGCAGATGCAGCGAACAGCTTTGGGCTTATGAAAGTGCACGGTTACTGCAAGGCTGCGTGAAACTCTTTCAAAACACTTAGCTCATACCTACTCGTGCATACATTGAAAAAAGACCAAAGAGTTACAGCACATGACCTTCAGAAGATACCCGACAGCAAGGCCCAAGGGATGTCCTGAATATGGCACTAGAGGAAGCTCCGCAGATGTCAGATAGTTTCTGATTTGATTTTATTTCTAGATTTTTAGGAATGAGGCTTGAAAGACAAGGTGAATCTAGATCACCCAGAGTGAACCTGGGCTTCAAGGAAGCCTCTTCAGCTAGTGCCGTTAAGTATTACTTCGAGGGGCTGGTATGCACTTCATGCCCTTCTTTCTCCGTTTGCTGGCTGGTTCGACATTGTGTACAGTATTTACTGTTCTTTGTTGTATTAGAGATGTCGTCTGGGTTTGATTTTCATTAGTGCTCTCTCCAATCGCCAAAATTCCTTCATTATTTTGGCCGCAGCCTGTTTCACCGCATCCCATATTATACTTGATGTTAGCATATGGTTTGCGATGCTTTCAGCAGTTGGTATCTCTCCAATTTTCTCCTTTAGTTCTCTGCGCTCTGTTCTGAAGTGTGGGCACTGGAAAAATACGTGCTGTGCAGTTTAAGCAGAAGGGAGATTCCTTCAAACCAAACCTGTGTAGATATGATTGGAAGCAGCCATGTCCAGTTAGGAGCTGATTTAAGTAAAAATCTACTTCTCCGTAATTACGTTCTACCCATTTACGAATATCGGGTATAAGTCGGTAGGTCCATCTCCCCTTTGTAAACTGGTTCCACCTCTCTTGCCATGCACTTGTGCTGCGCTGTTTTTCTCTCAGGTTGATATCTTTGACTGAAACTCCGGGTTCCCGAACTTTGGCATCGTAGGTCCTTTGTAGCTCAATAGCCAGTATATCTGCTTGTAGCATTCCCGCAATGACATGTACAGCATCATCTGACACTGTCCGATATGCACAGCAAACTCTCAGAGCACATAGTCTGTTGACAGAGTTAGTCTTTCTTGCGTATGACTAACTTTCAATGCTTTCGCTCATATTGGTGCCGCGTACAAAGTGATTGACTGCACCACCCTTGGCAGAACTGGTCTCATTTGTTGTCTGGGTCCTCCTATCCTTCTGGATAAGGCAGCGCTCACCTTTACGGCTTTGTCGCACGTTTTTTCAAGGAGTTCCTTGTAACCTAGGTATCTGATAGCCGGTTTTGATGTTGTATCGCGATCGCCCACCCTGATGGTGATTGTTTCTCTTTCATTGCGACTGGTTACCAGAACTGCTTCCGTTTTATGTTCTGTCTGGTCTAACCCAACTGTTGCCATCCACCGGGCTCCCGCCCAATTACCAAGGCTTCGCCCATTAATGACGTTGTCAAATAAAAAGCAGGGCCAGAGCATATTACTGGTCTTATCGTAAACATCTTCAGATGACGCCACCGAAGGTTGCTACGATTTGACCAGTTACAAGTTGCCGGTCATAGGTCTTGTTGGCGACAAGACCACTTGTAGTCCCTACCAGGACTTAAATCACGGTACCATGGGAGTCAGGAGCCCCCCGGATTTCGGTCCGGGCCTGACTTGTTGAGGTAGGCCCCCTTGTGGGAGCGTCATGGTGGCTGTGGTTTAAACCCAAATCGCGGGTAGGGTCTTCCTGTTGGTTTGATCCATTGTAGAGTACCAAATAAGTACAGGGTGCTGTGACCCTAAGAGCAGCAAGAGGTTTTAGATCAGCCTCGACCCATACCAAGGGTGGAACTTGTGACTCCAATACAAGTCCTGCTTTGGTATCTCAGGAAGGCGGCAGAGCGATGGCAAGGCGTATTCTTGCTCCCATGGATGTATGGGCATCCCGTAAACATAAGTCTACACGACAGGTGGTTTACGTTAAAAATCAAAGACTAACTTTTCGAATACATTCATTGCCAATGTCTTCTACTTCTTTCAGGTGTTTCGCTGCCACAACGGTTGCAATATCATCTGCAAAGCCTATGGTTTTAGCCTCAATCGAGATTCCAAGTCTTAGAACCCTGTCGTACATAATGTTCCATAAGAGAGGTCCTAGTACCGATCCTTGTGGAACTCCGCCAGTTATGTTGTACTGCCTTACTCCATCGTCGGTATCGTATAGTAGGAACCGATTGTAGAAGTAATTTAGCATAGTTTTTATTGAAAACCATGGCACCATCATTGACCTAAGAGATTGTACTACAAGCCCCCAGTTTGCAGAGTTGAACGCATTTTTGATGTCGTTAATACGGCGCCGTATTTTTTGGTCCATCTCCTCCCCATCTTCTGCCCTTGAATGGTTTTTTCTAGGGTCGTAGTTACCTTCCGAATAGCATCTACTATAGAGCGAGCCTTTCTAAATCCATACTGCTGGTTTGAGAGTCCTCCGGCTTCATCAATTCACACCTCCAGTCGGTTGCATATTATTCGCTCCAGTATTTTACCCATCGTGTCTAGTAGGCATATGGGACTGTATGTCGAGGGCTCATCTGGTGGTCTATTGCCTTTGTGCAGAAGCACAAGACGTTAAACACTTGTTATACATTTCCACAAATGCTTCTGTGTTTATTTTGACGGCTAACTTAAGGACCTTATTTGGTATGCCGTCCAATCCAGGTGATTTATTATTGCTAAATTGTTTGGAGGGATCTCACCTACTTCCTGCGGTGGTTCTATATACTCTCTCGGTGCTTGCGGTGGAAATAATCCCGACACTATTTTTTGCATCAGCAAAGGACATGAGGATGGAGGTGGCCTAGAGCCCTTTAGTTCTGCCATGACAGGCCTGTAGGCAGTACTCCAGTGATTAATACCTGCTTCCTTGCAGATCTCTTTAAAGCTGTTGTTTTTTCTTCTCCGAATGGCTAATTTAAAGTCCCTACGTCTATCTTTGTATTGCACCTGTAAATCTTGGTGGGAAGGCTGACCTCTGGATCGCTGGCATAGTCTTCTAGCTCTATGGCACTTGCTGCGTAGATCTGTTATCTCTTGGTTCCTCCAGTATACTGGTGGCCGTCGGTTAGTTGATGTTTTCGTACCATAGATGCGTCGCAAGCCCTAGATACTATTTTAGTAACCTCCGCAGCCATCTTGTTTGCTGCTCCTGGGTTTATTGTGGATTCTCCAAAAATCAGGAGAAAGGTGTTTTCGTCTAGTGAGCTTGTTTTCCACCCCATTCGTTGTGCCTTCTTTAAAAGGCGCCTCTGTATCGCTCTCCTTGCCTGCACTTCAAATAGAATGGCCTGGTGGTCACTATGGGTGTAGTCCTTACTCACTTTCCATCTTCATCCTCTCACTAGGGAACTTGTTACAAAAGTCACACCAACTCTGGAGTCTACGCCATTTCTGGTGAATGTGTGCTCGTTGCCCGTATTAAGCAGTACTGCGTCAAGTGACGATACTGCTTCTAGCAGAGCCTCTCCTCTCCTATTGGTCCGTATACTGCCCCAATCAGTGGCCCATGCATTGAAGTCGCCAGCTCTGATTGATGGAGTTCGACCTCTAGCACCATCCACGAGCATTCTCTGGAATTCTTCCAGTATTCCATTTGGAGATGCGTGACAACTGTATATATATATGTATACCCCAATGACCTTCGCTCGGACGAACTCTGTTCCAGGTGTCATCATTCTTTCTTCAAATGCGTAGCTTCTGCAGGCCCAAATAGCAGCTCTCTTTGAGGCGTCCGCTGCCTCTTCAGTTAGTGCGGTCATTAGCCAATTGTGCACTTCAACATGGATGTGGCGTTCTATGCTATTCGTCCATGTCCCTTCCTATTGAAGGAAAGAACTTTGTTTCACGTTCATTTATAGCTAAACCTATTTCAGGCGCAACTGTTGCAATACAGTGACAGTCCACTGCTTACGGCGCATGATATTGGTGTTATCCAAAGGGTTGCCCAGAGTTTTGGAAAACTATTTCTACAACACTTTATCTAAGCTCTTTGTTGGTAGCAAAGTTGAGATTGCTTCCGACCAGGTTGATGTCTCTATAGCTGGTACAGGTAAAAAGGTCTCAGTTTTTGTGGATCGGGGACACTTCCACTCTTGGTGTAGTTCGACAGGTATGCGGTTTGATAGAATTTGTGTCACTGTCTGCAGAAATGCTACTTCCATATCTTGAGGACCGACTGTTACTCCACAACCATCTATCCTTCCTCGTATGCTTGTCAATTGCATTCCACTCTTGTTCCTTTTAAGATCGTCTGCTTCGATATATGCGACTTGTCGAGAGGAAGTAGGAAAACCGATTGAAAAAGATTCTGAAGACCTTTTGCGAGTGTAACCGTTCAGTGTTTTATCTTTAGCATTTCTCCCTTGTTATGGTTTCGGAAATACGGATTGGCTGCACTAGGTCTGGTTACGGCCTATGCATTTCATATTCAGTTTTGAACGTCGTTGTCCTTTTTTCATTTTGCAAGTCTTCAAAAATAAATCCGTCTTCATTCGTAAATCCTCGGTTGCGAGAACCTGTAGTGGCCGAACTGACTTGAGCATATGATCTCGCTTATTCCGTTGCACTTGCTCCGCCAACGTTCTTTTGTACAGTTTTTTTTACCGGGTTCATCATGGACGAGAGGACAAAACGAGAAGCGGAGTATGGTGCAATGACCAGAGATGAGCTGCGAGACGAAATGCGGCGGAGAGGTTTGGACCAGGCTGGCTTAAAGAAAAGCCTGGTGGCAAGACTGTAGGCAAAAAATGAAATACTGCCGGACTGAACGACGGAGATGATGAGAAGAAGAAGATAAGTTGTGATGTGCTGCAGCATGACAGTAGAATCGGTGGAGGAATTCATTGTTGGCATTTACCTTAACTTCCCGACATTGGAAAATGAATGATGAGATCCACGATAAGCTACCTGAGCGACCTAGATAATGATTGCATAATCATGTGCCGTACGATTGCGGACGACGGGCGAACGAAGTACGTTGCAAACCGAAGGAGTTTAAGTGGTTTCGGAGGTGGAACTTGCCAGGCCATTGCTGAGGTGATAGTTGACAAACTTGCTTACAGGGGTGATCTGTATGTCTTGTTCGGACATTGGTTACGCTCACCAGGAAGAAGGATTGCAGTGATCGCTTTTGCATCTACTATCGGGCATTGAACAAGGTGACGGTGAAAAGGAAGTTCCTCAAGCCCACGACCTTAGACCTAGCTTTTGGTTATCACCAAGAGTTCCAAGTGTACACGAATGCCATTACGTCACGAATGCGAAGAGGGGATTTATTAGTATAACGACGATATGGCGATTGGCTGAAAATCAATCAATTATGGTTTTATGATAATCAGGGCTAGCCTTGAAGACTCATATTGATTACTTCGGCTATCGAGTGGGCAGAGAAGGGCTTCAGCCGAGTTCACAGGACAGTTGCAATTGCCTCTTTTCCGAGGTCCAAAAATGTCCATGAGGTTCGACAGTTTATTGGCCTCCGTAAATTCGTGAGTAACTAAGTACACTTGGCAATTCCATTGACACATCTCGCAAGAGCGGATCACCCATTTGAGTGGACAGAAACGCTAGAAACAGCATTACAGAGGCTAAAAAGTTATGCTCATCAACCCACTTGGAGTATATTGCTGCCTCATCTTCCGGTTGTCTTCTACAGCTACAAGCTGTTGGCAGAGGTGAAAAAGTACTATTCATAGGAACTGGAGGTCCTGTCAATAGTGGAGAGCGTGAATAGGTTCAGAGTGTGCCACCTTGGCAGACATTTCAAGATCATCATGGACTGTGAGGCCATAGTTGCAACCCGTGATAAGACGAATTTGATTCCAAGTGAGGTGGCTCAAACTGTAGGAGTTGTCCAAGAAACTATACATCAGCCTGGGGAAAAGGCTGCGCACGTCGATGCACTAAGTCGACAGCCAGTTGAATGTGAAAATTAGATTGAAGAAGCATCTGCCTAGATACAGAATGGACATATTTCCGATGAAGGCTTTGTGGCCAGTATGTAATGGCAGAACCAGAAGTTGCTAGCCCTTATTAAAACATTCCACGCTGTCGATATAACGCCTATAAAAAAACAGCTCCAAAAAGACTATGTCGTCGTAGGTAGGTCAAGACAAGAGGTGGGTAATCCCGTCAATGATAATGTGGAGAATTCTTAAGCTGCGGCATGATGATGTTGGTCATCCTGCCAACGAGAATAAGTAAGATATTCTGGCGACGAGAAAATGCTCAAGAAAATAAGGCAGACATTCTGGTTCCTCAAGATGTGAGGATTTACCAGGAACTACACCAACTCGTGAGTGGAGTGCGCCTACGCAAGGCACAGAGATTGCAGACCTGAGGGGGATTTGCATACTAAGAACGTGTCCCCCTCCCATTCGACACAACGCACCTCTACCATCACAAAAGAAAAAGGTGGGACGCGGTACGTCCTCGCTTTAGTGGGTAGTTCCACTAAGTACACAATTCTGCAGGCCGTCAAGACTACAAATAGCAAACGAGTTCTCATCATCCTAATCGAACTGGCCAGCTATTTTGGGTCACCTAGAAAAAGTGTTACTGACCGAGAGATTGCATTCACATCACGTTTAGTGAGTTTTGTGAGGAAAATGCAATCCAGCATAGAATCATAGAAAGCTAAGCCCGGTCTTTCAGGTCTTCCTCTCCTTTGAGGTCCTTCTGATGATGTCAGCGAAGAAGAACACTCTGTTTTCGAGGACGAGTTTGATAAATGGATAAATCAGCGGCGCAGACTGTATCGAGGCAGTCAAAAATTGCCATCGAAGCAGATCACAACTAGAGTGTACACAGAAATAAACCAACAATAAAATAATAACGGATTTTCTTTGTTTAATTTCACTCTTATTCTACAAAAGCAAAATTAAAAAAACAGTCGAATCAATCAATCATTTAATGAAGCGAATCAACTGCTATACCCTCATCTACATCTCAACGGTTAGTGCGGCAAACCCTTTGCAGACTTCACTCAACCGCAATAGGTTGAATCCAAATTTTAATTGTGTCCCTTCTAGCCGGCAGAAAGGACAACGCTTTTCACGACTCAAAGTCAGCTAAAACCACTAATTAGATCCCAATCGAGTCCTTTTCTTTGCGTCCTTCTCTCGTTTCTCAATTGTAAATCAGCTTATCCACTAGGGTAACTGTGGAATGACTTGCTCTCCTCTCCCATGCCTTCTAACGAAATTGTTCGTATTCGAATGATGGTCCCGTTGGTTTGTTGGGTTTCCTGTAGCTAAGAACAAAGACCGAAGTACAAAGGACGAACGACGAAGGGTTTTCTCCTGAATTTCAATTATTTGGAATTTTTCCAATTAAAAATGCACAAAATGATCCAAGCAAAAGGACATCACAAAAGCCCAACACCAAGAATGGAATGTGAATAGGTCCCCATGGTCAGGAATGAAATCTGCAAACGAGAGGAATCACCTCAACACCATCTGGCTTAGTAGTGGGTTTTTTTTTCCTTTTGCCCTACTGTATCTCGTATCTTTGCATCTTTTAAGTCTTTGATTCGTTGAATCTTTTATTCAGACGACAGAGGCCACATGGATGACACAGCCGAGGCACACAACAAGTGCAAATGGTCTGATGATAAAGGATAATAGTTAAGGCAAAGGATAAAGACCAAACCGAAAGCGGAAGTATCTAAAGCTCCCACCCAGGCAGTTACGAGTAAATGGAAATGCAATTTTAACAAGTACCCGGCTACAAACGTTTATACAGTGTGATGTTGTATCGACACGGGGACAACGAATAGCTATTGCAACAACAACGGTGTTTTATTTATTTATTCGCTGTTTGTTGTGTAACACTTTCTGGTGCAGGTTGTAGGGTTGGAGCAGTTTTTTTCCCGGTTACATTGCCTTTGCTTACGCTCTTTAGATTGAATGTGTTGAATGGTATTGGGCTTGATTTTGATTTTGCTCTTTGTTGTGTTTTTCTTTCAATGAACGTTACGGCATTCTTTGGGTAGCTATCGGATGATAGAGTCAATAAGGTGGACAAAGATCGCCGATTGCATGTCCATTGGCTACTGAGAGCTTATGGATAGTCAAGGAGGACCTTAGTTGTTCATATACGGGTACATACGTATCTTACCGAATCTTATTTTAAGGTGACACTAGACTTCGAACGGGACATTGTAGCTGCTCCGTTCGATGGATCCAAACTTTCTCTTCATCGATACTTGTACTTGGACCTAATGCGTCTGTTGGCTTCACAAATAGTACTTTGAACCTTGCAAGTCCTTAGATGCGAAGGAATTTTTGAAATTGAGATTTCCTTGTGAAAATTTGGTCTACCAGATTTTAAGTGATTTAAGTGTCTCTGTATTTTTGAATACAATGATAGCGTACATAGCAGATTCGATTTTCTTCCCTTTTTTGCGCTCCATCAGATTGTAGGTGTAATAGGCTGAGCTGCGTTTTTGTTTTGCATCCTAGAATAGCTGCTGCGGATATCCTCCTATCGGACAGTTGACTATCCGACCATGAAGGAGTGTAACAACATTTGAAACTCATCGTGGTAATGCCATCATCTCATTTTTCGTTTGATTATGTCCACAAATTTTCCGTCTGTCAATTCGACTGCAGTCCGAATGTGTTGGATTCCAGTTTTGAGACAAAACTCAGTAAAATATCCTGATGCAAATGGAGAACCACTGTCCATCACTATGACGTTTACTAGTTTCGTCATATCAAAACTACTCGTAGAGCTTCAGTAATCGATGTTGTTGTAGAATTTCGCATACCAAGTATTTCCGAGAAGGAATCAGCCATGACGAGGTAAATTGGATTATGGAATCGTCCAGCATAGTCTTGATAAATACATGCAAATGGTTTTGCTTTAATTGGCCAATATGTCAACGGACCTCAAGTAGAACTGGTCTTGATGCAGGGATGAACATGAATTAAATCAACCTGCCTACAATACGGCGCAGCAAAGAAAATCGAGTGAACGATCTATCAAGAGAAGATGAGGAATGAACATCGGCTTTTTAAGGAAAAAATACATGAGGAGGAAGTTGCCGACAAGATGGGCCGACGCTGCCCCAGAACCAGCATTCGGAAGTTCAATGTGTAAACTAAACGAAACTCGAACGGAGGGCTACAGGTATGAACAAAGATGCAGCCAACAAACCACTTTCACAGATTGCTTCCTTTTACTTACTTTTAAATTAATTTTTATTATTTCTTTCATTATTACGAGTAAGTACTTACAATTTAATTTAACAATTTTAGTCACTTATTCTAGCTTACTGGCTCTTACCGAACGCTCTAAACTTAACAATCTTACGATTAATCCCGTCTATCAGTCATAAATATGTGGAATTTCTAGGAAAAGTTTTAAAAAAACTTAGATACAATATCTTTTAAATTTTGTATAAAACTTAAAACTATGGCCCCATTCTACTTAACCTAACTTAACTATAATCGGGGTGGTGAGCACTCGTAGCCTCTGGCACCGGGTGATCACCATCCCAATTGCGATTTCGGACGCTTGGCATTCGCCCACATCGTGCACAAGCATCCCAGAGACTTAAACAATGTCATAAATCATCGGTCACTTCTCAGAGGCGCCGCCTTACGTTGACGAATGTGGCTTTTCCACAAGATCCCCCTAACTTTCCTTAATCTAACTTACAACTAGGACGAGTGTGTTACCTTAGTAACGTACCGACCTAGGAGAGCGAGCCCACCCTCTCCGCTTCTAGAAGCCACCAGAATTCAGTGCACTGTTTCACGGTATCATTCAGACGGAGGAGCTCCTCAGCATTGGAAACATACCCGTCGTAGATGAGCCGCTTGTCCCTCGCACCACGGTGGCTGTGGTTTATTACCGGGATACCATCCCTGCTTTGCACTAACCCTTTAGCATCAATGCTTCTGGCGGGATAAGGCCCGATATAAGTGTGCTCTCGTGGTACATTTCAATGTGGTAATAAGCCCTAAAGATCAAGCTATTATCGTTCGTCATTGTCCGTGCAACGTGTCTTCGCCTTAATCAGGAAATTGTCAATCCTATCCAGATTAGCCCCATCGTAAAGGACTTTGTTGAGATAATATTTGTTGTACTCTGATTCTGACTGCGAGTTATGCTTAAAGTTTTGTGCAAACAATGTGATGGCCTAAAGGTTTGTCATATAAATGCTCAAAGTTTGCATGCAAAAATTGATGAATTTAGGGATGTGTTTGTGGGGTCAAATAAAGATGTTCTATGTGTTTCTGAAACCTGGTTTCAAGCTGAAATAAAAGATGTTGTGTACAATTTATCTGGTTACAAATGAATGCGTGCAGATAGATGTAATCGTATAGGTGCTGGTACAGAAATTTATATTCGAAACAGCATACATTTCAAACTAGTTGTAAAATCAGACGCGTCATCCTTGTTTGTATATTGTTTCATTAATATTCCAAATGGATCTAGCAGTTGTTTGCTTGGAATTATTTATCGCCCCAACAAACATATTGACTTTTCCAGGTTATATTTTGAACTTGAGCGGTTCTCGTCTCTTTAGCTAGAAATGATCCTTTGTAGAGATTTCAATTGTGATTTACTTCGGAAAGATACCTCACTTAGTTTTCTCACTAAAATAAAAAGTTTTGGCTTATCAATAGTCAACACTGCAAATCCTACAAATTTTTCATCAAATACTTCTACACTTTTAGATTTATTTTGTGTCAATAATATCGGCAACGTTCTGCTTTATCCTCAACTTGAGGCACCTGCATTCTCAAGGCATGATTTAATGTTTGCGACTTTTAAAGTTACTCTACAGGTTAAATCCACAGTCTATAAGTATAGGGACTTTAAGGCTGTTAACGTAAATGACCTAAAAAATAGTATTCACGAAATAAACTGGAAAATGATTTTTTCAATCGCATCACTGGACGATCAAGGTGATTTTATTCAAACTTAAGTAAACCAACTTTTTCATATGCATGTACCGCTGAAAACAAAACTTTCTGGTATGGAAAGAAAACCGGCTGACATACTTATTTCTATTAAACAAAAGGATCGATGGAAGCGCTTTCGCGTTCCTGAATTGCTCTCTACCTTTCGAGCCTTAGGAAAAAATGTGTGCAAAAAAGTAAAAGAAGCAAAATTCAAAAGGCTTAAACAAAATCATACCATCAAAAATCTTATGGAAAGCTTGGTGTTGGTCGACAAAGAGAACATTGTTCCCTGGATGTATGTAATGTCTCAACTTTTTAAATGAACATTTCTCCAAAGTTCAAAGCAGTAGTAATCAAAATACTTCACTTGTAGATGAAACTTTTCAGGATGTTGTCCCTGAAAATGATGATTCTCAAACTTTTAGTGGATCGTTGAATGGGATTTTGCCGGTTGTTGACCCTGTACAAAGCACTGGTGAAGCAAATGAAACCTACCGGGTTGTTGACCCCGGTAGTGGACATTAATTTCAATTTCAAATCCTGGATGATGCGGATGTGTTAAGTGCTGTACTTAAAATAAAATCATCAGCTACTGGCTTTGATGAAATACATCCACACTTCATCAAAATGATCCTACCCCACATTCTTCCTGTGCTAACACATGTTTTTAATACTGTAATAACAGTGTCTTCTTTTCCATCTCTTTGGAAAGTGGCTAAAGTCATACCAGTCTTAAAAAAACCAGCCACTCGATTATCTCAATTTTGTCATTTCTGTCAAAGATTCTGGAGAAAATTTTACACAATCAAATTTCAACCTTTTTAAAGAAATTCAAACTCTTAAGTGAAAATCAATCCGGTTTTAGACCAAACCACACTTGTGTATCCGCTGCTCTTAAGATTTCGGACGATATTCGAAATGCTATGAATAATGACTTGGTTTCATTTTTAGTTCTCTTAGATTTTTCGAAGACATTCGAAAAAATTAATCATAAAAGACTTATTAAAACACACACAGCTGCAAAACTGATTTTATCATACATTAGTGGGAGAAGCAAAGCTGTTGTTATTGGTAATAAAACGTCCCATCCTTTAAATCTTTTCTGTGGGGTTCCTCAGGGATCCATACTCGGTCCACTCTTATTTACGATCTTTATTAATGATCTTCCAATCTGAATACTCTTTAATCGATTTGTATGCTGACGATGCTCAAGTTCGTATAAGCTGCAAGTTAGGCATGATTGAAGATGGTGTTGTGAAATTGAACTCTGATTTAAACAGAATACTCAAGTCCAAATACTTAATTATTTATAAAAACAAACTTGATAACAGCTTCTTTCCTGCAGTATATCTCGGACACGAACAAATTGAATACGTCGATAAAGCTATGAACTTAGGCATTCTATTTAATTCTACCTTTACCTGGGATGACCATATTCAAACTGTTGTTGGAAAAATATATGCATCCGAACGGAGTCTTTCACTTTCGAAGCAATTTCACGAGTACGATAACTTTGGCTCCAGGAATTGATAACGGCATTTTGTAGAGGAGTTAAAAACAAGCATTTTTTACTATGGAAGGGGGGGGGGGGGTCCATTACGACCCGTTTAGGAGTTATGGGCAATTTAAAAACAAATGACTTAAGATGGGAAAAAAATTATTAAAAAACACCGGTAACACTTACAATAAAGTACTATAAAGAATATGAAAGCCTGAAATTTGTTCTTTAATATAAAATTTACATCAAATTATTCGTGTGGATAGTTTTTGAATAATTGACATTCAAACTCAAATTCTTAGTAAAAAATTAAAAAAAAAAATAGTTTTTAACAATATTACTCAAAATTGTGAAATAATGTGCCAAATCGGTTTTTTGTATTCAATGCGCGCATTAATTCCGAATCGAACACAAAAAACCGCATGGCTTCATGTCCTCTAGTTTTTGAGCAAATTGAAATTGAAATTACTACTTTAGTTTTGTTTTTTGGCATTTATGTACGTAGTGTCCCTTTGAATAAGTTAGTGAGTATTATTTAAACATCTCGCAGACGCTTATATCAATAGTTTTCTTAATTACGAGTCCACAGGTGACCCGTGGCGGCAGGTCCCGCTCACGCAACTTCGTTGCTCCGTTCGGGGTATGTGCTTTTCGTCAGGCACGCGCCTATGTCATCAATAATCTTCATCCATAGTACTCATCACAAAATTACAAAGTTGCGATTAATAACAAAGTTTCACTAATTCGGATTATAGAAAATTCACATGTTCCAAAGTTGTAGTAAATTATTTACTTTGCGAAATATCGATGTTTGTACGTATGTATTGGGTATATAATTTATTTCGTGCGGTTTTTTTTTTTCAAAATTTGAACGTTTATTTAAGAAAAACATATACAATAGTATTATTCAAAGTATTGCCCGTCTGAAGCTATGACTTTTTCCCATCTTTCTGGAAATTTGTGGACCCCATCCGAAAAGAACTGCGCCGGCTTGGCAGCCAAGAATGAATCAAGCCAATTTTTGATATTCTGCTCCGATGTGAACCGTCACTGAAAGGGCGTTCTGCATCGACCGGAACAAATGGTAGTCAGAAATGGCAAGGTCTGGGCTATGAGGCGGGTGGGGTAAGACTTCCCATCCACTGTTTTCCAAATAGTTCTTAACCGGAATAGCAACGTGGGGCCGAGCGTTGTCATGATGGTTGTGATTGTTACTGCCTAGTGTCTGGTCGCATATTCCGGGCATTTTTCGGTCACTGCTCTCTTCAAACGGATTAATTGTGTTCGGTAGCGTTGTCCATTGATGGTTTCACCCGGTTTTAGCAGCTCATAATACAGCACACCCATCTGATCCCACCAAATACGGAGCATTACCTTCGCGCCATGGATATTCGGCTTTGCCGTTGATTTGGTTGGTTGGCCGGGTTTCACATATGATTTTTTGCACTTGGGGTTGTCGTAATGGATCCATTTTTCATCACCAGTAACAATCCGATGCAAACATGACTTCCTTTTGTGGCGTTCCAGCAGCATTTCGGACATGCAAAACCGCCTTTCGACGTCTCTCGGCTTGAGTTCATGTGGAACCAAATTTCCTTGCTTTTGAATATACCCAGCTGCTTTTAAACGTTTTGAAATGGCTGCTTGAGTGACACCCAAAGATTCTGCGAGCTCTTCTTGTTTTTGGCAACAATCTTCATAGAGCAATGCTTCCAGTTCTTGATCTTCACACTTTTGGCTGCCCAGGACGTTCATCGTCTTCTAAGCCAAAATCACCACTTTTAAATCGTGCAAACCACTTTTGGCACATTCGCTCAGCTAGCGCATTTTCACCATAAACTTCCACCAAAATACGATGACTTTCGGCAGCAGTTTTCTTCATGAAGAAGAACTCCCCGCAAAAACACTTTTTCAGGCACAAAGTTCGACATATTTGAGTGAAAAAAAATTATTGTTGCTTACGCTTCAAATGAATGACATGTACTGAAATGACGTACAATTATAGTAGCTTTCCAACGCATGTTCCATCTCTTAGCAAACCGCACGAATAATAGACCCAATAATACTCGTATGTAATGCACTTGATAATGATGTAAAAATATAACCGCACAAACGTTTGGCTTTTATACCGTTATTTCTTTTTGTGATAAGGCGTGTAGTTATTGATATTCACAAAGATCACTCTGTGTTCAACCGTAGTGCGAATCAAGTGATATTTTTTCTGAATAACCAATGACGGCTAAGCATCCTCTAATCCATCCTAAACTAAATAACTTCTCAGTGTTTTGTTCGAAAGAAGTTTTGAATTTTTTGAAGAATCTGGTTTAATTCCCACTAAAACATCCATTCCCCCATTGTGTTGCAACTTACCTATGAAGGTAGAAAAGTGTAGAAATGTAAAGTTCGGTTGGATGTGACGATGCTCAAAGAAAAGCTCTAAAAAAAAAGGTGACAAAAATTATAGGAATACAATCAACCCATCTATCGGTACATTTTTCCATGGACCTCAATGCCGGCTAGAGACTTGCGAGGTGCTTGCAATAATTATCGCTTTTGGTATCAAAATGCCTGTGAACACGGTTTTTCAGGTAAATTAATTAAACCTTAAGCTACAACCTAAGGATTTTTTAAAAATATTATTACATGTATGTTATTATTTTAAAATTAGCATATAATGGCTTGGCGCCATCACGACAATAAAAGTGAGTTTAGTAAATCTACTATAATAGATTACTATAACTATTGTCGTGGAATAGCCGAAATAATAGCATCTCACGTCGATGTTGACGTTGGCGGCGAAGGAAAAACTGTACAAATCGACGAGACCTTTCTTACAAAAAGGAATTACCACAGAGGCCGTGTAACCAAACAAATGAAAATCGTAGTGTTGAGGTTATTTTCTAAAGAAGATAAGGTCGGACGCTTCTTTAAAGTGAACTCCAAAAGTAAAGAAGACTTGTGGCCTTATATACACAAATACGTTAACCCCAACAGCAGTCGTATTTGTATTGAGAAAATGTTCCCTATTTCTACGACTCATGAAATTACAAACCACAGCAAAGGCGAATATGTTGACAAGACCGATGCAACCAATACTATAAATGATCTTGAGAATCAGAACAAGCTTCTGAAAAAAAATCAATTTTATGCCGCAATACAACGCAGCACCTTCACCAATATACGGCACTTTTCTTTTACCGGAAATACTGCCTTGAAAAAAAATTATAAGGACGACATGGGCTCCCAAATCACGGAATTTTTAATTGACGTAAAAAGTGTACCCAGGTTTTGTCAAAGGTAAAGGAAGTGCGGGTTTGCAACTGAAGGACTTCGACCCTCCGACCGTTCACAATAAACACTTAGAAGGTATTTTACCACCAAATCAACCTCGGCTCTTCACCATCATCGACGAACTCAACGAACTCGACAATGACACCAGTACGGACGATGACTTCATTGACGAAACTTACATACCTTTTTAATATGTACTCGTACATTGAACATTTAACTCACTACTCTTAACTAACACCTAACTTACTCACAAACTGACGGACTGGGACGCGGAATTCAATGCAAATCTACCTCCTCGTGGTGCATTCTGGGTCATGCTAAATGATTTGCTGTACTCTACTTACAAAGATGACCATATCATCACTATTAATTCTCAAAGTGAGATCACCATAAATACCAAAAAAAAAAAACGTCTTATAAAAAATAGTTTTAGTAATTTTCAATTTTCTCAAAAACTAGAAGATATAAAGCCATGCGGTTTTTTGTGTTCGATTCAGAATTGATATGCGCATTAATACAAAAAACCAATTGGGCACATCATCTCACAATTTTGAATAACAGAATTTAAAAAAAAAAAATTTTTCATTTTTTACCAAAAATTTAAGTTTGAATGCGAATTATTCAAAACCTATTCACATGAATAATTTGTTGTAAATTTTATATTAAAGAGCAAATTTTAGGCTTTCAAATCCTGTATAGTACTTTATTATAAATGTTGCCGTTGTTTTTTAATAATTTCTTTCCCATTTTAAGTCATTTTATTCTAAAATTACCCCTAACTCCTAAACGGGGCGAGATAGACCCCCTCTACAAAATACCGTTATCAATTCTTGGCGCCAAAGTTATCGTACTCTCCCCGAAGCAATTTACTCCTCAACACGTTCGACTTAGCAAAAACTTTGATCCTTCCTATGATAACACATGGGTGCCAATTGTTTACGAGTCACAACTCAGAAACGAAAAGAAATCTAACTGTGGCGTTCAATAATATTTATAACTCGATATGTATACAATCTCCGACGATATGACCATATTTCAAACTACACAACTAACATACTAACACTTTTCGCCCGCGCTGTGTACGAACATTTTAAGGGTACAAAACCCCTTGAGCGCGCGCCGATTATAAAAAAAAAAAAAAATACTAGGCTGTGATCTTTACACGTATTTCAAATGTTTTTCCCTTCATATCTAATTCCAAAAATACAGTTTACTAACTCATCTCGTTCTTTTATGATGCTGCAACCAAGGTTCACTTGCAGAAACTCGGAGGGTCAGAGCAGTGGAATAGCTTACCCTCTTTCATTAGAAGGCTTCGCGGCACCACACAATTTGAGGCGGTTTTATTCAGATACTTAGTAAATAATTAAATTTAATATTTAGTATAATAAAGAATTTTGTTTTGTCATTATGAATATGAATTTAGTTTGTCATTTTAAATCAATAATAACTGAATGTATAAATAATAATTAAAATTGATTTAAATTTAAGTCTAACTATACTTTTTATAACTTTTACTATTAATTATAGGCTTGTAAGCCCAATGTAAAAGATTCTTTAGAAATATATAAATAAATAAATAAATAAATTCTAGTGTTCTGTACAAGCCGAGACAGGTCCTAAGACACTACCTTTCAAACACACGAATCCTTTCCATCTGATACGGCGTTACATTGAACCACACGGGACAACCACACGCGATGACTGGCCTGATTAGGGCCACATAGCATATGACCTTCACCCTGGAGACAAGTTGACTGCTGTGAAATAGCATGGCTAAAGCCTTCTTGGCCCCAGCAAGATAAGCATCTATATATTTGCCAAAATACAAATACGAGGGTTGTCTGAAAAGTTTCCGACCGCAACATTAAGATAGCGATACTCGTCAATAAAAGCTAGTGAATGCTAGTTGTGCATCTGTTGACAGTTGCTTACCGAAGTTTCAGTCATTTTGCATTCGCAGTTTTTAGTTGACCGTCATTTGAGTGAGTCGATGAGAATGTTTTTTGCGAAAATGGAAAAAATTGAGTATCGAGCTGTCATATGCCTACGCATATCAAAAATGAGTTGGACTCTATGCATGGAGACTCTGCACGATCATTTACCACAGTGAAATTTTATGCAGCTGAATTTAAACGTGGCCGTAAGAACTTGGGAGATGATGATGTTCGGGACGTCCAAAAACTGCAACCACTGACGATAACATTGCTAAAGTTCACCAATTGGTGAACGACCACCGAATTAAAGTGAGAGAGATAGTAGAGGTTTGTTACATATTAAATCAAGATTTAGGCATGAGAAAGCTGTCCGCGCGTTGGGTGCCGCGTTTGCTTACTTTGGACCAAAAACGTGTTCGAATGAACATTTCCAACGCTCTGTTGGCGCAGTTTAGGCGCAATAAATCCGAGTTTTGGCGTCGATTGATTACTGCAGATGAAAGTTGGATAAACCATTATACGCCCGAAACAAAAATTCAGTCAAAACAGTGGACTGCAAAGGGCGAGCCGGCTCCAAAAAAAGCAAAAACTGTTTTTTCGGCTGGGAAAGTGATGACGACTGTTTTTTGGGATAGTAAAGGAGTTATCTTTAAAAAGGAAGAACCATTACAGGAGCATACTACGCATCATTACTTGTCAAGCTGAAGGCAGAAATTGCGGAAAAACGGAAACATTTGCAGAAAATGAAAATCCTGTTTCACCAAGACAACGCGCCGTCTCACAGTCTCACACCTCAGCGGTTGCCATGGCGAAAATCCATGAATTACGGTTTGAACTACTTGGCCATCCGCCTTATTCACCAGATCTAGCCCCAAGCGACTTCTTTTTGTTCCCTCGTCTAATAACTCCGCTCGGAGGACAGAGATTTTCATCAAATGAGGAGGCAATCACCTTCGTGAACAATTATTTTGCAGAGAAAAACGCCAAGTACTATTTGGATGGATTAGAGAGATGGGAGCATCGCTGGGAGAAGAAAAAATGTTTTGTATAATTGTTCGAAACTTTTCAGACAACCCTCGTATTGTCGAGCCAGATAACAAGATATCCCACTACGTTTCTCACCGCTAATGGCAGTCCATGTTGTCCAATGATAGCCAAATTTCGCAAGTTGTATCTGGTATCCCTAGAAGCCCATCTCAATGGGGTTCTAAACAAGATTGTTTCCGGCTTTTGAAAATTACTTTTCAATTTCCAATCGTCGCAATACGCTTTAATATGATCGAAATCACGCTACTGAAGAGTATTGATGACTTAGATTTTTGGACCTGATTTGTACGCCACTAAATCATCTGCGTACGCTATGGCATGATTGAGGGAACCCACTAGATCACTTGTGTAAATGTTAAACAGTATAGGAGAAATCACAGCCCCCTGTTGTAAGCCGTTTTTAATGTCAAAGATCTTGCTCGAAATGATGTTGTTACATTTAACAACGAACTTCTTTCCTATAAGCATATCGTAAATCATATATGTATAGCAGGGGTTTCGGCATGCCCATCCTAGTCAACTTATACGGTGTCGAAAGCCTTCTCAAAGTCAACCAGGCAGGCACTCGTATACTGGTTCTTGCCTTTATTCCATTGTATGTCGGAGACCAGCTTTGACGGTGTCATGCCTCGCCCTAAAACCAAACTGATTTTCCGGAATTATATTATTTTCCTCAAACCACCATAACATCGCTCTATTTAGCACTTTCTTGGAAGCAAACTAATTGACCAAAGATTAGCAGGGTTAGTTCAAACTTTGTCCCTTTTCGGGATTGGGTGTACCACTGCTGTTTTCCAATGCGTCGGATAATATATATTATTCAGCGCAGTGTTGAAGAGCGTACTAAATACACCCTGAATGACTCGAACTACAACCAAATTCAGACTGCTATAATTTCAAAACCGTTCATGACAGTGAGCTCAAATTTTGACACATGACAGATAATTTTATTATTTACAAGCCTTTTAAACGATTCGCTTCTCAATTGTGTTGAAAAATTTTTATCCGCGATGGAATTCAAACGTGATAGTGTGTTTGCATTATATTTGGCTGGAAAACCACGAGTAGTTATCGTTAGAGCCCTTCAGCACTTCAACGTGAATAAATCATTTGTGTCTCGAACATTAGCTCATTACCATGATACTAGCAGCGTTGCAAAACGCCATAGAGGTGGTCATAAAGAACAGCAACATCGGCAGAAATGGTTTGGAAAGTGAAGGCTCGAATTGGGCGAAATCCGCGTCGAAGTGGAAGAAAAATGGCTCATGAGCTCAACATATCGTTGGAACGGATGCAACACATACTGAAAAATGAGCTTAGGCTCAAGCCATTGAAGTTCCAAAAAGCACACGATCTTACACATCAACAGAAAAAAGTTAGAGTCGATAGAGCGAAGGAGTTGCTACGCTTGCACGAAAGTGGTGAGTTGCCGAATTTGGTTTTTTCCGATGAGTCGCCATTTGTTATCGAGCAATATGTCAACAAACAAAATGACCGAGTTTACTTGCCAGAGAGGTCCTTCGAAAATTTACACCTTCGGACGGCCACCAGAAAGCAGGCAGAACCGATGGTGATGGTTTGGGCCGCCATAACCGCCGATGGTCGCTTTCCGCTCGTATTTTTGGACCGTGGCGTCAAAATTAATGCGATCGTATACCGTGATACTGTCTAAGAGGCATTATTGAAGCCTTGGGCAAACAATCATTTCTGTCGGAGACCGTGGACATTTCAACAAGACTCGGCACCGTCTCACAAGGCGCGCGTCAACCAAGATTGGTTAAAAAACAATGTTCCACACTTCATTTCTTCGACAAAATGGATTGCAAATTCTCCGGATGCAAATCCGTTGGATTTCTCCGTCTGAGGTATTTTGAAGGCGAAAGTTGGCACTAAAAAATACCAAAGTTTGGACCACTTCACACAAGCATTTCGCCGGGAATGGGCCAAAATACCGCAGAGCCACTTGCGTGCAGCGTGCGATGCTTTCTTCGGCCGTCTCAAGGCCATTATTAGCGCTAAAGGTGGACATATTGAAAACTACTGATACAATTTGAAAATTGATGTATTTTCCAACATTTTTTGCATTGGCACAATAAAATTTATCAAAAAATAAAAAAAATATAGCATTTTAAAAAGTTGGAGTTCGAGTAAGTCATCCTGTATATCCACTGCTTCCAAGGGCAGGCGTCTTAATACGACGTTTGGAATACCGTCCACTCACGACGACTTTTTATTTTTCAGAGATTCAAAGATGCGCAGGAGTTCATCTTTTCGCACGAACAAATGCGAGGAGGCTCGTTCATCGGCGATGATGACGTTTGCTGCGTTTTCTTCACTGAATACGGTGAAACCGTGATTCTCGGATCGCCAATTTTGAAGTTCGTTGTGCAGATAATAGTGACTTGTCTAATCCCTATTGTAAATGTCGTAATTATAGTGAACTGGATTGTTCACTGTATACACGACTTCGAAAAAAGCTCACAGCAAATCCACTTTCTCCTGTGGATCTTCGACCACGAAAAGACCGTCGCCTGAGTCGGCGCTCTCTGGTCTTATGCCAACGGTTAGTAGTGTCTGTCTGTTTTCTGTTGTTTGTGAAATTCGGACACACTGAATGCCATTGCGATCTTTCCTCCCAAACAATTTATTTATCTGCGGGAACATATTCGGACTACTGGATTTTATAGCCCGAATCTTATTGCCCTAGTACAGACTTACAGACTTACTGTAATTTTCTTTAATTAATTGTTTTAGGTTTTTGATGAGTGACTTTAGTGTTCTTATTTCACAGATTGCTATAAGGTGAAGGTTGTCTTCATTATAGCAATCTATCAGGCAAAGTGGAACCATTTGAACTGGATGAGTGCTTCCCATGCACTCGATAACGATTAGGTAAAGATGAAAATCCACATTTAAGTACACGGCTGCTGTATTAATGCAGTCTTCCTGCCGAGCTATTTATGGCAGCGGGAGGTGACTCATTTTAAAGACTTAATCGGGGTGAAGTATGTCTGATTAATGGAATACTATCATCCTTCGTTTGATCGGCACTAAAGAAGACCATCTAAATTGGATCAGCTCCTTAAGATCGCGTAAAATCTGGTCTGCCATATTGTCTACAATAAATGCCTAACTAAAAGGATTTACCAACGCGATTAAAAGCCAGGTGAGTCCATATTTCCCCAAATATTCACACTTTGGAAGTACCAAGGGAAAACCCCAGGAGTCCTGACCGATACTCAACACTTCTTTATCAATTTCAGAACCACATACGAGTATGACAACATCTATAAGAACGAGGAATACAGCAAAGCCACGTAGTTTTAATATACAAGTTAGATTGTTGAGATTGGCTATAAAGAGCGCTTACTGTTCAGTGGAGGCTTCCAAAAAATTGTATCAAAGAAGTATTAAGATAACGTTATGCGCTATAATGGAACTCCTTTAACATGGTACTTGAACAAATTTTGTAAAATTCCCACAGACATAGCGTTTTCCAAAGTGCACTGATTACTTATTCAAGGAACTGGTCCAGCAGGTTCGAAAAGTCCCGACACTAACCTATAAAAACAAATTCCTTTTGGAAAATTCGACTTTGCTTATCAACATGGTCTTCTCCCAGAGTGATGTCATACAATCAGTGCCGTTCTCACATTTCCATGCCTTTCTTAGAGAACGATTTGGCCAAAAGTTCAAAATACGCTTCAGTTTCGAGGATCACCTCTTCACTGGAGCCGTATATCTTTCCAGGGAGCACTTTTTTGAGGTTTGCGAACAGGGACCCTTACAATACGGTGGATGCGGAAGGAATTCGAAGTGCAATTTATGCAGTTTCATCATCGTTCCGACCGACTTGTGACACGGTGCATTGGATTGGTGAAAGAGTACTTTTTTTCTTCTTCGTTTGGTCTCGTCATATAATATTCGCTATTGATGGTTTTCCCCTTTCCAAGATAGTGGATGAATATTATACCATGCGAATCCCAAAATACGGACGTTATAGCCTTGCCAGCCGAGTTTAGCGCTGTTGGTGGCTTTGGTTAGTTTTCATCCTTCGTTGTTCGCTTACCTTTTTTGTTTTTTTAAATAACTTAACACTCAACAGGGTATTACTACACTTAAAATGCCGGAGCACGTGTTACGTTTTTCGGAAAATTTGGATAGAGAGAGATAAAGATGTTTCGGCTCAGTGGTTATTTCGCTTCACGGGTGGCATCCAACATTTAATGAGGAGACTCAATTATGAATGTAAATTGACTTGTTGTTGTATTTTAAGCAACATTCATCTCACGAGATTTTAGTTGCCTGAAAAAAATAATGCCTTTCGGGCACGGCTGGTATTTAACCCCGTACCGCCCGTTGAGAAGAAAATACACTACCACTTGAGCCACGGCCGCTGACGATTTAAGTCCAGGGTGTAGTAGTGGGTCCATGTTTCATCCACTGTCACAGGACACATGAAAAAGTTATTTTTATTTCGCATAAACTGCTCCAAACAGCGGTATGAATCATCAACAAGTTGCTGTTTTTGGTCAACTGTGAACACTTCGAACGCAGCTTTCGCATAGTCAAATACTCGTGATAAATATGAGGTGCACGGTCTATAGATGTCCTTGCGATGTCAGGTAAGTCACGAACTTTTGGTTGTTCAAAACGATTTTGTGGATCTTTTTGATGCTTTCCGGCACAATGCCATGAAGTTTTGACACGAATAGTTTGAAGAGTTGCCATCTATGTGCCAGTCTTCGGACTTTTCGAGTGTTATTTTCCTTATTTCTTAGTATTTCGCAGAAATACCGCCAAGCGTTGTAACTGCAGCCTGATGGAAGCATAATCAGGTCTTGATAAACTCATCTCTAAGCTTTGCCTAGCAAGTTCATTGGGCCATCTCATCTAACGCCATTCCATAGTGATCTGAGATCGACTACGTTCAGAGAAGTCTAGATTGAAAATAATAAGAGGGTTTAGCAAGGCACATCTTACGTAGAGACCAGTACTTCGCCGCCTTCCGCCGATTCTTCAAAATACACTTCATTTTCATTAAATTTACCCAGATACTACTTCGTTTTAAACGAAAGACTGATTTCAGAGTACCGCTCACGATCTGTATGTGAAAGCAGAGGGGCTTCATCGCATCTAGAGCTGGGTCGGGCGTAAAAAAACCCTAATGCAGCCGAGACAGAGCATTCTTTGGGGTCTGGCTAAAGTAATAGTGTATTTTCGTAAAAGTTTGTTCCATCACACAACCGATAATCGGACATAATTAGTATTTTCCGTGACAAGCACCATCTCTTACTGAAAGCTCCTTTTTCAAAGCGGGCAGAGATTTGATGGATTTCGTGAAGAGGACTGTTTTGTCCAGGACAACAGCTAAATTCATAGTAAGCTTCATTTGAGATGCCTTTAAGCACCAAATGAGTCAGATCGGTCAGCTTCCTCCTATTCGTGAAGAGAACAAGCTCCATTTTAAGGGAGTTGACTGACTTATCCATCCCTAGTGCACCAATCGGCGATCATATCCAGGGCTGTATCCGCTTTAAAACAGACACCCACTAGGCATGCTCTAATAGAAAGTACAGCCATGTCATCTGTATGTGGCTGAGTGTAGACGATCAAACTTGTCAGGTTCCTGTTCATTAGCTTTGTTTTAATCCACAAGATAAGTACTTCGCCTATGCCGGGTTGCCTGACGGAGTAACACGTCATCAAAAGTTGCTTGGTTGAAGCAGCCTTAATGTCAATGAAAATGCCCAGCGCGTACTACCCGTTGGTAGACACGTTACATTTTGGAAAGAGGATGCATTCGCATTGGAGTTTTCCGCACAAGCTTTTCAATATTAAGTAAGTCAGTCTGATCGCTCTGAAGCCCTCGGCGAGCACGTACTCAGCTTTTTTGATTTTCGGTATAAAGGGTACTCTTATAGACTTTTATGTATATTATGTGTCTCCTAATTCGATGACGATAATTTTGGAAATGATTCGTGAGCATATTCTAAGAAACAAATCGTTCTACAGTAAGGGTCTATCTCCAATGTTGACTTCATTTATCGAGGGTTTAAGAAAACGCTTACTTTGGTGTACCCTGACCCATGTTAACGGAAATTGCTCTGTTAGTACTAATGGTAAAAACTTCGCGTAGGACTTTATTTTTAGAAGAAATACCAGCCTTTACATCGGAGTTTAAATAAAGCCGATATCTTGTTTTAGTCGTTAGATATTCAATTCCTAAACCTGTTCCATTTTGATTGCCGATGCTAATTTTTGATTTTGAGGTCACTTTTCTCCAGAGAATGCTTAATTAATATAACGTTTTACTATTTTTTTCTTACGAAAGTAACAATAATAAAAAAAAACGATCACAAAGTTTGCATATAAACCCATAAATTTTATGATGGAAAAACCTACAGCAGTTGAAATTGAAAAAAAAAAAAAAGTTTTTCTGCTTTAAGCTCCAAAGGCTATGAATAAAAAATGATTTTGTGTGGTCTTAGGTAGTTTTTATTTTATGTGTACCTATATACTAAAACAGTTATAACAGGTGCTTAAAGTATCCTTCTTGGTTTTGTATGCATGCTAGAGTCCGTTTTTGGATTTTACTGCGAATGTTTATTTACGCTAATTGCTGCCCACCTTTTGATGACGTTTCGAGATTACGCTCTTCCGGTTCTCTTAATGTTGCTATTTTGGTTGAATAAACAAGTTCTTTGATTCTTCCCATACAAAAAAATTCAATACTGTAAGGTCAGGGAATCTTTTGGGCCAGTGAACTGGCCCATTTCTTCCTATACCACGGTTACCGTACTCTTCATCTATCCAATTCTTAACCTCAAGACCATAGTGAGCTGGAGCACCACCCTGTTGAAAATATGATGAAGCTAGTTGAATCAGTGGAATGTCCTCCAATAGTTCTGGTAAATCATTTCTCAAAAAGTCCAGATAGTTTGTAGAATTCAGCGTAGGTGGTAGTTTGAAGGGACCGATTAACTTGGTTCCAAGTACACCTGCCCACATACTGACGCTGAATTTGTATATGAGTTATGTCTCATCGTATGTGGATTGTCCGTAGCCCACGTACGAAGATTACGAAAATTTGTGATCCCATCTCTTGTAAATTGAGATTCGCCCGTCCAAAGAATTCTGCTAATAAACTGGTTGCCATCCAAGCTCCAGCAACCAATAGGAAAACTCTTTTCTCAATCATTTGGAAGCAAATCTTGTACAGGTGTATGGTGGTATGGATAAAGATTTTCTCCATGCAGTACATTAGAAATTTTATGTCTGCAAACATTGAATTGCAAAGCTAAGCGTGTGATGCTGATTGATGGATCAGTTGTAACAGCATCCAGAATTCTTTCATCAGCCGAAATTCTTCTTACTTGTGGAGCTCTCGCGTTCGGTCGTGTATTCGAAACTGATCCCGTTTCTAGAAGCCTTCGATACGTATTTATAAATACTCTTTTATTAGAAAGTCGTCGGTTAGGATAAAGTTCATGGCATTTTTGTCGCGCACTAGTTGAACTTCCATTGCATAGCCCATAACCATAAATAATGTCTGCGTATTCTTGGTTTGTAAATGCTGATATTTCAAACAGCGTTTCTAAGCAACTGTAACCTTTTTTTTCCTAATCTTTTATACAATTTCTGTAACGTATATTTTCCAAATAGGCCTTCATACCTTAAACCTAACTCTTCTGAGAACTTTTAAGGAACACGATAAGAAAATGAGGGTTTTGACATTTAGTCAAATAAAAGAACACGCTTTAAAACTCTTTAATAGCTATGCAATTTTAAAAAAATATTGGAAAATTAGTAATTCGTGGAAAACCATTCTTACGAGTACGTAAGTTGTTAGAAACGTTGGTAAAAAATCATAAATTCCCTTTTTTAACTGCTGCAGGTTTTTCCAAGTATCATTAAATCTACAATCTCATTGATGATTTTTTTTTACTAATGTTATTTTCATGAGAAAAAAATAGTACAACGTTATATTAATTAAGCATTCTCTGGAGAAAAGTGACCTCAAAATCAAAAATTAGCATCGGCAATCAAAATGGAACAGGTTTAGGAATTGAATATCTAACGACTAAAACCAGATATCGGCTTTATTTAAACTCCGTTGTAAAGGCTGGTATTTCTTCTAAAAATAAAGTCCTACACGAAGTTTTTACAATTAGTACTAACAGAGCAATTTCCGTTAACATGGGTCAGGGTACACCAAAGTAAGCCTTTTCTTAAACCCTCGATATTGGAGAGAGACCCTTACTGTAGAACGATTTGTTTCTTAGAATATGCTCACGAATCATTTCCAAAATTATCGTCATCGAATTAGGAGACACCCTGTTGTATACTAAGCCCAATGTAGTGGCGAAGTTTTCTTCAGAGTTGTTGGCAGTTGGTCTTTTCGTAGCATAATCGGATGCACAGTACGGGGAAAGTTATCCATGAACCCACAAACTTATTTTGACTTAACCTCACCAGCTTAAGATATTTTTTATATGTAGACCTGGTTGCTGACTTTTGAAGTGTTAGACCCTTAAATGCTGCGATACATTCTTGATGACTTCGCTTCAAAGTACGTATATTTCTCGGGTAGGCTTTTCCTGCAATTCAGATGGCTAGGAGTGGGACTGTGCTGATTATTCCGTTTCATAGTGCACAAAGTTAGACCAATTAATGGCTGAACTCGGAGAAGAGCTATATTGAACCTTAGAGTCTCCATTCTACCTTAAGTCTAAAACTGATGAAATCGATAGATAAAAAATAATTATTAGATAATTTGAAAATTGGATTCCAACTTTCCAGGTAAATCGTCGGTTTTCGAGTGCACAGAGTTAAAATCTTAAAGGAATATCGAATGCTGACTTAAAGCTCTACACTTATGATTTTGTTAGTGCCCTTTGTGTGCCAATGCTTTATATGACTCAAAACTCAATGTTGGTATCATCATATTCTCTTGGTGAATTTCTGTGGTTTGATGAAATTCTTGTACACTCTCAACTTCAAGTGATCCGAACCCATGCTAATCTCTTCGTCGAATTTCTGGAGAATGATCTTCAGGCAGCTAGGTCAATGGGTGTCAAGTGACAGACATTTTCTGCTCACTTTGAATAGCACACAGTCCAATTAAGGCCACAGAATAGAAGCAAAATATGTACATATTTTCAGGACTTCCCAGAAATAACTTTTCTCCCGACAGGAGAACCAAACAGCTAACGTCTGACAGAACAGACTTAATCTCTTCTACGTCTCAGCAAGTCCTGCTGAATTCGGTGTGATACTCATCCAGACATTTGGCACGAATGCCAATAGCTCCCACCGGCAACTCCGGTCAATATTTGATATCATGGGTATTGCATTGCGATTACCCGCAAGGCGGCATCCCCGTCTTCGTTATTATGGTGCATATTTGTCCACTCACTTCTTAACGCGCTCAGCAGTTCTGACGTCTATACTGCTCAGGCATATACAGATGGTGTATGCAGTTATCTGTTGGATTATTCCCAGCGTCTGTCTATTCAGGCAGCCATAGACGTGATCGGCGATTGGAGCATTTGTTGTCAGTTCTCTTCACGATATGGAGGAAAGTCTGACTCATCTAGTGCTTTATGGCGTTTTCATCCGAGTTTGCAACAAAGCATAGCATTTGGGTGTCATCCTGGATAACAATCTTCTTTGCAGTTAATACGAATACGTCGCGTCGTAAATCTTCAAGGTGCTTTGGCTTTTTGTCGGCGTAAAGGCGCTTTCGGGAATGCATAGGGTTTATCATCGAGGATATACACGGCTAACCGTGTATGTAAGTATCCTGATGACAATGAAGCACATTGCAAAGAATCAGCGATGGAGCAAAGTATTTGCGTCTGCAGAGGCAGCTACTTACTTTCTTAGGTGGCGCTACAGTTCGGGCTGAACTAGCGCTTTAACTAACAGGCCTTCCTAGTTAGCCTAGTATTTAGTTAACTGCCTCCAGTGAGGGACTTGAATTCGGTTAAGACCTTTTTCTACTTGTGCGCATCACCTAACCAGAGAGCTCTCTCTACTACGTTTTCCCTCCGGGTTAAATTCGAAGTCGGAGGATTGGTGTGCATTTGCTCTAAATGTCCTAGCCATCGCAAGTGACTGAAGCGCAGTTTTCTGACCAGGTCGATGTCGTTATACAGCTCGTATAGTTCATCGTTGAATCTTCTCCGTCAAAGCCCATCAAGCAAAAGGGACCGAATATTTTTCGAAGGATTTTTCTGTCGAAATGACTTCTACCGTCTTCGATAGAGTCCGTGCTTCAGCGCTATAAAATAGGATTGGGAACATCAAGGACTTATATCGAGTCTCCTTAGATTTTCAGGATAAGGCCTTTTTAGATCAAAGAAACAGCGATTGGGAAGAGTGATTCTTCGTTTTATTTCTGCTGAAGTATTGATGGTAGGATTTATAGCAGAGCCAAAGTCGAAAAAGCTGTGAACTGTCACGTTCTGTCCAATTTGTCGATCGATTGGGTCCTTTCTTGTCAATAGTATACGTATACTCGATTTTGCCCTCATTTACCGCTAAACTCTAGCGGACGCACCGGAAATAGACAGCTATATTCTCCCCATTATGTCGATATCATATATGTACGACACTACTTGTGTAGACTTTTGAAAGACTGTGCCACCGATGTTGGGCTTGCGCGTTCCGGACAATGCTTTCCAGAATGATGTTAAAGAAGTTACACTACAGCGCGTCTCCTTGTCTAAAACCTTTTTTGACATCAAACGAGCGTGGCAAAGATGCCGAACTAAACATGGTTCTATAAATGCTGTGATATTCAGCCTTAAAATCGATGAAAAGAAGATGGATATCGATTCGAACTTATTGAGATCTTTCCAGGATTTGTCGGAGTATGAAGATTTGGTTACGTCGATTGTGGTCTGAAACCGTACTGATATTGAGCAATTTGGTTGTTGTCGGAGGGTTTCAGACATTCACACAATATGGAAGATAAGATCTTGTATCCAATGTTAAGGAGACTTATCCCTCTATAGTGGCAGCCAGTCGAGGGGATCTCCTTTTTGGGGATCGAAGGAACGATGCTGAAATTCCATTCATGAGGAATACAGTTCTCTGACCAGATCTGAAAACTGAGTTAGTGTTTGCTCTTTACAAAGTTATTTCCAGGAGCTTTGAATACCTCGGCCGGTAACTGACGGCTTACCAGCTCCTTTGTTGAATTTCAGCTTAGATATTGCTATCCTTACTTCATTTTAGTATGGTGGACCGAAATTTAGGCCATTATTGTCGGGCGGGATGTTAAGTTTCGTCGCCATTCCCATATTTTCAACACCGACTGTGACTCTACTACAAGGTTTCCTTCTTCTGTTCGAATCTTCTTGCCGTGATACGTAAGGTAAAAACGCTTTTAATGCCCTTGTTGCTTCTTCAGCTCGTAGAGCTCACGAGCAGCTCTCGCCTTTCCTTCCAGCTTCGCTTGGAGGGTTTCTGGTTTAGCTGCATGTGCTTGCAGGCATTCTTCATCAAACCCGGGATTTATTTGCTGGTGGTTGGTGATACCCAGTACATTAGTTGTGGCGTCTCTGATAGTACGTTGGCAGCATTGCGACCGGTTTTCATTATTTGGTGCTGACGGCATAGGAGAGATTTCGGGATACAGAAGTGATGTCGTGTAGGGTATGCCTACCAACTGTCCCATCAAAGGTGTTCTCCTTTCCGATCCTGGCGTTAAAATCGTGTAGTACGAATTTAAGGTCGTACTTTGGACATTGCCCATATGTCGAGGGGCTCTTAGAAACCTTCTTTGGTAGCTTCATCCTTGGCTAATATTACCCAATTTAACCTTTATGCGGACTGTCATAGGACTCTAGCCCACGTTTTAAAAGCTAAAGTCTTCTAGCCTAAGTTTGCCGCATATGGCAAATCCGCATCTGAATAATCGCTGTTTCTTTCCTCTATAGTGATTACCATAACATGTACGAGTATCATCCTCCTAATGTCCAGCCCATTCCATCGAACTTCCTGGATGGCGGTGATATCTTCGTGGTGGCAGTCAATGTCCTCTGCCAATTACTCGGCTGCATGTGGTCCTAACGTTTCACACGCAGATCCGAAGGACGTTATCTATAAACGTTTGCTTGGGTGGTCAATAGTGAATCCATTTTTATCCTGGCCACTAGTTGGTTCGTCATAACCTGCATGAGTAAGGGTTTACTCCTGTAGATGCCGGGGTCCACACCTGGGAGGCAATTCAAGCACTTCGCTTCAAACATGATTGCTGATCTGCTGGCCGAATCCAAGTTATAGGACAGTCAGCAGTTTCCCGATTAATCACTACGCAGCTTAGCGATGGTTAAACCGCATTCAATTCCTCATTTAACCATCTCTCCGCTTCCAAGCTTCTCGTGGTTTGAGAACAGAACAGAAGGCTTCTCTGAACGCCGCCGTCGACCAGAATGATGAATTGAGTCTCGTTTGCCTGCCAAGTCACATTAGAATCGCAGGGTAACGGCTTGAATACCCACCCGGCTCAGGACTTTCTTGTGAATTATACATAGAGTGCACGACTACACACGGAAAACTTTTCTTTTGCTGAATACCTAAGTGCGTTCAACATAGGTGTCCCAACATAGCTAGGTAAATTAACATACAACTTTCCTACACTGGTCCGTTCACTTCCTCGTCTCGACATAATTTCCATTTTACCAAAATACCCTTGTGCATAGAAACTCACTTAGTCCAAACATATATCATGGAATCCGTCCTGGACAATGAATTATTGACCAACTTTGAGCACGTTGAAGGCCATTACCCTCTGCAATTCCAGATGCTACCCTCGCTAACGCTGTCGGTTCATAGGAATGAGCTTCATCATAAATTATTTACTTGGAAACCCAAAACTAACTCAAAAGGTCGAGGTCATCGTGCATAACCTGGGTTAACTAAATAATACCTCTGCATTAACACCAATTAAATACATCTTTGACCTTTTTCCCGATTCCCGCCTCCCCCAAAACTTCAATCACTTTCACTTAGATACCCGAAGCTAGACAATCCTATAGTAATTGGAGTCCTTTTGTCGAAAATCACCAGCCAACCCCCTATCGGTCTCAAGGAGCTTGTAAAGCGTTTGGAAAACTCTCATGCAAAACACTCCATTACGATAATTGCTCTCTGCATTTCATGGTCTAATTACTTTACAGCCTTGCGTCCTAATGGTGTGTGGCCATAGGGTACGAAAGACACACACCACCAAATGTCCCCGAGCAGGTGAAGGATTTTCCAATGTAGGACCTGAGTTGTGAACCACTAGAATGGTTCAGGATGGCGGCAGGTAAACAGAACTAATTTTCCAGAAGCACCCCCGCAAAAGGATACATGAGTAATCGATGTGTTCGTTCTGAAGATACAGCCATAATACTTACGTAATAATGGGGTCCTGCGTGTGCGTACGTACACATATGTACGAGTATAAAAGAGTGTATTTGATTTAATTAGGAAATTCCGAAATAAATATTTGCCGTTAGGAAATGCCTTTGGCGCTCCGATTCTTCTTAAACCTTAATTGAGATCCACGTCCGCAGAGGGAAGCGAGGGGAATGTTTATCGAGATGGTGAAGCGGAATTCCTCCACACTACTCGAAACGGTGAAATTGAAGGAAAACATTCCAGAGCTACATCGACAGACATGGACAGCTATGGAGCATCCACTTTACCACTCCTGGCTGACGAGGACTTAGCGAATCCAGATAGCAGTAACCTTGATTGTGTGTATTTGTGTTGTGGAAAGAAAAATTCCTTAAAGAATCCTCCTTCGAGTGGAGTATGGGTGACCAATAGCTGGTCGATCGGTTACGCTAAGTGGCCGTAAAAATATTTACTCGTGGGGGTAAGCCAAGGAAAAGCTATAGATACCCGTACTACCTTTTGGGTGGATAGTAAGAAGCTAATGCGATTAACTTTGATGACTGGAACGAGACGGTAGGACACGACTATGTGATGGGAATGTAAGATGAAGTTAAAGGATGCGGGATCATAGAATCGTCGAACTTATCGTCATTTTATAAATGTTTGGATTTAACATTGAAGATAAACTGACAAGCTCAACTGACAGATTATAACTTTGCGTGAAGTGCGAGGTTGAATTATTAAAGTAAAGAGGGTGACTGGTATGAAAAGTATGGTATATTGGTTCAACGACGTTTATGAGGGTTTGATGAAATTCTTTTAAAATTCCAACTTCCTGCAACGACTTTTTAGATAAGAAGCTTTCAAGTGTTTAGTTGTCTTCTTATGGAATTCATGTCATTCTTCTTCTGTTTTGAGGTTAGTTAATGCCAAATGTATTTTTAAGGACCTCAGGACCATGGTCTCCCATACGGACGGATATAACGTGACAAGCCCAGCAAAATATTTTGACGACAACGAATGTTGGCTTTGACTCTTAACATACCACGTGCTGCTGAATAACTCGAAAAACTACGACATCTACTGCTGCGACTCCCACAAACAAGGAAGGCGACTCTCATTTGGATGTGAATTTGCTGTTCGAAAAAGACTTAGGCGAAAGTTGCAAGCTTTCAGCACGTAAGTCGACGTATTATAATAACCCGTGTCAAGGTTCAGAGGGTAAGGATGAGTAAATCAGAGACCACTAAATCTGTGACGATAGCGTTTCCCGAAAGTTCTCTCAAAATCCTAGGCCCTATACACAAACCAGGGGAATGTTGTCAACGAGAAATCAGAGAAGCTGCTTCAGATGTAATTGGTTTCGAAGTGCCACCACAAAGAATCCATTAGTTTGGCGACGAAACTACGAAGGTACGAAGGTCGTCTCGAGAAGAAGAAGAAGACTACAAGAAGCGAGTGATCGGGGATATTGAGAGATGTTAATGAAAGAGTAACGTTCGAAAGTTTTACCGGAGAATACATCGAAAATGCCAAGGGCATAAAGGTGAAATGCAAGCCTGCATAGATGAACATGGACACCTAGTAGTAGACTCGGTGTTAAGAATATTTAAACACTACGTCTGCAGACTGTATAACGGATATGTTGGTCAGAATACCACCATGGACGAAGACGATAGACGTAGGTGGCAATATCGAAGCTAAAGTCAAATAAAGCTGCTGGCGCAGGCGGACTCCCTACTTCGTTCAACCGGGCTAAACGTAATAGTGAATGGGAAATATACAGAAAATCACTCTCCATGTACAACCAAGAAATTAGAAGGGCGAAGAGAGAATCATGGAGAAACTTCTGTCATACAATCGATGGCACCAGAACTTATGCCGTATTCGTAAAATACTCTCTAAGCAGCACACTAATCCCATCAGTTCAATGAAAAAACCTGGTGTCACATACGCCGAAAACGGGCTTCAGATCTTAGCCGAAACACATTTCCCAGACTCGGCGACAGTACCAGAAGCCCAACAAAACAATCCCCAGGGAAGAATAAATAGACCGCTCAGAGAGGACTGGAACAGAGCAAAGGAAATTTTTCATGAAGGCAATCCAACTCTTTTCAACCCTTGAAAGCTCCTGGGGAGGATGGAATATTCAAAGCTTTGTTACAAAAGTCCATCTCCAACTGCTACCTGTACTAATTAACGTATCCAGTATGGATACTTACCAAAAAAGTGGAAGGAGGTTGCTGTCAAATATATACCTAAGGTAGGACGTAGACCGTCTGAACTACCAAAGTCATATGGACCAATCAGCCTGACTTCCTTTTTCTGCAAAACTATGGTAAAAATCCTCCACAGACACATCAGAGAGGGGGCACTCCAATTGAACCCCCTTCACAAGTATCAATATGCCTACAAACCTGGAAAATCAACCACATACGCCCTACAAAATCTTATCGCAAGGATTGAAAAATCTCTCAGAAATAAACAGGTAGCTGTCGGTTGTTTCCTCGATGTAGAAGGAGCATTTGACAACACAGAGTTCTCCAAGATATATAGGAGCATTCAAAACATGGAACTTGACTATGCCACATGTAAATGGATAAAATGTATGCTAGATGATAAAACAAAAAAAAAAAACGCATTTGGCAGCAATAAACTCAGTGTGATAACTACGAAAGGATGCCCTCAGGCAGGAGTATTATAACCACTACTATGGTCCATCGTAGTCAATGAACTACTGATTACACTTAGCAATGATGGCTTCTTTATCCATTGATGTGCAGACGACATTACTATACTCATCAGAGGTAAATTCTAGGACACAATCTCGGATCGCTTCCAGAGGTCTCTGAACCTAGTTGCTGAATGGTGCAGCAAAGTTGGCCTCAAAGTCAATCCCCAGAAAAGCACCATAGTTAGATCCATTAAGAGAAGAAGGCGAAGAAGACTCAGAAATGCCACTCTTCGGTGAAACAATTGAATTATCAACGGAAACTTAGGTGGAACACTCATCTTCCTAAGACTGTTGACAAGGCCAGGACCTCACTATGGACCAGCAAAAGTTTAGCTGGAAAAAATTGGGGACCTAGTCCCAAAATGACATTATGTACACAGCTATAACAAGACCTATCATTACGTATGCTGTCGCCGTTTGGTGGCATAAAGCAACGCAGAGATCAACACAGGTCAAACTCAACGAATTACAGAGACTAGCCTGTCCCTATGCAACTGATGCAATGAAATCAAGCTGCGCTTGAAGTTATTCTCAACGTCCCACCACTTCATCTAGAACTCATGAAAGAAGCAATAGTAAATGGTTACATGCTCATCACAGACGATGAATCAAATTTCAACGTCTTCCACGATATAACTTTCGGCACAACTTTAAGGTTACATTTCCAGACCGTCTTAACTGGGAACAAGAGAAAAACAACATTGGCCAAGGACTCACATGTATGGTACACAGACATATCCAAAACAAATGCAGGAGTTGGAGCCGGAATATACGATTCTCGCATCCATGGCAGTATGGATACAAGCAGCTCCATATTTCAGGCTGGAATCCATGCAATAGAGCTCTGCATTCAAGGGAATCTAAACAGATAGCAGAACAACCCTACTTGCAATTAACGCCTTGGAAATAAAATGAAAACTGGTCTGAGATTGCCTCCAACTGCTACAACTACTGGCCACCAAAAATAAAGTTGATCTGATCTGCCAGGGTGAGTAGGGTCAACGAATCTCGAGAAATTCTCCAGATGAGTTCTGAAACCAAAGGGCGCCCCCCACCAGGCCTTCCCATCCAACCACTCCTTTTCTACTGCGCTGGATCAAGATGTCATACGACCCGTGCCGAAGATCAACCTGGCTGAGGGCCCAGATTCTCCAAAAATAGCTCAGTCGCGAATGGAGTATCCGGATACCTAGCGACCTTCGGATTAGCTAGCCTTATCTGTATATGGCAGATCTCTGTACAGATGGACCACCCTTTCTTCGCTAATCGTGGGACCACATCATGCAAAGCAAAAGAAAACCCGAGGCCGGTACTCCTTTAATACCGGCAGGTAGAACGGTGACTGCACCGACTACAGGCAAGGCTCCTGCATAGTCGAGAGGAGGTAAAACTGTGGCAGGCCATGGTGCACCATCCTCTAAAGGCAAGCGCAACGAGCCTAAAAAGAAATCTTCAGGGAGTGGTAGGACTGTGACAAGCCATGGTCCTATAACTTCTTGTAGCTGCTACCAAAACTCCTCTCCCCAAGGAGGAATTTAGAGCTCAGCCGCATCAGCAAACTCCATCTAAGGCGTTCTACCTAAGACGCTGAAATACTTCACGCATCATCAAAACCTTCGGATTCATTCCGGAGCTTGATAGAAGTGCGGACATAAAGAGTATGATTGAGTGTAGCCCACAACATCCTAAAAGACGGATAACCCACTGCTTCCACTGCTCCCAAAACACCTAAAGACTCCTAAAAGAGATCGTCGGAGGAAACCGTGCCGGTTCCCAAGAGGCAAAAAACCCACAGCGCCAAAACCCCTGGGCCATCCAACAGCACATCTCTGAGGTCTTTCAGTGAAGTCCTAAAGTCCGCAATAATAATTTCGGTAATCGATAGGAACGATACTGACGGTTCTATAACACTTAAACGGTGGCAGCTGGTCAAGCTGAAGCTTTCGAGCAACTTCTTGGTCATCATGCAGTAAAACCCCGGACCACCTCCCATCACAAGCGACGCTGGCTGGCACCAAGCCACGTCAAGCTCATCGCATGTGCCAATCAGAGATCTCTCGATCTCTGCACTAAGGCCATAGGTGGTTTAGGAGAAATTTGGATCCCAGCCGAACCCTCCTCCCCAGAAAGCATTTTGGAAATGATCAGGCTCAGTAACCCGACCCTCCCACTTATGACTGGAAAGTCGTGAAACTGGAGGAACTAAGGGGTTCTTATAGATGCGCGTTGATCGTGATCAATAAGGAGTCGCTTAACCCTCTAGCATAGACAAACGGCATGATTCGGTTCGGATTCGAGTCAATTCACCTAAGGGTCTGCTCCTCCTTTAACGGAGACACCACCAAATACAACCTCAGATCCTGGAGCGTCGATATCCTTGCCAGTAATGGATAGCGACGACTCCAAACTATCCGAGGTGACAATCAAGCCGTCGGTGTCGTCTTTTGACACCCCGTCGGAAATGGAAACAGATGACGAAACAAACCGAGGTCCTATACGATCAGAGACAGAAGATGAACTCTTGGGCACATCTTTAGAATCGGAGGATCTCAACAGCACCGTGGTGGAGGCTACTCTGGAAAGCTGTAGCAATGATACGGTTTCTCCAGATTAATCTCCATCATTCAAAAAGGGCTACGGCCGCACCCATTCTGCGTTTTTTGAAAAACGCAGAAGACATTATCCTAATTCATTATTAGGATTATCCATGGATTGTAGAATTCGTGGTTCGTGGACTTTGGACACCCGTATACGTGCCGCTCTATACAAGAGACTAAGGTAAGATCAGAACTTGTATATTAGTGAAACGTAGCTTTAATGAACTTCTACTTTCTAATCTCAGCGACCGCGACTTAACCGTTGCCAGACTAGAGACAGCCAAAGGCTCCTACTGGCTGGCATCGGTATACCTTGGCCACGATATCATGAGGGCCCATCCCTGGTGATAACCTAGAAAGGGTCGTACTGGAGGCTGAAAGACAAAAAACTGGCCTCATCATTGGATGCGACGCTAACGCTCATCGCACGGTATGGGACTTTTTGACTATATTATAAGTATAGTACGAGTACTAACCTCTTTATTTGCAATATTGGCAATGAGCCCACTTTTATAACTAGAGACCGACAGGAAGTGCTAGATATAGCTCTTGCTTGCTAACGAACTGGATAGTATCGTCTGAACACTCTTTTTCAGACCACAGATACATCCAATTCAGCCTGAATGATGCTTTTTCCAGTCTACCAACATTCCGGAACTACCGGAAAAGTGATTGGCCAAAATACAGAGGAATACTGTCAGAAACGCTATCCTCTGAACTATCAAGTCCCCCGCGTGATACCAAGGAGCTTGACATGAAAGTCAGCGAATTCACTCTGGCTCTCAATCAGGCTATAGCCGATTTCTGTCCACCTATTCAACCTAGAGGCAAGAAAAAGCCACATTGGTGGACATCAGCACTGGTACTGCTCACAAACACTTGCAGAAAACTTTTCAACTTAGCAAAAAGCACAAGAAAACTGACTACTGACTTACTGGGGTTCATACAAAGAATCCTTCAAATTATACAAAAAAGAACTGAGGAAGGCAAAGGACAACCCTAGAGGTCATTCTGTGACAAAATCACGGAAACTTCTGATGCATTGCGGCTAAGAAAAATCCTCTCTACAAATCCTATGATGCCTAGCTGTGTGAAAAAAACCGATGGCTCTTGGGCAACCTCAAGTGAAGAGTCACTCAACCTGCTACTGGACACCCACTTTCCAGGTAGCTCTCAATTCGCGGCCAATAGCAACCTAAGCAGGCCTACTGTAACCAGGACCAAAATTCATGGTCTGATCACAAGAGACAAACTACTCTGGGCGCTGCATAGTTTCAAAACATACAAGTCCGCTGGTCCGGACGGTATAAAACCTGCCATTCTACAAAGGTCCTCAGATATTACCTTGCCTACGCTAGAGAACATCATGAGGAGCTATGTAGAACTGATCCACATTCCACTGTCATGGAGAGAAGTCAATGTGGTCTTCATTCCCACAGCCGGAAAATTTTCTCATGTTGTAACAATTCACCTCAGGCCCATAAGCCTATCATCTTTCCTTCTGAAAACTCTAGAACGACTGATTGATATCCATATACGAGCTAAAATTGATCCTAGACTTCTGTCAACGGCTCAACATGCCTACCGTAAACTCGGTGGAAACGGCTCTGCATTCACTGACTAGCCACATCGAACGATCCCTACAATATAAAGAGTACACAGTGGTTGCTTTCCTGGACATAGAGGGTGCCTTCAACAACGTCAACATATCCGCAATCACGACTGCGCTATCAACTCTGCAGGTAGGCGACTCACTTGGGGAGTTGATCAGTCTTATGCTAAATAGCAGGATAATCAACCCCAAACTGGGTGGAGCTTCTACTAAAAGATGTGTCAGTAGAGATACTCCGCAAGGCGGTGTCCTCTCTCCCCTTCTCTGGAACTTAGTAGTAAATGAACTGCTGCCTAGCAGGGTGATTGCCAATGCGGATAATGTTGCTATAGCCGTCTGAGGTAAGCATCTTAATTCCATTAAAGAACTCCTTCAAGTAAATCTCAATAGATTAGCCCGTTGGGCAGATCGCTGTGGATTGGTAATAAACCCCCATAAAACTAATCTCTTCCTCTTTTCCAGGAAATACAAAATTCCAACTATAGACCCGGTACCAGTTTAGTGTTTTCCGATACAGCAAAATATCTGGGTCTTATTTTTGACAGAAAACTAAACTGGAAACCTAACATCCAAGAAAGAGTCAATAAAGCTACAACAGCTCTATTCTCTTGCAAAAAAGCCATTGGGAATAAATGGGGCTTTCAACCTCGGATAACCCATTGGCTATACAGACCGATACTCATTTACGAGGTGGTAGTCTGGTGAACGGCCTTAGAAAGTGTAGGTAACTTAATGCAGTTAAGCAGAGTCCAAAGAACAGCATGTCTACGTATGCATAAGCGGAGCATTGCGGTCTACCCCCTCTGTGGCGTTAGACATTCTGTTTCATTTGACACCCCTCGATATTTTCAGCAAGTATCTGCGACTGCTGCTATCCGCCTTAAAGCGACTAAACAGTGGACAAATAATCCATTTGGCCACTCCAGCATTTTTAAACTATTAGGAATCCTCAAAGAGAATATCAATTACACCACACCTGAACTTTGGTTTGACAAAAACTTCCTCTAGATCCTTCTGGGAGGAAGATGCTTTCATGGATGATAAGTCAATCCACCTCTACACAGATAGATTTAAAACGGATAGCGGAGTAGGCGGCTGTGATTTCTCAGATAAGCAAAATTCACGCCTCTCTTTCCGTCCTCCAAATCACTGTAGCGTGTACCAAGCTGAAGAAAAACGTGATATCTGCAAAGGATATTCGCATCTTTTCAGATAGTCAGGGCGCTATCAAGTCCCTGGACTCGGTCTTACTAAATTCTAAAATCGTCGTTGTATGCCGATCATCTCTTATGGAGATGGCAGAGCAGTTCAACCTTCACCTTTGTTGGGAACCGGGCATTCGAGGGAACTGTAGAGCAGATGAATTCTCCAAAATTGAAACCACTCTACCTATTCTACCGGAAAAGGGTCGCATTGGTATATCAATCACTGCGCGCAAACTAACATTAAAGCTGGATGCCAATAAAAGAACAGACCCTAGGTGGACTGTTGGACCAACATGTCTAGCGACCAAACAGATCTGGCAAATACTGGATCTGAATCGCTCTAAGTGTCTGATCCTTCTAAATAAGGAACATCTCAGCGCCATCATAGGTGTCATTACTGGACACTGCCTCATAGGCAAGTACGCAAGAAGGCTTGGCGCCTTTACAAACGATTTCTGCAGAAGCTGCATGGACCAGGTAGATGTCCAGTTCTCTCCCAGAGAAGAAAACTTCACTTAGGAGCTTTCTTCAACAAGGACCTAAACGATCCAAAAAATATAGACGTAAACAGTCTCCTACGCTTTACCGTAAGCTCAAACTGGTTTCATCAGTAAGAGGATCATAGATCCACGTGGCATTACAATTGGCCAATAGGCCTAAGTGGGTTGGTATTCCCAACAGCCACTCTTACCTACCCTACCTACCCTTGGGTGCCAGGATACAGCGGACAGGAAGCCAATGAAAAAGCAGACGAACTAGCCAGTAATGGACCCACATCTCAAATCATGATGCCAAGACCATTCTGTGGGCTCCAGTTAATACAGTAAAAGGAAGCATTAAAATCTGGCTAAAGGAAAAGCAGCTTCATTTCTGGGGGGAAACTGAAGGAAGCAGATAAGTCAAAAACTTTATGTCAAGCCATATAAAAAGAACAAAAGAATGACTCCATAGGACACTGTCGTGTGAAAAAGCACCTGATGACCATGGGCATAGCACAAGGCAATATGTACATGCAGATTGTGCAACAAGGACGTGGAAACAGCAGAACACATATTGTACTATGGGACTGTAATTTGATTAATCAAAACACGCCAACGTTACCTCGGTAAATTGTACCTTAAAGCGGCGCGGATATAGATGTCTGCTCACCTCGCAAATTGCTGCAGCATAGATGAGCTCTAAATGGAGACCCATCTATGGCCGCAGTGATCTGGGATTCTTTATATCACCTCCAATCTAATCTAATCTAATCCAAGCATCGACTACGAGTATGTTACACTCATTCATTCCCTTTTGGTATCAGAGCAATAAGACCGAGATGCAGCGTGTGCCTTACATTTTCATTCCCGGGCGTCTTTCAGTCCTGGGATTCTCATTAGGACGCGTTCAGAATTTAACACAATCAAAGCCAAAGCAAATTCTAAGTCATCTCATTTACTAGTTTTGAAATTGACACAAAAAACAATTAAAAAAAAATCGTTATGCCTCCTTTTTACATGTAAACTCTCCTCTGTATCCACCGACATTTTCAAAATTTTCCTCAAACATAATTTCAATAATGTAACGTCCTTCATCTAGGTCTGTTGGCGCATACAATTGCGATGCATTCTGGATTTTGTTGGAGGTGTATGTTTTCTGTTTTTTTTTTTTTTGTAGAAAAACAATTTCATAATGTGAAAATGTTCAGGAATTGAAAAAAACAAAACGAAAACTTACCGCCTCTATTGGACACACTGACATGACGGAGTAGTCCGCAAAATCATTATGATTCTGTGCAATCGGTAGGAAGTTCTTTCTGTAAATGATATCGAAGAAGTCACACGCAGCCTCGTTCTCCAAATTGTAGGTCTTTATTTGACCATTCTCAGCTACACTTATTAAAGTGTAACGAATCTATGAAGTAGAAAATGTTTCTCTTTTATTTTATCTGAAGAATCTTGCCTTAGATACTTACCCTATAAGAATTATCCATTTGAGTCTTAAATGTTGCCGGACCGATAACATATCTATAGGTCGTTGTTGGTGTTTTGAACTCGGTCAGTTTCTGTTGGGTGTAGTCGGCGAGAGTCTTCTTGTCCCCCTTGAAGCCTTCGAAAGTCTTCCAGAAGAAGATTCCGTTTGACTTCAATTGAAAAGTAAAATGTTTTTGAAAGATTTTTATTGATGAGATGGAATTGCGCTTACCGCTGTAGCAAGGCTAAATACTGCCCACAGTAGAAGTATCTTAAAAGCTCTCATCGTATATGATTCCTTAAAAAACGCGGTGAAACGGATGTATTTTTACTCGTTACACTTATAGTTGAAGTTCGGTTTATATAGCATTTGTTAGGAATGATTACTGTTCCGATAGCACTAAACGGCTAAATTTAAGTAATTAAATTTTGCAACGGCCGTTGATGGGACTTATGGTATCGGCAAGATAATTAATTTAATTTTCACTAATTGAATGTTGACATTGCATTTACAAGATAATGAAAATTCCCCATTACTATCACCTTGAATGTTTATACAGCCTCCATTTGCGTGTTTTAGGTTAGTTAGGGCTTTGTTTACAATATTATTTGGTCAGAATTGCTTGTCCTGATTCTGGTGATGATCCAAGCTAAAATAGAAAATTAGGTCACTATCTGAAGGCCAGCTGAAAACGTGAATTGAAAAGCCTTTAGCGTGGTGATTTCTTCTTTAAATTTGCGGATTCTCTTTCGACAACCTAAACAAAACGAATTTTAAAAAAAATATTTTAAATGTAGCAAAAACTACTCCATCCTCAGCTTAACCAATAAATCTCTCCAGTTAACGAGGTCTTTGGCCAACTGCCCACAGTAGCACACTCAAAGAAGTTTGGGGGATCCTTCGATCTATGCGCGACACTTAAAGTAAAGTCTTCCTCAAAATTTGGAATTTTGGTTGAACGACCAAAGTGGATGTGAGTATCGATCTGGACTTGTGAACAATTTCTCAATTGTGGACTTACGAAGACTAAACTCACACTGATAGGGACAAGCTTCTCATTTGGTGTTTAGCTTTGGAGGCAGGCCAATATTTCACCGCTTCGATTTTGTCGGGATCCATCCTTACTTCTTCCGCTAATATACATTTTTCTGGGTTCAGCTTCAAATGACCGCTTTGCAGCCCCACAAAATAGTTCTCTTAGATTTGGATTTTGCTCCACGAACGTGTTGCCTATGATGATAATGTCGTGCAGATATACTAGGCAGATCTTCCACGTGAGCCCTTGCAATATACGTTCCATTAGTCGCTCTAAGGTGGCCAGAGCGTTGTAGAGTCCAAATGGCATCACGGTATACCGACCACTTTCTGTAGTGAAAGCTGTTTTCTCATGATCTTTTCGATTAATCTCCAAATGCCAGTAAGCATTCTTCAGGTCAAGTGTTGAAAACCATTTCGATGCAGGAAGCGTATCCAAAGTGTCACGAAATTTTCGGTAGTGGGTAGCTGTCCTCTTTGGTGACATCGTTGAAATGTCGGCAGTCTACACAAAACCTCATGCTGTCTTTCTTTCTTCTTCACGAGGACCACTGGAGATGCCCATCGACTCTGCGATTCTGCAATAAACCTCTCAACGTTGATCTTCGACACCATTTCGGCTTTGCCAATAGAAGACGCCTTGCAGGTTGACAGATTTGTCGGTGGTGGACTTTAACAAGTTGGGTACGTCTATATTCTCCGTTTTGTGTAGCAAATATAACAGCGCACTCACCGATTAGTTTATTCTGGCAGGATACGCTGCTCTTGATCCAGATTACAAAGCCACAGCCTGTTTTTGTTCTTGTTTTTCATACTCTAGACTCTTGCGAGCGATGGTGCACCATTTGTTTCCATTATGATCGATATAGCCTCAATAGGTGCACATTTTCCCACTATCTCTCCCTATATCACCTTGAATGCCTTTGGATTTAGAACTCCTGTTGTTCTTTGGTTCCACTATTGCTTCCGACACAGGCTCAAAACCTAATTTCGGCCGATGACGACTTTTAAGACGGAAGTGTTGACGTTTACGGATATCATTGGTGTCTCTATGTTTCTGTATCTCAGAGTTTGTGCCATAAAGTTGACTACTAGCCCATGTTCTTTCACGAAATCTGTACCGATGATCTACTCGTCATATATGTCAGCCTCCAGAAAATCGTGAGAAGAGGCTATTCCGGCCAGGTGGATTTTTATTGCGCACTTCACCGTATACCATAGCTGCTTCTCTCATAGCAATTCGCAAGCTGTAACTGCTGCAACCAGGATTTCTACACCAAATCCCTCCTAATGGTCGATGCCATGGGACCGGTGTCTATTGTTGCCATTCATTTTTCGTTTCCTGGGGCCATCGACTTTTGCTACCAACTTCAGGAAAGTATTTCCTGACTGATGGCTTCCAGAAGTTTGACCGACTTCTTGATAGCTGTTTCTGCCGGTTTCTCCGTCTAATTGCTTGCTACTGGAGTGGAGGCAGCCGTTGTCCCTGTTTTTTACATTGACTTTTAAGATGCCCTATTTTATCGCGGTTCCAGCAGCGTATTCTTCGTCTCTTGCGCGGTGTATTTCGTTTCTCGGCAGGAGCATTCAATAGATACTATTTCCCTGATGAAATGTGTTCCTTTGGAAACCTGATTGACTGCTTCCATCGCCAGAGCGTAGGCAAGTGCTTCGAATTTGCGATTCCCTTGATGAATGCGTCTATTGTCATTTTATTGATTATTTCCTGGCCTGCTTTGGGGTACGATAAATATGCGAGTCTACCCACGCCTTCTTAAACCTGTTGCAGTGTTGCTTCTCATTGCTGCATTCGGTTTTGTATTCCTTCTGCATGTGGCTATCCCCAAACAGTCTCTCAATAGCCTGTACTAAAGCCATACAGTCTTTATGCTTTTCTGTGTCAATTTTTTGGAATAGTTCTGCTGAAGGGCGGTGCAAGGCTATTGTTAGGGCAAAGCACTTCTCACTATTGTCCCAGTTGTTCGCACAGGCAGCCATTTCGAACTGCTTTTCATTAGTAGACCATGAGAACTGGAGGTCGAATGAAGGAAGCTTCAACTTTTTCCTCCTTGGCTGCGACATATTGTGCCTCAGTGGTAGATAAAGCTCTGCAGTGCTGCCTCCTTGACGACCAAAATACTTAACATCCACCCAAGAACGACACGAATCTGTTAGTTGACAGTCTTGTTTCAACATCGCCAGCAATCTTAGCATCACCAAAGCTAGATAAGGAGACAACATTTATTTTCTTAAAACGAATACCGTAATCCTAACTCCATTTGAGGTATCTACAAATTCGCTTTACTACTTTGTTGCTTTACTGAAGATACCAATTGGATAAGCCATGTCTGCTCTTGTTGCCAATACAGATACATGAGGCTTCCAATGCTGAACAATGTGTATCATCAGAAGAAGAGTCCAACCTATTGACTTCAGAAACTGGATGTGATTCCGATATTCCAAATTTCTTCAGCATTCGCCCTACATTGAAGTGCCGAGTTGACCATCGACAAGTGCATAGCGAAATTCACTCCTCGCGTGGAGAAAAAAAATAACCGCGCGCGAGTGAAAAAAAAAAATAACAACGCAGGCTAAGAAGTAATCACTTTTCTGTGTACGTCTGCAAGTGCAGACCAGCTGTTTTGACACTTTGTGAAACACAGTAGATCCTTGGGCACACCTCTCAGATTACTTAGATCTGAAGCTACCTGAATACGAACTAGTGCCATTATTCTTCTATCACCGCGGTCTCGCCATTTACGTGCGTAGTGATGTAGCTTACCAAATTCCAAAACAATGTAGTCTCTGTAGTCTCTGTAGTCTCTGTAGTTCCAACCCGGAATTCAATTTCTTGTGGTTAAAATTCCATCTCCGTAAGCAAATTATCCACTACTGCTTTATTTACAGAAACCGCAAACTGGACAGGAATGCGACCTTTAATGAGTTTGATGCGCTGTCTGACTCCATACAAAGAATTGTATCCCTGCATCCTTATACTGAAATTATCATTACGAGCGATTTTAATATATGCAATTCTGGGTGGCTTCGACATTCTGGACAGACAACACCCGAAGGACGGTATGTTGAGATCTTCGCTGCTGAAAAAAACTTAACGCAACTTGTAAATGAGCCCATACGTTGATAGTCATACCGCCAACACCTAGGACCTGTTTTTAACTTCTAACCCCGACAAATAGAAGGTCAATGTGCTATCCCCTCCAGGCTTGTCGGATCATTGTGTCATATTAGCTAGTTTCTCGTACATTGACCACACGGAGAAAAGATTCAAAACTTGAAAGCCAACTGAAGCGGTCTGAGCAGCTTCTTTAGGAATTTTAACTGGTCGTTATGTTTCCTCGATAACGACGTGGATGCCGCTGCTGGGATGAGAAACTTTTTCCCTCATCTTTATGACTCGAGCTGTAAATTGGATGTCAGGGTTAGAGAAATGTTTTTTCGGTCTTTCAAGACCAACCCAACAGAGGAAAACCGAAAAAAGTTCAAACGAGCCAGGAATGACTGCAACGTCTTTCTCAAGTGCCCGAAATTTCTATACGACCAAAAACTGAGGCAACAAATACTACACTGTCCCAAAGGTAGTAAACATTTTTGGTCGTCTGTCAAAAATATCAGAAATTCTGCTTCATCCTCCATCCCAACGCTCATTTACAATGGCATTTCAGCTCTCAGCTCTTTGGACAAGGCCAATCTGCTTGCAATCAGCTCAACACTTCCAGATTGTGCTCTGTCTCCGCCTACACCTGAGTGCGTCGAATCTTCAATTGGACAAATCCGCTTTCGCACTCGTGTAGCAGCAAGAGTATTTAAAGATCTTAACATACATAAATCCGTTGATCCAGATGATATATCTCCCACCTTCTGGAGAGGTGTTCTTCCTCGCGTTAGCTCCTTCATCTTTCCAACCCTTTAGGACATTTTCCGGGAAGATGGAAAACAGCATTTGCCCAGGCGAAAAGGAGAGAGAGGAAGCTCTCCTCCTACAGACACATTGCACTTACGTCCCTTCTCTCCAAGGTCATGGAAACGCTGATATACCATCAGCTCATGAATTATCTCGAAACACGAAAACTTCTATGGTCCACTGGTGATTTGATGGCATGCCTCACCGAAAAGTGGAACCAAAGTCTACGCTAATCTGGCGAAAGGATATTTGATATACTTGATATTTCTAAGGCATTTGACAAAGTTTGGCATCACGCTCTTTTGTCGAAAATGCGTATACCTTTCGAAATGCTCAATTCAAGTTGTCTTGGATGGTTTCAAGTCTGATATTCACAAAATAAATGCGGAGCCCCATGGCTCCGTTCTGTCTCTGACACTGTTTTTAATTTTCATCAACGATCACTTGTCTGCTACTTCTAATCCTTTGCTGATGACAGCACTCTCTGCTTTTCATATTCGTTCCACACAGAGTAGAATTTAATGCTTCCAAAACACAATGCTGTCTGCTGTCGAAATTTAAACGCCCAGCCGTTATCCATGAATGGCACTTGCATTTACGAAACCGATAAACTTTCCATTCTCGGTATGTGTGTCAAAGACAACCTACGCTGGAATGACCACATATTCGATGTCGCCAAAAATGCTGCGAAATATCTAGGTTTCTTCAAGCGATGTAAGAATGACCTGGCCTCAATATATGTATTAGGCATTTATCCACGCGAAATTGAAGTACAATGCCCACATATGGTCGACGGCGCCTAAAACCTCTAGATTGGATTCAAAACCGTGTGATTAAACTCATAGGTGATACTAATATCACGCAAACAATGGATACCCTCGAACACCGACGTAATGTCTCGTGTCTCATTCTATTTTATCGCTATTTCCACCACCAGTGCTCTATAGAAATTGCCAGTAGCATTCGGCCCCTTCAAGCTTTTAACCGAAACACCCTCAAACCCACTTTCGGACGTACTCTAAAACGTCGTGATTCGTTCCTAAGCCGTACTTATTTCCTAGTCATTATAATCTTCAAACATTTAAAACCAACTATCACCGGTACCTCTCTTTCCATCCTCCCTGATTTTCCTCCGTTGTGTTTGCTGTGTGCAAACATTTTAAGGGTGCTTAAATGCTTAAAAAAAATAATCCCTTGAGCGCGCAGATTATAAAAAAAAAAAAACAATGCCCAAAAGGGACATTCTTAAAATACTAACGAGTGTCTTTGATCCAATTGGTCTTATTGCGCACTTCCTAATCTTATTCAAGATATTTTTGCAAGAAGTTTGGTGGCAACGCATTCAGTGGGATGAAGAAATACATCTGGATCAGCTACGGCTATGGTGCGAATGGGTATAGCTATTGCTATCTTAGCGAGTTGAAGTTTGAAAACGGATGTTCAGTCGAACTTCATATCTTTGTAGATGCAAGTCTGTCGGCATATGCAGCAGTTGCGTACATGAGAGTAAAAAAACGATCTCACACTGAATGCTCTCTTGTTTATTATAGAGCGGGTTCCATCAAACATACGAGTATATCAGTACCACGTATGGACCTTGTGGCGGCTGTGTTAGGCGTACGTCTGAGTAAGACCGTGATAAAAGGTCCTTCGATTAAAATTGGCAAGCGCCTTTTCTGGTCAGATTTTCAGTCTGTTCTCTGCTGGATAAAAAACAACAATCGAAAAATAAAGCAATTTGTCATGTTTAGAGTAGATGAAATATTGGAAAACTCGAATGAAGATGAATGGAGATGGGTGCCTAGCGGGAACAATCCAGCAGATGATGCCACTAAATGGATTTTGCAGATTGATTTCTCATCTGAAAGCCGTTGGTATCATGGGCCAAACTTCTTATAACAATCTTAAAATACATGGCCATCGGGAACACCAAAAATCAATGAAAACGAGTTTCAAGTTTTCACTCACATTAGGTTTCATCTACACTTGCGGTCATAAAAACCGCACCACCTAATGAGTTCTCAAAAAATGCCTAATTACATCAGATCGATAGGGTTTTTCCCATATTAATGAAGCGTATTCCTCATAGCGGAATTCGGCCTCGTATTCAGTGCAAAAAAAAATCAGTTTGAATTGAGTTGTGACGGTGACAAGTAAAAAAAAGTGAAATGTCTAATAAATATCATCAACTGACTCGGGGCGAAAAAGTTCAAATGTTGACTTTAGTCGAAGAAGGGCTTGGCTATGGTGAGATTGCGGTTAAAATAGGATGCTGTCATTCAACTATCGTACGACTGATGAAGAAAAAAGAAAATTTGGATCCACTGGAAAGGAAAAAAGGCTTGGGACGAAAACGTAAAACAACCCAGAAGACGGACGATGTATTACAACGAATTAGCATGAAAGATCGCTTGAAAAGTGCTGTCCGTATAAGAGCAGAGCTGAGTGAATTTCATCAAGTTGATCTAAGCGCCGAAAGCATACGCCGACGGCTGCGGGAGATAGGTTTATATGGAAGACGACCAGCGAAAAAACCTCTCCTAACCACAAAAATGAAAAAAGCTCGCTTGACGTGGGCAAAAAAGTACGCAGTACGATTGGACGCAGGATGATTGGCGATGTATGATACGGTCCGATGAAAGTAAATTTAATTTGTTGTGTGCCGACAATTTGCCATACGTACGACGGTCAGCAGGTGAAAGGTTCAAGGACGAGTGCATAGTCAAAACAGCGAAGTTTCCTCAAAGCCAGATGGTTTGGGGATGTTTTTCTTTTTGCGTTTTAGGCCCTTTGCACTTCGTTAATGGAACTATGAACGCTCAAAAGTATGGAGAAGTAGTAAGGGAGTTTTTGGTACCAGCAATTGAACAGCATCATTCGTATACTGACAAGTGCATTTTTCAAAATGATTCTGCACCTTGCCACCCCGACAAATCCGTAAGTAAAGTGCTATAAATCAACTTATAGATGTCTACTTTATAAATAATAAACAGACAAGTAACTAGAGTCTTTCAATAATTTTCAGCTCAAGACAACGTTTGATGACCTCGGAATTACTAGACTAGACTGGCCAGCTAATTCGCCCGATTTAAACCCAATCGAACACTTGTGGCATGTAATGAAACATAAGGTGGCTGAACATAAACCAGAGAGTAAAAAAAGCTAAATGAAGTTCTGGAATATGTATGGAATACTGAAATTTCAAGGGATATTACTGAACTTCTAGTAAACTTGATGCCTTCTAGAATAAAAGCGGTTATAACCGCCAAAGGAGGAGCAACCCGGTATTGATAATTTTTTGATAAAAGCGGCATATCTAAACATCTTATATACACATACATAAAAAAGGTATCGTTTGATTTTGTTAACCAATGACTGTATTAAAATATTTTAAAAAAATAAGAAAATTAACTGGTTTTTCTTTCTTTGTTAATATCTTTTTTCAAACATTCAATAAACAGATGAAAATTAGATAGAAATACTTATAAACTACTGCGGAGTACTCAACAAAAATTTCATTTCATTATAACAATTATTATCGTAGTTATTAACAATTTTTCAATCATTTTGATATGGTGCGGTTTTTATGACCACAAGTGTAGAACCACTAGTGAAATATACCCGGTTCTCATCTTGGGAAAAATTAAAGGGTTTACGTTTATCGTTTTCTGGAAATAAAGTTAAAACCAGGGCAAATAGAAAACATGAATTTTAAATCGACTAAAGCAGTTACTATGGCTGAATTATATCTATATACTCGTAGATTGTGCCAATTTGAGAATTTTGGGAACGAAATAAACATGATGAAACAAGGCGTTGATAATTCATCTGAACAATTGCCCTTTGAAAAATCAAATTCGTTGTTAAAGCTAAGTCCATATTTAGATGAAAATGGTATATTGCGGATAAGAGGTCGTATCGATGCTTCTAAAAATGTGTCATTTGACAGTAAGAGACCAATCATTTTACCGAGAATGCACATGGATGCTACCATCACTCGAATTTAGGGACTGTTCTGAACGAACTTCGTCAGTCTTACTACTCGTATATCGCACATCTGCGAACAGTTTTAACCCATTTTATTCCACTGGTGCATTAATGCATCAAAGTAGGCGCCTCGCGTTAGTCGCATATACTTATACATTTTCGTTAAGAAGGTTTTATTTGTGTACGTAATATCATTCTGCACACTATAACGGTGAAAGTCAAGTGAAAGAATAGTGAATTATTTTGTTTTTGAAAGTTTTGGCTATATGTTTAATTGTGCAAAAGATTTGAATTCGATTTATCATGGACGCAAAAAATTTTGCATACTGGTAAGTTTGTTATTTATTTGTCTATTATCGTGGTGTGTAGAGTTTTGTTTAAATAATACACTAGATTTAACATCTGTTGAAAAAAAAAACTGAAAAGAAAAACCATTTTGAATACTTTTGTCTATTAGTAGCAATATCACTAGTGCATTAATGCACCAATAGGTTTCCTGGAGGAATTAATTTTTTTGTTTTTAGGAAATCAAAATTATCACTTACTGATGTTTTTGAGGGAACTTGAAAACGAGTCACAAGATGGTATTATTCCCGATGAAATTTGTATTATGCCACCGGAGAACAACTATTTAACTGATTCGGATTCAGATTGTGAAGACGGAAATGATCCAAACCATTTGAATGGCAACCAACTCTTAGCTGATGCATTTGTCAGATTCCTGGGTGATGAAAGCGGTGATGACGATGAACAGGATTGGGAATCTATGGATTGCAAATCTTCTGATCCTGCTTTAGTGTGTCAAGGTATTTTGGAAGATTTTTCAACAATAAATCAAAGTTGGTGTCGCGGAAATGAGGACATCTTACCATTGTCATCATTTAAATATAGTTACAAACCTTGAAATGGTATTATGATTCCACCACTAAGCCTTTCAGCAAATAGTCATCCGCTTGATTTCTTTGAGCTGTTCATTTCAGAAGATTTTGTTGCTCTAGTAGTAGCTGAAAAATGCAGCAAAGAAAAATAAAAAATTAGAAATGGACAGCAATGACATGTACACATTTTTTGGTGTTCCTGAGTGGCTACGTACCTCTTCCAAGGCGACGAATGGTTTGGGAGGAACGTGAAGATATCCATAATAATCTTGTTTCAAAGTTCATGCGTAGGAACAAATTTGACTCCATTTTTACAAATATTCATTTCACCGATAACGACACCTTGAACACAAGGGATAAAATGGCAAAAGTGAGACCATTTATGGATCATTTGAATACGAAATTTTTACATTATGCACCGTTGGAAACAAATATTTCTATAGACGAAGCCATGATACCATACTTTGGAAGAAATACTTGTAAACAGTTCCTCCGTAACAGGAACCAGATGGAAAGACAATAAGGTGGTTACCATGTTATCCAATGCTTGCGGAAGTGACCCAGTTGGTACTGCAAATAGATACGTTGTTAGTGAACATAAAAAGTGTGCGGTTCTCCAACCAAATGTTACCAAAGTCTATAACAGTTTTATGGGGGGAGTTGACCAAATGGACAACAATATTTCAAATTACCGCATAAGTATCAGAGGCAAAAAGTGGTACTCATCAATAGTTATGTGGCTTATAGATTTATCCACTAACAATGCGTGGACCCTCTCCAAAAACTATGGATTAACCAAGGAAGGGCAATGCAGGCAGCAACCCATTTAGCTACTGGACCTCAGGTTATTATCACAGAGGAGATTAGGATTCGTTGGAAGGTATGTCATAAACATACTTTCAAAAGATGCGGAGCATGCTGCGTTGCACTACACGACAAGTGCTTCAAATTGTTTCACGACAATTTAAAATAATCTTCTTTCTTTAATATTTTTGTTACTTAATTATTACTGAACTGTTCTTCTTATTCCATGCATATGAATAAAATGTTGGTCACATAATCAAATTTTTTTTTTCCTTCCAAACCCCAATGGTGCATTAATGCACCACCCATTATCTCCACTATGAAAACAAAAACAAAACAAAATCAAATTTCTATGGTCAATTCGATGATAATAAAAATAAAGCGAAAAAAGTGAAAAAAAAAAAAACGTTGGGTATAATGGGTATAATGCAAGAATATAAGAGCAGCTCCAGTACCACCGCGTATGGCCGACTTACCCCCAGCCCTTACTTTACTATTATCGTTAGTAGGAATGGAATATTTTAGGCCCATGTTGGTAGCAGTAGGAAGACATAACGAAAAATGATAGGGAGTACTATTCACCTGCCTCTCCAGTGATTCGTGTATACCAGCAATTCAACGTTTTCTTGCAAGCAGAGGAAAACCAATTGAGATTTGCTCAGATAATGGTACCAATCAAAAGCTTCAAAATGCATTTAAATTGTTGCGAGAAGATATTGTTGTTGACAAGTTTACTCAGCAGAATATCAGATGGAAACATCACCACACATAGGCGGTAGCTGGGGAAGACTGGTTCGTTCGATAAAACAAACATTAGCACACATGTCCAGCAGTAGGGATCCAAAGGATGAATTGCTTTTAACAAGGATGGCGGAGGTTGAGTGCATCGTCAATTCGCGACCTTTGACTTACAAACCCTTAGACAATGACAGTGACGAAGCAGGAGCTAACAGGAGAACTTAACGATGATGGGTCCGTTCTTCGAAAAAATTGGATGACTTGCGAAAAGTATGCTGAAATTTTCTGGAAGCGCTGGATCCGGGAATATCTTCCTTTTCTCACTAGAAGAACAAAATGGTTTCAGCCGGCAAAACCCTTATCGGAGGGCGACATCGTAGCCGTTGTGGATGCAAACTTGCCAAGAAGCACATGGCCCAAAGGAAAAGTGATACAAGTTCACCGTAGCAAGGATGGGCGAACGAGATCAGCGGTAGTACAAACGATGACCGGCATTTATACTCGCCCAACAGCGAAATTCGCAGTTTTAGACGTTTATAGGTTTGGCGCTAATGGTAGTCCGGCGATACCGGGAGTGTTGCCAAACCCGGCAGCACTTCTTAGTCAAGTTAGCTCAAAACCAAGAGCTCCTAAGATATCAAATGGCTTGCGCGGGAATTAACCACCAGAACCAAAGTTGCCGCCAAAAGAAGAGAAGCAGAAAAAAAACCGAAAATTTTAGTTTCACTAAAGAGTATATAATTTGTTTTTTAAATAAATTTTGTAACAAAGTTTCAAAAGTAGTCTTTTTATTTGACGGCAACACATATTTAACAAAAATACCATATCAGTGCGACACGACCCATGCGTGATCTCTCATGAAATGCCCACTGGTAAAAGAACCTCTAAAAGAATCACCCTTTATTCAAGTTTCCTTAGAAACTGAGTACCCACATTTTGTGAGAGCACCATTCAGATTCTGAACAGCTTCTTCTATCTTTTATTTTGTTCTGAGTTTAGGTGAGGGTCGACGAACTTGGGGAAGTCCTCTCTAATTGGTATCTATTTGGTTTTATGCGGATTCCTCGTCTTAACAAAACCAAGACCTCGTATAAGAATCTTAATTCGATGCACCTATGGTCTGATATTTAAGCCTCCGAAAGGACTTTCCAGCCAGCTGGGAGGCAACGTTGTTGGCAACTGAGCATCAGCATCGCAGCATATCTTCCTGGAATCTTGGTTGCAAAACTACACAAATTTGTAAGGTGAGAGTGAATTCGTCACAAATACATAAATTCTCTGTCCCTCCAATCGCTCGTTATGTAGTGGCGTAAAAGTCTTTAAACATTCGAAAACTCAGATGCGCTTATAGTACACCCATAGTTGGTTGAGGGGCAAGTGCACTTCGAATTGTAACACCATCTAAAGTGAATAGAAACTACTGCCAATCCCAAATAGCTACAGAAACTCTTATAAAAATTTTCCCAGTCATTTCGCCTGAATTTTTATTGATCTACGAACACAGCGCTAATGCTCATTCATCTACTAATCCCAACCGCCCCCAATCTCTGGCTAACCCTTCGGTGCTCTGCTTGTCTTGTGCAGTCTCTGGCAGGTCCTTGAAGGTATTTGCTCTAAAATACATCCCCAAACATTAGCTCAAGTGAAATCAATTCATCTCCATTTAAGTGGCAAATTTTTCAGCTCAACTCCATGTCCATGTCATTGAGCTATGCAAATCTCTTACTTACCGAAGCTCCAATAATTTATTCGCTTCAATTACTTTTCGCCTTGGAAACTTTTCTAGTTTTCGTTTTTTTTTTTTTTTTTCGATTTTTCAAAAGTCAAACAAGGACTTTCGCTCAAAATCTCAAACATCAAGAGAGAGAAAAACGCAATTTTTTTCTTGCTTTCGAAAATAATCATCTTTAGGAGAAGGCAATGGGAAAACTTTCGCCTTTTTGCGTGAGGTGACCCTTCTCCGAAAATTTATCAGTTTCCAAATCGATGAAATGAAAAAGGATACACCATGTCCTTTAGTGACTTTCATCACCAGCCTTCCAGTTCGTTTCATCATCATCGTGTGCTGCCATATTGAAAGTTTTCTTCTTCTTTGGATAAGATCCGAAAAAAAAGTCATTCTTCTCGGCGGTAACACTGACATGTTCTTCAAGAGCACCCACAGTCAGTTTCGAAGCTTCGTTCGTCGTCATCGTCACCGTCACTGTCACCGTCACCGTCACCGTCACCGTCACCGTCAACGTCATCGTCATCGTTGTCGTTTTCGTTGTCGTTGTCGTTGTCGCTTTCTTGCGTAATAAGGCCGCCTGAACAGGGGTTTATTTTACCGTTATCAAGAAATGAAAATTCCCAAGGATAATACAAATCGAAAAGTTCAACACATTGATCTGCGATAAGTTTCCGCATTGTGTGCACATTGCATTATGCGAATCCAAAGTTGGGTTGCGTTCGACCAATTCGGCCGGAAATAATGTCCTCTCCAAAACCCGTTTCCCACCCATCGCCTTGCGTTCCACTTCAGCTGATCTGTATCACGCTCTCAATTTCAATGTTTTCTTTCGAAAAAGTTTTATTGAAAGTTTTTCAGTCGTTTTTATAATCCTGGTCCCGGTACCGATGACAGTCTCGTTGGTCTTGCCCTACTATGCTCGTATTCCTTCCGATGGTCGTCAGTGGATAGGTGTCTGTCCTTCTTGGTATTCTTTTGCGTTGGTTGAATTTAATTTGCATATCCTCGTTATCGTTCCATTGCAGGAGGTGCTCTACCGACAATCAACTCCCAAGAGGTGTAAGGGGCCTATTGATGCAAACACAGAAACATTACCAGAATGTCAGAACTGCAAGGACACGACACGAACAACTAACGACCGATGCAGACCAAAAGACGACATTCAACGCAATGAAAAAGAGGATTTGCTGCATTTTTTTTTTGTCCATGTCCTTCCAACCAGTTAAGTTTGTGTCTTTGATAAGTATGCAGGACATACAGGAGGGGAAGGAAGAAAAAAAAAATCAAAATCAGATCCTTAGAGGAGATTTCTTAATAATTTATTCTTTGTCCGAATGTCCATCTACTTGGAGCACATTTACTTCAGTTTAATTTCCAACGGATGTCCTTTTTTTTCATGCCTTCTTCTTCAGGATGAACATAATCATTTCATAAAATTCAGGATATTTCTTCTGTTTTTTTTTTTTTTTGTGTGGGTATTCACGGAGAATTGGTGACTCTGGTCGAAAAAGGATTTCTCGTGGTGGAAGGACGATGAAATTTAGAACTCAAACAAATTTTGCACGAAAGAGTAAATGCTTCTGAAGTTGTCGCTTATCTTTAGTTTCACGTAAATTGAGGAACGGGATTTGCAGTAAATTTAGTTATTTCGAAAGAGAAAAGTATTCCGTAGGGTCCTTGGACATGTTTTGGTCAGATGAGAGGATTTGTGAAGAGATCTAAAGTGTTTGACGTTTAAGCAAGTTTTGGCGAAGTGGTTGGCAAAGTTTATATTTTTTCATTCGTGGCTTAGTATTTACTTAATGAACCGAACGGTGGGGCAGATGGATGGAAGAGCATTACTGTGGAACGATTTTTAAAGACTCTACGCTGCTTTAGGGGCAGGCAGAGATCTGAGAAACAATCTCGTGCATTATGCAAAGATATATGGTAAGCCTTAGCAGAGACATAAGTCTAACTTAAATGACTACAGGGGCAAAACCGCAACTCTTAGAAGGATCGTTATGTGTCAAGATGAATAAGCAGGTTTAAAAGTTATGTATATTCATTTATTTAACCAAAAAAAGGACCAAAGAAAAATACAATGCGCAGAAGGCTACCCATTCTCTCTAAACCTCCGTAGTGGTTGACCAAAAATTGACATGATCTCATTCAACATGCTGATGACTGGTGACGTCTTGGTGCTCCTCACAGCTTTGAGGATAACGTACTTGCTGAAAGAACAAACAACGACGATTATGAATTGGTTACCTCTTTTGCTTCTTGGGAATGGACCTAATTGGTCGATGTTGACACTTCGGAAATGAATCGGCATAACCTCCACTATGTGGAGTTGACATTCAGTCTTACCACCTTTAACTTTGTTCAAACGACTTCACATATCGCCTTATTCTGGGAAACCAAAAATGCTTCGTAATACGTTGGATCATCTTCTCAGTTCCAAAATGTCCAGCTTTGTCATGACATGCTCTGGTTACTCGCCATCTTACCAGCTCTGGTACCACTAACCTCTCTTTCCCATCAACTTTGCGATGTAAGCTTCAGTCTTGTATCACGTAATCTTTTTGTGTCTGTTTTGTCGTTGGGCTGGATGTTCCCTGCTTGAAGATTTTGATGATATCTGCGAGTTTCTTATCCTGCAGTTGCATAGCTAGTATCCAGTTGTCATCTAAGGTAGCTATTCTCAAAACCTGGTCCACCACTGTCAATGGTTCTTTTGGTGGTAGAGTTGGTCAACATGCTGCATTCTTACACCTGGTCGGTGCACACACTCAAAGTCAAATTCTTGTAGTCGTAACCACCATCTTGCTATGAGTGGTGGTAAAGGGAATGTCTTCTTTGTAGTAACAATTGCGTTGCAATCAGTGATGACTCGAAATCTGGTGTCCAGTAGATAAATCCTGTATCGCTCCAAAGTTTCAACGATTGCCAAGATTTCTAATTCATGACTGGCCAACTTACTTTCGGAATCACTACACCGGCGACTGAAGTATGGAACTGGTTTGAATCCACATTCTTCTCGTTGCATCAGAATTCCAGAGAGCCCAATGGAACATGCATCTGTTTGCACTTCGTGCTCCTTCTTCGTGTCGCAAAGTGCGAGAACTGGCTCTTTAGTGATAGCAGCCTTAAGACGTTTGAACGCTTCCTGTTGTTCAGGTTCCCACTGAAAATCGATGTTCGTTTTAAGAAGTTTTGTAAGCGGCAGAGAGATGCGAGAATACTCATGGACAAATTTCCGAAAGAACCCTGTAACTCCAAGAAATTGACGTACTTCGGTTGCGTTCGTTGGTCTTGGAAACTCCTCAATACATTTCGTTTTATTTTCGCCTGGCCGTATGTCTTCGGGACCAATAACGTGCCTAAGAAAATTAACTGTCGTTGCCATGAGAACACATTTGGATGGTCTTAGCGTAAGTCCATCCCGTACTATTGCTTGCAGCACTTCCTGTAGTGGTTGCTATGATCAGTTCGTCTACGTGATTTTCTACATTTTTGCGGCATGAGAGATTTTTGATTACTTCTCGTATAGTCTCCTGGAAAACCATTGGTGCATTGGTTAAACCAAATGACATAACGTTGTGCTCTAACAACCCATCTAGAGTTAAGAATGCCGTAAGTTCCTTGCTTTCTTCTTTTAAGGGAATCTGATAATAACCCGCTGTCATGTCAAAAGTAGAGAAGAATTTGTTACCTGCTAATTGCGACAGCTGTTCCTCCACTACTGGCATTATACATTGCTTCTTCACTGTAACTGATAGTCTATGGAAATTCGACTCTCTCCGTTAGACTTAGAAGGCATTCGTGTGGATAATGGTATTTTATCCACATGGAAGGACTGTCTGACTGCACTGCTTGGTCAGTTCTTTCCGAGAGAGAAGCATTTTGAAGACTCCTTAATTGAAGAGCCTCCGACCCCTCCAGAATTAAGGGCCGACGAAGTTGAGCAGGGGGTTTCACTTCTTCGCTCCAGGAGATCTCCTGGAGCAGACGGAATAACTGGAGAGATGGTGAAAGCCATCTGGAAAGCTGTTCCCGAATACCTGCTATTACTCTATAGGAAATGCATCGCCTGTAGCTACTTCCCCCGGGATTGGAGGGAGGCGAGGGTGATCGTGCTCCTGAAGTCCCCCGATACGGATAGGTCCGATCCTAGATCATATCGGGGCATCAGCCTTCTTCCGGTACTTGGCAAAGTGCTGGAAAGGGTCATGGTGGAAAGAATTTCTGAGAGTATGATGGATACCAATGTCTCCTCTCCAATTTGGCTTCACTAAAGGCAAATGTGTAGAGGACGCTTGGTCTTTTCTTAAAGACAGAGTGCAGAACAGCAGCGCCAGTGTGGTTATTGGCATCTTTATCGATTTTAAAGGTGCGTTCGATAATCTGAACTGGCAAAAAATACTCACCAGGTTGAGAGAATTAGGCTGCCAGGAAATTGGGCTTTGGAAAAGCTATTTTTCTGGAAGAAGAGCGAGTGTGGCTAATGCACATGACAACGTTTGCATCGACGTAGAGAGGGGGTGCCCCCAGGGGTCCATCTGCGGTCCTTTTATCTGGAACCTCATGATGGATCCGCTTCTGTGGCAACTGAATGAGCTCTGTGGTTGCTGCGCTTACGCAGACGACCTGCTCCTTATCCTCGAGGGCCAATCCAGGTCTCGTGTGGAGGAATTAGGAGAAAGAACTCTTTCAATAGTTTCCGAATGGGGCGAAAGCGTTGGCGTCAGGTGTCACAGTGCCACAGGAGAAGACAGTATCAACGCTGTTTAAAGGCAAATTGAATACGAGAAGTCGGCCTCCTGTGATTCGGATGAATAGTGTTAGCATTAGGTGTGTGACTGAGGTCAGATACTTCGGCATAACGCTGGGTGAGCGCATGAAATTCATGCCCCACCTTGTCCAAATGAGGAGACGCATGTTATGTGCTGTAGGCCAGGTAAGGCGCATTCTGCGATCTGACCGGGGGCTTAACAGGCGCTCTGTTCGTGTCATATACAACGGTCTTTTTGTTGCCTGCGCAACATATGGATCGTCGGTATGGTACGACAGGGTTATGACTGAAGATGGCCGCCGTCGGATATTGGCTTGCCAAAGAGTCGCCTTGCTCGGTTGCCTGCCTGTGTGCCGCACTGTCTAGACAGAGGCAATGCAAGTTTTGTTGGGAGTGCCACCTCTGGATCTGGAGGCGATACGTCGTGGTATCGCTTTCAAGATCAGAAAAGGTCTCCCTCTTAATGAGCGAGACTGGGTCTCCCCAGCAGACATGGATGGCCTATCCCTGAGGCAGCGTAAAACCTTGCTACACGCATGTGTCTTATCTAGATGGCAATCTAGGTGGGATGCTAGCGAAAACGGCAGGGATACTTACGGCTTCTTGAGGGATGTGCTGACCATGACAGTATTTCCTGAACGGTACTTTACCCTCAGCCTGGGCTTTTTATTAACCGGGCATGGCTCCCTTAATGCATTCTTGCATAAAAGAGGGCTTAGTGGGGCGGCAAACTGCTCATGTGGAGCCACCCATGAGGATGAGTGAGGTGCCCAACTGGAAGTAACCTAAGGTTGCTAACGTCGACCGGAAGCTATATTCTGGTACCACGGGAGGTCAGGAGCACCCGGAACTATAGTTCCGGCCTGACCTAGGAGTTGGCCCCCTTGTGGGAGTATCGTGGTGGCTGTAGGTTTATACCCAAAATCGCGGGGAGAGAAGAACTAATGGTGCTTGGACATCTCATGGCTTAGCATATGTGTAGTCTACTACGACCTGTGCTAAGCCATGGGATTGCTATGGAACCAATTGGTCTGCTCGATGTGGAGTTGCATTGCAACCGGGTGCCGTGACCCACAGAATCGCTGAGGTATTAGATAGGCCTCGACCCTTCATCAAAGGGGAAGTTCGTGCCTTACACACGACTTCGAATCTGGTACTGGTGGTTGTACTTGTACTACCCGAAGGGCGCTTATCAACGCATTGTTTTGATATCTCGTGCGAAGACGCACCGTAGGTTTAAGCCCTCACGGCAGGTACCTACGTTAAACACTAGTGACATCTCTCCGTTAGACTTTGCAACTAATACCACCGACGCTGCATGCGGCGACTTGCTTGGACGAATAATATTGTGCTTCAGGAGGTTGTCAGTGATCGCAGTCAGTTTCTCCCTAAGGGCAAATGGAACCTGAGCTCGTTTTCCCCCTATAGGGTTGCTTGTCGTTACCGCGATCTCCATGGTCTTCGAGTTGCATTGTCCCAGTTGAGAAAGATCTTCACCAAAACAATCTTCGAATGTGGAGATAAGATCCAGCACCTCCTTACGCTGACTCACATCCAACTGGCCACAAATATTGGGGGTTTCTGATGTTCTGGATTGAATCTGTAAAACTCCAGCTTCGAGGATTATACGATGATTTTTCCGGCATAGCACATCGCGACCCAGAAGCATCCCTTGAGGTAGAAACTCATCTGGCACGATTTGAAACGTGACGTGCAGTTCTTTATTGTCAATCACCAGATATACTTCGATGATTTCTTTTGATTCTACTATGAAACTTCCCAAGCGTTTAAATTGCTTCACAGATTCTCTCCGTACCAACCCCTTTGGAGATGTTGATTCGTTGATAAGTGAGTTATCTCTTCCCGTGTCAACAAATGCTGAATATTTTTGTCCATAGAAAATGACGTCGTTCATGACTGGGGGAATGAACTCTGCAATTAACTCGTTCTCCTGAACTTTGGCGACTGTAGACTTGTTTGCAGGACAACTTTTCGATTCATGGCCTACCTTGTTGCAAATCGTGCATCGTGCTTTTCTTTGAGGTTGGGGACACTTCGGTGATATATGCCCCATCTCAATACAGTTGTAGCATTTGATAATTTTTTAGAAGTTTGCCGATCGTCTTATGTGTGGCTGACGTTCTTTCCCTACAGCTGTCCCACATGTTGGTATTCCTTTCGACGAGAAGACAGGAACTGTTGTTGACAAATTATCTAGCGACCACAAAAGATCGTTGCACGTCCGGAAATTCATAGCCAATAGCGTTCGTGTAATGTTAGGATCATTTATCCCATTCCGATTGTAAGCATTGCGTAGCAAAATTCAGCCAACGACTCGCCTGGCTTACGTTCGCGTTTCATTAGTTCTCGGTGTATTTCTCTTATGTTGATTGAGCTAGAAAGATCTGACCAAGTCTGGAATACCGGCAGTGCATCAACCCAATTCTTTGCTATTCCTTTAAGCTTGTGTTGCACCGCAAAAAGAATCATTTCATCACTCCATGAATATAAGCAACGCAGTTGTTCGACTTTGTTGATGAATTGTTGAGACGATAGATTTCGTTTCATTGGATCGAAGTCTGTCATGTATTCCATACATTGAGGTTTCCGGAGAACCTGACCCGTGCGATGTTGCATTAGACGGTGCTCTGTTCTGAGGATTAACATGACTCTCTTAACTCCCAATATTCGTCTGCAATTGTTGTGTAGCCGTGAGATCGACTTTCCTCATACCAACAGCTAATTCACCTACCATTTTCGCCAGATTTGTCATCATACTCTTCAAATCATCCATCTGTGTGTGCCAAGACTCTGCCGTTGCCATCTCACTCGTCTCTAGTGGTTCCGAATCCACCTCGTCCGATTCATAATCTCGACCAATTTCGCCACTTTTTGCGCGTTATGGCCCGTTCTAGGCTGGCCTTTCGTTTGCAAAAGGCAATTTAACTGAGAAACTTTTAAACTTTCGAATTTAATCATTTTGTTCTTACTTTTTCCCTAACCGTTTTTTCCACTCCCGTTGTCAAGAATTTTTCCAAATCCCCATTTATTTGTTTACTTTTCGCTTCGAGACTCGTTGGAGTGTGACTGTGTCTCTTTCGTTCGTTTAGTTTCCAGGCTCGTGAGTCTATCTCTGCCTCTTCCATTTTAAACGTTTTGTGCAATTAATTGGTACTCGTTGAGATTATCCCTTTACCTCGTTTGTCAGCATATTTTCCGTTGTCGTCGCACCGATTATTATTTTTTTTCCTTATGACCGAATGGGTTTCTTAACAAAAATAATTCCGGGATCTTTTATATAGGAAGCGTGTAGGGAATCCCAGTACCTGCACCATTTAAAGTAAATATTGGTGACGTAAGGCTGTCAAATTTCAGCGTGGTGTTTGCCGGATGCCTATAGCACAATCTCTTTGGTAAGCCAGGTGAGGGCTCCATTTCCAACTTCAAATCAATGCCCAATCCCTGTTCTTTGCCAACTTCTTTCCATAATCCTCGTCCATTTACTTGATTAATACCTTATTCGAATCGCGCCTCTGATTTACATAGCCAAAAACTCAGTTCTCTCGTGAAGGGGGCTTCCCCCTGTATGCCACGATACATGCGTTTGCCGAAGCTTTACGTCCAACCAGGTCTTTTCTTATAATCGTCGGGTGGAATCTAACACATCGGATGCCCCGTCTCTTATTGTTCTCTGATATGCGAGGGCTGTTTGATGAGTACCCGGATTTGAAGATAGGTGGCGCTACTGAGCCAAAATGAGTGTACCATCATTTAGTTTAACCCTTTTGGCCCGCCTGCCAAAATTTGATGACAATCCGATGCTTACTTTTGTTTTGACACCTTTCCGGCCTAAGGAACGGTCTTTGCCTCCTTTGGAGCACGTTCTTCGGGTAAAACCCACTGCTCCGATTGTGCTTTGGTCTCTGGTGTGTACCAATGAATCCATGTCTCGTCGACGGTCATGAAACGATGCAGAAACTCCACCGGGTTTCAATTAAACAGGGCCAAGTGGTCTCATGATTGCGCTTGTTCTCCAGTGTGAGCAAACGTGGCACCCATCGCGCGGATATCTCATCCAGGATATGGCTAACGGGTTCAATTTAGACGCCTGCTATCTGCGAATTTTCACTCGGCGGTCCGCTAATACGAGATCATGGATTTTGTCCATGTGGTAACCGTTTGTGGGCCACTTGGGCCCGGTTAATCCAAAACCGACGTGCGGCCACGGTGAAACTCTGCGAACCAATGGTAAACGGTTGTACGGGAAGGTGAATGTGTTCCATACACACTATCGAGAATGGGCTTGATTTCCTCGCAGGTTTTGCTACTCAAAAACAAGAATCGGATCACGGAGCGATACTGCTCTTTTTCCATGATCGCAAAAAACACTACCACGATGTCTTGAAATGGATGTCAAAGCAAAGCTAATCGTCGAATTGTCACCAAATTTTGACAGGCGGGCTAAAAGAGCTTATACTAAATGATTGTACACTAAGTTTGGCTCAGTAGCGCCACCTATATTCCAATCCGGGTACTCATCAAACAGCCATCGTATGTGCTGACTTTTCACAGCATAGAACTTCTCCAACGATTTTTGGAAGACATGGCTAGAAAAGGCAGTCTACAGTCTGGCTTCCAGGACATTCTCATTCACGTCATGGCTATAGCAAATTTGTGGTCTAAGTCTAAGGCGAAGTTGACTCCTCGAAACCTTCCGATATCTACAAAAGAATATTGAAGTTGTGTCTTGCATCAGTTCAGGTCAATCTGCGAGTAATTGATGAATTTTTGAACTGCCAGGTCGCTTTGAGGTCAACGATGCTTGCTATGATGACATTTCGCTCTTCTGGGAAGCCGATTAGCTTGGGTTCACTCTTGGAGCTAGTATCGTATAGACTGCATTTTCCAACTGTGCTGCCGAGTGCCATGATGCGAAATGTAGTCAGGCGCTTGCTGAGTTATCCGAAGTCTAAGCTTTCCTGGATCCGCCTCTGATGACAAGTTCACATTCGAGTAGGTATGTTTCTGCTCTTTGTAGCAGTCATCATTATAAATGTTACAGTTCCCCACTCTCTTTTGCCCAACCCATCACACTTCTTGCATCGCGGTGATGTTCACTTTGTAGCAGCTTATAGCCTTGGGTTATTGTTCGACTGGATGAAGGCTCTTAAAGTTCTGAACATTACACTGCCGAAGTCTTAAGTCGTTGTCCGTTTTTCGTTTGCTAGAGTCATCAAAAGTATGTCCAACCATATCCGAGGCTGTTTGTTGCTTCACAACCTATTGTATTTAAAGTGGTTGGAAAGTTTACCTGAAGGCATAACCCCTTACCTTGGAGACCAAGTTTTTGAAGAGGAAAGCACAGTTTTAGCACCGCTATTGTCTACTTTGACAACTTGGCTAGATTCCGAAACAAGTCCTAATATGACCTGTGCTCCGAATAGCTAAAATGAGCTCAACACTAGATGCGCCTTAAGGTCGCCATTGACTATATCTTAGAAGTTCCTTTGCTAAAATGACCGTATTCTGCTTTACCTAGAACGTCAGTATGTGAACTGCATCCGTTAAATTTACTCACTAGGAAGCGGCTTATACCTGTATTTCCCGCTAGCACAACTATAATCAGTTGAGCGCAGATGCTACATATGAAGCCTTGTTAAAACTGCTATTTGATATTCAAAATTATAGACGAGTACTCGAGGAAAACGCCCCAACAGTAAACTGAAAAGTAAGTTCCCCATGTCAGAAGTCAAAATGATTTATGGGCCATTATTAAATTTATGGAATTGTCAAAAAGATGGTCATTCTTTGAACGTTTCAGGTTCACCTCTTATTTCCCTTCAATTGATCCGAATCCATAAAAAAGAGCCCCCGCCAACAATGCAGTTGCTTCAACCCTCATTGCCAGAGATTTATTTTCATAAGAAAAAGTTTCCCACGTAGAAAAACATCACAGGACCAACATATTCAAATTGAAGAAGGGGGTGGTGAAGGCAGCTGCCGGTTATTTTCGTATCAAATAATTTTTCAATTCTTTTTTTTTTTTGTTTTTGCGTTCTGCCGTCCTCAAATGATCATGACACTTCACCATCTGTGCACCGCCGCCGCTGCTGGGCGCTGCCCCCAACCTTACCGCTGCCACAAGGCAAAGGCACTACTCCTTGGTGCAGCTGCTTGTGTTTTTAGTTTAATTTTTTGTCTGCTCCTTCCTTGGGATACAGCCCCTGGCCTAGCCTGGCCGGGGGTGCTCTGGCCTGGAATACGTTTAAAACCACACGATTTTGTTCCCAAAAGCACTTTCGGTTAAATGCTGCCATCAATTCTCCTCTAATGGTGTCCTAAATTGCAGGAAATGTTGGCCCATTTATTTTTAGGATTCCTTTCTTTCAGATTTTTGTTGTTTCTTGGCATTTTTTTGTGCCCGGTTTTTGCTTTGGTTTCTTTTTGCTGGTGCTGTATTTCTGTCATCTGCGAAAGGAGGAAATTTTCGTCCTGCAATTTCGGTGGTGATGTGGGAGTTTGACTAAGGCAGCGGACGGGGTAGCCAAGTCCCATAGATAAGACAAATGTGTCGGAGTTTCATTGCCATATATGGCAGGCTCTATTATAAATTTCATTTTTCAATTTATGCATTCATTGAGTACTGCGGGTGAGTGGGGTGGGGGGAGGAGGACAATGGGGTAGTCGATTTAGACTCTAAACACATAAAAGTAATTTCGAGTTTGTGAGTTCTTGACAATAGGAATGATAATTTAGTGGTGTCAGTTATTGTTCCCTCAGATAATTTGAGTTGGTCTAAATGTTAGGAGACCGAAGCCATTGTGGGTAAGGCCTGTGAAATTTTAGGCAGACCTAAAAAGTTTTGAATCTACTCGAGGGTAAGACATAAGAGTGAAAACCACATTTTCATTCGGGCAAATGATGAGTATGTTGTGCATGAGAATTCTGGGATGGATTTGCAGAGACAACTTCTTTGTAAGGTTGTTGCAAAAAATCATATATAGAGATTCGATCTCGTAGTAATGAATCACGTAAGGGCTATGAAGGACTCTTTTAAAGAGTTAAGGACTCGTCTCAATGTGGTCTTATTCCAGGAATGCTCCATAGTATATTTGAAGATTTTGAAACAATTGTAGCAGCTTCTCGTGGCAGTGATAGGGGTAGATGTGAAGTTTTCTTCAACTGCTTTCACATCAAAATTACCATTGAAGATTGTTAGAAGAATCCGGCAAGAATTTACCATTAACAATGACAGATATTCGCTATGTAGAATTTCTCCTAATGGACTTCTAGTATGAGGGACCTTAAAACTTAATACCAACGAGATCTGGGAGCCCACGAAAAGGAAGTTGCTTAAAGCCTTAAACTCCGCTTATATGCAAGCACGCAGCTTCTTAAGAAGTGAAAGGTCAGAGACATAAACGTTTTTGGAAAGCGAACAAAATAAAGCCGTGTTCGCGGAAAATTCAAAGAGGATTCCGCCAAAATTTGCTTTCAAAAGTTGTTCAGAAAGCTACACTAAATGGTCTCTAAGGACTGAGCTTCGTAAATCGAAATCTTTTATGACAAAACTTGTGAGTCACGCGCAATATCCGGGAAGATTAAAATGCAAGGGTTTTAAGGTTCTAAAACGATCCCGTGTAGGATGTCATACTAAAAGTCAACGATAGGCTAGTTACCACAATCTGATGGCGGCAATTTACTTATGATCTTTCTAACTGAGGACGAGTAAAGGTTCTTTACTTCGGAACGGAGCACAGATATAAAGAACTAGTCCATGGAATTCCGAAAATGTTCCTTTCAATGCTACTTGTCCGGTTTTCATAGAAAGATGCGGAGCCTACAGTCCTTGCATCCACCATATCAGCGAATGGTATCCACTGAGCGTTATCCACATATTTAAAGAGAAAATGCGCTGCTGAGGGCGATGATGTGTTACTTCCGCTTTGCATTTTAGCACAGATTTTGTAGCTACTAACGGCGTGGACCGTAGTGTACCAAGCTAACAATAAGCTAATGGAACAATCATGCAAAAGACTGAGAGCATCCGTTAACAAAAAATCGATGCCACCTGCTAGAGGCCTTTGTACGGTAATGACACTGGGAATAAGCAGTGGTTCTTACTTGCGATAACTGAAGGTTGAATTCCAACCTAAGCGTAGTGTGATGGTATTCCGCAGTTTTCAGTTCAGTACTCTGTGACTGTTCGATATGAAAACAGACCAACTCTCCGGGAATACAAATACAAATGGCAATAGCGATTCAAAGGGGTCTGCTGGTCTTACCTTAGGATTTAAAGCACCAAAGGACTGAACTTGAATGTTCCATATTTAAAAAGATATAATGGAAGCTGAACAGGAATACTGGCCGAAACCATTCTTGTGCACAAGGATGTCGATTTCTTACTTTCGCAGCAACATAAGTTCTAGTTGCATGATATAGCATATGCCTAAGACCTGAGTCAAACGACAGTCAGCGACAGGCATGATAGAGAAACGAAAACTCCCCCGCCTCTTATAGCCTGGTCAAAGCCGCAGATACATATTTTCATGAAAGCTTGTTCCACCAGACAATTATCGCTTAGGAAATAATAAGTCTTATCATAGCCGTGTAGATCCAACTGACCATCCAAGGTAACAAGCTCCATATCTTCCGTCTTACACAAAGCTGACAGCAGCTTGTAGATTTTCGACGCTAAGTCCTATGGAGTTTATTTTCTGGGATGACAGGCGAATTCTTAGTTTCGAACAGTTATTAAGCGCTAGATAAGTCGGACCAGTTAGTTCCATCACTCTCTTCAAGAGAACACCTCAGTTTTGTGCGGAATGTCTGGAAGCCCTTTCTAGTGCATCAATCGTCGATCGCTTCCTAGGCTCCATGCAAGAGCAAACAGTCGGGCTAACAGACAAAAAGGCTAAATTATCTGCATCGTAGAACGGTTCGAACAATTGAGAGCAGTTAAGTTTACTCCCTGCTGCAACTTGTACCATAAAGTGTCTAAAGTCGACTCCCCTTCAACTCCCTTTACGTTTTATGTTGCTACATCCTGTCAGCTCAACCTACCGAATCTTACCAACTTGTTGTCGATGCGATCGACCATTTAATTGACCTTTCTGACTCTACTGACGATATCTTTTTTTTCGGCGACTTTAATTTTCCTCAGCTACGGTGGACTCCATCAGACGATCAATCGTTCTTCATCGCTTCAAATGCCAACTCAGCTAAGGAATGTCTCTTCTTAGATCGCTTAACAGACTCAAGTCTATGCCAAGTCAGTGGTGTATCCAACTATATGGGCAGGCAATTGGACCTTATTTTCACAACAGATTCAATTAACTCCTCAGTCTCACTTTGTCCCCTATCTCTCTCTACAATCGACAACTACCACCCCCCCCTTCTACTTTCATTTTTTCATAACTCTTCTCTCCAGTCCACTCCTCCCACAACTCTCTCATCCTACGACTTTCACAAAGCAAACTTTCACAAAATCAGTGACTATCTTAGATCCCCCTTTAACTTTCACAACCTAAATGTAAATGATGCCTTATCCATTTTTTATAAAGAAATATTTAATTCTTTTAGCCTTTACGTTCCGTTTTCCCTCCTTAAAACATCATCTACTAGTCCTCCCTGGTATAATCGCAAGCTTCGTTCCTTACGAAACAAGAAAAAAAAGTTATGAGCTGTTTTCCTGCGTACCAGATCCTTTTCCGACTATTCCAACTATCTTGGTGCTTATCTTCATTTCACCGAACTTTACGATTCCCTTTACCAGCGTTACCTTAATAATGCGCAAGTCAACCTTATAAATGACCCTAAGTCCTTTTACCAATTTGTTAACTACAAAAGAAAGTCCGCTGGTTACCCTCCTTCCCTCTCTTTCAACAACAAGTCATCAACCGATCCACTCACCATTGCCAACCTATTTGCCAGCTTCTTTAAACAATCCTTCACCAACGACTCCTTTGTACCAGATATATCCTATTTTCGTTACCTACTGATCTTCTCCAATGGCCCACTTCTCTCTCACATCTTGAACCCCTCTTATATCGAATATAAATTACAAGAACGCAATGACGAATTTACACTCGATCCAGATGGCCTCCCTGTCATATTTCTTAAAAAATGTTCTTCGTCTCTTTCCCTTGCCCTTTCTGATCTCTTTCGTCTATCCCTTTCACAAGGAGAATTTCCTTAGGTTTGGAAAACCTCCTTTATACCCCCGATCCACAAAAAAGGATCAAAGAACGAAATAACAAATTATCGTCCAATCGCTAAACTCTCCCATATACCCAAACTCCTCGAAAGTATTTTGTATGAAGCTCTAAACTTCCAATGCAAATCACTTATTTCCCCTAGACTACATGGCTTCCTAAAGGGTAGGTCAACCACCACAAATCTCGTTGAATTCGTATCCTTTGCCATCTCTGCCCTAGAGAACGGCAACGAAGTCGATGTAGTTGCAATCGATTTTAGCAAAGCCTTCGATAAAATCTCTCATCGATTAATACTCTTCAAATTGTCTGCCCTCGGCTTTGAACCCATTCTGTTAAAATGGATATCCTCTTACCTCGAAAACCGTTTTTACAGTGTTCGTTTTAGGTCAGCCCACTCTGCTCCATTTTTGGCCACCTCTGGAGTTCCTCAAGGTAGCCATATCGGTCCCCTTCTCTTTATATTAACCATAAATGATCTCGATACCGACGATACCAAATTTTTCAAAACCATTTCCTCTCCCCATGACACCTTCCTTCTTCAACAAGACCTTGATAGTTTTTCGATCTGCTGCCTCAAAAATTGTTTGGAACTTAATATCACCAAATGCCAATCCATCACCTTTTCACATAAGCGGCTCAAATCTCCTCCCCGACTCTACCTTCTCCACAACCAACCTATCTCCTCCGTTGAATCTCTTCGCGACCTCGGCATTTTGTGTGATAGGGAGCTCAACTTCCGTTTGCATATGGATGGGATAATCCTTAAAGCCAATTCTGCACTAGGTTTTGTAAAACGATGGTCTAAAGAATTCACCAACCCATACGTGACCAGGTCCCTCTATATTACCTTTGTTCGTCCCCTCCTAGAGTACGCCAGTCAAGTATGGTCCCCATATCATCGCGTTCATATCTCGAGAATCGAAAGCATCCAGCGCCGTTTTCTTCGATTCGCTCTTCGAGGTTTGCCCTGGGATGATTCTTTTACTCTGCCCCCCTATCAAAACCGTCTCAACCTTATTAACCTAAACACCCTTGAGGAACGCCGAGATGCAGCCGACTTTCTCTTCATTCATCGACTTCTTTCAGGTCAGTTTGAATGCACGTCCCTTCACAACTCTATTTTCCTCAACACTAACCCTCGTAGTCTACGTACCCCTCGTCTGTTCTATCACCCATCCCACCACATCTCCTATGGCGCGAACGAACCAATCTCCCGTATGCTACAAAAAATTAATTCAAACCCTAGCGGAATAAGCATTGGTGTCTATTCGCTCTACGTGTCCTTATCATATCAGCCGACCGATGAGCACTTCAATGTCGCTGCACAACTCGTGCAGCATCTTCTCCTCAAAAGCCCGCCAACGCAAACGTGACCGAATATTTTTCGATGGATTTTTCTCTCGGACCGAGCCGATATTCTCATCGGCTTTCGATAGAATCCATGCTTCAGTGTCATAAAGTAGAATTGGGTTGATCAAGGTCTTATATAGGGTCCCCTTAGTTTTTCGATATTGCTTCTTAGCTCAAATGGCAAGACTAACTCTTCGTTTTATTCCTGCTGAGGTGTTGTTGGCAGAATTCATAGCAGAGCCAAAGTAGACAAAGTCCTTTATCCGTAATACTCGTATTGTACCTCGAATTTATAGCTGTTATGTGTGTTGACAGCATATATGTTTGTTTTTGCCCTCATTTACCGCTATACCCATTTTGCAGCTTCCATTTCAATACTAGCACCGCTGACACCCGCCGTGTTCTCCCAACTAGTGTCATAGTAACACAGACTTTTGAAAGATTGTGCCTCTAATTCTCAAATTTTTAGAAGAAGTCACATGACAGCGCGTCACCTTGTCCACAACCATTCCGCAAAGACGGACTAGTTTAGCAGGGATGCCAACACTAGACAAGGTTGTACATATATAGCTTAACGCTATTAATGCTGTCATATGCGATGCTGGATTTGAACTTCTTGAGTTTTTTCCAGGATCTACAGGAGTGAGTAGGTTTAGTCGATTGTGAACTTTCCTGTTCTGCAATTGCACTTTCAGTTTGTTGACGAAGGGTTTCAGGCGCTCACACAATATGGCAGATAGGATCTTGTATGCGATGTTGAGTAGACTTATAACTTTAAAGCTGGCACAGCTTGGGGGTCTCCTTTTTTGTGGATCGGGCAAACGATGCTGATATTCCATTCATCAAGCATACGCTCTTCTGATTAGATCTGAGAAATAAGTTGATGTATGCTTTCCACAAAGCATGTTGGTTCTCAGCTTAGATATTGTCTTCCTTACTTCATTTTGGCCAGCTGGACGGAAAATTTGACTATCATCGTCTAAATTGATATTCTATTCTGCCAGACGGCGGTAGGTTGGGCTTCGTCGCTGTTATGCAGTCTACAGGCTTTTATACAGATCTTCTTGTCGTGACACATTGTTTATACCTTTTTGCAAAACTTCCGTATGTTACTAATAGAGTACAAATTCTCAACATCTTCGACAGTGCGCGCTTCTCGTGCTGTTTTTCCTTCTTCTGGAAAAGCTGATGTTCTTCCCATTTTGGTCGTAGAGTTCAAGAGCAGCTCTCGTCCTTTGTTTCAGCACCGCTTTCTACGCTTTTTGTTTAGGTGCAAATGCTTGCCCGTATTTTTGATTAAACCAGGTATTTCCAGCCCACTGGTATTCGATATTTGATGATGGCAGTATAGGGAATGTTGAAAGATTTCGGGATACGCGTTCGGCGAAGATTCTGGCGGTCTCTTGCGATTGTAGCTTTTCTACGTTATACCATTTCACAATAGATCTTCTTTCTTAGGGTGCCTTGGATGTCCGCATTCATACCTTGGCTGCGACAATGTAGTGATCCGAGTTAATGGTGACTTCCCGGAACGTTCGGACGTCCAGAATACTGTAGTCATGGCTTACGTCTATCGCAAAGTGATCAACTTGATTTAGCGCTTCATAATCCGGAGGCTGCCATGTCCCCTTGTGTATTTTGAGATGAATATACCGTGTGCTTGCAATAGTGAAATTTTGCTCCGCCTCAATAGCATTAACCCTAAGCCCGTTACCATTACCGTTACGTAATGTCGTGTATCCTGGCGTTGAAATAGCCTAGTACAATTTTAACGTCATACTTCGGCCATTATTCATATGTCTTGTCAAGGAGTTCGTAGAAACATTCTTTGGTGGCTTCGTCCTTGTCTTCCGTACGGACATGGGCGCATATTAGGCTTATGTTAGCAAATTTAGCCTTGATGCCGATTATCATAAGACGTCCGCTCATGTGACGGAAGCTCAAAACTTCTAGCCTAAGTCTGCCGCATATGGCAAATCTGCATCCAAATAAGCGCTGATTCTTTGCCCAGTAGCCATGACCATAGTACATATATAACATAGCACAGTTTTTCATCCACTTTTGTCCTGCCCATCCATCCTATCGCACTACCAGGATGCCGGTGATATCTTCGTGATAGCATTCAAGGGTCTCTGCTAATTGCTCGGCTGCACATGGCTTCTTAAGGGTCCGAACTTCTACGTGCAGATCCAAGGTTCGTTGGCATTTAAACGTTTGCGAGGGTCGTCGACAGTGAATCCATTTTTATCCGAGGCCGTTAGTTGGTTCGTCATATCTTTTTAATCTCTTAAGCAGTTGGGAGCTGTTGGGGCTTAGGCCAATATTATACTACTGGCCGGGGATGCCCTTGTCATTTTAGCCTGCATGGGTAAGGGTTTGCTCGTGCAGCTACCGAGGACCACCACTGGGAGGTAAGGTAAGCACTTCGCTACGAACTTGATTGTTGATCTGCTGGCTCAATTCAAGGTATAGACAGCAGTTTTCCGATCAATCGCCATGTAGGTCCCCACGCATTTTCAGCTTGAAGAAAAGCCAGAAGCCACAGACAGTGAGGTCAGGATAGTAAGCAGGTTGGCAAGCCAAAGGTGTGTTGTGCTTGGCTAAAATACTCCGAATCATTTGTGAAGAATGAGTGGATGCTTAACCGTGATGAAGTTCCCAGCGGTCATTTCACAACAAATTTTCAGTTAAAAGAGATGAATTTATCCAACACTAATGCTCATCTCATCCGCAAGTTCTCTGACTACTATTCCACGATCTTGCATCATCAAGATCCTTACGTGATCAATAAAAGCATCATTTCAGGATTACGAGCACCTACGAGCTTCACTCTCCACTGATGAGCTACTATGTCTGAAGAAGTTTTCCCACTCCTTTATTTGTGTTCCATTGCTCCTACCTCTTCAGAATCCTCAAGGTTTCAGCAAAATTCGATGGAATAACTTTGTTCAACTTTTTCTGCAATTCTCTCGCAAAATAAAATCCCGACGATTGCTACTTACACGTGCGCACTCTTCAATGCCGTAGCGGTGCTGTAAATACTGTGTAGCCAAAGAAAAAGACGAAAATGGAGAGATGGTCACGTGCCTAATGTCGGAACCTGTCATGGAATCGTTGACTCGCCGTGGGTCATCATGTATGGATTTTTTGTCAACGGCTTGAATCTTCAATGGAGAAAGGCGCCCATTTGCTGATTTTATAGATCTTTCTGGAGAAAGCACCTCCATTTATAGATCGGTCTTAATTAGAAGCCATCTGTATGCCTGATTTCGTTGAAACACCAAAAAAATATATCGACTTAGGTGACATAGACAATTATATAGCATGCCATCCGAAAGACAAAAGCCTTGCCTAAAATTCCTGGTTCCTTAAAGCACCTAATTTTATCAATTCTATGACCGAAATTCGGTTTAGTCATAATCTACGAAGAAACTGCGATAGGGAAACGCTTGTTATTGCTTCAGTTAAGATGGAACCTCCTTTAAATTTGCCATTACTGTAACTGTGATTTAATATTTTGACGATTATCCGCAGAATACGTAGTAGGAAAATAGTGCTTTGAATTCGCTGCTCCGCATACAGACCCAAGACCATAATTGTTTGACAGTAAAGGCCCACAACAAGGTGTCCCGCAGGATGTATTGTACACAGATCAGACGAACTCTTCCTAGAGCCTCCAATTCTGAGACATTCTTGCTGTTCCTAAGTAAGAGTGGGAATGACGTACGGACGTTTCCTATCGAGGACTATCAGGCTTTCGCTAAGATTAGCCAGGAGGTTTAAGGCGTTAACATGTCATGCACTGATACCATTGGCACTCAGTCTCCCCACGACGATTAATTCTCTTTCTCTGAAGAATCGTTCGGGCATTAGCCGCAAAATGAACTAATTTTTTGCCTGAAAGATTTTTTTCAGATAAAACAAAATTAATGTCTACACACTCCACCCCTGTGTGCGTTACGATGCCTCAACACTATAATAATGTGACACGCAGAAAGGCATACATGACACCTTACCAAAGAGATACTCAAACACCCATCAAAGACATCAACTTCACATTCGTAATCCCCACCTTTAACTTATCCTTACAAGTTTCTTCGTTCAAAGTTTCCCAATAAAACCCACGTGTGAACATTCCTATGCTAAACGAATCCATTTCCAGCAGGAATCCTCAACATCATTAAGTCGTTCTTAGAAATCCACCAAACCAGTCATTCAATTAACCGAATTAATACCTCGAACATGGTATCTCTGTTGGAAAACACATTTTTCCGCCGCAGCGCATAGAAAAACCCCTGAGATTAAGTACGAATAACATTCCTTCGACACGGTATTTTTGAAGTAATCGTACTACAAGTACGACGCCACCACATCACGTTCGCATATCCGGTTCCGGTATGTGTACGAACCGCGCGCTTTGCTCTCGTACGTTCATATGCACGATTAAGTGGAAATGTCTGAATACAAAAACGGAACGGATACGACCCACCATGACGGGATCTTCCTCCAAAAATGAAACGAATGTTAAATTACACGGAATTAAGTTCAATTAAAATGGGGATTTCCCCGAATCAGACGGATTCAGAATTTCCCAGATTCGAAGCTGGAGTCGCAATCAGAATGAGGCTCATAGTCCTCGCTCTACTCATACACATCCTGCACACTCTGCATGCAAAAATGTAACTGAATAAATTCTGAAACACAATTTCAGTTACACAGTATTCCATCTAAAATATAAAAAAAAAATACAAAAAACAAAAAAACCAGAAGAAAGTACCAGCATCAGCTTCTTTCTGGGTTCCACACTATACCGCTAAGGGAGGCCACCCTTTCCAAAATACCCCCCTGCAGCGCTGAGAAAACACCATTTAAGGATACATCATAACACTTTGGGGGATGAGGTACCCGTATTTATGTTAAAAACACACGAATTCCCTTGAATACGATGTAGAAGTGGGTCTTGAAAGCACCGCTCTGCCACCCTTCAGTCTTCGCTCTGCCTTAACTATTCCACATTGAATAAGGACCTCCGAAATGAAGGATTTACTTTAAGTGATATTCTGAATTCAAATGGAATACGAGTAACTCGTAGGAGTAACTCGGTTAGTGACTAGGATTTTTCGTTGTTTTTTTTCCCCCACCAAGGTTTTCAAAACACCAGGGCTGCGGATCCTAGTACTACTACGTGTGGGGATAAAGGGATACAATCCGTGGATTGGGATATTCAATTGGTTATGTGATTTTCCTTTTTTTCTTTCTGTTTTTTTTTTTCGGTGGGGGCGCGTGAGATACGGTGGAATTTTATTTATTTACTTTACTTCACGATGGACATTCTTATTTTTTCAAGGAAGGCGGCGTGTTTTCTTTTTCAGTGAACCGAAAGACTGTTTCATTTTAATGGTTGGGAGGTTTACGTTAAAGACTCAAAGGTTAAGAAAATATGCTCGAATGCAACAATCAAAGGACGAGGCAACATATCCTGGTTTTCTGATTTTTCAAATAACGTGAAAGCATCACGGGCGGAGTATACCGCAATTATGTATTTGAAAGTACCACTAACTTCCACTAGCGCCGTTCGTGGTGCTTCGTGGCAATTCGTTCTCCCACTTATGGGATACGTGAAGACCAATGAGTCATACTAACATCTAATAAGACCAGAAGACTGCCGGAGGAGAAAATAAAAGTCGGATACCCATTCAAAAATTCACGCATACCAGGATCACGCAGATAAAACGAAAAAGGCATCATGGAACTAAACGTATAAGAATGCATGACACACCCCTGCACTTCCTCTGCACAATAGACAAGTGACGTCGCGACGAAAAGAAATATTCACGTAAAAGTTCGTCGATTTCCAAAAATTCATTACGTATCACAAGTTGAGACATTGGCACCAGGACGCGCAAAAGTGTCGAACTAGAAAACATATTTCGGCGACATAAAATCGATGTGATGTGCGCCGAAGAAACCAACCGGTGACTTGTAGGAAACAGGGCCCGTTTCTTGAACTTTCATATGAAAGAGTTCATTTTACTACGGAACTAGCAAACAAGCGACAGAGTAACCTCCATTGACAGCCAGAATGCCATTAAGGTCATCGCTGCAGTCGAGATAAAATCAAAGTTTCTGAAGCGCTGTCGTGCAGAGCGACTCTTTGCGTCCAGCAAAAGATTTAGCTCCTTTTTAGAGAGTAAACGCGCGCTCAAGGGGTAGTTAAAGTGCTTGCACACAGTTAAAGTGTTTGCACACAGCTCGGGCGAAGGATGGATGTTCCCTCATTCCATAACAAAGATATCGGTGAACGTTGGTCTTAAATGTTTGCAAGTTGTAATGAGTAGGGAATAACGAGCTCAGCAGGACATTCCATAAGCAAGCTGCACGGCAGGAATGAATCAGGATATTTCATACTACGCCCGAAAGTGGGTTTGAGAGTAAACTGTTGAATATTTATAGGGAGACGGGTGTTACTGTTGAAGGTCTGATGGGGCGAAATGCTACTGGTACTGCTACTGCAAAGAGGTCTGGGTTCACCTGATCGGATATGGACATTGTACTTCAATTTTGGGCCAGATTAGTGCGGCGGAGGTATTTCTTACATGGTTTGCGGAAACCTAGACGTTTTGGCAAATCAAACATGAGGTCATTCCATTGTAAGTTGTCATTGATACACATACATAGAATGGAAAGTTTTTCGGTTTCGACGATGCAAGTGACATTCATGTGCAGGCTGGATATTTAAATTTCACTTTAACGACAGTAGACAGCATTGTGTTTTGGAAGCATAATATTCCACTCTGTTGATAGTTCCCCAATTGATTATGCTGTTGATATCGGAATTTAATGAGCTTAATATACGCTGCCGTTCCCGTTCTACAGCCGAAGAGCAGGGGTGTGAGTGGGGAAACGAATTTGAAAAGCAGAGAGTTCTGTCGCCAGCAAAGGAAAATGATGGATTGGAAGTAGCAAGTAGGGAAGAGATCATTGATGGAAATTAAAAAATTGTGAGAGACAGAATGGAGCCCTGGGGTAAGCCAGCATTTATTTTATGAATATTAGACTAGAAACCATCCAAGATAACTTGAATTGAACGTTCCAAAAGGTGATTTCTAATCCATTGAAGTAGAGATTCGCCTATCCCCAATGCAAGCCTTTTTGGACAAAAGAGCCTGATGGTAAACTCTGGCAAGTGCATGAGAAATTCCAAGTGCAATTAACTGGCATTCTCCAGATAAAAGAGTTGCCATCGAAAGACCTGTGGAGCTGTTGCTACGAAATCCGTTCTGCAGGTCATTTAAAAGTTTTCGTGTTTCTCGATTTCATGAGTTGGCGGTTTATCAGCGTTTCCATGACCTTGGAAAGACCAGACGTAAATGGGATGGGTCTGTAATTTTTTAGCGACAAAGCTGTTTTCCATCGGCACGGAGTGAGTCCTAAAGAGTAGGATTGAATGAAAAGCTTATGCGGTGGTTTTGCCAGTGTTGAAGAACACCTCTTCAGACGAAGAGGAGATATACCATCTGGACCAGCGGATTTGTGAGAGTTTAGATCTTTAAGAACTCTTGCTACTACACGAGGGCAAAAGTGGATTCGTCCTATTGAAGATTCGATGCACTCAAGTGTAGGCACAAAGCACAATCTAGAAGTGTTGAGCTGTCCGCAAAGTGTGCAGCAAGCAGATTGGTTTTGTCCAAAGAGCTGATAGCTGGAATGTCATTATAAATGAGTGTTAGGATGGAGAATGAGTCAGAATTTCTGATGTTTTTGATGAACGACCAAAACTTTTTACTACCTTTGGGACGTATTGAATATTTCAAAGGCTTAGGAAAGGCATTGCTGTCATTCCAGGTTCGTTAGGACTTTTTTCCGTTTTTCTCTGTCGGGTTGGTCTTGTAGGACGGACAAAAACATTTCTCTGACCCCGACCGCCTCTTTACAGCTTGAGACGTATTGCGCATTTTCTTTTGATCTGATACTCTCAATCCGATGAGGGATAAAGGATCTCATTCCATTCTCATTCTGTGAACATATCAGCAGTGGCATCCGCGTGGCTATCGACCAAACATAACGTCCAATTAAAATTTCTAAAGAAGGTGTTAAGTCAGCTCCAATTGGCTTCTTCATATCATACGGTTCTTTTAGGAATTTTTTCCCTAATTATGTGGTCCGTGTACGTGAACAGTGACATGACACAGTGGTCTGACGAGCCTAGAGGGGAAATCACATTAACAGTGTACTTATTATGGTGGGAAGTGGTGGGAAGAAGTAGAAAAACGAGTCGAGGGTGTTGCTAACGTCTGGTATTTGCGTGGGCTCATTTCAACAAGAGATGTAGGATTCGTTTTTTTCTTTAAATTAAAACGAACAATTGTTGAGATATCTCTGAAACCTTTATTACTTCATAAAGTAGACACATGGGGATTATTTATTGGACACAGTATCCTCCAAATGACCACAGTGCCGTACGTTCACGGATTGGATTCTGGAAAACACGCATGCTGTCATTGATTTTCGCAAGAAAACCGTGTTTGTGTATGAAGCCCATTTCCACATTGGCGGCTACGTTAATAAAAATTTCCTCATCTGGGGCACCAAAAATCCACGAGTGATTCAGGAGATGCCAATGCACCCAGAACAAGTAACTGTTTGGTGAGGTTTATGGACCCGAGGTGCCATAGGTCCGTACTTTTTCGAAAATGGGGCCGGAAAAGCGATTTCGGTTATTGGAGCACGCTACCGAGACATGATAAAAAAAAATTGTGGATACGGATGACCTCTAATTCCAATAGGATTACGCTGTGTGCCATACAAATCGCGAAACTATCGAGTTTCCTGGCCGTGTAATTTAGCGTTTCAAAGACACCCATTGGCCGATACAATTTTTTCTATGTCAGACAGCGCATCGAACTCGTTAAATGTCGGATTGCTCTCCAGTTTGGGGCTTCTGTAAATAAAGCAGTAGTGGATAATTTGCTTACGGAGATTGAATTTTAACCTCATGAAATTGAATTCCGGATCGGAACAGGGACTACATTGTGCTAGAGTTTGGTAAGCTACATCACTACGCACGTAGACGGCGAGACCGCGGTGAGAGGAGAATAATGGCACTAGTTCGTAGCCAGGTAGCTTCAGATCTAAGAGATTTGAGAGGTGAATTTCCGTGTCATTATAAAATCCAAACCCAAAAAAGACAAACGCCGACGATGCTAAATAAGGCTTCGAACTGAAAATTCTGACGTTGGCTTATTGAATCAAATTGTTGTATGTGTTATGACATTACAACAATAGGAAACAGTGCACCAACAAAATTCACACTCACAATCCGCTATCCATCAGTTGTTACATAGAGCGCCTTCAGGACTCTAACGGCTAGTTAAGCAAGCGAATGATGGAGCTACCATGATTCATTGGCAGCCTGGATACCACAAACGCCAACGTTGCAGTCGAGATTAAATCAAAGCTGTTTGCGTTCAACGTAAGGTTAAGCTCTGCTGAGGCCTGGACACGACGAGTTAGCTCGAAAAGTATCCTCGCTTGATAGGGAACCGCAGAAAAAATTATCAAACCTCAACTCTGCACTATAAGAGTGGAAGTGAACCAAACGATACACATCAAACTCAATAAAAGGTAGAAAAATGTTGGAACTTCAAGACAGTTATGGCCGGAACTTGGAAAATTTAGAACAAGTAGAATTATCTTAAAAGGCAGAGCTGAACTATCATAGACTTCTGCGGGAGCATGTGGTAAAGCATCTCCTTACCAACGACGACCTCGGCATAAGCTGTGGGGACGTGAGGATATCCTACACTGTTTTGTGCCACCTTCCCCGCCTCAGTCATTTGACACAAAGAACTTTAGGAAGTCCAAATTCTCGGATGGCATAGGACAACCAACGCGAATTGGAAAGCAGAAACCTAAACTAACAACCGCAATTCAATTCCCATTTCTTCTACTTAATTCCCTCGTAAGAGCATCACAATGGGTGTACACAGATTGTAGGTAGAGCTCCAGATACTGCACCCCTCGCGAACACAAACCAAACCTAAGTTGATTTCCTAGATACAATAAGATTGCAGGTATATCAAAAGTCTATGACCAGCCATGCGATTTTTATTGGCTTTATATGGTTTTATTTTCCAAAAGCGGGACATGGTACATAACCGTAAAGGGAATCGGCGAGTAAAGGATTCTAAGGGTGGCAACAAGTCTCCAGAAACCAGAGAAAAAGTAAGGAAATTCGGTATTAGTCGAGAAAATAAACTGGATTAACTTAAATTAGAAATGTGGTGATGAGGTGAGTAGAGCAACTTCTGTCACAAATTCCAATATCTCTACTCGGTGTTTCACAATGCCGGCTCACCGTAAATAAAGAAAAGTGCTGGGGAAAAGATATGATGATATGAGCGTTCTAAGTTAAGCACTGAACATTGGAACAGTTGGACCGGATAACAGACCCTCTGAAGTCTAACCGATAATCGGGAATCTTAGGTTCATAAGTTTGTTGAGTAAAATGATGAAAGGCAATGGAACGGCTAATCAGTGGAAGGTGAGATTTCTTGTTACATTGTATAAAGGCAAATGCGACACGAGAAAGTGCAACAACTCGGTGAAACTTTTATGGCATACTATGAGAATACACGAGACAGTTCTGATCAGTATAGAGTCGATGCGACTTTGACTAAGGCAAGTGACATGATGTGATTCAAAACTTACGGATCGTGATGAAGACACATCGCAAGGCTTTGAAAGATCTACATATTGTCTTTAAGAAAGCTTTTTACAGAGTACCCAGAAATCTTATTTGCACGGCTTTCAGATCCCAAAATGTACCAGAGACGTATACTAGAATACTTACATGGAATGAATGAAAAGAAATTCCCGAAGAGTTCAAAGTTAAGTCTGGGTAGTCTAAAAAGTCCTCTACTTTTTAATATCGTCAGATTTCTTATAGCAGCATCACAGTGTCGACTCAGAAATGACTTCTCAGCTTTTTGCCGATGTAAGCTGTGATGTGTCAGCCCTTCAGGCAATGGGCTACGGATCAGTAGTACTAAGGCCGAATATCTTCATCGCCGGTTTTCCCAACTAGAATACATTTTCGAACATTAATTTAGAAGGAATCGTCGCACTGAAGTACAGAAAATTTACAAACTTAGGTTCCGTCGTTAACCAATAGAAACGGCAAAAACGCGTTTAGGGCAGTAGCAAGCATGTGCTGACAAAAAGTAGAGATCGTGGTGGGTGGACATTTTGAAGGATGTCGGTAGATCTACAATAATTTCAATAAGCTTAAGTCCGTTGCCAGACGAGGTGCTATGTAGGCCATTGTTACCACCTGTCTTACCAAAGATGTCCTCTTTTCATATCCTGGTGCTAAGATCGCTAAGTATGATTTTAACGTCAGAGGAGTATGTACCATATTGTCGATTAGGTCGTAGAATCATTCGTTAGTGGCGTTACGCTTGTCTTCCTTAGGATCATGGGCGCATATTAGGCTTATGTCACATGTCGGAAGCACAAGACTTCTTGGCTAATTCTGTAGCATATAGCAAATCCGCATCCAAAAAAGCGCCGTTTCTTTTCCCTATAAAAATGACCATGGTATATAGCACAGTTTTCCATCCTCCACGTGAAAATGCTAGGGTCGTCAGCAGTGTGTCCGTTTTTATCCGAGGCCATGGTTCATCGCATATTTTAATCTCTTCCGCATAGGTTTGTGAGCCCTATGACGTCGTCGGCCAGTATAATGCTACTGGCTGGGTATGTCCTTGCCATTCTAGTTTGCATGACTAAGCCTTTACTCATGCAGTTACCAGAGACCGCCAGTAGAAGGTAAAGCAAGCACTTCGATACAAACTTGCGTTATGGGGATAATGCAAATTATGGAACACTCAGCAATTTTCCGTTCAATCGCCAAGTTTGCCCCCAAAAAGATCATTGATGAACATTAAAAATAGTGTGGGAGGCAGAACGGAGCCCTGGGGTACACCAGCATTTATTTTGTGAATATCAGACATGAAACCGTCCAAAGCACGTATTTTCGACTAAAGTGCCTGATGCCAAACTTTGTCCAATGCCTTAGAAATATCAAGTGCATTGGTTCCACTTTTTAGTGCGACATGCCCATCATTGGGAACTTCTCTGATTCCAAGATATTTCATGAGCTGACGGTCTGTCAGTGTTTCCATGGCCCTTGAAAGAAGGGACGTAAGTTCAATCTGTCTGTAGGAGAAGGGAAAAGAACATTCGCCTTTTACGGACGGGCTGCACAAATGCTATTTTGTATTGACTCAGAAAGAATCCTAACGAGTAGGCTCAAGGAAAAAGCTCACGCAGTGGTTTTTAGAGTTTCAAGCATATTTCAAAACGACTCCCCATACCCAAGAATCGTTTTTCATCAACAAATTATGCATGCACGTAATCTGTGCCGACAATTAGTCAAATAGATTGGATCCAAAAGGGACCCTTTTTTTTGTCAGTTATTTTAAACACTTGTTACCTGAGTGATGCAAGAAAAAGAAAGAAGTACAATTTAGTGAAGCAGTTTGTTGAATCTTAAAGATGCAACAGTTTAAAACCCTTTTTTTAATACCTTTCCAGTCCAAATCAACCTGCATTTTACCGTTGAAACTAGTCCTTCAAATGTTCATTTTTACCAAACTCATCGAACTGATCAGACTTCAATTCGACGTCAAAAAATCATCTATCGATGCATGTTAAGATAATTTCCCATTTGAATTCGAACAACAATCCCCCACCTCTGTTGGAAAAAAAAGCTTCTCTGTTCATTTATCCCAGCAACCACCTCCTGGCACTTGGAACTGCCAGCTCATCTGAACGTGCCGCTTCAAGTTTTTGTTATTTCTACTTTTTTTCCGCCTTTGGTGATGGAGATGGTATTGCAATCGAAACTCATTCCGATTGCTCTTTCAGCTGGCTTCCATCAAAAGGAATCATACCACACTATGTGGCAGCAAAAAACAGCTCCTTCTCTCGCCACCAAAAACACCTTTTACCCAGAATTCGATTCAGTTTTTTTTTATAGTCCCATCAAACAGTGTTTCCTGTTTACATGAACCCTTCGAGCGAATTGGACACCACCGATGAAAAACCACCACCCTGTGCCTATAAAAAAAGGAGTAGAAAACAAGAACCCTAATATCCCTAAGGGGGATCCGTTGTGCTATGCACATTTCAACTCAACTCCAGAACGCCTCTTCAAGTGCAGCGCACAATATAAAGCCAAAACAAGATGACGTTGGCAGAAACTCCATAAAAAAAAGGACATATCACAGTGGAGAAGTTCTTCGGTGCTTCATTTCCTTCCCTTAGTCTAGGACATACCACCGCTGATATAAAATCCGAGAATGGTGGAATCCAAATGCGGAAAGATATCGAATGCTGAAGTGGTGGTATGAGGCTGGAATGACTGCATTTTACGATTATGCAAGTCTGAGTACTTTGAACGCCAGAAAAGTCAAATAGAGACGACGCTGCACATCTGGAATTTATCGATGTTTCGAATAGTTATCCGGTTAATCGACCATACCCGAGATGCTATCTATGCGGAGAAGTCGTATTCGTATCTAATACAAAGAGGAGTTATACGTTTATAATTCCAATGCGCGTGGTCATTTTTGTTTTGCCTATCAACCCACTTTCCGATGGCGGAAGTGAATATTTCTATTCAGACATAATTCGGTGTTTGGGGAAAGGAAATAAGTGATTGCTACGCGATAGATATTCTCATTCGGACCAATGAACATCTAAAAAGGTCCCTCTTACCTCGATCTGATTTTTTGATTATGCCCAAGACCGACTGATCTATATTCATTGACGTCTTGCATTTTCTTGTGGGTTTGCGGCCTTTTCGTTTTCGGTTTACGCCATTTTTTAAACTAACTGCCCACTTATCTGTTGTGTCATGCATTTTTGTGTCGGCTTGCTTTGTTCTTGATTTCATTGCATATTTTCTGTAAAATACTATTCCAGGAAAGGCCAGATTTGCAGGTTCTTTCTATCAATGGATGCAAGTTCTCTGGAGAATTCTATTGACAATTCTTGCAATAGTTACACAGGAGTGTCATTTAATTCTCCTTCTGCAGATTGATCTGCGAGAATTGGCCCCCATCTGAGACAAACCGAGGCCTGTCTGAAGTGTTAAGATTTTCATTGTAGACTGTCCTCTAGTCGCTTTTTATTTTGCGTCCAATACGCCTATCAAGTTTCTACCTACTACTCTACGCTCCTCAATAAGTCTACAGGGGTGCTTAGAAAGCCTTGACATCTGCTTTAATTACCGTCTTTCAACACTGTCTTTCATATCGGCCATGAATATGGTATCTTCCTCATAGTGCTTCAATTCATTTGCTTGGTTGTGGATGCAGGGTTGCTGATTTCCTTAATTGTTGCAGCACTGTCGTACCTAGCTATTCTTGTGCTTGATGGAATCATAGGATCCCTTTGTCCGGTTCCTGCCATCCATAAAATAGTTTTTGAAAGAACGAATTGTCACCATATGATGGATCTGGTGATAGACGAACTTGTATTTAAGCATAATTGCTTCCACACTAAGGCCATCTTCCTAACATACTTATGTAAGTGGTACCATAGCCTGGGGTGAACCAACTGCAAAGCCTCCCCAGCTGGCACGATCTTTCACCAGCTGCCTCCAGCTCCTTACACTTGCGTGCGTTCGTCTTCTGCTACGCCATCCCTCGGGTTTAGACTCGAAGACTCGTTGGCCGGAGCTGCGGTGTCCACATGCTCAAACGCTGGGTCCGTGGGCGGATGGATTCGGGGTGATAATGGTCTTGTACAGGGCCAATTGAATCTTGAACCCAAAGAAACAGCGATTGGCAAGAAAAATTCTGAATCTGATTTCTGCGAAGCCAAGACGATGTTATAACTGCCACATTCTGGCCAAGCCGTTGGTGGTAGGCCTTCTTTTCTGATGACAGTATGTACTTTGTTTCACTCTCGGTAACGGTCAGATCCATTTTGACCGCCACAACATAGCGACTTGCCTTGTCTATGAACTTTCTTTACATTCAAGCTATCTGTTAATTCATTATTTATCTTGATGAATAAGCGAAAGATCTCAATAGTCATCCTGCATAACCGGCCTTATTTGGCAACGAGTCCAAACTAGGCATGGCCTCGTGTAGCTCGCCCCTGTGCATTCTGTCATATGCGGCTCCAAAGTCGACAAATAGATGGTGAATACCGATCTGAAATTCCTGGGTCTTTTCCGAGATCTGGCTTAGTCATAATATTTAATCGACGGTGGACTTACCTGGGCTGAAACCCCGCAAGTATGGATAAACCAGATTATTCATGAATTATTAACATCCTCACACAATACGCCATCAAGACAGGAGACTACCTATAGATGGCGTAGTCAAAATGGTCTGATTTTCTGTGAATCAGATGCTGAGAATACATGCTTGAGGTATGCTTTCCTCTAAAAATATCTAAGAGATGAGCTGGTAGATTTTGCCGACTAGATTATTTCCAGTTCTTTTAAATAGCTCAGCAAGCACTCCATCTGCACCAGCCGGTTTATTCGATTTAAGCTTCTATACATATTGCAACCTTGACTTTGGGTCGGGGCGACGGAATTCTCTGTCATCTTCTTTTGTTCACCAAAGTATTTTGACCAACAACACCATTATACAGTCTGCAGAAGTAGGCTTCCTATATCTTAAGGACTAACGACAACTCTACCCGCAACATTAGCTCTGGATTCACATCCCTGGCATGATTAATCGTCATCGATCGCGCGCTTGTCGTGCTCTTTGTTTTTCTTTTTGAAAAGCCTATGCTCTTTCCTTCTTTTCTGATCATGGAGGGACTAGTATTTTGAGAAAGGCACGCGTTCGGTAAAGATTCTATAAGCCTCTTGCGATTGCAACTTTTCGTCGTCGAAATTTTGGTGGTATTACTTGACTCGGTTGTGCCTCCGCATTGGTATCTTTGCTGCTGTAAATGATCCGAGTCGACGTTGAAAGTTGAACATCCAGAATGCTTGAGTAGTTTCTAGTGTCGATCACAATATGACAAATCTGGTCGAAGGTCAGGGAATAGCCGAGTACCTTTATGGTTATTGTATCGTAGCCTGCAAACCTAGCAGTCACGAGCACTTAACACTCAAGTGGGTATCAACACTCTTATAATGCCTCAGCATGTGTTAATGTAGAGGGTTAAATGAAACGTAGGCTTTGTTATAGAAGAGGTCATTACCCTAGATGTACTCTACAAGAAAATAGAAAACATATTGACGCCGAGAAGATAGTGACGGTGTTAACAGTGCTGATCTTCTGTCACCAGATGTTCTTTGGCTGTGATTTTTTGTATCAATGAAAAACGTTCGTTCAGCCTTTGGATTATGTTTACTTGATGTCTTAAATATTTTTCTGTTAAGTTGAGAAAATCATATCGACTAAGTGATAAGCGCCAGAATTGATGACCATTTGGGACCGATTTGTGGCATTTTCCATCACTCTTGCCAGAACTTCCGGCAATGGGTCTTCGCATTCCTGACGAATATTCTCTTTGAGGGCTTCAAAAACAAGTCTGGAATGGTTAAATCAGGCGATCTTGTCAGAAAGTGCAAGTCGCCAAAACGGGGGATTAGGCTACCCAGAAATGCAGCCCTCAGAATTTTGGTTGTGGCTCGTGCAGTATGCGCCTCTGCTACATTTTGTTGGAATCTCAATACATTCAATTGAAGAAGGAAATAGTAGGTGAGCATGGTAGTCGTTTGCCCTCGGCGTTTTCAAAATATAAGCCCCGATGACGCCTCCAGTGTAAACAGCACACCATGCAATAACTTTGAGTGGGCGTAATGGCTCTTCGTGGGTTTTACGTGGACTTTCAGTGACCCAGAAGTGATAATTTTGCTTATACACATATCCACAGGGATGGAAATGGGCCTCGTCACTCATGCTGATTTGCGATGAAAAGTTGTCTCCTTCGTGGTCCAGATTCAGGATGGATTGAGGGTGGGTAACATGCTTTTGGTGGTCAACAGCTAACTCCACTATTTGCATTTTGTAAGGGAACGTCTTACAGTCTTTCACTAAAATTCTCTGTAAAGCAGAACGGCTGCTCCGGGACCGGCCAGACCGGCAGCATTTCGCGTTATCTCATACTCTTCTAGGCCAGCTGCTAAACGTCGTAGTGTTTGCACAGTTGGTGTCGGGAAACCATGAAACCTGCGCCGAAATTCACGCTGCGCCAACACCACCGACGAATTGTTCCGCGTTCTTTAGGAGTATAGCGATTCATACCTTGTTGACGTATATTTTGTATCTGTTTACTTCACAAATGTTAAAGTAGACTTGATATTTGCCGCCTTTTGCAAAAATTATATACATTCCGACAGGGCGATGACTTTTGCGACACCTTGTACATCCACTTCACAGTCTCGACTATGATGAGACTGGAAATTGTTTTGAGGAGACTGCCATCAAGGACAGGGAATTAAAAATGAAATTGGTCACAGGTGTACAGTCCAACGTGCTTCCCGTTAAATGTGTGAAAAAAGCCTAGATCCATCCAAAACAAAGCGTTTAGTTGGATCTGGAAATAACAAAGTTGAGGTAATAGATGAGGTTAGGGCACGTTGCAATGTCAGGAACCAAGGTGTTGTCATAAACTTGTGAAAAACTTGTTTCTCATATTAGGCAAGAACGCTTGCGAGACCCTTAAGTTGTCACTTCGAGTTCATGAACTAAACTGCAGCAAATCGCTTTTCAATGGTCCGGATTGTATTAAGGATTCTGTACTCGGTATATGACACAGATTTAGTAAATAGTCCGGTATTTCGAATTCAGCTCCCAAGATTCCTTATAAAATCTGAGAAGATGTAAAAAAGGAGATCGATAAGGTGGTTGATCTACGAGTGCTAGGTATAGCAAGAGAGGCCCATGGAGTTGTGCGCAATAAACACAAATTGAGGTTGTCTTGATCACGACAAGCCGTTTGAAATTTTGAAGATATGTCTTTATAATACTGCAGTATTGCGATATTAAGCTCTAAGTTGATGGAAGCAACACAGCGTAGGAGCAGTACTTATCCAAAATGACCAGCCAGTGGTCTATGCTTCGAAGGCATTGACATTATCACAACAGCCCTACCCGCAGATAGAAAGGGAGGCTTTAGCCAAACGATTCCACGAATGTGTTTTCGGTAAGCGCCTATCAATTGAAGCTGATCACACAAAACCTCTGTACTGTGCGCCAACTAGATTGCAAAGGATTTTCTTCGCTGTTTTGCCATACTTACTTACATGGCGCTACAGTCCGGGGTGGACCTGGGCCTCAACCAATAAGCTTCTCCAATTAGCGCGGTATTTGGCTAACTGCTTCCAGTTGCGCACTCAAGTTGGTTGAGACCTACTTCCACTTGCGCGCGCTACCTAAGGCGAGGCGTCCTCTACTACATCCCTCCGGATTAGAGTCAAAGATTCTGCGAGTTGGAGAGTTGGTGTTCATTCACTCTACATATTCCAGCCATCTCAAACGCCCAATGCGCAGTTTTTTGACCAAGTCGATGTCGCTCTACAGCCCGTAGCGTTCATGGGTGAATCGTCTCCTCCAGAACCCCTCAACCCATACGGGACCAAATATCTTACGAAGATTCTTCTCTCAAAACGACCAAAGATCTCTTCTTTCGCTTTAGAAGGGGTCCATGCTTCGGAATCATAGAGCAGGACTGGGATTGTGAATATTGAGGTGAGGAAACCGTATGCTTGCTATAGTAACCCTGCGTCCCGTAGCGAAATCGTTTAGCCTAAGTCCGTTTCCAGACGTGATGTCGTACAGGCTATATCTTCCGATTGTACTACCAAAGACGTCTTCCTTTCCAATTTTGGCATTAAAGTCGATTAGGACAATTTTAACGTCATACTCACCTCATATTACGCACAAGAAAGGAAAGCAATTTGCATTGGCAGATGCTCTAAGCCGAGACTGCAGTGAGTCAAAAACATTTCAACAGGCTAAGCCAGGTTGGAAATCGCAGATAAATCGTTTAATTCAAGTTCCGGAAGAAGCACGCAACAAATAAGTTGAGAAGACTGAAAAAGACTTAGGTCTTCGAACGTTTAGAAAAGAACTCAGTTTTGACAATGGAATATAGGTGAAAGCAGAACAAATTGTAATACCAGCTCCAATGAGAATGTGCATGCTGACAAAAGTACATGAGGGTCATCAAGGGATGCAAAGATCAGTAAGTCGGACTAGAAGTACTTTGTTTTGGCTTAGAATGGCAGAAGACATAACGAGGTTCGCGAAGACTTATGGGACTTGCCAAGCAACTCAAATGTCTAAGCCAAGAGTTAAAGATATCCTAGAAGTTCCGTGGGAAATTGTAGCCACTTCGTGCATTGCATGCAGCTGAAACTATACGACAGCTTGAATTATGGTTTAGGACATTTGGAATTCCGGGAACATTGGAAAGTGAAAACGGCTCGCAATGCTTATCAAAGCAATTCAAAACATTTGTTAAGGATTGGGAATTTGTTCATAGATCTCAAGTATCCGCGATCAAATGCAATGAAAATCGTGCAGCAAAGATAACTCTGATATTGACATGGCACTACTTAACTAGAGAAACACTCCAATGGACAATGCGATGTTTCCGCAGCCAAGTGACAGGGGTTGCATTCAAAAGGCCAAACGCGATTGGTGAAGAGGAAAAACCTATGCAAAAGGAAATACACCACGCTCCATCATTGTGCATACCGATGATGGAACCCTCACACCCCGAAATTCATTGCATTTCAGAAATAATGGTATTGTAGGAGTTAATCCAAAACCCCAATCCGAGGATGTGACCTCCGAGAATAATTGACTGAATATCTGTCAACTACAATACTTCGCGAAATACCGAACTCATTCCCATTTCGGAGGCAGTCAGTATTGCCAGTGGTCATGGCAACGTTTCAAGGGAATGTATGCTTGCATTTACCATATTACATATTATACCTGTAACACCGTAAATGGAATTAGCATTCATTGCTGTGCCAATCAGGGACGTGTTTATATCGTTGAGCTCCGATAGCTTATAGTTGCGATGTAGGAACCACGTTCTGGACATGGTGTTTTACTGTCTGTGTTTTCCCAAGACCCCCTCAATGATGGCTTTCTCACCCAGCCTCAGTTTAAGATCTCCTAGCACAAATGTATTTGGTGCAATACCTGGGATATTGAACATACGTTTGGTCTAAGAAGCTAAGGGGTTTCTTCGTCCTTATCTTCTATAGGCAGACATTTAACCTGCGTCTTACTCGAATGACAAGTGCAAATGCAAATACACGTTGCCTTCCATCTTTGTAGCCTTCGGCGCAGTAACTGTCGTAGTTCTTCCTCCGCATTCTGGCCGGCCCATTCCATCACTTTCTAAGAGTCTATGCCCTCCACGGCATCTGAAAAGCTGAAGTTCGATAACCTTAAAATGTTTGCTGGAGTCATCAACGTTATATTCGGCCGTATTCGAGGCTGTTGGTTGTCTTAAATAAAATCACTGGATAAGATATCTGGCTAAATAGTCCAGTACCAGTAGTCTCGCTATGGCCTATTTTGGTTTCTTGAGCCGGCTTCTCAAGCCCAGGGTCCCGACACAACCATGGAGCTCCGTTTGAGCCTGTATTTCGAATACATAAAACTAGCTCAAACTGAATAGAGCAGAGAATGCGTTCGTTGATCGGTATATTTGAGTTTGTCGTTATTTACCTGATGAAGAAGAAGTTCCGTTGTGGCCTAACAATCTCGTCGGCAGTTTCCAATGACCTTTGTAGGGTCTTTATTGCCTAACCTACCCTACCATCAGACAGAGGAACTAGGCTTCCAGGCTTCACCACGTGGAAGTGAGAGTAGGAATTGTTGGCCAGAAGCTAAGGTGTTGACGCTGGTATCTTCATAGGACACTTGATTACCATTGAAAAGTTGTAGTCAGTTCAGGACAACTACAGAGTCTTCCAATAGGGACTTCCAAACTTTGACTGTTGATAGCGACTATATTGTTGAAGCTACATCTGTCAAATTGGCTGTCGTTTATTCAGTCTGTTTTGCCAAAACACCATGGATGGACATAGCGTTCAACAACACGTGCAAATGATAAAATTATTTTATCAAAACGGGTGTTCTGTTCGGGCAACGTTCTGCGCGCTTCGACCATTTTACGGTCACCATAGAATGAGTTCTCTGGCTCAGTAAACGATAAACCAAGAACCGTACGTCGACGAAATGCAAGATCTGCCGACAACATCGCCGCTGTCCGTGTGAGTGTGCAGGAGAATGCGAGGCAGTCGATTTCGGGTCGCTCACAAGTGTTCGGCCTTTCGCAGACCACAACTTGGCGAATTTTGCGTCGTGACTTGGGCCTGCATCCGTACAAAATTCAACAGACCCAGGAGCTAAAGGTAAACGACCACAGACAACGACGTGTGGTCGCTGAATGGGCTCTGGAGCAGTTGGAAACTGACCCTAATTTTCATCGAAAATTCATCTTCAGCGATGAGGCTCACTTCTGGATGAATGGGTATGTTAACAAACAAAAATATCGAATTTGGGACGATACCAATCCACATGAGATTCAATAGCGTCCAATACATCTCGAAAAAGTCTCTGATTGATGTGGATTTTGGGCTGGCGGCTTCATAGTTCCATATTTCTTTGAGAACGACGTTGGGCAGGCCATCACCGTCAACGGCAAGCACACTATAGGTCGATGATTACCAACTTCATTTGGCCTGAATTCGATGATATGGATACCAACGACATGTGGGTTCAACCGGACGGCACTACGTTCTACACTGCTCACGCCACATTGAAAATTCTGCTCGAGGGATTCGAGGGCATTCTCATCTCACGTGGAGGTGATATGAACTGGCCATTCTGCGGTCGTGCGATTTGACCGCGTTATGGGGTTTCCTTTGAACGAAGTTATACTCCATACATAATAGCATCGATAGGCCTTCCAAACGAATAAGAAACTTCGATGATATCTCATACACACTTCGTTTTATTTAAATGTTAAGGTAGGAAGCGCTTAATGAAAGAAACTTTAGATTGTGTTTGCTTGCGCGTCATTTTTGATACACAAGTCCGAATAGCAATGTAATAATTACATTGCAAGCATAATTTATCGTGGAAAAAGCCAGCGAGATAGGAAATTTTATGCTATACTGGCTGAATATCACATTCCGACATTCCAAAGCTTGACGAATTTAACACCAAATTCAGTTCCTCTCCAAACCGTACTTGTACCTCATCCTGTCCTATAGCAAGCAAGATAGACCATTAGGATCTACAATGGCAGATCAAAGGCCTTCCACAGTTGCACTGTAAGAGTAGGAAAGGTTCAACTCAGCTAAATGAGCTAGGTCAGAAAGGGTATGGAAAACCTATAAGCTCGCCGCCAGGAACTATGTACTTAATATGTGGAAGGCCTACAGTAGGTCCGGCTCAAGAATGCATATGATCAACAGCACATGTGAGTCCCCTTGGCAGTGGCGAATCCTGCCCAGAATACCATGTATCTATAGCATACTTAAGCACGCTGGTGGTAGCTGTATTGCCTCTGAGTAAGAATTATTTTATCTGCATATGAATACTCGGCGCACCGGCTGCTTTGAGGAAATTTACCATTCTGAAGACATAACGGAAACTTAAAATGGGAAATTTGTAGCATCGAATCAAATAAGGCATCAGATCCTGATGTTTTCTTCCTGAAACTTGAGGGTGACTTCCCTGCAAACTGGCAGAATGCTTGTCATGTATCTTCTGTCCCATCTAGCCCTCGGTGCAACCCCCAGTACTTGGCCTGAGGTCATCATAGTGTTCATACTCAAACTATGAAAAGCTCTTAAGTTCTCCCGAAGTATCATTGACCCATCAGGCTGGTAAGAGCATTGTCATCCTCCCTCGAAGAATTCTCGATTCCAGCAGTGCAGTCTTGGAGCCTGTCCAACTATCAACAATCTTACCAAAAACGGAAATCCACTGAGATCGTACTTTGAGGTTGAATTTATAGTTCTCCACAGAAGAGTTCTGAATGCACATTCTCCAAAATGCATTACGCAAACTCTTATCTTGAACATTCAACTGCGGCCTTAGCGTCAATCTGGTTCTATAACCTGGTCCTCCGTTGCATGATGTATGGGGTCATCATCTCTCAGTTTAGGCGCATAAGGCGGGGTCTACAACTCCCCAAAATCACACACACCACGATTACTAAACGCGTTCTGACGTATGGCATAGCCTACTAATAGCCTGCAATGAAGAAGAGGACTACCATCAAATTGCTACAAAAAAATTAAACAGTCTGCTTGCTTAAGGTTAGCTGGAGCTCTAAAGACCACTCAATAGCCGGTCCTTCAAACTCTTCTCCATCTGACATTTCCAGGACGTGAGTTGCTATGAACTCTAATCAGTAGGGTAGCCTTCAACCGACCAACTGACCATCAATTATGTTCGGTAACTTCATCGCAATTGTCACAGACGGCTCTAAGATTGCCGAAGTCAACGCGTGGGTTATCTCTGAAGGCAGATGGCAAGCTGAAGTTTCAGCTACTGAACTAAAGCTAAGTGTCATACCTTCGACGAATATTAAAAAAATATATAAACAATCAAGGTGTTTAAGTAGTAAGGCACGTAGCTCTTAAAGTAATAAGCAAACAGCTCAGAATCAGCCTTTAGTGGGTTCCAGGACACTCGAACTTCTAAGAAAATTGCGCTGCTGATGAACTGGCAACACCTGGATTCTTAGGAATAAATAGTAGAACAGATTGACAACGTCTAGATGCCAATGGCCTAGGTCAATGACTTGATATATTCTCTCAGATTTATATTTCCTATACTCAACCCCAAAAGACGATGAGTAACTCACCAAGCTGTGGTGAAAAGATATCTCTAAACTCTAAATATTTTCTCAGAAAACTGTGCTATCCGAAGACATGTGCAACGATCGACTATTTCCTACAAAAAGTAGAAGCTGTAGGTATGATGAGGAAGAGTGAACAGTTGCGCACCTTGCCTTGCCCTGCTTTAGCATTCATCGAAATGCAATTCCTAGGCGACCATCACTTCCGGGACTGTTGTACAAAGACGCGGACCATGACAAATTCATCGAAAAATCTTTATGGTTACAGGAGAAGCCAGGAGTTGGTATGGACTTTGTCTGCAAAATTATCAAAACCTTAAAACCGAAGAAGGTGATGGTAGTACTACATATGTTAAACAGTCTTCTTTGCCAGCTTCTTGGTTCAAAACACCCTTAGGGTCGGAATATCATAACCAATTGGCGGGTCATTAAAAATAAGAAAACTTCACCAATGCAAAATTCACGATAAGGGTTCCTTTAAGACATCCTTTCAGCCATCAGAATACTTACCAAAGAGAACCAGGTACGATAGCTATTTGAACTCTAAAGAACTAGCGCCACGTACATAAATACGTATTACGTTTCAAATCAATCACGTCTTGCTAAGGACAATGTTGCTAAGCTGTCAATTTACCTACCCACGATGGAGCTAAATAGAACTTGCAACCTGCAGCTTACAACCGGCAATCATGTAGCACAATTCAAACAAAGTACGAGTATTACTTCCCTTTCGCAAGTATTCCCTTGCTGTCAATGGAGGTGGAAGAAACTATTCCTGCATTCAAGGACTATGATGCTTATCAGGTGAGAAATTTTCCTTTTAACACCTGCCACCCCAATCTGTTGCTAAGATTCTATTGAATAAAGGATCCAGTACTCCTACCATCTGCTCCATTCAAAAAACCTCCAACCCCTATCCATCACACCACACGACGAAGTAGACTTGCACTTTCCATTGAATGCAAAGGGCTTGACTCATATTTTTCAGCACGCCAAGTACTGAAACCTGAAAACGAAAAAAAAAAAAATCAACAACAACAACAACAACAACACCAACAAGAAAGTGGCAATTTTTAATGGCATATGCCTCACTCCAGGCTAAATGGGCATTAACCCCAAAAACGGACCAAGGACTTGGATCCAAAGAAGCCAGTACCCCAAGAGCATCCATCTCAAGATCCATGGACAAAAAAGGAAAATGGAAAATGGAAAAGGGAAAACTTTCAAAAGGGACTGGAAATTGCAGTGCGCCTCTTGCCTGAGAGGAAGCGCAACATAAAGACCTTCCAAATGTATCTCAACCATGCCCGCCAGGTAATTGTTGTGCGGGACTTAAAATCTCCATGTCCAGAAATAGACGACGACGATGATGACGCCTACGATAGCGATGGGAATGACGATGATGACGATGAAGATGGAAAGCAAGTATTCGTTGCCAAGAAGTCATCGTCACCCATAAAGAATAGGAAAACGGTTGAGGCACCAGAGGTATGGTGAAAAACAGAGCACACACCACTTTACGCGCGGCTCCATCGTATCTGCATGGAGTACGAAAATGACTGTAACCACCATGGAACCAACCACTCTCACTGCCACCTACTTCCATTATGCATTCATTACTCAACCAAGCAGTCCTGGCCGGGGTAGATGGCAGCTTTGCGAGCGATGGTACGGTCGGTTGGTGGTTGAAAATAGCCATTAGGAGCCGTAGCTGGTGATGGTGCTGGTGCTGGTGCTGGTGCTGGTGCTGGAACTGGGACTACATCGAAACTAGGACAAAAATCGCCCGCGGCTGTAGACTGACTTCGTTCAAAGTTTCACTATCTAGCGGCTTTCTCCTTCTGCACGCGCTTTCTCGTTAATATGTTTTCATTATAACGAGTATTTCCCGGAAGGGGCCAGAATGCAAAAAGAGAAATTTTAAAATTATTTTGATTTACTTTAGCTGGATGGGTGGAGGGGAGAGGGGGGGGGGGTTGAAATGGGGTCGACGGATAGGTAGTGGGGTTGGTAGATCTGACACGGGTCTAAGTCTTTGCAATTAACTTGGGGGTGTTTGTCTGTTTTAATTTTTAATTGAATGTCGGGTGACGTTTTGTTCTGGTCTACGACCGACAGTGCAGAAGGCAAAGTGCACCTATTATCTCGAGAGGAGGCACAATGTCGGGAATATTTAAGTGGCTGGCGTTGGCAATACCAAGAAATCAATTTGAGCAAAGATTGTCGTTCTACCTTCGCGGCAGGATTCCAAGAACTCAATGTGGGACTGGATTGCCGGTTTCAGTCGATTGCAATTTGTTGTGGGTAGTTGTTGGGGGTTCTTTAATAGGACGTCATTAATTGAAAAGAGGTCGATTCGAATAGATCGAATTTGATGAGGTGATTATGTGCAATTTGTGCGTGGACTGGAGGTCGAAAGGAAGCGGAATTGAAATCGCTTGGGAATTAGCATTTGGATTTCATTTATTTATTTTCAGTCATTTGGGGACCTAGGGTTGTTGCAATTTTTCCTTCCGTCATTTTCTTTAATTCAAGTAACATTGGGAAGGATTGTTGTTTGTAATAGTAATATGCCCAGATCGATCGTGAGTTGACTATCTTAACGCTGAGTTGGTTGGGTATGCATCGAAGTTGTATAAGACGCCGTTCTTCCAGAGTGGATTCTAAAATTCAAAACGGAATCCGGGTTATAAGACTGGTGTTAAATTGGACCTTATGTCTTAGCCATCGTAGATGTTGCCTTTGACATGGCATTACAGTGAGCCAGTATTTTTTGAGCCATTCAAAGTGCAGCGGAGAGGGATCTGAAACCACCTGAAGATACTTGCTTCCAACCTGCGGCGGCCCTATCAAGTTCTTGACAAAAGGCATTCAACTCTCAGAGAGTACAGCCACTGCAAAAGGGTCTTCTTTCTAGATTCCATCCATCGAATATTCGATCATATTTCGCAGTTAAATTGGTATATGGTATGCTCGCTAAATTAAATTTGTCCAGGTCAGTTAGGCGGAATCATTGGCTATCATAGTCGAGATTAAATAAATCTTTCTGCATGGCAGTCGAACTCTGTTGGTCTTTATTGTGTGCTTCTTGTATTCCTTCTTTTGTTTTCTACGAAGCCGGTCTTCATGCCGACTACTCTGCTCGTGGACCTCATAGGATAACAGAGGCAGCATCTTTGCGCTATATTTGGTCTACAGTACTTGATGCTGGTGGCATAGGACCTCTTGACACAAAAAGGGTATACCCAATCCAAACCCAAACGGTAGTCAAAAGGTTGGTGAATGCAATTATATAAGAACACAAGCGTTCTCACTCTAGCCTCACACCAACAACTCCTAATACTCACCTCCACGTGGTGACTGCTGGGTGCTTAATACCTCGACTGGAGATTGGGTAGCCAACCCCTGTGGAAGGTTGTGGGTGGTAGCTAACGAGAGGGGGGAGTGCCATCTCACTAAGGCTCTTTACCTTTTCCCGCGCGGTAGCGGACAAACTCTAAGGTGGCGTCCATAGTTCCAGTTGAATACCAGGCCTATAGGGATCTCCAACACTAAGTCAGGGTGTTGGAAAAGAGTTGGTGGCGGGCCAACTGTATCACTCACATGGTCAGTTCTTCCCGAGAGAGGAGCGCTTTGAGGACTCTTCATATGAAGAGCCTCCGATCCCTCCGGAGTTAAGAACTGAAGAAGTCGATTATGGTGTTTCACTTCTTCGCTCCAGGAGATCTCCTGGAGCTAATGGAATGACCGGAGAGATGGTGAGAGCCATCTGGAAGGCCGTCCCAGAATACCTGCTTGGTCTTTATAGCAAATGTATTGCCTGCAGCTACTTCCCCAAGGATTGGAAGGTGGCAAGGGTGGTTGTGCTCCTGAAGTCCACCGATAAGAATAGGTCTGACCCTAAATCTTATCGGGGCATCAGCCTGCTTGCGGTACTGGGAAAAGTGCTGGAAAGGGTTATGGTGGAAAGGGTTTCAGAGAGCATGGCGGAACCAATATCCCCCTTCCAATTCGGCTTTAGAAGAGGCAAGTGTGTCGAGGATGCATGGTCTTTCGTAAAAGACAGAGTCCTCAGAAGCAGGGCCAGTGTAGTTATAGGCATCTTTATTGACTTCAAAGGTGCCTTTGATAACCTAAACTGGCAGAAAATAGTAACCAGGTTGCAGGAATTCGGCTGTCGGGAAATTGGGCTTTGGGGAAGCTACTTTTCCGACAGAAAAGCGACTGTGGTAAGTGCACACGACAACGTCTCAATTAATGTTGAGAGAGGTTGCCCCCAGGGGTCCATCTGTGGTCCATTTATTTGGAACCTGATGATGGATCCACTCTTGCGGCGGCTAAACGAGCTCTGTGGGTGCTGCGCCTATGCAGATGACCTGCTCCTCATCCTTGAAGGCCAGTCTAGGGCCGAAATCGAGGCAGTAGGAGAAAGAGCTCTAGCAGTCGTTGCTGAATGGGGAGAAAGCGTAGGGGTAAGTGTGTCACAGGATAAGACCGTCTTAATGAAGCTCAAGGGCAAGCTGAACGTAAGACGTCGGGCTCCTAAGATACATTTGAACGGCGTTGGCATTAGATGTGTGACTGAGGTCCCCGGAACTATGGTTCCGGCCTGACCTAGGAGTTGGCCCCCTTGTGGGAGTATCGTGGTGGCTGTAGGTTTAAACCCAAAATCGCGGGGAGAATGGACCGAATGGATCTTGGACATCTCATGGCTTAGCATATGTTGTAGTGTACTACGACTGGTGCTGGGCCATGGGATTGCTATGGAACCAATTGGTCTGCTCGATGTGAAGTTGCATTGCAACCGGGTGCCATGACCCACAGAATGGCTGAGGTATTAGATAGACCTCGACTCTTCATCAAAGGGGAAGTTCGTGCCTTACACATGACTTCGAATCTGGTACTGGTGGTAGTACTTGTACTACCCGAAGGGCGCTTATCAACGCATTGTTTTGATATCTCGTGCGAAGACGCACCGTAGGCTTAAGCCCTTACGGCAGGTACCTACGTTAAACACAAGAGACATCTGTATCACTCACATGCCCGAGGCGGGTTACTGGCTCTGGAATTTGGTCCGGCCTCTTTTGTCCTAGGGGTACCATAAAAGACCTGGCTCTCCAGGTTGGCGGTTGTGCGTGGGATTAACTGCCCTACCACGTGAAAAATTATTTGTTACGAAGCGACCAATAGCCTCGGATAAGGACGGATTCACTTCTGACGACCATGCAAAACGAACAAAGGACAACGACTCTCGGAACAATTAGCCGATGCCCTAGACTGCTATAAATCAGAATAACATAACCACCATCCAGGAAGTGCGGTATGATGTGCCGGGCAAACGAAAGATGAAAAACTGTGGTGTTTACTACAGTGATTGCTATAGGGAACGTAATCAGCATCTGTTTGTATGCGGATTTGTTGTGAGCGGCAGATTTAGGCAAGAAGTCTTGAGCTTTCGACACGTGACTGAACGTCTTATAACAATTCGTATCAAAGGTAAATTCGCTAACATCAGCTTTATATGCGCTCACGCCCCAAAAGGACGATATTACCCAATAAAATTTCTACGAGCTCCTCGCCAAAACCTGCGAGCATTGTCAGATACATGACGTTAAAATCGTTCTTGGTGACTTTAATACCAAAATTGGAGGGGAAGATATCTTTGGTAGCATAATCGGAATACGACACCACGTCTTGAAACTGACTCAGACTAATCGATCTCGCTGCGGGGCGTAACATTAATATAGCCAGTACACGGTTTCCTCACCGCAATGTTCACAAGGGAACATGGCGGACACCAGCACTTGTATTTTAGATGTCCGAACATTCCGGGCGGCCAACACAGACTCGGACCACTACCAGGTTGCAGCCAAGGTACGCCTACGGATGTCTCAGACGCCACAACAACTGGGAAATACCCGTACTATGAGGAGATTTAACATTGAATGGTTGCAATCTCAACAAGCCGCCAGAACCTTTGCCGATCGCGTTCCCTCAACCTCTCGAGAATTCCTTTGAAGCCAGCATCAAGTGCTGAAGACCAGTGGCTTAGATGTCGAGAAGCCATCAGAAATGCCGCAGCTGACGTGTGTGGGTTTCACCCGCTCATCACCACGAAACCCTTGGTTTGATGAAGAGTGGCGAAAAGCACATGCAAGAAAACAAGGTACCTGCAAACCGGCGCTGCACAAAAGGACGAGAGCGGCTCGTTAGATCTATGAGCAAAAGAGGAGGGAAGAACGTTGGCTTCTCCGGAGAAAAAAAGAAAGAACATGAGAAGCGCTCGATCGAGGGAATAGAGAGGTGCCACTCTAGGAATAATGTTCGGAAGTTTTACCAAAAGGTAAAAACAACGTGTCAGGGTAATAAGACCCGAACGAAAAGCCCTAGAGGTGAACAAGGAGACCTTGTAGTAGAGTCACAGTCGGTGTTGAGGATATGGAAAAACCATTTCTGCTGACTGATAAACGGCGAAGGCGACATAAATACCGCTGTCAAGCAGAGTGAGCAATATCTAAACTGAAGTCGAACAAGGCTGACCTGGTAGAGAGCATACACCAACTTATTTCCAAGATTTGGTCAGATGAATGTATGCTTGATGAATGGAACCTCAGAATCGTTTGCCCGGTTCACAAGAAAGGAGACTCTCTAAGCTGCGCCAACTATAGAGATATCGGTCTCCTAAAGATCTTGTCTGCCGTATTGTGCGAGCGCCTGAAACCATTTTTCAACAATCTGATTGGACTCTATAAGTGCGTTTTTAGCCCGGTAAGGCCACAATTGACCAAATATCCACACTACGGCAGATCCTGGAGAAAACCCAAGAAGTGCAGATCGATACTCACAGGATCTACAGAGACGAGCAATACGAGCCAAATTCGTCCGCTTGTGCAGGATGATGATGGAGAAAGCTCGACCTAACCGAGATCTTTGACGTCAAAAATGGATTATTCAAGGCAACGTGCTGTCATGTGACTTCTCCAACATCTCAAGTATCAAGAATTGTGCTAAACTTACAAGCGAACACACGAGGTACGATCTTTCAAAAGTCTGTTCAATTGCTTGCATACGCCGACGACATTAATATTATTCGTAGAACACAGTGAGCTGGCACTGGTGCGTTTGCGAGTATAGGAGCAGAAGCAGCAAAAATGGGTCTAGCGGAAACGAAGACGAATCAAAGTATATGCTGTCCACGAGAAGGGACACGCAACATCGACCAATCGGCCAGAATGTCACAATCAACAGCTATAACTCTGACGTAGTGAGGAACTTTGTCTACCTCGACTCTGCTGTCACATCTGAAAGCAACATCTCTTCAGAAATCAAACAAGGAATAACGCTTGCCAATCGCTGTTTCTTCGGGCTAAGACGGCAACTGTGTAGTAAGGCTCTCTCCTGACCAATCATGGAAACTCTATATAAGACCTTGTAATAACAGTCCTCCTCTATGATTCCGAAGTATGGACCCTTCGGAAGAAGAGATCGTTGGTTGTTTTGAGAGAAGAAATCTTCGTAAGATATTTGGTTCCGTATGCGTTGACGGGTTCTAGAGGAGACGATTTAACGATGAACTTTACGAGCTGTACAGCGACATTGTCCTGGTCGAAAAACTGCGCATTGGGCGTTTGAGATGGCTGGGACATGTACTTAGAGCGAATGAACACCAACGCTCCAGCCCGCAGAAGAGGAAGGCTTCGCCTTAGCGCGCGCAAGTGGATGATTGGGATTTCTGCAAGCGTACGCTTCCAAAACAAAATATTGTAGTAGTCGAGGTCTATGATTTTTACTCGAACTATTCAGCATCCTGAAGAAGTGTCTTGTAAGTCCACGATATCTCTTTGTGAGATGCTGAAAACGTGGAATGTTTCAATCAGCCGCAGAGTCCTTTATCCGTTTTGTTCAATAGCACGCAGAACTGTCGTGGCTTTTTTCAACATTGAAGTATGCGTTCATATTAGGTTGGTGTTGGAGAATGTATGCTTCGTATGGATTGTGAAGGTGTGTTCGCTTACGCAGGCCGTTTCCCAGACAAAAAATATCACTAAATCTGGGTCCAGATATCTTATAACAAAATACAACTGTTGTCTAGCAATAAAGTTAAGGCAGACGGAAATTTGACTAAAATGGAGAATTTTAAGCTCTTAAAGATCCGTCTTCCAAAAAATTGGTAACAAGTCTTACGGGAATTAAAGATGGCAAGGAAAGTTATCGTGAGACAGCATATATTGCAGTTCTATTAGGTGAAAGTTGAAATCAGGATCTCGGCAAATTTGCCAAGCATAAATATTCAGTAAACTTTTACAGTCCGTGTTAGGACTTCTTAGAATGGATGAGGACAAAATAGAATCAAGGCTGCCGACAAGCATAAAACTGTAAGCTTCCCATCCTGGACGAAATGTTATGGTTATCTAAAACTTCGATATGATCAAGAATAAATTCCATATCGAAAAAATATTTTAGCCAAAAGATTCTACTTTGGGGACTGACAGGCGACTGATCGGCAAACTGCTGACCGCCAAAAATCTGCATTGAGATAGTGGAGCAACAACCAAGTTCGTAACAATGGGCCTGGTTTACCTCTTCGTGGTGGTCTACTACTACTAAAATTACTGCTGCTACTATTTGTTGAAGCCCTTATGGAATACGGGTTAAAATTGCCCCTACAAAATGTTTTAGATTTTTGGTCCAAGAAAAGTAGTTGCACGTAGGACCGCGTTATACCACAATCCTTCAATTAGAAAGAGCATTTATGCGGAGTAAGTAGGACATTTACAGATTTAGCTTGATGGAATGAGATACTATTTGTTCCTGGTAACACTGTATTGTTTTATTCAGGAAAACCAAAATCGTCCGGTAGCTCCGGAAGCTAGTGGATATAATGGTAACGCCAACAAAACGAAAGGCTTTATATTCATTGCAACCCAGTGTTCCGAAGCAGCTCTCGTGTGGTGACTAAGAGGTGACCTTCTACGACTAGCTGTGCGCTGGTTTTACAAAATGCGAAATTGAGATATGTACAGGTGGGGTAGGCTTTAGCGTCAAGGTAGACAATAACAGCAATCGGCTCCAACCTACTCGTATTATTGGGCCGCATAAGCTTGAGGACCGGAATGACAATGTAGAGTGCTTGGTGGCAATTAAAAGGTAAGTGACCTCTAATAAAAGCGGTTGTCCTGGACGTAGACAAAAAACGATTGGTCGATGTGATTAATAAAAAGGGACCTGGAATACACAATCGAACAAGCTAGTTTTCGCAGTGAATCATTTTGTGTCGGCCACACAACATCCTGCAGAAGAACTTCAGAATGCGTTCCATATTATCAATACAGGGCTTATATGCATGCCTTGCACAGGAGAGGTATTCCAGATAATTTAGTATCTTCCTTACTTACTTAGGAGATGATACAGTACGGGTTGGACCTGGCCTTCAAATAACAAGCTTCTTCAGTTAGCCTGGTCTTTAGCTAACTGTTGCGAACTCCAAGTCGGTTGAGGTCCTTTTCTATTAGTGCGCCCCACCTAAGGTGAGGTTTCTTTCTACTGCGTTGACCCTCTGGGTTAAATTCGAGGACTCTGCGGGCCAGAGTATTGTTATCTATTCTCTCTATATGTCATAGCCATCTCAGGCGACTGGAGCGCAATTTTCTGTCGCTAGATGGCGCCGTACAACCCATATAATTCGTCGTTGAATCTTCTATTTCTATCGAAACTACTGAGGATATCTCCATCCATTTTCGGTAGGGTCCATGCTTCAGCACCATAAAATAAGCACTGCGATGATCAGGGTATTATATAGCCTCCTTAGCTATTCGGGATAGGGCCATACTACTCAATTGCATTCTAAGCCCAAAGAAACAGCGATTGACAAGAGTGACTCTTCGTTTTATTTCTGCTAACGTGTTGTTGGCAGAATTTATAGCAGAGCCAAAGTAGACAAAGTCCCTTACTGCCTCGAAATTATAGCGGTCGATCCTGACGTTCTGTTCAATTCCTCTATGTTGTTTGTCCCTTCTTGTGGACAGCATATACTTCGTTTTGTCCTCATTTACCGCTAAATTCATTTCAGCAGCTTAAATTTTAATACCAGCGAACGCACCGGTGACAGACCGCTGAGATTGGGTCGATATCATCGGCGTACCCTAGTAGTTGCACTGACCTTTGAAGGATTGTGCCTCCAGTGTTCGCTTGTAAGTTCCGCACAATTCTTTCACGTATAGCATGATGTTAGAGAAGCCACATGACACCGCATCACCTTGTCTAAACTATGGTATACCATCAGAGGTCCCGGTTAAGTCGTTATAGACCTTGACGGAGCGACGAACGTTTTCAAACAACATTCTGCACAGACGGACGAGCGTGGCATAGATGCCAAAACTAGGCATGGTTCTATAAATGCTGTCATATTCGGTCTTAAAATCGTTGAAAAGAAAATGGGTATCGATTTGGACTTCTTGAGATTTTTCCAGGATCTGCCGGAGTGTGAAGATTTGATTTGGTCGACTGTGGACTTTCCTGGTCTAAAACCGTACTGATAGGGAGCAATTAGGTTGTTGGCGGAGGGTTTTAGACGTTCGCAAATATGTTAGATAAGATCGTGTATCTGATGTTAAGGAGACTTATAGGTCTATAGTTGGCACCATTCGGGGGATCTCCTTATTTGTGGATCGGACGTGCGGCTGCTAAGATTCCATTCATGAAGCATACGCTTCTCTAACCAGGCCTAAGAAATGAATTGGAGTTTGCTCTCCACAGAATTATTCCCAGGAGCTTTGAATACCTCGACCGGTAACTGACGGCTTAAAAGTTGCTTTATTGGATTTCAGCTTAGATATTGCTATCCTTACTTCATTTTGGTCAGAGGAAGGACTTTTTGGCCATTATCGTCTAAGCTGAATGGTCTATTCTGCCTGACGGCTGGATGTTGAGCTTCGTTGTTATTGTAAATGCTGCAGAAAAAGATTTATCATATTCTCAGCACCGACTGTGACTGTGCTAAAAGGTTTACTTACTCTTTTCTACAGGTTTCTGTACGTGTCTTCTGGATATGTTCTCTTAATCTGTTGGTAAAACCTCTGTACGTTATCCCTTGAGTACAACCTCTCAATATGCTCCATCACGCGCTTCTCGTAATCCTTGTTTCCCCTTCAGAAGAAGCCGATGTTCCTCAGTCTCCTTTGTTCTATACTCCGCTTTATACGCTTCTTGTTTAGCTACTTGTACTTGCCAATCCAGGGATTTATTGGTGGTGGCCGGCTGAAGCGCAGCACATCAGTTGCAGCGTCTCGGATTGCACATTGGCAGCGTTGGCCACTGGTCTTCGGTATTTGAAGCTGGAGGTATAGGAGTTGTTGAGAGATTTCGAAATATGTGTTCTGTCAAAATTCTGGCTGTCATCTACGATTGCAGCTTTACTACGTTATATCTTCTCACAGTAGTTCTGCTTTTTTGTGGAGCTTGGGAAATTCGCATTCGTACCTTAGCAGCAACAAGGTAGCGATCGGAGTTAATGTTATGTGCCCGGAACGTTCGGGTGTCCAGAATACTGGAGGCGTGCTTTAAGTCTATCGTAGACGAAACCGTGTGTCCCACCGCAATAAGACTAAGTCCGTTGCCAGACGTGGTGTCGTATAGGCTATGCTTGCCAACTGTCCTACCAAAGATGTCCTCCTTCCCTATCCTGGATTTAACATCGTTTACTTCGGATATTACTCATATGTCTTTGATGGTGTCGTGCTTGTCTTCCGTAGGGGCATGGGCGCATATTAGGTTAATGTTAGCGAATTTAGCATTGAACCTATTTGCTTAAGTCTGCCGCGTATTGCAAATCCGCATCTGATTAAGTATCTCAGTTTGTATCTCAGTTTTTCATAATCCTTATGTCTGGCCCATCCTATCACACCTCCCTAGATGGCGGTGATATCTTCGTGACAGTGGTCAAGGGCCTCTGCTAATTTTTCGGCTGCACGTGGTCTGTTAAGGTCAGATAGTCATTATCCTTTAAACTTCTGAAAGGGTTGTCAATGGTGAGTCCATTTTTATCGTATGCTATTAGTTGGTGCGTTACATCTCTTCAATCTCTTCCTTTCCTACTGACCGAATATTTCCTTGACATTCTAGCCTGCATGAATAAGGTTTTACTCGAGCAGTTGCCTGGGACCACCACTGGGAGTTAAGCCAAGCACTTCGCTACGAATTTGATTGCTGCACTGCTGGCCCAATCCAAGTTATAGGACAGCCAGCAGTTTCCCTATCAACTGGCCGATAGGCCCCCAAGTCTGTATCAAGTACTGCACAAGGGAAGGCTGCCAAAATCAAAGTGGAGAAATACGAGTACAAGACTGCATGCTGCCACCAATATTTATTTCTATTGGTAATTACATGCTGCCATTCTGACCGGTAATGGAGAATTTCATGGGTTCTAACGTCTCATCTTAAACTTCTGGACTGCGCTCACGATGTATGCTACAGAATTATGCACCAACATGAAAGGACACGGGGGGAAATAGGAGCAGACGTCGTGCTGCTGAAAAATAATTCCGCAAAAAATATCGGTCAGCGTTGGTATTGCTTCATTAGCTCAAGTTTGCTCTGCTAGTGCACAGTAACAGGAGAACTACGATTTTTTGTCGGCTCCAAACGGGGGAAGAGTATACAAATTTATCTATGTGGTGGCGTCAGAAAAATAAATTACTTTGTCAGCTAGTCGCCGAATTTGTTCGCGGTACCATACCCCCACCTGTCAACCAAGCGAAATATTTGAAGAATTTTCCAGCTCGGTCATGGATTTAACGAACAGTTTTAGCATACGGCAGGCCGGATACTTTTACAGGTGTAGATGAGAGGCTCTCAGGCTTTTGAAATCAGCCTGTAATCCGTCTGGTGAAAAGGGCAACCTGCAAATGACGACGATGACAGCAGAAAGAGTATAGCTGAAGTAGACCAGAAGCTGTCTTGTTGCATCCTTAAATAGTCCTCAGTGTGAGCGCACTTTTACCCAGAACTCAATCAGTCAACGATATCATACGAATAGTGATGCAGATGATGAGATATTTTTGGCTGGTGTTTCCTCTTAAATTATTTAATTTCTTTAAACTGTGTTCCCTAAACTAGACTTCCTTCTTGCTTAAGGCTTCTGCCATTTTCATGAAGAAAACTCTTAACAATATGGGTTTTGTAGCCTTAAATTTACATCCTTCAATGTATTTTTTTAACAAATGTCACGTAAACAGAATTCCTCACTGCTTCAGCTGGATGTTTGGATACACAATCCAGATCTCCTTCAAAAGGCAAAGAACAAACCCACGCTACAACAGCTCTCCGATTCGTCAAGTATTGTAGATACTTGAAAGAAATGTTCATATTAGGTCCATTAGCAGATACTGGAAATGATATTTTTTTTTTGAACTTGAATGGTTTAGGTCCTTTAAGCCTTTCTTTGACTGTTGCAAGAAGCAGTAAGCTTGAGAAAATAGTAACCTGATCTCATTAATTACACGTACCATATAATTCTCTTTTCGAAAGCATTTCGAATTCTTTAAATAAATTGGCGCCTCCTTTCTAGCCCTGGCGTTAACATAATCCCAACCCTTAATAGGGAAATAAATTTAAACAGTGTCACCCGCTGCCATTCGCCACTTCCGCTATTATTCAAATATATCATAAAACTATCTCTCAAATCCGTAGTAGCGTTTTATAACGCGACCATTTAATAGCTTTAATTTGCATACGAAGCAGGATAATACTGCAGGTAAGCCCGTAAGCCGGCGAGTAGAAGCACTCTTAGTTAAATGAAAAATAGTTTCAACTGATTTGTAGCTGAGCACACCCTATTCTCCGCATCCGCACTCACATTAAAGCACACACATCGACTGGAACCGCCTCGCACTTCAATGCATCATTTACTCTGACAGGAAACACATATTGAGATAATGGGATATGCAAGGATTTTAACGGTTACTTTGGCTATAATTCAAGGAGTATAGGGTGGCATAGGTCGCGGAATTCATACCATCGGCGAAAGTTTGAACATTCATCTTGAGCATAGGTACGAGTGTACTCGTACATTCGCTAAATAAGCGAACACTGGGCGGATAGGTACCTTTAGATACTCGTCGTCGTATCTATAATTCTTATATAACGTTCGATGGATAAGTATGCAAGGAATGAGTTCGATTTGCGAAAACCAACAGAGAGTCAGGTGTGTGTGTGCCTCTTAGGGGCCTTTTGATGGTCTTTAAGTGTACTTGCTTGAGAAGCCAGCATTGTTTGCAGGAAGATAAGCACTGTGTAAATATGTACAAGGAGATTGAACATCTTATGGTGTACTTATACATACATAACATATGTGTCTGTGCAGAAAAATTTGAACAAATACACTTCGAAGAAGAACAACAAGGATGGAGGATTAAGAACAGGAAGCAGTCAAACGGAGAACTTGGAAAAAGTACCTTATCGACCACATCTTCCTAAGAGTGACCAACAATTCTTGACAGAATGTTATCTTTCCAAAGAACCAAGTTGAGGACGTTGAAGTCCACACCATCGAGAGTTTCTAATTTGGAAAGGAAGTGACATTGCGAAGGCTTATTGACGAAGATTTAGCGGAATGGTTCCACCGCCGTTCAATGAGAACATCACTCGACAAAAATGATAATAACGGGTGACCAGATGGCAATGATAGTTTTTCAAATTGTTATGTTGCAGCAATTGTTAAAGCTACCAATGAAACCTAGTTTTCAAAATATTCAGTAAGGTTTCCCATTTCATCATGCATCGTTTTACGCTTGCCGAACGTGCGGAAATTATTAAAAAATATCATCGAAATCCCGGCTCAGTTGGAAATAGGCAGCGTGAATTTCATCGTGAGATCAGTCATCATCAGGGCTTCAGCGTGCAGGCAATTTGTCGCACCGTGGAAAAGTTTGAGCATGAGCACACTTTTTTGGATCTTAAGCCGCCAACCAGACAGAGATTGGTGTGAAATGAAGAAAACGTAGCGGCCGTAGCGGCCGTAGCGGACAGTGTCAAGGAAGACCCAGAAGTGTCAATTCGGCGCCGGTCAGCTGAATTGGGCATCGCCAGAGAGTCAACACGGCTTATTTTGCGGTTGGATTCGGACCTCCATCCATATAAGATTGTGCTGCGTTGATACCGGACGACTATAAACAACGCCATGAGTTCGCTAATTGGGCGCTGGAAATGTTGGCCGGAGCCCATTTTTGGCTCAGCAGCTATGTCAAGAAGCAAAATTGGTATTATTGGAGCGAAGATCTAAAGGAGAAATTTGGCGACTTGATCACCTCACCGCTAGCGTTCATCAATTGGCCTCCGCGATCATGAAATTTGACACCACTTGATTATTTACCCTGGAACTGCGTTAAGTGTTTAGCCAGCCAACTACTTTGGACCAGCTCGAGTCCAACATTCGGCACGCTATTACCGGAATAACGCTGCATATATTGGACCGAGTCATCAAAAATTAACCGCCCCGTTTGAAGCACTGCCTGCGAAGCCGAGGGGGCTATTCCGCACATAATGGCATGAACATGATTTCAAAATGAAGCCAGAATCAATTTTATATCTCGCACCGTTGTTGGTTTACAATATTTCAATTTCTTTTTCTATTCCTTTTATCTGGTCACCCTTTACATATATTCGGCCAGGTAAGATTTGATGACCAAACTATAGATTTGGTGTTGATATTCGGGAACTGAACGAGGCAAACATATTGATTCCAAGAAGAAGTCCAGAAGAAGGTCGACCGGGGTAGATTCCGTGCTCGCTTCTGGATACTTTGGAAAACCAAAAGCTAGGCAGAGGTTATCCTATATAGCCGATTGTAGGATAGTTGTGATTCTAATACAAATTTATGTTCATGTGGCAGGCTGAACAACGAAGGAATGATATAGCTTAGCAGAGCGACAAACTTCGGACAGCCTAATGACAATGAGGACGATTATATGGACTTCTGCAACATCTGCAGTAGGACCTACTACACATAAGTTGGGCTTTAATTTTGGAACAGATAGACTAGTTGGTTTATAGATTGTCATTTAGACGTTTGCAGCAAGCGTCGTCGCGTGGATATCGGAAGGGAAAATCAGTGAACCTACTATGTATGTTCTTCCAAATTTTTGAGTCAATGCGGCGTTAAAGGATCGCTTGGGCAGCAGTCCTAACAACAATGATTCCAGACCCATATACCAATGAATGAATATCTACCTAGAAAGCCTCATAGCGACAAAAGATACCATTTACTCTTACTCCCTTAAAGGTCTTCGAAAGCCCTAAATACACGTGGCTCCAATAAGAAAATGCCAGAATGACTTGGCCAAAGAAGATAAAGCTAACGTTTTCGCCGAACATCTTGCAGAAACGTTCAAACCAATCGACGGGAAGTGCTTCCAGAGAATGTCAATGTCACGTCTAGCGTGGCGACTAACCTTGCAATAGAACAGGCAACACTTAGGGAACTTAGACAAGTTATAGACACGCTTAAGCCCAATAAGACCCCCTTAACTACGGGAGAGATACTTAAAGCGCTGCCGAAAAAAGGTTCGCTAAAGCTGCTCTATCTTACAAATGCCACCATCGATTAGAGTATATACCGCATAAGTGGAAAGTTGCCGAAGTTATTATGGTTCCGAAACCCGCTAAACCGCTGACTCAAGTCAAGTCATACATAGTCTCTAGGTTTTTAAGGTAAACACCTATCGTGTGGACTTAAGTTTACGGGAGGCCCATACATCCATGGGAGCAAGAATACGCCTTGCCATCGCTCTGCCGCCTTCCTGAGATACCAAAGCAGAACTTGTGTTGGAGGCACATGTTCCACACTTAGTATGGGTAGAGGGTGATTTACAATCTCTTGCTGCTCTTAGGGTTACAGCACCCAGTACTTATTGCAACTGTACATTGGGTCAAACCAACAGGAAGACCTTCCCGCGATTTTGGGTTTGCACCACATACACCATGACTCTCCCAGGGGCCTACCTCAACAAGTCAGGCTCGGACCGAAATCCGGGAGGCTCCTGACTCCCATGGTATCGCGATTTAAGTCCTGGTAGGGACTACCGTTGGTCCCGCCGCCAACAAGACCTATGACCGGCAACTTGTAACTGATGAAATCGTAGCGACCTTCGGTGGCATCATCTGAAGATGCTTACGATAAGACCAGTAATATGCTCTGCCCCCGCTTTTCATTAGACAACGTCATTGCTGGACGAAGCCTTGATGATTGGGGCGGGGGCCCAGTCAAGTCATACAGACCAATATTGCTCCTCCCGATTATATCGAAGGTCTTCGAGCTTAAACCGTCTTAAACCAATTACTGACACAAATCGCCTCTTGCTCGATCATCAATTTGACTTTAGAAGCCAACCCTCTACTGTTGGCCAAGTGCATCGAATAACCGAGGTAATTGGACTACCAATCGAGTGTAAGTTAGTCTGTTCCAGCCTATTCCTTGACGTTTCGCAAGCTTTTGATAAGGTGTGGCACGAGGGCATGAAATATAAATTTCGACAAGTCCTACCCGAGCTATTGTTTCATATTTTAAGTTCATACCTAGACGACCGACTCTTCCGCGTCAGACACGGAAACGAATATTCGAATTTTACGACAATAAAGGCGGGGTGCCAAGGAAGTGTACTTGGCCCTCTGGTATATTTGCTTTACACCCGCGACACACAGCAAACGGACGATACTGTGCTAGCCACATTTGCTGATTTGCTGATGACACTGCCATTTTGGCAACAGCTAAAACCGTCGAAGAAGCAACTGCTAAACTGCAACGTGCCCTTACACAAAACTTAAATTGAGAGCACACGTTAAGAAAAAACGTCAAGAGCTTGAGATTAAAGTATAGAGACATGTACTGGCTTCTTGGAAAGTATTCCAAGCTCAGTGCTTCCAAGTGCTAAAACCGATCTGGACATATGGTATACAGCTTTGGAGTTGTACCAAAATTAGTAACGTTAACGTCTTACAGACATTCCCAAACAAAGTTATTCGAGGGTTTGTTAATGCCCCGTGGTACAAGGTGGGGTGAAAAGTGACCTCCTTAGGAATTAAAATTTTTTTTTGTTTTAAATGTTTTTTTATATTATTCAATATAGTCCCCTCTTAGTTTGATACACTTGTTCCAGCGATTTTCCAACTTCTTGATCCCGTCCGAAAAGTAATTTTCCGGAAGGTCTGAAAAATACTCCTCCGTAGCGTCGATGATTTCCTCGCGTGAGCTGAATTTTTTATTGATGAGCCATCTTTTGAGGTTTGGGAAGAGATAATAGTCCGAGGGATCCAAATCTAGTTACCAGTCGACGCCAAAAGTCCGACCGATTCCGTATCAGCAAGTCCAAACACTCTTTCGAAGTGCTCTCGCGTTCGTGTTTTTGGTCAGGAGTGAGCATTCTCGGCACCCAGTTGCAGGATAACTTTTTCATATGCAGAATGTTGCGCAAAATATGGCGTGTGCGCTCAGTACTAATCTCAGCTATCTGCTAGCTCCCGTATTTTGACATTGTCCTCTGTAACCGCATAGGAGGGCCTGCCGCTGCGGACTTGATCGGTGGTGGAGTTGCGGCCACCACGAAACTCTTGAGACCAATATTTGACGGTGTAATCTGACAGAGGAGCATTAGCCCCACAATATTTATCCAACTTTAATTTTGTTTCCTTCGCCGTTTTGCCTCTCAAAAAATAATGTTTTATGAGAGAACGAAAATCGTTTTTGTGCATACTCAACATGATGGCAAACACGTCAACAACAATCAGCTGTCAAAACAAAACTAAAGACAGTATCGCACTGAAATTTGGCATGTCTGCCTAGATATGAATGGACTTCAAGGCACCACGACGCAGCGCATTCTAGCGGGCAAGCAGGTTACTTTTCACCCCACCTAGACATACGAATATTTCTGTTCAACAGATCCTTGACGAGATAAATTTATTGCGCTGTATGAAAAGGACTAAGCCTCTCGATCTAGCGCGGTGATCAGCAGCGCTTAATTTTTAAAGTTCGCAGGAATTTTCAATGGAAAATCGTCTGCAAAATATCTGATTAAAGCAAAATAAAACGCGGAAGAAGAACCGTGAACTCAGTCGTAGTCTGTATAAGGGAGGTGTGTTTTAGTGAGTAAGAATCTCACACTATAAGTACCCAAGCTTATACTCGTAGTGTCGATGAAGATTTAGGGAGGAAGAAACGACAGGTACCGATGTACATTGTTTTTAAATGTTTTTCAATTATAGCGACCAAGAAACACAGAGATCGGCAGAGCATTCCATAAGCGAGTTGTACGACTTAGGAAAGAATCACGATATCTTAGAGTACGTCCGACAATGGGCTTGAGGGTATACTTATGAGCATTCATAGCGAGCCGGGTGTTACGGTGGAAAGTTTGAATGGGCGGAATGCTACTGGCAATTTCAGTGGAGCACTGGTGGTGGAAATAGCGATAAAACAAAGTGAGACAGGAGACTTTACGTCGGTGTTCGAGGGTGTCCATTGTATTGAATCCTATCTAGCAGGTGCAGCGATGTTTTAGGCGCACCCGATCAGATGTGGGAATTGTACTCCAATTTCGGGCGGATAAATGCCTTATACTCGTATATTCTGGCCAGATCAGAGGGGGTAAAGTACTTCTTACATCGTTTGATGAAACCTAGATATTTCACAGCATTTTTGACAACATCAAATATGTGGTCATTAAAACGTAAGTTGTCACGTATTTGAATTTCACAGCATTGCGTTTTGGAAGGATTAAATTCCACTCGGTTGATAGTTCCCCAATTGGTTATGCTGTTGATATCGGGATTTAATGAGCTTAACATATGCTGCCGTTCCCGTTCTACAGCCGAAGAACAGGGACGTGAGTCCGGAAACGAATATGAAAAGCAGAGAGTACTGCCGTCAGCAAAGGAATATGGTATATTTAATTAGAAGTGGAAGACAAGAGATCATTGATAAAAATTAAAAAGGGTGTCGGAGGCATAACGCAGCCATGGGGCACACCAGCATTTATTTTGTGAATACCAGACTTGAAACCGTCCAAGGCAACTTGAATTGAATGTTCCGAAAGGTAATTTCTAATCCATTGAAGGAGAGAGTCATCGATCCCAAAAGCACGCATTTTCGACAAAAGAGCCTGATGCCAAACTCTGTCAAATGCCTAAGAATATCAAGTGAAACTATTTTGCTCTCGCCAGATTGATGTACGCTTTGGTTCCACTTTTCGGTGAAACATGCCATCAAATCACCAGTGGACCTGTTGCTACGAAAACCATACTGCCGGTCATTAAGAAGTTTTCGTGTTTCGAGATATTTCATGACCTTTGAAAGAAGGGACGTAAGTTCAATCTGTCTGTAAGAAAAGAGTGAAGAAGATTCGGCTTTTACGGAGGGGCTGGACAAATGCTGTTTTCCATCTTCTCGGAAAGAGTCCAAAAGAGTAGGATTGATGAAAAAGCTGTGGTTTTGGTTTTGCCAGCGAGGAAGAACACCTCTTCAGAAGAAAGGTAGATATACCATCTGACTTGAAAGGCGACGTAAGTTTTCTTAACGATGAGTGAAATCTCACGTTGTCTTTCTCCAGAAATATTGTATACCAGCGCCGCATCCTAAATCGTTTTGGAGCCATTCATATGAACCCGACTACGTTCCTTTCATGGCTCAGATTTTAGCCGAGACCATTCTTGGGCACAGGAGTAGTTTTCTTCGTATTCTTTGAGTGTCAATGCATCATAAAGAACATATCGTCGTTCATAAAACCGAAGTCAAAAGCCAGTAACTATGTGTGCCAAAGACCACTTATATTTAAACAGAATATGAAGAGCCGCCTATGATAGGAACATCAAGGCTATAAGGATTCATGGGTGCCTCTAGAGCAGAGTCAAGTGTCTTAGAGAAGGCTCTTATGAAGCCGAGAAAGGTGGTCTGGTGAAAGCAACAGTGACGTTTTTTATCACACAGATAGAAGAGCACAGTTATCAGGTTAAACACAATTTTGTAATTGTTCTGTTCTAATGTCAGTCGAAACTGCTTCATTGATGGAGGGTGAAGATTAATATTCACTCATCTCCCTTTCATAAGCTACAAACATTTGTTAATACGTAGATGTCTACGCTAAAGTATGTCTGTCTTCTATCTAAAGTATGTTTGATCTGGCCGAATGGTATCTCGACCGAACGGTTCCTAGAAAGAATGAGCCAGCAACTTGTCAACGTGACCACACAGCGAATCAAGTTTCAGTGGATGGGTCACATCTTATGGTGAAAATGAAATTCCTTTACGAAATATGGCATGCAGTGAGATCCCCTTAAAGAAAAACGGTTCGTTTTAAGCAAACTTGGCGAAGGATAATTGAGGCGGAAGTAAGTTCTCTGGAACCGTGTAGCTCTGGCCTGCCTTTACAGAATATAAGAAGACGCTTCTACTGGCTTCTTGAAAAATATTATTCTCTGACACAATCGACACTTATGATGTGATGATGTCCGCAATTAAGAAGATAATATGAGGATGTTACCTTTTGAAACCGTTTTTCTGTCAGTGTAAGGATAAGACATAAAGACTATTGCCAAGAAAGTTTGCCTCGGTGAGGTGCTTCCTAGCTAACTCTTGATGCATTGACCGTTCATGGGTGCTTTCAAATAAATGACATAGCGCTGCCTAGACTGCTAGCTCACCAGAAATGCATCGTTCGTCTCAGTGGCATTATTCTCTTAACAACCCGGTTGCTTGTACTAGGTGCTGAAGTCTGGGTGCATATTCGAGTGCTCCAGACACCTTATCATGAAACTGATTAACTATCATTTTACAAAATAATGAGACACCACAAGGACATATAGGAAGGATATAAGAGCATTGCGTTTCTCACTCCATCTTTGTGTAATGTCAACACCCTTATTTAAACATTCACATTAGTTTAGGAAGCAGAAAAAGTGATTCAAACTTCACTTCTAACAAACTAATTTCCCATGAGTACCTACGAGTGAAACCCGAAATAAATTTTACCCGAATCTGTTCCCTTTCGATAACGCCCTCACCAACTAAATAAGTCATATCCCAAGTTTCAGCAATTACAGCTTCTCCTTTCCTCTAATAGCAGACCATAAAGATTTCTGGGAAGATGGATGGCTCTTAATGGATTTCAAAAACCATGTGTCACCATTAGAATTCAGCCAAACCCCAATTGAATACGCTATTCAGAACCTTTGTTGTATCCTCTAGTGATGAAACAATAACATGTCCCGGCTATGAATAAAACAGACGCTACGCTCTCATCCTACGAAAGCAACAACTAAGCACTCACGTTTGAGGCCATGAAAAATTTTCGCGCACGAAATATTACAAAATTTAAATACAAAAGCAATAAAATATGTGCTCATGAAGTTAATTAATGTCGGCAATACTTCAACCGACATAAAGGCGCATTCAAATAAAGCCACTTCGCCTACGAAGAAGACATTAATCTCCGTGGTAACGTGGTAACACTTTAAGTACACCTATCTACCAACCTACCATCTAGTGCGCTAATAAAAGGCGCGCTCAAACTTTTTAAGTAGCTGCAATAATTTAATTTAATAAAATTCCCCATTCACGCATTAACAGTATAATTAAGCAGTTCTTACGAGTATACGAGTATCGGAGCATGTCACTCTTGCACTTTATACCTTTTGCTGCGTACGAGTATGGGTGTGCTGTGCTAACTAACCCCACACTTGTAATACTGCTGCGGTAGGGTATGGAGCAGAAATTAATTACAGCTTGCACCCGGTGCCGCAATAATGCAAAACTAAGTTCCAAACTTCAAAGTTACTGTAGCTGAAGAAATTTCTAGCGCTGGAGTCTACCACAAGCGACATTGCAGCCCGTCCACCTTGTTCACAGAACTACGAGTATTTCCGCCCTCAAATAGTGTCAATCCGGTGCCGGTGCCGGTGTCGGTACCGGTCCCTGTGCAGAAGCACTATTTCGATTTTATACAACACCAACACTTCTTGATGTAGAAGAAGCTCTTAGTCACAGATGCTAAGGCTGCATTACATTCTAGCCTCACATACGACCAGAGCAGGGTAAACACTAAAAAAGGAATTTCAAAAAAAAAAAAAAAAAAAAACAAATACAAAAGTATCTGCAGCCTTTAACGAGCGTTAATTAATGAAAGTGAGTACATCATAGTAAAATTAAGGATCCATAATGGATAGCCTCAGAGGGTGTGAGTACGTGTATGTGTGCGAGTATGTTTGAGGTTATGGTTAATGGATGCATGTAACGTACTCGTACATATTTATGTATACACTCAGCTAGGACGGGGTGGATATGAATTTATTACGCATCCCTGTTCTGTGATATGATGGAGGAAAAGATGCATCTTAAGATTTTCCGCTATCTGAGGTGAAGGTGAATTTTAAAACCTAACCACATGTAAGTAGATACTATATGTAGATACTCTTATTTACTGCATTATAATGATGAGAGCGAAAGTGCGGGCATAGCTAAAGATGGCTTCAAACGTCCCTGAAGTGTCGAAGGTGCGTAGCTTTGTGCCTGTGTGCCTGTGTGCTGAAGTCTGGCGTTTTTATTACTTTGAAAATTGGAAAGGACCTTTCATAAAATTAGTTAAAGGAACAAGAGCTGAGAAGGATATTTATTTTCTCTAGATACTCGTACTCACTTTGCAAGACGAGGGCAACCGTATTTTTTACTAACGAGCGGTGATGACAGTATTTGTCGATGACACTGACACAATTCACTAGTTTTACAGCATAAAGGGGTTGACAATTACCTCAAGCAATATTTTTGAGCTCTGTGGAGACATGTGCTCTCACTACAAATAACATTCTTAAGACTGTGATTCTTAGAGGCTTGAAGAGGTTTTGAAAGAAAACCAATAAACCGGGGTAACCGGCTTTTGGTACGCCGTTACAGTGTATGCTCTACTGCATTCTAACGAACTGCGAACTGTATACGTTAGAGAATACTACAAGTAACAAGGGTAGGCTCGTGCATGAACTGTAACCAGTCAAATGCTTTGCTTTTTCTAGCGTAATCGACAATTCGTCAGAATACGAATGAGCTGTGTAGTATTTGGATTACTAGATCTCTCAGTGATAAGGTTTATCATAAGTTCCACAAGGAGAAACGGCTCAATTACCTCAAAAGTGCTCCTGCTTAATTCCTTCAACCTCTCACGGGGCATAGGGCGTCAACAACACCTGCTCAGAGTTTGAGATTGGATGCACGAATTCCATTTTTCGCCATATTTTGCAATTTGTAGCGCAAAATGTCACAAATTCCTCACACTTTCTTCTCCGTATTCGGACATCAATTGACGGCGCTATATTTCGGGACCTGGACCTCTACCAATAGGTCTCTGTAGTTAGCGCGGTCTCAATCCCTCCAATTGCGCACTCTAACTTGATTGAGGTTATTTTCCACTTGTGCAAGCCACCATAGGTTAGGTCTTTGTCTACTGCGTTATACCGCTCTACATTTCACACGATTTATGTACACTTTTCTAACTAGGTCAATGTCACTGTACAGCTCGTAGAGTAAGCCCTTAAATTCCTAATTCCTTCAACACAAACGGGATCAAACATCACTCGAAGAATTTTTCGTTCAAATAGGCCAAGGATATCTTCATCCACCCTAGCTAACGTCCATTAAGCTAAACCGGGATGACGAGGGTCTTACATGGAGTGGCCTTAGTGATTCTTGACGAGGCCTTATTACTCAGCCTTCTTAGCTCGCAAAAAACCGCGATTGGCAAGATCAACTCTTTGTCTGTCTATTGTGATGCTCTGTCCGTTTCTTCGATGTTGTGCGTCTCTTCTGGTTGACAGCATATTCTTAGCCTTGCCCTCATTTACGACTAAACCCATTATTGCTGCTTCTATTCCAGTACTTACGAATGCCAATAATGTCAATGTCATCAGCGCGTTCAAGTAATTGTACAGACTTTTGGGAAATTGCATCTCCGTTGTTGGCTTGCGAGTTTTGGAAAATTTTTCCAAGTATGAGGCTGAAAAGGATACATGACAGCGCAGGTTAGACATTTTTTTTGTTTTCTTGGCTGCCGTAACAGGATTCAGACAGAAAACTAGTCTGTTGTACTCCTCGTAAGTTCCTTTGAATGGAATTTCTCAGACTATCGAAGAACGACGAGTAAGCGCTTCAGTGATAAAGTGCCTACAGTACCAGCACCAACTACGTTAATCTCGAGTACCTGCTGCCTGATGCGAGCATAGGCCTGACATTAACAGAAGTCCGGCTGCGCGATGCCGTTATCACTCTATCATTTATAATTTATGCCCAGCACATTGGCTTGGCAAAAGTGTTGTGTCGCGTCACAATGCCTGTAAGTACCCTGCAGTTTTTCCTACTGATGGACAGCAGGAAGGTAGCTGACCTCTTAGAGATGTCGGGAAACATTCGTTTGGCCTGCCTGCAACCTGATAAGTCATGCCATCTGCAGTTGAGGTCATATGAAACCGAAGTATCAATGGACGCCTCAACCGAGGATCCAGACAGATACGGTGTAGGTTTGGGTCCTGAAAAACTCTTCTCTGAGCTTTGCCTAGCACGTTTATTGGCGATTTCATTTCCGTGAAACCATTGCGACCTAGGATCCAGACAAGTATTGCATTTTCGGACTAGCTTGGAAGTCTTAACAGAAAGGCTGTAAGCGCAGTTTGGCTGTCGATACAGATGCAAATGCTTCCCCCATCCACCGATTCTTCCTAATATAGTGGTAATGTAGTTCGTAACAATCAGGATTGTGTGCATCTCTGTTTGGAAGACAGATGCAAGTTTTCCTAACGAGCAGAGAAATCTAACGTTGTTGTCCTCCAGAAAGACGCTTCTTAAATCGATTTTGGAGTCATCCGTGAAGACTCGATTACATGTCCTTCCTGAGCACAGAAAAAGTCAATTTCGTATTTTTTTCGCAACAGGAGTTGTGCCTATTTTATTACACGTGACACCACGTCAATAAGACCAGAGTCAAACGACAGTCGGCGCGCTAGGTCATCAAAACTGCAGTGCGTGTTGTACCAAAGACCACTTCTTTTTAAACGGAAGGTGGTTTTGACAGTGCAGTCCATGATAGGAATATCAAGAGGACTGAGACTCATCAATACGTAAAGAGCGGAGCCAGGCGTTCCACCAAGCCAGCTTGTTCCACCAGGCATCCAAAGCATAGGATTCAATTGGCCTTATCATAGCCATGTACGTCCAAAAGACCATTCTCGATGATAGGCTCCATGTCTTTCCGACACATCCTTTGCACTGCCAAAAGGCCGAGAGTACCTTAGAATCTTTCGGCGTAACATGTTTAATCCATGGAAGTTTGTTATCCAGGATGACACCCAAATACTTAGATTCTTTGGAGAATCAGTCGTTCATTGATCTCCGCAGAATATAGACGTGTTTCGGCTTTCGGTTGTGTAGTGATACCAACAGAAAAGAATTAGACAAAATTCATAAGGGCTCCAATTAGCCCAGAGGTAGTGTGCCCGGTTACCAAGTTGAAGGTTGCGGGTTCGACTCCGGGTCGAATAGACTTTTTTTTTTTTTTTTTGTTTTTTGTTCAGTTAAAAAAAAACAAACAAAATAAATTGATAGTGAGTGTTAAGAATCATCACGCGATGGATTGTGAGGAGCGGTCCGTTATGCCAGTAACGGACAAATCAGGCGAGGCGTCAAGCGGTTCAAGCCAAACAGAACCGAAGACGAAGAGAAGGAGGGCGCTAAGACCAACTTCCACCTTAGCACAACGTCCCTCCCTACCAACTTCCACCGTAAAGCTGCTTGGTGGAGTGAGGGAAGGGGCGCACTCAACGTCATCAACTGCAGCAAATAATTGTCCCGAGAAAGTTACTGACGGTAACCCATTTTTCTCAGATCTACACCTGAGAGAGAACAGATTCGCTTCCTTGGTGCCAACCGAATCAGAAGATGAAGAAGAAGAAATGGCGTCTATAAGTAGCAGCATAAAAATGCTGCAACAAAGGGTACTTGCCATAAAAGAAAAACAAATGGTAAGAAGGAAGAGGGAAGAGCAACAGCAATCCCAGCAGCAACAGCAGACGCAGCTAGCTCAAAATCAGAGCCAACAACACCAAGCAAACACGATAGCACAGGTGCTACACAAACAACAACAACAACTTAAAAACCACCAACAAAAACAACAAGAGCAACCACAACAACGGCAACAGCAACAGCAAAAGCAGCAGCAGAAACAACAACAGCAGCAGCAAAAACAACAGCAGCAGCAACAACAACAGCAGCAGAAACAGCAACTTTCAAAACAAAGGGTTCCACCTATAAATACATTTAAGATGGAACTAAAGGAAACAATAGAACTATGTAAGTCGGCCATAGGCAATAATTTTTATATTAAAAGACTTAGCTTAGATAGGCACGCGATCCACTGTAATACAGTGGAGCGCTACCATAAAATTAAAACTTTATTGAAGGATTCGACGACGGAGTTCTTCTCCTACACCCCGAAGGGGGAGAAGCGGCAGACAATGCTGCTGAGGGGGTTAGAACCGTCGACTGATCCGGAGGAGCTCCTTGCACTGCTGAAAGAGAAGGAGTGCGAAGGGCTCAAATTCGTGGGGCTCAAGCCATTTGTCACGGCTAGAGCCAAAAGGGAGAAGCGGAAACTGCCGTTCTTCCTGGTCCAGCTAAGTCCCAACAGCAAACTGGATGGTCTAAGGAGTATAAAAGTCCTAGACTACCAGGTTGTTCACTGGGAAAAATTAAAAAGGAGCGAAAACATTTTACAATGTGTTCGCTGCCAAAGGTTCGGGCACGCCGCGTCGAACTGCGAAATGCAGCCTCGATGCGTGAAGTGTGGAAAGAACCACAAGTCAGAGGAATGTGCTCTAGGTAAGGACGGAGCGTCTGAAAAAAGCCAACTCTCTTGTGCTTTATGTAGGAACACGGGACACACCTCAAATTATCGGGGTTGTCCCAAATTCCAATACATCAAAAGAGTAAATCTGGCTCGGCAGCAGAAAGTGGAAGTTAAACGTCCACTCGTGCAGGCACAAACACCAGCCGTTACTCCCCACGTTACCTACGCCCAAATGGCGGCAGGTAGGGGAAGTACGGTACAACAAACAAAGGTAGCTTCTCAGGCCCCAGCGCCTAGAGCACCGGAACCTGTACCTGACATGCTGGCTATCTTGCTCTCTATTCAGGGGCAGATGGCTCAGCTTCAGCGTCAAATACAGGAACAGGCTACGCGGGTGGATCAAATATACGCGCTTCTGCCGGGCCTAACGCAACTCCAGTCGTAATGGGTACGTACATGGCGGAGCAAACCCTGAAGGTCCTTGCAGTGAATGTTAATTCACTGATTAGGTTCGAACGAAGAGCCACACTATTTAAGTTGCTTAAAGACCAAGCCCCTGATGTGCTTTTGGTTAGCGAAACCAAGCTTACCAAAAGACACAAAATGAGGCACAGAAGATATGAAATATTACGAAGAAACCGACCCAATTCCATTCAAGGAGGAGGTGTTGCGATCTTTTTAAGAAAGGGACTGCGTTTCAAAAGAGTATACAGTCGTGTGGTACGTAGGTTTCAGGTGCTGGAAGCATGCATCATGTACATCCCTCTCCGTAGTGGAAAGCGGTTATACATGGTGTCTGTCAATGCACCTAAGGCTACTCAATCCACCTTATTCATCTCAGAGCTCGAGACACTTTTTCGATTTCTGAGGCTGGAATTGGAAGACAACTATTTTATTATCGGCGGAGATTTCAACGCCAAACATAGTAATTGGGGAAATAATACACCAAATACCAGAGGGAACCTACTATTCAATTGGTGGGGTCAGCACAGCGTGATGTATCGACTCGGCCTCAAAGCGACGGATAGTCCGTCGTTTCCCAGACACGGGTCCTATTTGGATCTCCTGCTGTTCGACTCACGAATACAACTGACGTGCACTAACCAACAGACTACAAACTGTCTACGAACTTTCGTGTATGACAGTGACCATTGCGGTCTCAGCACCGAAATAACTGTTCCCAACGAAACTGCGGAATTGGATGAGTTTGTTCACAGGTATTCCTACAATTATAGTAGAGTGCGTTGGACACACTTCTCAAGATCACTAACTAGAGCACTCTACTCGAATTCGCTCTACTCACCGTCCAACAGAAATCTGTCAAACGAGGAGATTGACAGATATCTAAGACTAATGGACGAGATAATCAAACGAACTATGGACAAAACGATACCTCGGTATCAATACACTGACAACGAATACTTATTCCGCAACGCAACTATTGACGCACTACAGCGACAAAAAAGTAGAATGCTGTCAAGACTAAAAACCTTGTACAGACAGTTTACTGACAGACATAACCCGGAAATCATGACACTGAAGTCGTCGATTAAAAACCTCCAGATATTAATAAAGGAAAATTACAGAAATTCTGTAAGTTTGTATTGGAACAATAAAATTCGGGCTGTAAACACCAGCAACCCGAGTATGTTCCCGCAAATAAATAAGATATTTCGGAGAAATAATCAAAACGACCTTCCATGTCTTAGAATCACCCGAACGACGAACACCGAACAAATACTTGTAGCAGCAGGCATTGATCCAAATGAGGCAGTTGATGATGACAACTTCTTTGTGATCGAGAATCCGCAGGAGAAAGTAGAGGCTATAGGAGCGACTTTCCAGGAAGTGTACAAGGCGAGTGATATCATTGGCCCGAACCGCGACCTGGAGAGTCGAGTCCTTGTGCACAATACCTGCCTTCGAAATGAAATTGTGAATTGGCGATTCGAGAACTCGGGTTTCACCCAGTTCAGTGACGAGAATATGGCAAATAATGTCATCACCAACGAAAGGGTATTACCACCGTTCATTTCGAAGGAAGATCTCCAAACGATCTTCGAATCACTTAGAAGTAAAAAGTCAGTGGGAACCGATGAAATACCGAACATTGTGCTTCGACATCTCCCACTAGAAGCGGTGGACATTTATACCACCCTGTTTAATAATGCAATGAATAATGCACATTATCCAGCGCATTGGAAAACTGCGGTGGTACATCCCATTCCCAAAAGGAATAAAGATACATCCAATCCGGCGAATCTCCGCTCGATCAGTCTTCTTCCAAACATCAGTAAGGTCTTCGAGAAGGTAATCAGTAGAGTCCTGACTAAGTGGGTTGAGGACAAACATATAGTTCCGGATAATCAATTCGGTTTCAAGGCGGGGCATGATATCATTCATGCTGCGTCTAAACTGGTTTCCGATATCCAATGGAACAAAGGCAAGAAACAGTGCACTGGTGCCTGTCTGATTGACTTGGGAAAGGCATTCGATACCGTATGGTTAGAAGGACTCTTCTTCAAGCTGGACAGGTTGGGCATTAGTAAACCACTGCTGTATATTCTCTTTGATATGCTCTCTAGTAGACAGTTCATCGTGAAGAATGGCGATGTGACTTCCGATGGAACATTTAACATCAAAAACGGTCTGCAACAAGGTGCGGTAAATTCGCCGATCCTATTCAACATTTACACAAGTGATCTGATAGGTTCACTTCACCATGCCATAGCGTACGCAGACGGCTTAATCGCGTACAGATCAGGTCCAAAGATTGGGGTCATTAATATGCTTTTGCAACGTGACTTCGAAAAAATTAAGCGATATTGCGACGACTGGAAGCTGAAAATCAACTTTCAGAAATCGGAAACCATTCTGTTTAGGACGCCTTTGTCTGGGGCCTCTAGGGACACCAGAAAGAATTGGCGAAAGTTCTCTATCGTCGGACAACATAGACAGCCACTTGCTTGTCGAAATGTAGTCAGATATCTTGGGCTCTGGCTAGATCAATATCTGTATTTTAACAAACATATAGATGTTGCTCTGGCCAGAGCCAGAGGTGCTTTTGCCCTTACAAGGAGACTGTTTTATAACAGCCAACTCGATGCGAGGGTGAAGGTGATCTGCTACATGGCCCTTATCAGGCCCATGCTTGTATTTAGATGTCCTGTGTGGTTCAACGTGAGAGCAAGTTAGTTGGAAAAGATTCGGGTGTTTGAGAGGGCTTGTCTTAGGACTTGTCTTCGCTTATACAGAACACCAGAATCTGAGTACATAAAATACTATCGTAACGAGGTCTTGTACAATAGGGCGAACCTAATAAGGGTGGACAATTTTGTTATTAAGTTGACTCGAAGGCACATTGCAAGAGCAATGACCTCATCGAACAACCTGATCTCCGGGGCTTACTACCCTAATTATATGTATCACGAGAGAGTTCGCTTAGACGGCTATGTTCCTCCAGAAGCGTTTCTCTACCTTGATAGCAAAGGTCTGATCCAGGACAGATTGGCTGTGCCGCTAATCTTCCACGTTGCTCGAACAGCTGCGGACAGGCGACTCAACTACGACGGAGACGTCGCACACGGCAGTGCGGAGCGTCTCCGGTTCAGTAGAGCGGTAGGGAGTCGCGACATGAGGGATGTTGCTCGGCAGCACCAACAATTTTGGTGGCTTTTAGAAGGAGGGGATGCTTCGTCGTCGAATTCCTCCAATTCTTAGTAGCTTCATGTGAAGCAAAGTGGGTCGCCTAATTTTTCTTTTAGCCATGGCCGGCTTACATAGTTTTAAGTAGGAGTAAGTTAGATTTAAGAAAAAAAAATATATAAAAACCAAAAAAAAATTAATAAAAATAAAAAATTCAAAAAAAAACATACATCTATATATATATACATATATTTATATATTGAGTATATATATATTATGTATATATATATATATGTATGTACTAGATGTAAGTAGTTTAAGTAGATTAAGACTTATTTTTAGGTAGTTTTTAGGATTTTAGTTTTAAGTTTTATAATAAAATATAAAAAAAAGTCATGTTACTAAGTTTTTTTTTTGAAAAAATGTTTTCTTAGTTTTAATTATAATGGATAGAAATAGTATAGTATAGTAGTAAGGTACGTCGAAAGACATAATTTAAGTGTTAGGTTTAACTTAGAGTGCCCGCATGGGGTCAGTAAGCTAGAATAAGATAATTTTAAGTTAATTAAGCTAATTTTTAAGCATTTTTTGTCTAGCAAGTAAGAGTAAATTAAGTAATACAATAAAAATGCATATAAACTGAAACTGATTCTTTGGAGAATTGGGTGGTTATGCCTTTAAGCAGAGATGACTCAGACCAGGCAGCTTCCTCCTTCTCGTAAAGAGAACAACCTCAGTTTTGAGTGGATTGATTGAGAGCCCATTTCTAGTGCAACCATCGTCGATCATGTCTAGGGCTGCCCACCATCACATGTTGACCATAATCAGTGTCCTATTCACCAGCACTGCTTTGATCGTCTCCGCCGATTTGTCTGGCCGCGTTACAAATACAACCAAAAGCTGAGTGTTTCTCACCTTGTGGGAGTAGACTGTCAGTGGACTTGGATCCTGGGTATGAAGACTCATCGGTGACTCAATTTCGGTGACCTGAATCTTGAATCTTGAAATTATTAGAATTTAAATTTGGAATTTTCGTTTGCTACTTGGAGCACTTCACTTTAAGATTTCCGTTTTCCATATCGTAGCCCTCAGCTCGAACACAAACACAGTTGATCGAAACAGCGTTTGCACTAAGCGTCGTTCAGACTGTAGTTCATCCATCTTGACTCTTGGAGGTTGCCTTTTCTACGCCGACCAAGTTTGTCCAAGTTCCGTCCGCCACTGGTGCTGCGCTGGTTTCAGCCGGATTTTGTGAGCTGGGAAAGCCACCATCAGAGTTCTTTCTTAGCGGGGATATCACCACCTTAACTGAATTCCTTCGAGTAGAACTGTGACCTTTGCTGGCTGCAGCATAGTCCACTGAAACTGCAGACGGTTTCATCCAGGCATCGTGCACGGAAAGATCTAACAACATCTTATGATCGCAGCACCCAGTACTTATTGCAACTCTATATCCTAACCAATTGGTCTTCCTGGGATTTTAGATTTAAACCACAACCACCATGACGCTTCCACTAGAGCGCCTACCTCTTCAAGACAGGCTCGGATCGATGTCCGGGGCTCCTGACTTCGTGTGATTTAAATCCTGGTACGGACAAGAGGTGGTCGTGCCACCAACAATACGTATGACCGGCAGCTTACAACTGGTCAAATCGTAGCAACCTTCAGAGGCGTCAAGTTCCGAAAACCGTTGCTATAAAACCAGTAGTTGTTCTGCCCCTGCTTTTTATTAGACAATGTCATTGATGGAAGAAGCCTTGATAATTGGGCGAGGGCCCTCACTATTCGGGACAGATGTTGCTAGTGTTTTACGTTGGTATCTCTCGTGAAGGCGCAATCCTACAGCACGTCTTCGTATGAGAGATCAAAACAATGCGTGCTGATCAACACCCTTCGAGTAGTACAAGTACCACTAGGAGTACCAGATTCGAAGTCGTGTGTAAGATACGACGTTCCCCTTTGGTAAACGGTCGAGGCCCACTAATACCTCACCCATTGCATGGGTCATGGCACTCGATTGCAGTGCAACTCCACGCTGAGCAGACTGATCATTTCCATAACCATCAATGGTTGAACATAAGCCATAGCACGCTCCAACGTATGCTGAACCATGAGATGTCCAACCTCGAGTCAGTCTACTCTCCCCGCCACCACGATACTCCCACAAGCGGGCCAACTCCTAGGTCAGGCTGGAACTATAGTTCCCGGGGTTCCTGACCTTCCGCGGTATCAGAATATAGCTTCCATTAGAGCTTCACAACCTTGCGGTCACTTCTAGTTAGGCACCTTATAGCCCAAGACTAGCGGCCTTTAGTTCAATATTAAGCTAATCTTTTTCCCGCCAGCTACGAATTCTTTCGAATTTCGCTCTGTCAACGAGAACACTGCTGACATCGCAGGCCATACCATCACAGGTGACACCAATAGCTAGCAAATCCCTAGCATCAGAGTAGATTGGACGCACGTACAGAACATGCATTCAATCCTCAAGGGAAAAAGAGAGCGCAGTTTACGTTCCGCGAGGTTGGTCGGTTTCAGTGGGTGTCACTTCCGCCTACATGTTTCCCTTTTCCGTCGCCCCTAGGCGAGTGAAACTTGTGTGCGTTTGTCCCACGTCTTCGTTTCCTTTCATCTGCCATTTTAACAGTGTGCCTCTTCTGGAGTCCCACCTTTTCTACTTCCCGAAATAAGCCGTCAAAAACAACACTCGGACCAACCACCGGTCTATTCTGATGGAGTTTAACCGCTATAAGCAGGGCAACTCCGGTGTTTTCTCAATCTACCGAACGTGTCGTAGAAAGAGCCGCAGCAATCATCGCCACCTAGTGATCCAGTAACTTCTAAGTAAGCGCCTAAATCGGCGAGGGGTTTTTAAGTATGTTGAAGAAACCAGGCATGGATTGTCGCTACTGCAAGTACCACCTGGGGTATAATACTTTTGGGTCGCCTAAGAACTTTTAACAGTTTTACGTTTACCTGGGTCCTTTATAGAACCTTAGTGTCATTGACTCTTAAAACTTCCTGCCAAAAGAAGACAGCCAAAGAAAGGGAAGGCAGGTTAAACATGCCCCGATAAAGAGGTGATGCGTATTGATGTGGAATTCCTGTATTTTTTCTAGGAACCACCGTAGTGTGAATATCGATTGTAGACTTACTAATCCCAAAAGCACAGATCGTTGGTAAATGCCATCAAGGTTTCAGCCAGATGGCAAATGAGATCCTATGTGCGATGTTAGGGAGAGAGATCCTTCTACATATAATTAGCGCGGTTAAGAGGGTCTCGTTTCTTTTGGATTAGGCAAACGGTTTCAATCTTCAGGCATGCTTCTATCGACCAAATCTTTGAAATTAGTTGATGCATGCTCTCCACCAATTCATATTCTGCTGCCTTTAACAGCTCGGCAATTAGGCCGTATGGTCGAGCAGCCTTCCTTACTTCATTTTGGTCACGTGCACGGATCTCTTGACTTTTACCGTCCAAGTTCAATTGTTCGTTCTGCCTACAAGCGGAGTTGGTTTATCCCTGCCATTTAACAGTCTGCGGAAGTGACTCTACAACTGAGTTTCCTTGTTCATCTCTACAGGCCTCGGGTGTTCGGGTGTTTTTCCTTTTACTTTTTGTTTCGGTTTTTTACTCTTTTGTAAAACTTCCTCCCATTGTTCCAGGAGTAGTACTTCTCTCTATTTCCCCGTTCGCGTGCTTCTCATGCTCTTTCCTTTTTCTCCGGAGAAGCCTCCTCTTTGGGTTGGAGAGGCCACTGGCCGATCTCATTCTTCAATGCAGCGCCACTTTGTTGGCGAGTCGTTTCGAATAGTGTGCGAGCATGCATTCTTCATTAAACCATGGGTTTCGTATAGGTGGTCGATGAGACCCAGCACATCAGCGCATCGATAACGCTGATCTTTAGCACTTGATGTTAATTGCAAAGGATATGTGGAGACGTTGAAAGATGCGCGATCGACAAGGACTCAGTCAACCTTGTTTCGATTACAGCGGTTCCAGATTAAATCGCCTTACAGTACCTTTTCCGTTGTGATGGTATTCGTTGACTAGTTGGAAGGAAGTAGTAGCGTGATCCCATTTCCGCCGCTCGGAATTTTCGGAGATCTATAATGTTGGAGGAATTTCTTGAATCGATCGCAACATGATCAATTTGGATGTCGGTTTGATGATCAGGTGACCGTCACGTCTCTTTGAGGATAATAAGGTTTGGAAACCATTTGATAGCTATAGTGACGTTCCTTTCAGCAGCAAAGTCAATTGGCCTTACTTCGATTCCAGACGTAGTGTCGTGCAGGCTATGCTTCCTGACTGCGTTCCCAAAAATATTATGCCTTCCCGTTTTGGCGTTTAAATCATCTTAACCTGATTCTAACGTCATACTTGGAACATTGCTCGTAAGTTTTGTCTAGGAACTTGTAAAAATATTCTTTAGTAGCGACGTCTTCTTTCTGTGTATGGCGAAAACGCATGCCAGATTGATGCTGCCGAATAGAGCATTGATACCTATTGTTCTGAGGCGTTGGCTTAGATGTCGAATGCTCAAGACTACTTGCCCAATTGGGCGACTTACAAAAAATCCGCACCCAAATCGACAATAAATCCTTTGCCGTGGTACGAGTATATATCACAGTTTGAATTCTTTTTTTGTCCGGCCAATCCTACCGCAGTTCTTGAATGGCGGTGATATTTGCTTCTTAGCAGTTGAGCGCCTTTGCTAGCGCAACAATCTATATGCGAATTCGAGTGTCGTTTTCCCTTTTTCGTTTTGCATGGTCGTCAACAGTAGATCCGTTCTTATCTGTGTTACTTAGATAATTCGCTACTGTTGTTTACATAGACAACCGGGTAGTTAATCCCACAGATAACCCCCAACCTAATGGGCCAGGTCCTTTCCTGACCTCTCGGACGAATCGGGCAGATATTCCGGAATTAGTAACTCACTTCGAAGATGCGAAAAATGCCGTTGACCCACTGGTCATCAGCCACCCGACTAATCCTTAAAATCCCTGCTGACCTCAATTTCAACTACCACGCCCAAATAAGGTACGAGTATCTGTAATACTGACTCCTTGAGCCACGAAATAATAGTTTTCCTCGAGTTTCTCAACATGATGGGTTGAATGTTATCCATTTCTGCAGTCTTATAGCCCAATCCATACTATTAACACCCACTGACTTGGTGGTTTCCACCACATCTAGTCACATAGCAGGTGTTCTGGAGTCTGGACTGATTTCAAAAAAATCAGTTCAGCCACGGACGGCTAGAATGTCCACTGTCTCTCTACGAGTGTCAGTCTAGGATATTAGCGTTGGCACTTTCAGGTCCGGTAAACGTGACGTGGTTGTTGTGTGGTTGATTTCACCCGTACCCAGTTGGAATGGTACGCTCGCTATATGTTCGTCCATTATACACAAAAATGTCCATCAAGAATCTTTTTCGCTTTAGCTGACGGACAGCTGCTCATAAAGATCTACATCATCCGACGTGGTCGCGTCGTTGGGCAGCTTTCTTTCATAAGCTGAACACCTTCCAGACCATCCCGGTTTTCAAAATTTCCCACCACTAGGTTAGCATTCGTGTTAAGTATCCGTCCTACACGCAAACTTTTCCGACATCTATTATTATGAATTACGAGACCAAAGTGTCGCGATATTCGTAAAAGTTTTGAAGGTTACTGGGCGTTATCAGAATTTATGCATAATATCCGTGTCGATTCTGTCAGAATTCCACCTCCAGCACAAACACATTTACTGTCGTCGTCTTAGCTCTCTGAACTCTCGCCGCATGATTACTTTTTGAAAATCTCATCGCGTCGCCAGTTCCCCCGAGCACCAATTCTGTCAATCAAAACAAACCAAATCCCTGAGCTGTGTACGGAAAAGCATTTTTATTTATTTTTATTTTTTTTTTTTTTTTGTGTGTTGTGGGAGGGAAAATAACAAATCGACAAAGTAAAGGTTGTTACGATCGCTTAAGCCGGTTATTTTAGTCTCAGAACTTCCCCCATTCAGCTGTCGCCACAGGAGCTGCCATATTCCTGTGGGGCGCCCAATATCACGTTGTCTCCAGAAGATTCCTTTTTTTTGTCTACTTTTGTTGAAAAATTCTTCGATAAGTTTCCATTTTGGCTACGTGACAACTTCAAAGAAAATTCAATTTTCCCTCGAATGTGTGTTACACATCACATCAGATTCCGTTAGAGCGTTGAATTTGAAAAAAACAAAAAAATAAAAATAAATAAAATCAATACATGCGTTCAAGTCACGTCACCAGGTACGAGCATGTACCTACATATACTCGTACATGTGTGTTCGTATCTACCTTCACAGAAGAAGTGTTCCCATTAACGAGGACATCGCGCCTTGATGTACTCGTAGACCGTAAACCGCGCGCCAAAAATCATAAACTCACACCTCGTCAGGCGTCGAAAGTTGAAACATTCGCGCTAAGATTGTAAAAACGTCCGCAACGGCTTTACATCCCGTCGAGGTCATAATGAACTTTTCATTGCCATGCCATTGCTTCAGTACATTCGTCTCTGCGTCTCTTGCCTGTCATGTGGCAGTTTTCCGTTTTTATTATCCAGGAGGTGACGGCAGGATGTCGAAGTAGGAATTGGTGTACCTGTGACCTACAATTGCGATGGCAAAAAAAAACCGAAAAAACACAATAGCGCAGTTTACTTTTCAGTACCCTCAGAGTGTCATTATAAGGTCGGGGGTTCCCCGAGTTGTTGTTTTCGCATTGCCATCTCTGGGATTTACCCGTGTACTGTGCAGAGGTGTGAAATGCCACTGCAATATTTGTGATTATTTTTCTTTCGTTTTTACGGCTCCCACTTGACGGTACCGCCAGCTGTAAGTATGGTCCCACTAATGCAAGCAATAAAAAATATGTTCGAGGGGACGTCCAGCTCCAAGACCGGGACCTGCTTTATACGGTTCTATGGTATTATAAAGTGGGTTTCTGTGGGCTATAACTTTTTCGAGGCTATTGTTGGAGTTGCGTGGCACAGACTAAGCTAGTGGACCGTACTTAAAAAAAAAAACACACACAAACAGAGAGAGAACCAATTTCTGGTTTGCTGAAATGTCACTTGCACGGATCTAATCTAAATCGAAGTTCTTTGTGTTGGAAATCTGTTGAAAATATAGTTAACCGAGGTTTAACAAATTTTGTTTCGATTTCTGTGTATAACTATGATCTAGTCGGAAGGTGGAAAAGATTTGGCTCCAGCTGGGGGCTTGTGCTGACAGGAAACAAATCTTTCAACAAAATCATGGCCTGAAGGCAATGATGGTATGCTGGCAAACTGACTTGTTTGGCAACATTAACCTGAAATGTCTGACACATGCGCAAGCAGAAAAAAAAGAAGAAATGTAATACGAGTATCAAGTATTCGTTCGTTATCAGGCTGGCAACCCATAGAGGGTCAAAACTTGAACAACTTTAGCCTTCCATCCATTACGGTCTTGGGTGTTTTGCTTTGAAAGACCAAGCTGCCTTATATCCGCGATCGGCTGATATTTAAGCTGGTTGGTCTTCCTTTTCTTCTCGAGCCTAGTAGCTTCGATTCGAGGACCCTCATAGCTGGAGCATTATCGTCTATCCGTTCGATGGGGCCGAGCCAATGAAGTCGACCAGTATCCGACAAGATAATAGAAGAACTCGACGGATATAAATTATGGTTCGACAGAACCAATATGGGTTCTTGAGAAACAAAAATGTTAATCAACTGCTGAGAAACATCCAGCTAACTATCGAGGTTGCGAAGTCGCGAAGGAGTTGCAAAAACGACGGGATCAATCCAAACCGATGCCTTCTAAAAACGCAGGGCCAGCGAGTACGAGAAATCATAAGTGCGGTTCAACCCCAAAGACTTTAAAGAAGGCAAAGATAGCAAACGCCGTAATGGCCGCTACTTGAAAAAGAATTTGAACGGTTTATTGAGGTCATACTGCAAGCGGCCTGGAATAACACTCCACGCGAATCGAACAAAATTGCCAGTATCGGCATAAAATACCCGCCGGATATGATAAAGAAGAAACGAAGAGCTCGGAAAAAATGCCATGAAACTCGGGCTCTACAAGATAAAACGTCCTTTAATAGGCTCTGCGACTTGAAAAAATCGATCAAAGACTTCAATAACCTAGAAAGCCCCACAGCAGCAAAAGATTCCAATTACTCCATATGGAGAGCCGTTAAAGGTCTTCGAAAGCCCCAAATACACGTGGCGCCAATAAGAAGAAACCAGGATGACTGGGCGAAAGAAGATAAAGAAAAATCTAACGTTTTCGCCAAACCATTCGACGGGAAAGTGCTTCCAGATAATGTCAATACGCTAGACGTGACGACGAACCTTCCAATAGAAAAGGCTACACTTAGGGAACTTAGACAAGTTATAGACACGCTTAAGCCCAATGAAACCCCCGGATATGACTTAATTACAGGAGAGATACTTAAAGCGCTACCGAAAAAAGGTTTCCCAAATGCCACCATACGATTAGAGTATGTACCGCATCAGTGGAAAGTTGCCGAATTTATTATGGTTCCGAAACCCGGTACAGTCTCTAGGTTTTTAAGGTAAACACCTATCGTGTAGACTTAAGTTTACGAGGTGCCCATACATCCATGGGATAAAGGATACGCCTTACCATCGCTCTGCCGCCTTCGTGAGTTACCAAAGCAGAACTTGTGTTGGAGGCACAAGTTCCACACTTGGTATGGGTCGAAGCTGATTTATAACCACTTGCTGCTCTTAGGGTCACAGCGCCCATTGCTTATTGCAACTCTACAATGTGTCAAACCAACAGAAAGACCCTTCCCGCGACTTTGGGTTTAAACCACAGCCACCATGACGCTCCTTCAAGGGGGCCTACCTCAACAAGTCAGGCTCGGACCGAAATCCGGGAGGCTCCTGACTCCCATGGTATCGCGATTTAAGTCCTGGTAGGGACTACCGTTGGTCCCGCCGCCAACAAGACCTATGACCGGCAACTTGTAACTGATGAAATCGTAGCAACCTTCGGTGGCATCATCTGAAGATGCTTACGATAAGACCAGTAATATGCTCTGCCCCCGCTTTTCATTAGACAACGTCATTGCTGGACGAAGCCTTGATGATTGGGGCGGGGGCCCAGTCAAGTCATACAGACCAATATTGCTCCTCCCGATTATATCGAAGGTCTTCGAGCTTAAACGGTCTTAAACCAATTACTGACACAAATCGCCTCTTGCTCGATCATCAATTTGACTTTAGAAGCCAACCCCCTACTGTTGACCAAATGCATCGAATAACCGAGGTAATTGGAAGAGCAATCGGGTGTAAGTTAGTCTGTTCCAGCCTATTCCTTGACGTTTTGCAAGCTTTTGATAAGGTATGGCACGAGGGCATGAAATATAAATTTCGACAAGTCCTGCCTGAGCAATTGTTTCATATTTTAAGTTCATACCTAGACGACCGACTCTTCCGTGTCTGATACGGAAACGAATATTCGAATTTTAAGACAATAAAGGCGGGGGTGCCGCAAGGAAGTGTACTTGGCCCTCTGGTATAGAAACACACTGCAAACGGATGATACTGCGCTAACCACATTTGCTGATGACACTGCCATTGTGGCAACAGCTAAAACCGTCGAAGAAGCAACTGCTAAGTTGCAACACGGATTAACAATTAGACAAAGACTTGGCGAATCGCGCTTATGGAAAACAAGTCTGTCCATGTGAACTTCACTCTCAAGAAAACTGACAATCTACTTGTATTTATCTACGCAGTACAAATACCTTTCGCGAACGAGGCCAAATATCTTTAAAAAAACGTGAAGGTCTTGAGAATAAGTATAGAGACATGTACTGGCTTCCAGTATTCCAAGTATTCCAAGCTCAGTTTAGAAAACAAATTGCTATTATACAAGCAAGTGCTAAAACCGGTCTGGACATATGGTATACAGCTTTGGAGTTGTACCAAATTTAGTAACGTTAACGTCTTATAGATATTCCAAAACAAAGTTCTTCGGGGGTTTGTTAATGCACCTTGGTACATTAGAAACGATGATGTCCACAGAGACCTTGGAGTCGAAAACGCTCAGAACGAAACTAAAATGTTTGCGCGAAAACACAAAAGTCGACTAGATACAAGGACATACGAATATTTCTGTTCAATAGATCCTTGGTGAGACAAATTTATTGCGCCGTTTGAAAAGGACTAAGCCTCTCGATCTAGTGCGGTGATCAGCTTAATTTTTAAAGTACGCGTACGTTGGAATTTTTAATGGAAAATCGCTTGCAAAATATCTCATTAAAGCAAAATAAAACGCGAAAGAAGAACTGCTTGTTGAGTGTGAAGTAGAGGGGGGGGGGGGGGGACTACTGAGAGAATTTGCAAATTATAAACACAATACTCACTCGCTGGTGATCTTTATTGATTTCAAAAGAGCATTTGACACTCATATGCTTGAAAAAAAACGAGATCGAATACATGATATTTAATTATCCACAGCGTTCTATCTTAGCACCCCTCCTCTTCATTGCGTACATTAACGATATGCTTTTAGTGCTACGAAATTGTATCGGACTCCAATATGCTGCTAAGTGCTATAAGAGCTATCACAAACATATTGTCTGTGCTGCTCAGACAATGCAAACAGAGTCTGATAACATTGTCCGTTGGTGTCACCATAGTGGACTTATTATAAACTCAAAAAAGACCATTAGATAGATAGATCTGATAGAATACCCTTCCGAATACGGTTTCACAGTTTTGAATGTCTGTACAAAAATACTATGCCACAGCAAACCTCTGCCAATTCTACGGGTGATTGTGCATTACACTACATTGAAGCAGTCAATGTGTTTCGACTACAATTTCAAATGGGAATGCCACATAAAGTATCTTTGCATGCGGCTTAAGCGGTCTGCATATGATTCTTACCATCTGAGCAACTATGCATCTTTCATTCTTATGAAGTAAGGATACTTCTCCTTAGTGAAGTTTATACTTCAGTGTGGAATAACAGCCTGGAGGAATACAGCGCAGTATAGAATAATGGAGCTTCAAAGGACGCAGAACAGAATATTCAAAATTCTATTTCGAGCATGGTAACTGGTATATTAAAAACTACAATAATCCAAGTGAAGATTTGAATCTGCTAACTGTCCACAAACTTTTTTCTTTTAATTCAAAAAAAATGCGTACTATGACCAAGGTTTAAACATTAAATCGATCACATAATCAGCACAAGACAAAGAACGGAATGTCGTCTTAAAATACCGAGGATTCATAACTCCTATGGGAGACAAAAACTATCCTATGTGCTTCCAATTATCATCAACCGACTTCCACGTTCTCTATGGAATATCCAGCCGACACACATGAGAAAGAAGCTTAAAGAGATATGGCTTGTTGCCATAAATGTATAGAATGATCTAAATCGATGTTATCATGTAAGAACAACTTTTAAGAATTAATCAATAGGATAGGTTAGGTTAGGCTAAACAAGGGTATGATGGATCTGCCATCGTACAAGCACCAGGCACTAAAACGGGCCGATCGCGATCCGTGTGGAACCAGTTGAATTTGTATTCAAATGGTAAAAACCTAAACAATCACCCTGGAGAAACATCCAAATTTCCTGCAAAAGCCAAGAAGGCCTTTGAAGTTCGTGTCTATTTGCTTTAGGTTTTCGAATAAGTATTTCCCTAAAAATTTTCTTCGACTACGCGATATTGCCTCGCCTTAACACATGTGTGTGTTATGTCCTCAACAGCTTGCAGATCACCGTAGAATCTGCAAATATCCGTACCTGACAATATGAGTCTCTTTGGGTGTTGCCGCAGGAGACAATATCCTGCCAGGATTCCTATTACTACCCTAAGCTTAGCTCTGTTTAATTTTTATTAATTTCCTAGATCTTTTGCCGCCAAAAAATGGCCAGAGATACAGGGATACCCTGTGCCCTTCAACACTTGACCACCTTAGGTTGGCAGTCTTTGTGATTTTTTCCTCGATAGGGCCCCTTACCGTGCAGAGGGATGGTTTGATGTTAGCAACCTCAGCAACCTCATCCGCTTGTCCATTTACTTTTATACCGCACTGTCCTGACACCCGGCACAGTCTTACCCGGTTCTGACTGCATAATGCCTTGAGCACTGTGCGACAACCCCTGACTGTATCAGAGTTAATGTTGGTCGATTTCATTGCCTTGAGTGCGGCGTGGCTATCGATGTAAATAGCGATATATCTTCCGGACATCAATCTCATCTGCATTAGCTCAGCCGCCCTGAGGACACCCAGAACCTCTGATTGGAAGGCACTTAGTAGTCTTATAGTCTTATAGACACTCTTAGTTCTGGGTCTTTTGAGAAGATACCAGAACCTCTTCCTTCCTCTGTTTTTGAGCCGTCTGTGGAAATTGCAATTTCATTTGACCTGATTATTGCATTTTTTGTCCCAGTCCTCCCTATCATGTCGAAGTCGACCAAGGAAGGAATCTCATCCGTTAGGATTGGATTGCCTGGCAGTAGCTCCGCTAGGACCGTGCCGTGTCCGAAACTACTCTTCTTGAAGTAACCCAGATTGATGAGTCTGGGTATCGCACTGTTGCCAGCAAGTTTTTGGATCTGTAAATGAAGCGGTGTTAGGTGCAAAAAGGTGTCTAATGCTTCTGTAGGGGTGGTATAGAGTGCACCTGCAACGCCTATGGAAGCCGTTCTTTGAACCGCCGCTAATTTTCCACCACCGTATACATCCAGTTACACTTGTACTTTCTGGTAAAATGAACCTTCCGTTTAGGAAGGGTTGGCATTGAGAGCACAGCTTTTTGCCCAAGTGCTGATCGTCTGCAGAGCAACCTCCATAAGTATTTTCCCTGCACTATTATGACAACATCATCTGCGTATGCCGTGATACTTATTCCCATTAATCTGTAAATATGTAAAATATTCTTGAATAAACCTCTATAGAAAAGCCTTTAAGGCTTCGCAGATTCTTATTGTCTATAAATAATTTCTGTCATATTGACATTTTACATGGACTCTCCTCTACCGCTTCAAGGTTCTATCCAGCATTGAGCGGATAACTCCATGAAAATGGCTAATTTCAAGTCTTCTGTAGGGGTTTTGCCTTACGTAGTATGTCCACATCTTGGTACAGTTCATAGAGTTCGCGCTTGTGTCTTCTTCTCCATACGCCCTCCTCACAGATAGGACCAAATGTTCGACGAAGGATTTTTCTTTCAAAAGACCCTAAAACTTGTCCCACTGTCTTACTTTTCGTCCAACTTTCGGCTCCGTAAAGCACGGCTGGCAAGATTAACGATTTGTAGAGCATGATTTTGACTCTTTGCGTTAGGAGTTTCTGTCTGGGTAAAGAAAAGCTCCGTATCGTAGTTGTCGTCCTGAAACCTGGGTCAATCTATTGATGGGCTTCCCACTGGGCTCCTCGCGATCTAATCCGGAGAAAGTTGCTCCTATCTGACCCATAAGGAAATACGTGTTCGAAGATTTCCGAACAGCTGCCTGTCTGTTTTGATGGAAATTGAGTGCATCGGACAAAGTTCTTCCGACTGTAAGCTCAATCTGCCGAATGTGGCATAAAACGAGCTGTGGAATCCATCAGAGTGCCCAAAACTCTAAAGAATCCTTGACATTCGAAGGAAAACGTACAGAATGGACGAACAATTCTCATTCTACATCATCAAAAATCAATCAATCGATATTAAATCGAAAAGAGTTGAGATACTCGTACACACTTCCATCAGGCTTAAGTCATTTCCTTTCGTTTTCTCTCAACAAAATCCTTACATTACGTGCTGGCCAATTTAGAAAAGAATCCATAAGAAAACGCCAATTCGACAGAGTTAAACAGTGTAATCGACAAGTAATTTTTACGTTAGAATATTGATGACCGTCACATGTCAAATGCTAAACGATTTCATATTAATAACACGACGCACTCAGTCATCCGCAAGTAAGTGAACACAGAAGGAACAAAAAGTTACGAAAAGAAAGAAAAAAGAGCAGAAAAATTTAATACAAAGCTCATAAGAGGTTACCCTTCCATCACCCTTTCATTTTTCATCCGTTTCTTACCGCCCTTACTGGCTGACACATTCTACTCGCAATATACTCGTATACCCAACACACTCGACTCTACACCCTTCATCGGCGACCACCCTCTGCCACCTGTCTTACTTTCTATAATTCGCATCAAACGATTTTTCATGTTTCCTGTAAGGATTGATTCGAGCATTCTTCCATAACGGGAAGTAATCAATCTTCAGCAAAAAGGATCGACGAGCTATGATTTGAAAACTCCTGGAAGTAGGTACGAGTACGAGTACGAGTATACGCCGTCGTACAGCTTTTCTTTTTATTTTTATTTTTTCTGAATACTCATTCGCCAGAGTGAACCTTGGCAATATACAGGGTGGAAGTACAAAACACCCGCACCAACCCAGTTTTGGTAATGCAATTCATCCTTCCAAGACGAATGGGATAAATTGATCAAGTTGCCTCGGAACAATAATTTAACAGGTTGTGCTGTTGCTTCTCTGTTGTCAACGCAAGAGCCCTCAGTATACGAGTTCAGCCAGGAGATAGACGAACGGGCGGGCTGACGGACGGACGGACGGACGGACGGACGGTCGGATAGGTATGGCATTATATGAACAGAGACTGAAATTTAATTTGAAAGGTGTCAGACTATTAAGAAAGGTAAACATCTGGTCCATGAAGAGGATTTTCAGTCGGCAACCACCCTGGAAGAGGGTTCCGAGTCCAGGATCCAGATTCCAGAGTCCAGCATAATGGTCGTCTTTGTTATTTTTAGGTGGCCGTCTGGATATACTTTGCACATCATGATACAGACATCAGACATGCTCGGGGGTAAGATTTAATCACGATACCAGCATAAATGGCTCTCACAAAGGATGTAAGGGATGTGTAAAGGATGTAGGGTAACGCATACCAAGGATTGTTAATCATCTGGGAGCATGCAATTAAGATATTAGCAATCCAAACAATGGTTTTCGTAACTTACCCTGCGGGTGTGGTCTTTATTATGATTGAAAATATTCATATCCATCATAGGGAACACGGTACTTAAAGACTCAGGTGGGGGGGTTTGATTCTTACTTTTAAACTGAGAGGATTTATTGTTGGACAATTTGCATATGGAGCCCATGGGGAAGTGAATGATATAAATTGTCGAAGTGCTCGTACATACTCGTAATCTACTGACATTAAGTCTTTATGAAAAATGTTCTTTGCTTAGGGAATGATCTTTGTAAAATACTTTCAAATGGGAAGGCTTCATTGTGGCTCAACGTGTAAATAATTACATGAGGAGGGTATCTTTCTGTTATATCAGAATTGTAATTATATGTAAGCTGGTCATAGTTCAGATGTTCCCCAGGGCACTGTGCTAGGGCCACTACTATTAGCATAAATGAGTTTTTCAAAGTCGAGGAAGGAGCTTTGGACAACGATGAATTGATAGAATGGTATGAAAAAGCGGCAACAGGAACCTTCAATTGATGCAGGCAATAGAAGAGGTAACGCTATTGACAACTGCCTCACTTTTATTGATGGTTAGAATGGTAAGAGGTCATTAGATTTGAATAAGGCTTCATACAAAAATTATTTCAGAAGACCAAGGGCTAACCAAAGATTCTGAGGTTCTGAGAATAACCCAGGTAAGACGCTAACTCAAAGGTGACCTTAAAGGATTATACTCCAGATGATACTCGCAATAGCGACAATCCACCCGCGGTCTTCTTGACTGCGGCCGGGGTACGAAATCTGGAGGCTCCAACTAATATACTTAAATGTCCCCCGCCAATTTAGACGCTGACTTAGGAATGCTGGATCGCTTGGTTGCAATGACTCCTGCGGTTTTTTCTACGACACTTTCGGTAGATTGAAAGAACACCGAAGAGGCCCTGCCTGTTACTGTTAAGCTCAACCAGAATAGACCGATGGTTGGTCAGAGTGCTGTTTTCGACGGCTTGTCTCAGGAATCCGAAAAGTTGGAACGAGCTCCAGAAGAGGCACATTCCGCAGGACTACCATCTAAGAGGCTGATGAAGAGTTAGGACAAGCGCACGGTGCAAAGAGATGGTAAGTGCTGTTGAAGGCGTGAGTGTCGTAACGGTATCGCGTGAAACCAGTGCTGCAATCAACAAAGGCAGTTCCAGCGGACAGAAACCGCATGAAGCGGTTATATTCATCGACAGAAACAAAATTAGCGGTGGTTTTACCCACACACGATGTCCGGATAAGGCCGGTGCTACAACCATTCTTATCGAAAGAAATCGGCGAATGCGGTGTAATCCCCGCTAAGAAACAATTCTGGTTGGGGTTTTCCCCGCGCACAAGATCAGGCTGAAAGAGGTGCTGGAATCAGCAAAAGCTGTAGTTCGGATAAACGAAACTTCGACGTTACCCGAAAACCACCTCCAAGAAAACCCCGAAACATCAAAATGCGGAGACTTCGCATCTATATATAAGGATGCCGCTATTACCTCTCTGGTACTGCACATTGGGAAGGCTGACAATGACAACGGTCCGAACGACGTGCAAATAATGTATCGAACAACTGTGAAGATAGCCAAATCAGAGAATATTTGCAATCAAGCAGAGGGCTATGATATAGAGAGGGAAATCTTAGAGTGACTGTCAAACCGTATTCTGAGGCATCTTCATACCCAGAACCCTGAACTCGACACCGAAAAGAAGAAAATCTACTCTCACGAGGACAGAAAGAATCGGGAAAACAAGGGCGGCTCTTCTCATGTTGTGGACTTACACAAAGCTTCTATTGAGGCCATTAAATCTAGATATACCTCATGTACCTTAGAAGGGTTCATTTCCACTTTGTTTACCCTTAAAATGCTTGCACACAGCGCGGGCGAAGGAAAATGAGGGAGGATACAAAGAGAGGTACCGGTGAACGTTGGTTTTAAATGTTTGAAGATTATAATGACTAGGAAATAAAGAGCTAGGCTGGGCTTTCCATGAGCGAGTTGTACGGCTTAGGAACGAATCACGATATTTTAGAGTACGTCCGAAAGTGGGCTTGAGTGTATACTGATGAGCATTCATAGCGAGACGGGTGTTGCGGTTAAAAGTTGAAAAAGAGGGGGTGAAGTATTTCTTAGATCGCTTGAGCGATAACGCCTGGGTGTTTAAATTTCGCTTTAACGACAGCAGACAGCATTGTATTTTGGAAGCATTAAATTCTACTCTGTTTGTGGTTCCCCAATTAGTTATGCTGGTAATATCAGAATTTAATGAGCTTAACATGCGCTGCCGTTCCCGTTCTACAGCCAGAGAGGAGGGACATGAGTCCGGGAACGAATATGACAGGCAGAGAGTACTGCCGTCAGCGAAGAAATATATTGGATTAGAAGTAGCAGACAAGAGATCGTTGATGAAAATTAAAAAGAGTGTCGGAGACAGAATGGAACCCAGGGGCACACCAGCATTTATTTTGTGAATATCAGACTTGAAACCATCCAAGACAACTTGAATTGAACGTTCCGAAAGGTAATTTCTAGTCCAGTGAAGGAGAGAGTCATCGATGCCAAAAGCACGCATTTTCGACAAAAGAGCCTGATGCCAAACTCTGTCAAATGCCTTAGAAATATCAAATGCAACTATCTTGCTTTTGCCAGATTGATGTACGCTTTGGTTCCACTTTTCGGTGAGACATGCCATCAGATCATCAGTGGACCTGCTGCTACGAAAACTATACTGCCGGTCATTAAGAAGTTTTCGTGTTTCGAGATATTTCGTGAGCTGACGGTTTATCAGCGTTTCCATGACCTTGGAGAGAAGGGACGTAAGTGCAATGGGTCTGTAGGAGGAGAGAGAGGAAGATTCGCCTTTCTTAGGGACGGGCTTGACAAATGCTGTATTTCTTCTGCTCGGTAATAGTCCTAAGGTGTAGGATTGATGAAAAAGCTTCCGCAGTGGTTTTGCCAGCGAGGAAGAACACTTCTTTAGAAGAAGGGGAGATATACCATCTGGACTAGCGGATTTATGTATGTTGAGATCTTTAAGTACTCTTGCTAGTACACGAGTGTGAAAGTGGATTCGTTCCATTGAAGATTCGACACACTCAAGTGTAGGCGGAGACAAAACACAATCTGGGAGTCTTGAGTTGGCCGCAAAGTGTGCAGCAAGCAGATTGGTCTTATCCAAAGAGCTGGCAGCTGGAATGTCATTGGGATGGAGGATGAGGCAGAATTTCTAATATCTTTCACAAACGGACAAAAATGTTTACTACCTTTGGGACATTGTAGTACCAGGTTGTTCAATGGGAGAAATTAAAAAGGAGCGATAACATTATACGATGTGTTTGCTGCCAAAGGTTGGGCCACACCGCATCGAATTGCCAAATGCAGCCTCGATGCGTTAAGTGTGGAAAGAACCACAATTCCCAGGATGTGCTTTGGGTCAGGAGAAAGAGTCAAACAAAAGCCAACTCTCTTATGCTTGTTGCAAAAACTCAGGACACACCGCTAACTATCGGGGTTATCCCAAGTTCCAAGGTATAAAGAAAGCAAATATGGCTCGTCAGCAAAGAGCGGAAGCCATGCGTCCATCCACACGCACCGAATGATCTTCGCCCAAATGGCGGCAGATAGGGGTAGAATGGTACGGCCCCAGCGCCAAGAGCTCTGGAAGCTGCACCTGACAGGTTAGCTATCTTGCTTTCCATTCAAGGGCAGATGGCTCAGCTTCAACGTCAAGTAGAGGAACAGGCTAAGCGCACCTCATGTCGTAATGGGTACGCACATGGTGGTTCTTGCAGTGAATATAAATTCACTGATTAGGATCGAGCGAAGAGCCGCCCTGTTTAAGTTGCTGAAAAACCAAGTTCCTGTGTACTTTTCGCTACCGAAACTAAGCTTACCGATAAGTACAATCTGGAACACAGCAGATATAATAGTAGAAGAAGAAACCGACCCAACTCCACACAAGGAGGTGGTGACGCAACCTTTATTAGAAAAAAAAATTAAATTTAGAAGAATATACAAGGGTGTTTTGCATGGTTTCCGGGTGCTAGAGGCATGTGCCGTGCTCATACCTCTCCGTAGCGGAAAGTGGTTGTTCACGGCCTCTGTCTACGCGCCTGCTGCTTCTCAATCCACGCTATTCATCTCAGAGCTCGATAGACTCTGTCGACTCCTTAGACTGGAATCGGGGGAGAATTATTTTACAATCGATGGGTATTTTAACGCTAAACACAGAGATTGGGGAAATAATGTGCCAAATACTAGAGGGAACCTACTACTTGGTGGGGTCAGCACGATGTAATGTACAGACTCGGTCTTAAAGCGACGGATAACCCGTCGTTTCCCAGAGGCGGGTCTTATTTGGATCTACTGCTGTATGACGAACGTATACGACTGACAGGTACGAATTTACAAACGCACCGATTTAGCACCGATATTACAATTCCCAACGAAATTGCGGAATTGGAGGAGTTTGTCCAAAGATATTCTTACAAGTACAGTAAGACTCGATGGACACGCTTCTCCGCAACCATGACAAGTGCGCTCTCCTCGAATACGCTCCACCCACCGTCCAATAGGAATTTGTCAAACGAGGAGATCGGCAATTACCTAAAACAAATGGACGAGACAATTAAACAAACTATGGACGCTACAATAGCGCGGTATCGACATACTACTAACGAAGACCGGTTCCGCAATCCTACTATTGACGCACTGCACCGACAGAAAAGTAGACTTCTGTCACGACTCAAAAACTTGTACAGACAGTTAACTGACAGACAAGACCCGGAGATTAGGACACTGAAGTCGTCGATTAAAAATATTCAAACGTTAATAAAAGAGAAATACAGAAATTCTGTAAGTTCGTATTGGAACAACAGGGTTCGGGCTGTAAACACCAGCAACCCGAATATGTTCCCGCAAATAAATAAACTATTTCGGAGAAAAAATCAAAACGACCTTCAGTGTCTTAAAATAGCGCGGACAACAGACAACGAACGGTTACTGACAATAGCAGGTATTGATCCAAATGAGGCCGCTGATGTTGACGACTTCTTTGTGATCGAGGATCCACAGGAGAAGGTTGAGGCCATAGGGGCGACTTTCCAGGAAATATGCAAGGCCACTGATACCATTGGCCCTAATTATGACCTGGACAGTCGCGTCATGGTGCACGACTTCGGCATTCGAAATGAAGTAGAGAACTGGCGATCTGAGGGCTCTGGTTTCACTCGGTTCAGCGACGAAAATATGGCAAATAATGTCATTACCAGAGAGGGTGATCTACCCCCGTTCATTTCGAAGGAAGAGCTCCATGAGACATTCGACACAATCAGGGCTAAGAAATCCGTGGGGACCGATGGTATTCCGAACATCGTGCTTCGACATCTTCCTCTAGAATCGGTGGACATTTACACCACACTGTTTAATAATGCAATGAATAATGCACATTATCCAGCGCATTGGAAAACTGCGGTGGTATATCCCATCCCCAAAAAGGGAAAGGATATATCCAATCCGGCGAATCTCCGGTCGACAAGTCACCTTCCGAATATCAGTAAGGTGTTTGAAAAAGTAATCAATAGAGCTCTGTCTAGGTGGGTTGAGGACAAACATATAGTTCCGGATAATCAATTCGGTTTTAAGGCGGGACATGATATCTCACAAGCCGCGTCTAAATTGGTGTCCGATATCCAATGGAATAAAGGCAAAAACCAGTGTACTGGGGCCTGCCAGGTTGACTTGGAAATGGCCTTCGCATCCTATGGTTAGAGCGTCTTTTCTACTGGCTGACCAGACTGGTCATCAGTAATCCGCTTTTGTATATTCTTTATAATATGCTCACCAACAGAACGTACCTGGATTTTTAACGTAAACCTCCTGCCGTAAGGCTTAATGTCTACGAGGTGCCCATACACCCATAGGGAGCAAGGATACGCATTGCCATCGCTAAATACTCGCTTTATATTTACTAATACTTTGCTTATATTTTATACCAAAGCAGAACTTGTGTTGGAGGCACAAGTCCCACCCTTGGTATGAGTCGAGGCCGACCTAAAACCTCTTGCTGCTCTTAGGGTCGCAGCACCCAGTACTTTATTTGCTACTCTACAATGGGCTAAACCAAAAAGGAAACCCGTACCCGCGATTTGGGTTTAAACCACAGCCACCACGACGCTCCCACAAGGGGGCCTACCTCTAACAAGTCAGGCCCATACCGAAATCCGGGGGGCTCCTGACTCCCATGGTACCGTGATTTAAGTCCTGGTATGGACTACCGGTGGTCAAGCCTACCAACAAGACCTATGACCGGCAACTTGTAACTGGTCAAATCGTATCATCCATTCATGCAATAAAATCTGGATGTTTTCGATAAGACCAGTTATAGAATAATCTACCCCCGCTTTTTATTAGACAACGTCATTGATGGGCGAAGCCTTGATAATTGGGCGGGGGCCCATGCTCACCAACAGACAGTTCATCGTGAAAAACGGCGATGTGACTTCTGTTGGAATATTTCAAATTAAAAATGGTCTTCAGCAAGGCGCGGTCAATTCGCCGATCCTATTCAACATTTATACAAACGACTTGATAGGTTCGCTTCCCCATTGCATTGCGTATGCAGACGACTTGATAGCGTACAGAACAGGTCCAAAAGTCGAGGTCATTAACGTTCTTTTGCAAAGTGACTTCGAATAAATTAGGCGATGACTGGAAGTTGAAAATCAACTTTCAGAAGTCTGAAACCATTCTCTTTAGGACGCCTTTGTCTGTGGCCTCTAGGGATACCAGAAAGAATTGGCGAAAATTCTCGATCATTGGGCAACACGTCCAGCTACTTGCCTGTTGAAATGTAGTCAGATATCTTGGGATCTGCCTAGACCAACATCTATATTTCAACAAGAATGTAGATGTTGCTCTGGCCAGAGCCAGAGGTGCTTTTGCACTTAAAAATAGACTGAAAGTGTTGGCGATCCTTGGTGTATGGTAATGGAGTGCTTAATCCTCGGGGTTGTTTTTCGCAGGCTGGTGGGGGACGATTCTTTTGGACGGTTGACAAAATAACGTTCGATAGCGTTGCTAAGGTAATTTAATCGCGTAAGGTGCATGGCTGCCAGTCTCGTTCGCAAGTCGCTATGATTGATTCTGTGACGAATGTGTTTAATTATAGCTGGATCACTAATCGATGTTTCTGTCCAAGAGTTTGCATGCGATAAAAATAATCAAAGACCTGTTCCCCTTTCATATGTGCGATGACATTTTGAGATGAATATCCGTTTCGTTTTCGTCCTTTCCGAAATGCTATATGAGTCGGTTGGAAAATTCTTGATTGCAACTCTCCTGGTAGTGAGTCCGACCCAACTGCTTCGCTGAACCACGCATTCTTATTTGAACTCTCTGAAAAGGACACTTCTTTCAGCCCAAGAATACAACTTTATTGATTCGATTGACATATTGTCCAGCTGATGGAGAGAGTTCTTCCGAAGGGTTGTACGAGGGGCGTTCAATATATTCTCGGTATCGATATGAAGGAAAATGCGGATTCAATTTAAATTGTTTTTATTTTTCAATATGATCTCCCCTAACATCAATGCATTTGTTACATCTTGAGATAAGCTTTTTTAAACCCTCAAAATAATAAATTTCCTCTTTCTCTGCAAAATACCGACTTGAGTTCTTCATCATCCGAAAATCTTCTTCCACGAAGACATTTTTTCAAATCCGGAAACAGGAAATAATCACTAGGGGCAAGGTCTGGACTATAGGGTGGGTGTTGGATTTCTTCGAAACCACAATCTCGCGCAGCAGCCTTGGAAACTCGCGCCGTGTGAACAGGAGCGTTGTCATGAAGAAGCAACACACCCGCTGCGAGTTTACCCCGTCTTTTCTTTTTAATTTCCTCCCTCAAATTATGCAAAGTGGAAGCGTAGAATGTGGCGTTGATGGTTTCACCTTTTTTTTTGTACTCAATGAGCAAGATTCCCTTTGAGTAACAAAAAACTGTGGCCATGAGCTTTCGGGCAGACTAAGTGACTTTGAACTTCTTCGGGGGGTCTGTTCCTTTTTTATGCCACTGCATGGACTCTTGTTTGCTTTCAGGGTCATAGTGGTGGACCCATGTTTCGTCCCCAGTAACAATTCGATCCATAACACCGTCCGCGTTCTCACTACACATCTCCAAAAGCTCTCTACAGCATGCGATTCTCACTTTTTATCTGAGGCGCTGTGAGCATTCGTGGCACCCACCTTGCACTGACCTTTGAAAGGTTAAGATGGTCATGAAGAATGGTGTGAATGGTACCAATTGAAAGCTTGGTGATCTCTGCCATCATTTTCACCTTTATTCGGGCATCCCCAAGAACAAGTTTTTCGACTTCTTTGATGCTTTCTCCCGTACAAGCAGTAGCCGGGGCGCCGGAGCGGGGGTCGTCCTCAATGCTCTCTCTGCCTCTCTTGAACTCACTTGACCACTATTGCACAGTTGATAATGAAGGTGCGGAACCCTGGTAAACAGCCACCATCTCTTCATGAATAGTTTTTTGACTTTTTCCTTGCTTAGTGAGAAATTTAATTACAGCGCGATGCTCAATTTTCACCATCATCGCCTCAGTTGCCATTATGATTCTGTTTAACTAGAGATAAAACGCGAATTAATAATCACATTTATATGAAATTTTACATGAATACACTAAAATAATAGTGTTACTTGATAAATAAGTCAATTTATATATGCAACCACAGCTTCACCCCGATACTGAGAATATCTTGAACGCCCCTCGTATGTTGTGGAGACTGGTGTTACCGTTGATGACGAGATATTACTGCGTTTGCATGTGCTTGCTACGTCTTTGGCATTTGTTGTCAATGTTGACGTGATCGTTTTCGTTTTCGTTGGCATTGACGGTGAAAAATTTTCGTTTTCTGGCGCGTTTCCTGTGCTTTCGGCGCCTGTTGGTGATGAAGAGGTTGACTTGTTGGAATTCAAACTGGTTACAAAATTCACAAATTGTTGAGACAGATTTTCAATCGCCCTTGTAAGTTGTTGCTCGTACGTCCTCGTATTCATCTCCGATTTCGTATAGTCGATGATGCGTGTCATCAGTTCAACTTTACGGTCACGTGTGGATAAGCTGTTGTCTTCCGAAATTGCCTTTAGTTATCTGACTTTGAGAGTGTCGAGCCCTACAGATGGCATCGTTAAGCGTTACTCGTAACTTGGGGTTTTTTCCTATTTTTTGAATTTGACGTTTCTTAACATATGAGTGCGTTCATGGAAAAGGGTCCGTTCGAATTGTAGTCTTGTCGATAGCAGTATTCAGCTGAGCACGGCCACCTGTCAGAGTATCATCCATTACCTTTTTCTTCGGAAATTGTTTATGAATCGCTTCCGAAGTAAACAGACTTCACCAAATTGACGACTCAGCAGTTGGGTTGCAGTCAGCACGAGATCCACTAAATAAACAATCAAGTCCAACTGCCTCATCGCTTAAAGTACTTTAAACTTAGGATAAGCAATCAATAAATTGTATAAATAGCCGGCACTTCAAATAAATAGGGGCAGATTTAATTTCACAGTCCAAATAAATATTTTGCTAAAACAAATAACTACCCCCCCGATCAAAGGTAAGGTGGCCCTTTATTACAACAAAGTGTTGTTTCTATAAACACCCTGTCTTGTATAAATAATGATGGGTAAATTGGAAGAAATGAAAGGAAACGAGGTAAATGGCCGCAAGGGCTAGGTTCCCGGCCAATTGTGGCCCTATGATGATAATATTGGATTTTCTCTCTAATTTCTTGTCACATCTTAAGGACTTCACCCTATAAAAGGATCAGTTTTGATATTTTTTCTTTCGTATCTAGGTTATAAAATAGACACGTTTCTGTGTAATGGCAAAACCTTTATGGCACCGAATGCTTTTAACGCATAGTACCCTCTCCCCCACAGATGCTCATAAGAACCCATCAACTCTCCTATTAAATTCAGAACATTCCATTGGAATACAATCTCATAATTTACGACACTTGACCCCATAA